>JAGIQG010000015.1:56397180-57091293 GCA_024679065.1 Sphyrna mokarran
GCCCCCCCCCCCTCGGGAGTAGCAGTGTGCCCCCCTCCCCCTCAGGTATCATGTGCTGGGTCCACGGGTATTTGTCATTTATTTTAATGATTTGATGAGAACTATAGCAACGGTAGGTTAATAAGTTGCCCAGATGACCACCAAGATTGGTGCGTCCCCTAATCCAGTCCGCCGCAAAAGTGACGAAAACCATCATCTCCCCAATTGACATTAGGATCTTGATCATTGGTGTCTAGGGCAGGATTACTCCAGTTTAATGGCTCTCCTTTCCTCCCCCCCTAGGGCGTTGGGGGGGAGAGAGTTACCAAAACCCAAAAAAAGAGATTAGGGGTTACAGATTACATACATCCTTGAAAGTGACAGATGAACACAGTGGTGAAGGTGGCATTCAGCATGCTTAGTTTCATTGGTCAGAACATTGAGTACAGGAGCTGGGACATCTTGTTGAAGTTGTACAAGAAATTGGTAAGGCCATAGTTGGAATTGAATCATAGAATCACAGAACAAGGCCCTTCAGCCCATCGAGTCTGTACTGACCACAATCCCACCCAGGACATATCTCCATATCCCTACATATCATCACCACTAATCCTCTAACCTACGCATCTTAGGACACTAAGGAGCAATTTTAGCATGGCCAATCAACCTAACCCACACATCTTTGGACTGTGGGAGGAAACCGGGGCACTCGGAGAAAATCCACGCGTCCATGCAAATTCCACACAGAGACCCAAGCCAGGAATCGAATCCAGGTCCCTTGGAGCTGTGAAACAGCGGTGCTAACCACTGTGCTACCGTGCCACCCCAATGTGTGCAGTTCTGGTCATTCTATTATGGAAAGGATATTATCAAACTAGAAAGAGTGCAGAAAAGATTTACTAGAACGCTAAATTTGAGGTAATCTTATCTGGTAGCAAAAACAGGAAGGCAGATTATCTGAATAGCTCTAGATTAAGGCAGGGGGAGAATGTGCAACAAAATCTGCACACCATTTGATTTATTGTCGCATGTATTAGTATACAGTGAAAAATATCGTTTCTTGCATGCTATATAGACAAAGCATACTGTACATAGAGAAGGAAAGGAGAGGGTGCAAATTGTAGTGTTACTGTCATAGCTGGGATGTAGAGAAAGGTTAACTTAGTGCGAGGTTGGTCTATTCAAAAGTTTGATGGCAACAGGGAAGAAGTTATTCTTGGTTGGCACATGACCTCAGACTTTTCCAACTTTTTACTGATAAGAAGGTAGGAGAGAGAATGTCTGGGGTGCATGGGGTCCTTTATTACACTGCCTGCTTTTCCGAGGCAGCGGAAAATACAGACAGAATTAACGGCTGGTTTGCATGATGGACTGGGCTACATTCACGACCCTTTGTAATTTCTTGCGGTCTTAAGCAGAACAGGAGCCATACCAAGCTATGATACAACTTGGTAAGAAAGAATGCTTCTTATGGCGCATCTGTAAAACTAACATGCGAAATTTCTTTAGTCTTCTAAGTAAAAGGTGTTGGTGGACTTTCTTAAATATAGTGTCAACATGGGAGAGACCAGGACAAGTTGTTGGTGATCTGGACACCTAAAAACGTGAAGCTCTCAATCATATCTACTTCATCCCATTTTTGTAGGCAGTGGCATGTTCTCCACTATACTTCCTGAAGTCAACAACTATCTCTTTTTTTGTTGACATTAAGGGAGAGATTATTCTCATTGCACCAGTTCACCAGATTCTCCATCTCATTCTGTACTCCGTCTTGTTTGAGATCAACCCACAATGGTTCTGTCATCAGCAAACTTGAAAATTGAGTTGTAGGGGAATTTGGCCACACAGTCATAACTGTCGTTGAAAGTAAGCATGCAGGTGAAGACAACAAATGGTATTTTGGCCTTCATAGCAAGACGATTAGAGTACAGGAGCAAGCATGTCTTCCTGCAGTTAAATAGGGCATTGGTGAAACCACTCCTGGAATACTGTGCAGCTTTGGTCTCCTTATCTAAGAGAGGATGTTCTTGCTGTAGAGAGAGTATACCAAAGGTTTACCAAACTGATTCTTGGGATGTTGGAACATGCACAGAGTGGAAACATTTAAGAGCTGCTTCAAGTACTTAATAAACTATTGAGTGTACCTGCCATAGCAAGCAGTTGAAGCCAAAACATTGTATGTTTCAGGGTATTTGTTGTGGTTCTTGGAGTTAAAAGGATCAAAAGACAAGCAGGGTCAGGTTACTGAGTAAGATGATCAACCATGATCATAATGAATACTGAAAACTCAAAGGGGTGAATACATAGAACATAACTGCACAGAACAGGCCCTTCGGCCTTCGATGTTGCGCCGACCAATTCTGAAAAAAGCAATGACCCTCCAAACTAAACCATTCCCTTCTCTTCCACATACTTATCAACTAACCTCTTAAACGCCACCAAACTTGGCGCATCTACAACTGCCGCAGGCAGGGCATTCCACTCCCGAACCACCCTTTGGGTAAAGAACCTACCTCTGATATCCGTCCTATAACTATCACCCCTTAATTTAAAGCTGTGTCCCCTCGTGCTAGCTTTCTCCATCCTAGGAAAAAGGCTATCACTGTCCACCCTATCTAAACCTCTAATCATCTTATATGTTTCGATAAGGTCCCCTCTTAGTCGCCTCCTTTCTAACGAAAACAACCTCAAATCCCTCAGCCTCTCCTCATAAGACCTGCCCTCCATACCAGGCAACATCCTGGTAAACCTCCTCTGTACCCTCTCCAATGCCTCCACATCTTTCTTATAATGTGGGGACCAGAACTGCACACAATACTCCAAGTGCGGCCGCACTAGAGTTTTGTACAGTTGCAACATGACGTTGCGGCTCCGAAATTCAATCCCCCTACCAATAAAAGCTAAGACTCCATATGCCTTCTTAACAACCTTCTCGACTTGACTGCCTACTTTCAGGGATCTATGCACATACACACCAAGATCCCTCTGTTCATCAAGACTACTAAGAATCCTACCATTAGCCCTATACTCTACACATTTATTATTCCTGCCATAGTGCATTACCTCACACTTTTCCACATTAAACTCCATTTGCCACCTCTCGGCCCAGCTCTGCAACTTGTCCAAGTCTCTCTGCAAACTATAACACCCCTCTTCACTATCTACCACTCCACCGACTTTAGTGTCATCTGCAAATTTACTAATCCATCCTTCAATACCCTCATCCAGATCATTTATAAAAATTACAAACAGCAGGGGCCCCAAAACAGACCCCTGAGGTACGCCACTTGTAACCGAACTCCACGATGAAATGAATGAATGGCCTCTTCCTGCTCCTATTTTCTACATTTCTATGTTTCATGAAGCAGCTGAAGATGTTTGGGCATTGAAGAATACCATAGAGCATTGCAAAATACTGAAGAATCCCTATAGTGCAGAAAGAGGCCATTCAGCCCATTGAGTCTGAACCAACAACAATCCCACCCAGGCTCTATCCCTATAACTCCCCCATTTACCCTGTTAATCATTCTTACACCAAGGGACATCTCTGGAATATCTCCAGCAATGGCCTGGAACTAATGTGATAAATCTCCAACAAATATAACCATGTTCTTTTGTGTTAGGGATAACTCAGAACAATGGAATTTGGTTCTTTGATTCACACTGACTTCAATCTTACAAGGGCCCCATGATATCAAACTCATTGAACTGCTGCCTTGATTTTAAAGGTAGTCTCTCGCACATCACCTCTGGAATTTGTCTCTCTTATTGATGTTCGACTGATGGCTGTAACACAAATTCGAACCTAGTGACTCTGGCAGAACCCAAAATGAACAATGAGCTCACTGAACATTAATATTAGTAAATGTCACTGCTGCACTGTCAATTATTTCTTTATATTGCTTGACTAATGGGGCAGTAATTGATTCAATTGGATATAGAACATAGAACACTACAGCACAAACAGGCCCTTCGGCCCACAAGTTGTGCCGAACACATCAAAACCTACCCAGCCATAGACCTATCTATAACCCCCAATCCCATTGGATCCCATATACTCATCCAGAAGTCTTTTAAAAGACCCCAGCGAGTTCGCCTCGACCACCACCGACGGCAGCCGATTCCATTCACTCACCACCCTCTGAGTGAAAAACTTTCCCCTAGCATCCCCTCTGTACTTGCTTCCCTGCACCTTAAATCTGTGCCCTCTCGTCGCGACCATTTCAGCCCTGGGAAATAGTCTCTGAGAGTCCACCCTATCTATTCCTCTCAACATCTTGTAAACCTCTATCAGGTCGCCTCTCAACCTTCGTCTCTCCAGGGAGAACAGTCCCAGCTCCCTCAACCTGTCTTCATAAGGCATGCCTCCCAATCCAGGCAACATCCTTGTAAATCTTCTCTGCACCCTTTCAATAGCTTCCACGTCCTTCCTATAGTGAGGCGACCAGAACTGCGCACAGTACTCCAAGTGTGGTCTGACAAGGGTCCTATAAAGCTGCAGCATTACCTCCTGACTCCTGAACTCAATCCCTTGATGAATGAAGGCCAGTACACCATAAGCTTTCTTAACCACATCCTCCACCTGGGAGGCCGATTTGAGAGTCTTATGGACCCGGACCCCAAGATCCCTCTGCTCTTCCACACAGCTAAGACTCCTACCTTTGATAGTGTACGCATTCATCCCGTTGGATCTGCCAAAATGGACCACAACACATTTATCCGCGTTGAAGTCCGTCTGCCACTTCTCCGCCCAGTCTTGCATCCTGTCGATGTCATGCTGCAACTTCTGACATCCCTCCAGACCATCCACAACACCACCGACCTTCGTGTCATCGGCGAACTTACTCACCCATCCCTCCACTTCCTCATCCAGGTCATTTATGAAAATGACAAACAGCAAGGGTCCTAGAACAGATCCCTGGGGCACTCCACTGGTGACCGACCTCCATGCAGAAAAAGAGCCATCCACAACCACCCTCTGCCTTCTGCAGGCAAGCCAGTTCTGGATCCACAAGGCCAAAGCCCCTTGGATCCCATGCCCTCTCACCTTCTCAAGAAGTCTTGCATGGGGGACCTTGTCAAATGCCTTGCTGAAGTCCATGTACACCACGTCCACTGCTCTTCCTTCGTCAATGTGTTCAGTCACATTTTCGAAGAACTCAATTAAGCTCGTAAGGCACGACCTGCCTTTTACAAAACCATGCTGACTATTTCTAATCAACCTAAACTTCTCCAAATGCTCGTAAATCTTGTCCCTCAGAAGCCTCTCCATCAGCTTACCAACCACTGAGGTCAGACTCACCGGTCGGTAATTTCCAGGACTATCCCTGTTCTCTTTCTTGAAAATAGGGACCACATCCGCAATCCTCCAATCCTCCGGAACCTCTCCCGTCTCCATCGACGACGCAAAGATCATCGCCAGGGGCTCTGCAATGACATCCCTCACCTCCCACAATAACCTGGGGTACATCCCATCTGGTCCCGGAGACTTGTCTATCTTGATAGCATTTAAAAGTTCTAACACATCCGCTTCCTTAATATCTACATACTCAATCTTTTCAGCCTGCCGCAAACTTGTAGTGCATCCTCCCAGATCACTTTCCACCGTGAATACTGAGGCAAAGTACTCATTAAGCACCTCTGCCATTTCTTCCAGTTCCATACAGACTTTTCCCCCTTCACCTTTTATAGGTCCTATCCCTTCTCTTCTCATCCTTTTACTTTTCACATATTTGTAGAAGGCCTTGGGATTCTCCTTAATCCTACCAGCCAAGGCCTTCTCATGACTCCTTCTGGCTCTCCTAATTTCCTTTTTAAGCTCTCTTCTATAAGCCTTATACTTCTCTAGATCCCTTGGAATATGTCCTGCTTTTTTTAAAAAATAGAACACACCTTGGAAATTGTTCACTTCATCAGATAAAGGCCATTGTTTTAACTGCACTGGATTACTTTGCATTGGAGTTGGGTTAGTTCTGGAGCACATCTTTAATACTAAAGCTGAGATGTTGCCGGGGCCAATAATCTTTGCCGTGTCTGATATGCTGTGTTTTCCCTAAAATTCATGTGAAATGAATCAGGTTGAATGAAGATTGGCATCTGATACTGAAAATCTCAGGATGATAGATCATTTAGCATGCTTGGTTTCATTGGTCAGAACATTGAATACAGGAGTTGGACTGTCTTGTTGAAGTTGTAACAAGACATTGATATGGCTACACTTGGAATATTGAATACAATCCCTATTATAGAAAGGATATTATTAAAGTAGAAAGAGTGCAGAAAAGATTTACCAGGATGCGACCCAGATTTGATGATTTGAGTTAAGAGGAGACTGGGACTTTTTTATCTGGAGCGTAGATGGCTGAGGGGCACAGGTCAACTTGACAGTCAATATTTTTTCCCCAAACGTATGGGAGTCTAAAACTAGAGGGCATAGGTTTAAGGCAAAAGGGGAGAGATATTCAAAATTTGTGAAAAGGGTGACTTTAATTTGCATATAGATTGGGAGAGTCAAATTAGTCACAGTACAATAGAGGAGGAATTTCTGGAGTGTATACAGGATGGCTTTCTGGATCAATACAGTGAAGAACCAACAAAGAAACAGACCATCTTGGATTGGGTATTGACAATGAGGAAGAATTAGTTGGCAATCTGGTTATAGAAAATACTTGGGGATGAGTGACCATAATATGATACAGCTCTTTGTCAAGATGTATAGTGATGTAGTTGATTCTGTGACCAGAGTGCTGAATCTCAATAAGGTAACTATGACTGGCTATGATGGACTGGGAAATATTACCGAAAGAAAAGACCATGGCAGGCATTTAAAAGGTACAAATAGGTGAACTTCAGAAGTTGTTTATTCCTGTTTGTTGCAAGAGTGGTAAGGAAATGGTAATAATCCATGGTTTACAAAGGAAATTAGAAATAATATTAGATCCAAAGAAGAAGCATACAAATTGGCAAAAAGCAATAATCCTAGGGACTGGGAGTAATTTAAAATTCAGCAAACAAGAACCATGGGATTGATTAAAAAGAGAAAAATGGAGTATGAAAGTAAAGTAACAGGGAACATAAATACTGACTGTACAAGTTTCTATAGATGTGTAAAAAGAAGACAATTGACAAAACTAATATAGGCCCCTTACAACCAGAAATGAGAGAGTTCATAATGGGGAGCAAAGAAATAGCTGAAAAACTAAATTCATATTTTGTTTCTGTCTTCACAAAGAATAATGCACCAAAAGTTTTGAGAGACACAAGTTTTATTGAGTTGAAGGAAATCAGTATTAGTAGAGAAATGGTTTTGGGAACATTAATGGGATCGAAGGCAGATAAATCTCCAGAGCCAGATAATCTTCATTCGAGTATTTGAGGAAGTGACCCTTGAAATAATAGATCTATTAGTGGTCATTTTCCAAAACATTTTGGACTCTGGACTGATTCCTACAGATTAGAGATTAGCTAATGTAAGCCCACTATTGAAAAAGAGAGATAAAAAGAAAACAGGGAACTATAGTCCAGTGAGCCTAATGTCATTACTGGGAAAGCGTCTAAAGTTTATTACCGAGGGTTTCATAGCTCCGTATTTGGGATGCAATGGCATAATCAGAAAGTCAGCACGGATTTACAAAAAGGGGAAATCATGCTTGACAAAATTTGCTGGAATTTTTTGAGGATGTAATTAGTGGAGCTGACCAAGGAGAACCGACTGCTGTAGTTTATTTAGACTTTCATAAGGCTTTTGACAAGGTCTCACATTGCAAAATGCCAAATTAAAGCTCATGGGATTGCAGATAGTGTCTTGAGATGAATAGAAAGCTGGTTGGCAGATAGGAAGCAAAGAGTTGGCAAAAATTTCCCTTTTTTCAATTGGCAGACAGTGACTAGTAGGGTAGCACAGGAATCTGTGTTAAAACCCTCAACTGTTTAAATTAATATGCTAACAATTTGGAAGAGCAAACTAAATGCATTACCTCCAAATTTGCAGATGATACAAAGTTTGGGTAGGAGGATAGGCTGTAAGAGGATGCAGAGTTGCTTCAGCGTAATTTGGACAAGCTGAGTGCCTGGACATATGCATGGCAGATGTAATATAATGTGGATAAATGTGAAGTTATCCACTTTGGTAACAATAATAGGAAGGCAGGTTATTATCTGAATGAGTGAAAATTAAGAAAGGTGGATACTCAATAAAACCTTGGTGTCCTTAAGCAGCAGTTGCTGAAACTAAGCATGCAGTTACAACAGGCAGTAAAGGTGGCATATGTTATGTTGGCCTCCACTGCGAGAAAATTTAAGGATAGGGATAGAGATGTTTTACTGCAATTGTATAAGGGCTTTGGTGAGGTCACACCTGGAGTAGTGTGTGAAGTTTTGATGTCCTCATCTGAGGAAGAATGTTGTCACTATCAAGGATGCGCAGCAAAGTTTTACCAGACTGATTCCTGGGATGGCAGGAGTGTCATAAGGAGAGACTAAGTCAGTTAGGATTGTACTCATTGGAGTTTAGAAGAGTGAGAGGGGATTTCACTGAATTAGAACTGAGTACAGGGAGGCTGTTTCTAATATACTCAAAAGTTCAATGTGTGCGCAAAGTCTTAAACTCATTGGGAATGAACTGACAAGCACTTCCTTAAATTTCGTCTGGGGAATGCTATGTATGGCACCAGCTCTTGAATTTGGTTATGACTATTTCATTTTTCATGTCTGCCAAGTGGTTGAGTTCAGATCACGTAGAATATGAGTCGACTAGGGCCAAATTTCTTTACCATTCCATTCAAAAGTGTTAGCCACTGTAAATGACCAGAAGAGGTCCAGAACCTTGATGACGGACAAAGTGACACTGGAACAAAGCACAACAAACTGCCTGGGAAAATGTAGTGCAAATTAGGCTTTATCATAATTGTCAGAGACAGCTGAATGGCTTGCTGGACCATTTAAGAGAAGAATTAAGAATCACATTTTGCTGTGCATCTGGATTCATGTTTAGGTCAAACCAGGCTGACAGATCTCCTTTCCTGAAGGACATTAATGAATCAGATGGTTTTTTTTTAAAACCACAATCCAGTGACTTAAATGATCACCAAGCTTTTTACTCCAAAGTAGCTTCTCTTTTTTCTACCTTGATTACAATGTCAACCACCATTTGTAGCAATACACTTACTGTAGTAAAGTTCAATAACATGATGAAAATTGGTATTACGCACTTGTGCTCAAATCTGTAGCTTCCAAACAGAATTGAGAGATTACAAATAACTGCATCTTAATCCAAAAATACCAACAGTTGCAATTTGGCAGGGAAAATGAGGGGTGAGGGGAGCAGATGTAGAAAAATGACATATTAAGATTTGGTCCCAAGTTGAACAATGGAGAAACCTCCTCATACAACACCAACTTGTTCTTATACTTTCCTTTTGGTGTGGGAAGGAAAGAAATGAATGACAGAATTAATGCTGGTAAAGGGTCATCCAGACTTAAAACGTTGGCTCTGTTCTATCTCCAGAGATGTTGTCACACCTGCTGAGATTTTCTACCATTTTCTGTTTTTGTTACAGAATTAACACCAATGTTAAGGAAAGGAAATGGTATCATAAGTTTGTCAGAAGACATGATTATAGATTTGCAAAACTCTTTACTGAGTAATATCTCAAATTTGGTTCTAATGCATAGATCTATAAACATAGACAAGGATGACAGTGATCATGGGTAGAAGTGGGAACATCGAGGTGGCGGCGCGGGCTCATTGGGCCAAAAAGCCTATTTCCCATGCTGTTTTGTTCTTTGTATCACAATGCTAAAACAATAAAGTTAAGCAGAAAATTGCAATAACTGCATTGGTATTTTCTTGATATCGATTTTCCATAAGGACTGAGGAAAGGAAATTTCTGCAATATTTGAAGCATCAAATCTAAAAAGTCATTAAATTATATCTAAGTAGTGAAAATTAGGGTCATCCCAATTCAAAATGTTGCCCTCTCTTCACAGTTGCTGTCAGGCCTGCTGAAATGTCCAGCATTTTCTGTATTTGTTTTAGATTACAGCATTCATGCAATTTTGTCTTTATATTAAAAACCAGAACTATTTGAGTTAAAACAAATTACAAATATAAATTATTAATTATACATTGGACCATACTTCAATATACATTCCCACAAAACTGTTTTGCCATGAATCATATAGAAGAAGAGATCTGTCAGTGTTCATTTTTCACATGCAGCTATCCACTTAAATTTTATTACTCTGCCACCTCCCCTCATAACTTGGACGTGGACAAGCCTACGAGAGGAGGGGCTGTACTGGACCTGGTACTAGCTAATGAACCAGGACAGGTGATGGATCTCTCGGTAGGAGAGCATCTTGGGGATGGAGATCATAATTCTATCTCCTTCACCCTTGCGTTGGAAAAGGATAGGATCAGGCAGGCTAGGAAGTTGTTTGTCTGGAATAAGGGGAAATATGAAGACATCAAAGAACAAAGAACAACACAGCACGGGAAACAGGCCCTTCGGCCCAACGAGCCCACGCCGCCATCCTAACGTCTTAATGACATATAAAGACCAACATAGGGACAATTTGTTACCCAGTCAGCCTAAGAGCACATTTTTGGGATGTGGGAGGAAACCGGAGCACCCGGAGAAAACCCATGCAACCACGGGGAGAACTCGCAAACTCCCGCAGCCACAGGCCCAAATCCATGTGTCTGCACAGCAACAGTGATAGTCTGAGCTGTCATGTGCCCATCTGATGGTCCAGTTTAAGCATACACTAACGACATGAAGCACTAGGACACTCCTGAAGTAACATCCAAGAGCAGCCCTCGCACGACCTGCCGAATGCATGCGCCTTGTTGGTCAACAAGGTGGACCGAATAGCCTGTGGAAACAAATAAAGTATTTAAACAGTCCTCCTATATCCCTCCATCTGCAGACCGCTCATGTGGCTGTTCAAGAGACCCTTAAACAACCCTAGTGTGCCTGCTCCCACCACCCCACTCGGTAGCGCATTCCACACCCCCACTACCCTTTGTGTGAAAAAATGCCCTCTAATATTCGTCTTATACATAGCCCCCCTCACCCTAAGGCCATGACCCCTTGTTCTATCCAATTCTAATGGTGGAAAAAGCTTACCACCGTTTACTCTATCTATACCCCTTGTAATCTTATATACCTCTAATAGATCCCCTCTCAGCCGACGTCTTTCAAGGGAAAACAACCCCAGTGTTTTCAATCTTTCCTTCTAAGACAGCCCTTCCATACCAGGCAGCATCCTGGTAAATCTCCTCTGCACTCTCTCCAGGGACTCCACATCCTTCCGGTAGTACGGCGACCAGAACTGGACGCAGTACTCCAAGTGAGGCCTAACCAACATTCTATACACTTGTAACATCAGATTCCTATTCTTGTATTCTATACCCCTTCCTATGAAGGCTAACATACCATACGCTTTCTTTATCACTTTCTCCACCTGTACTGACACCTTCAGAGACTTGTGAACCTGCACCCCCAGGTCTCTCTGCGTCTCTATACTCCGGATTTACCTTTTATCCTATAACTCCCCTCTACATTATTCCGGCCAAAATGCATCACCTTGCATTTATCCGGATTAAATTTCATTTGCCATCTTTCTGCCCAATCTACCAGCCCATCTATGTCCTGTTGTATTGCCTGGCACTACTCCTCAGTAACCGACAATCCAAGCATCTTAGTGTCATCAGCAAATTTGCTGATCACACCACCTACCCCCTCTTCCAAGTCATTTATATAAATCACAAATAGAAGAGGTCCTAGTACTGAGCCCTGTGGCACACCACTAGTAACTGACCTCCAGTTGGAAAAAGAGCCATCCACTACCACCCGCTGTCTCCTCCTCCCAAGCCAGTTCTCAACCCATCTACATACCTGGCCCTGTATCCCATGCGCCTTCACCTTTTCTATCAGCCTACCATGAGGAACCTTGTCAAATGCCTTATTGAAATCCATGTAGATGACATCAACGGCTTGTCCTTCATCAACCATTTTTGTCACCTCTTCAAAAAATTCCACTAGATTCGTAAGGCACGACCTCCCCTTAACAAAGCCATGCTGCGTATCCCTGATCTGATCACAGCGCTCCAGATGCTCATACATCCTGTCCCTGAGGATCCTCTCCATTAGCTTACCTATAACTGAAGTCAAGCTCACTGGCCTATAGTTCCCTGGATTATCCCTCTGACCCTTTTTAAACAACGGTACTACATTTGCAATCCTCCAGTCCTCTGGGACCTCACCTGTGTCCAAAGAAGAAAATAAGATTTGTGTCAGAGGCCCAGCAAGGTCATCTCTCACCTCCCTTAGCAGCCTGGGATAAATACCATCAGGCCCCGGAGCTTTATAAGTCTTTATGCTACCTAAAAGCGCCAACACTTCGTCCCTCGTAATGATTATTTCTTTTAATGGGTCCTCAAAATCCTCAAAGCCAGCATCAGACATCAGGCCCCTCTCCCGCGTGAATACTGATGCAAAGTATTCATTCAGGATCTCCCCCATCCCCTCAGGCTCTAAGCATAGTTCCCCTCCTCTGTCCCTGAGAGGTCCAATCTTCCCTCTAGCCATCCTTTTGCTCCTTACATAGGAGTAAAATGCCTTAGGATTTTCCTTAATCCTACTGCCAAAGCCATTTCGTGGCCCCTTTTTGCCTTTCTGACACCCCTTTTAAGATCCCGTCTACACGCTCTATATTTTTCAAGCTCTGCCTCTGTCCCCAATTGCCTGGATCTAACGTACGCCTCCCGCTTCTTCCTGACCAAGTCCTCAATATCCCTAGTAACCCACAGTTCTCTAATCCTACCCTTCCCATCCTTCCTCCTTACCGGCACGTGTCTTTGCTGCAAAAATTTTAGGTTTCTCTTGAAAGACTCCCACATGTGCCGCGTCGACCTACCCTCGAACATGTTATCCCAGTCGGTATCCCTAAGATCCTGACTAATCTGGCTATATCTAGCCCTCCCCCACTTTAACACCCTCCCCTTAGGGCAGGCTTCATTTTTTTCCATTAATACCCTAAAGCAGACAGAGTTGTGGTCACTATTAGACACACGCTCTCCTACTACAACGTCAACCACCTGCCCTGGCTCATTCCCCAGATGTAGAGATGCCGGTGTTGGACTGGGGTAAACTCAGTAAAGTTTTGCAACACCAATTTAAATTCCAACCAATTTATTTGATAGTAAATCCACAAGCTTTCGACACTATGTTGTGCCATTTGCCTGACGAAGGCACAACATACTGTCGAAAGCTCGTGGATTTACTATCAAATAAATTGGTTGGATTTTAAATTGGTGTTGCAAAACTTTACTGAGTCATTCCCCAGAACCAGATCCAGTATAGCCCCCTCTCTAGTCGGGCTATCAGGCAGATGTTGGGGTGAATACACTGGAAGGAGGTGTTCTTGGGGAAAAGCACAGAAGGAAGGTGGCAGATATTCAAGGAATGCTTGTCTGGAGCTCTGCACGACAACGTTCCGGTGAGACAAGGAGGTTTTGGTAGGTCGAGGGAACCGTGGTGCACGAAGGCTGTGGTGAACCTAGTCAGGAAGAAAAGAAAGGTGTATAAAAGGTTCAGAGAGCTAGGAGATGTTGGGGATCTAGAGAAGTATAAGGCTTATAGAAGAGAGCTTAAAAAGGAAATTAGGAGAGCCAGAAGGGGTCATGAGAAAGCCTTGGCTGGTAGGATTAAGGAGAATCCCAAGGCCTTCTACAAATATGTGAAAAGTAAAAGGATGAGAAGAGAAGGGATAGGACCTATAAAAGGTGAAGGGGGAAAGTCTGTATGGAACCGGAAGAAATGGCTGGCAGAGGTGCTTAATGAGTACTCTGCCTCAGTATTCACGGTGGAAAGTGATCTGGGAGGATGCACTACAAGTTTGCGGCAGGCTGAAAAGATTGAGTATGTCGATATTAAGGAAGCGGATGTGTTAGAACTTTTAAATGCTATCAAGATAGACAAGTCTCCGGGACCAGATGGGATGTACCCCAGGTTATTGTGGGAGGTGAGGGATGTCATTGCAGAGCCCCTGGCGATGATCTTTGCGTCGTCGATGGAGACGGGAGAGGTTCCAGAGGATTGGAGGATTGCGGATGTGGTCCCTATTTTCAAGAAAGGGAACAGGGATAGTCCTGGAAATTACCGATCGGTGAGTCTGACCTCAGTGGTTGGTAAGCTGATGGAGAGGCTTCTGAGGGACAAGATTTACGAGCATTTGGAGAAGTTTAGGTTGATTAGAAATAGTCAACGTGGTTTTGTAAAAGGCAGGTCGTGCCTTACGAGCTTAATTGAGTTCTTCGAAAATGTGACTGAACACATTGACGAAGGAAGAGCAGTGGACGTGGTGTACATGGACTTCAGCAAGGTATTTGACAAGGTCCCACATGCAAGACTTCTTGAGAAGGTGAGAGGGCATGGGATCCAAGGGGCTTTGGCCTTGTGGATCCAGAACTGGCTTGCCTGCAGAAGGTGGTTGTGGATGGCTCTTTTTCTGCATGGAGGTCGGTCACCAGTGGAGTGCCCCAGGGATCTGTTCTAGGACCCTTGCTGTTTGTCATTTTCATAAATGACCTGGATGAGGAAGTGGAGGGATGGGTGAGTAAGTTCGCCGATGACACGAAGGTCGGTGGTGTTGTGGATGGTCTGGAGGGATGTCAAAAGTTGCAGCAGGACATCGACAGGATGCAAGACTGGGCGGAGAAGTGGCAGATGGACTTCAACGCGGATAAATGTGTTGTGGTCCATTTTGGCAGATCCAATGGGATGAATGAGTACACTATCAAAGGTAGGAGTCTTAGCTGTGTGGAAGAGCAGAGGGATCTTGGGGTCCGGGTCCATAAGACTCTCAAATCGGCCTCCCAGGTGGAGGATGTGGTTAAGAAAGCTTATGGTGTACTGGCCTTCATTCATCGAGAGATTGAGTTCAGGAGTCAGGAGGTAATGCTGCAGGTTTATAGGACCCTTGCCAGACCACACTTGCAGTACTGTGCACAGTTCTGGTCACCTCACTATAGGAAGGACGTGGAAGCTATTGAAAGGGTGCAGAGGAGATAGAACATAGAACACTACAGCACAGAACAGGCCCTTCGGCCTTCGATGTTGCGCAGACCAATATAAAAAGCAATGCCCCTCCAAACTAAACCATTCCCTTCTCTTCCATATACTTATCAACTAACCTCTTAAACGCCACCAAACCTGGCACATCCACAACTGCTGCAGGCAGGGCATTCCACTCCCGAACCACCCTTTGGGTAAAGAACCTACCTCTGACATCCGTCCTATAACTATCACCCCTTAATTTAAAGCTGTGTCCCCTCGTGCTAGCTTTCTCCATCCTAGGAAAAAGGCTATCACTGTCCACCCTATCTAAACCTCTAATCATCTTATATGTTTGATTAGGGTCCCCTCTTAGCCGCCTCCTTTCTAACGAAAACAACCTCAAATCCCTCAGCCTCTCTTCATAAGACCTGCCCTCCATACCAGGCAACATCCTGGTAAACCTCCTCTGTACCCTCTCCAAAGCCTCCACATCTTTCTTATAATGTGGGGACCAGAACTGCACACAATACTCCAAGTGCGGCCGCACTAGAGTTTTGTACAGTTGCAACATGACGTTGCGGCTCTGAAATTCAATCCCCCTACCAATAAAAGCCAAGACTCCATATGCCTTCCTAACAACCTTCTCGACCTGACTGCCTACTTTCAGGGATCTATGCACATACACACCAAGATCCCTCTGTTCATCTAGACTACTAAGAATCCTATCATTTGCCCTATACTCTACACATTTATTATTTCTGCCATAGTGCATTACCTCACACTTTTCCACATTAAACTCCATTTGCCACCTCTCGGCCCAGCTCTGCAACTTGTCCAAGTCCCTCTGCAAACTATAACACCCCTCTTCACTATCTACCACTCCACCGACTTTAGTGTCATCTGCAAATTTACTAATCCATCCTTCAATACCCTCATCCAGATCATTTATAAAAATTACAAACAGCAGGGGCCCCAAAACAGACCCCTGAGGTACACCACTTGTCACCGAACTCCACGATGAATATCTCCCATCAACCACCACCCTCTGTCTTCTATCTGCTAGCCAATTCCTAACCCAATTAGCTAAATCACCCTCTATCCCATACATCTGCATTTTCTGCAGAAGTCTTCCATGGGCCACCTTATCAAACGCCTTACTAAAGTCCATATATACCACATCAACCGCCTTACCCCCATCCACCTCTTTAGTCACTTTTTCAAAAAACTCAATGAGGTTAGTAAGGCACGACCTACCCTTCACAAAACCATGATTTACAATATTTACATGATTTACAAAAACAAAGATTACAAGGATGTTGCCTGGATTGGGAGGCATGCCTTATGAAGACAGGTTGAGGGAGCTGGGACTGTTCTCCCTGGAGAGACGAAGGTTGAGAGGCGACCTGATAGAGGTTTACAAGATGTTGAGAGGATTAGATAGGGTGGACTCTCAGAGACTATTTCCCAGGGCTGAAATGGTCGCGACGAGAGGGCACAGATTTAAGGTGCAGGGAAGCAAGTACAGAGGGGATGCTAGGGGAAAGTTTTTCACTCAGAGGGTGGTGAGTGAATGGAATCGGCTGCCGTCGGTGGTGGTCGAGGCGAACTCGCTGGGGTCTTTTAAAAGACTTCTGGATGAGTATATGGGATCCAATGGGATTGGGGGTTATAGATAGGTCTATGGCTGGGTAGGTTTTAGGAAACATAGAACATTACAGCACAGAACAGGCCCTTCGGCCTTCGATGTTGTGCCGACCAAAATAAAAAGCAATGCCCCTCCAAACTAAACCATTCCCTTCTCTTCCATATACTTATCAATTAACCTCTTAAACGCCACCAAACTTGGCGCATCTACAACAGCTGCAGGCAGGGCATTCCACTCCCTAATCACTCTTTGAGTAAAGAACCTACCTCTGATATCCGTCCTATAACTCATACCCCTTAATTTAAAGCTGTGTCCCCTCGTGCTAGCAAAGTTTTGATGTGTTCGGCACAACTTGTGGGCCGAACGGCCTGTTTGTGCTGTAGTGTTCTATGTTCTAACTTCTTGTATTCCTCATTTGTCATGGTATTGCCATCATTATCAATAAGTGGAAATAATTTTCCACTATTAACCCTGATACAAAAAGATTAGCTCTTCTGGTTGCCATCCTAGTGAACTTTTCCTGTACTTTTCCATCATTCTGATGCAGTGGTGGGGAACCTGAGGCACGGAGACCACATGCAGCCAAAATATATTCTGAGCACGACCCAAGAAGCATTTGTTGACCAATGCCCAGGAACAGGGTTGCCACATTCCATCAATTTAAAATTCAAAGAATCCCTAATCCCTACAGTGAAGGAGACAGTCATTTGACCATAGAGTTTGCACAAACAACCTCACGTTTTACCATGGTTAATCTACCTAACCCACACATCTTTGGACAGTGGGATAAAATTGGAGCATACAGAAGAATCCCATGAGACACAGGGAAAACATCAAACTCCACAGACAACCACCCAAGGCTATAGTCAGCAGCACTAACCACTATGCCACATCCAAGTATTTTTTTCCTATCAGTATGACCGAAGTGATACGCGTGTAAAACAAAGGCAAGTGAATGAGGTATGTGATGATTGCACACAACATTGACAGGGAGCTATGCATTTCCTCTGCATATTTTTGTTTTTACCATTTGAAGTTGATGATAGTTCTTATTAAAATATAAATCATTAAACATTTTTATAACTTATAAAATATTTAGTGCACATTATATATATTTAATCTTATTTGTGAGATCAGTGGTTAGTGAACAAACCTGATTTCAACCTTGCAGCCCACTGGGATGAAGGCAGCTCATTCACTAATCTAGGTTACCTATTACTGTTCTAATGTCCTCCTTGTAATAGTGATTGCTCACCATTACATTGCACCACTATGATGCGGGTAAATTTACTTCATAACTAGGTTGCGCTAAGCATAAATAGTGCAGTAATATTCTTAAATATAATATTGCTGTAGTTGCTCTATATCCAAATACACTGTGGTTAGCATTACTGCCTCTCAGCGCCAAGGATCCGGGTTCAGCTTTGGCCTTGGGGCACTGAATGAGTTTGCACATTCTCCTCCTGTCAGTGTGGGCATCCTCCAGGTGCTCCGGTTTCTTCCCTCAATACAAAGGTGTGCAGGTTACGTTGACTGGCATGCTAAATTGCTCTTTAGTATTAGCTTAGCTTAGGAGGACTAGCAGGGAAAATACAAGGGTTATGGGAATAGGGCCTGGGTAGGATTCTTGTTGGTGCAGGCTCAACAGGTCAAATAGCCTCCTCTGTACTATAGAGATTTTATGATTCTATGAAAGTACTGCAGGCATGTTAAGCAAAACATTTTTGTTTAAAAAATACCAAGCAAGTCATTCTAAAGCAAGAACAGAATCAGGTGAACTCCCCAACTGAGATTTTACATTCAGTTTGGGTCACTTTGACCTGAACAACAAAGCATTAGAGTTTTAACAAGTCCCTGAAGCAGCAAGATTGGCTATCTTCAGACTAAAGCTATACATAGTGCAAAACTTTGACACCATGAAATCTATTTCTATTATAGTACCTGGTAATGCAATGGCGAGTGCAGAAGCCAATCTGTTTACATTCCAAGAAAGTTCAGAAGCAGTCAGACTTAATTCAAAGTTACTGAGTGTGCAGAGTGTTTTACAGGTGATAGAGGAATGCACATATAGACAACAGCAAATCTGCTTCAATAGTTGATACCTAAATACTTCAATTATTCAGCTTACTGTCAGCCTGAATGCATTCGCAATATTCATACTATTATATTAACAGGGCCAAAATATTGTGCAAGTGTCTTTGGGGAAACAAAATAAAGCAACCATCTCATTCAATTTATTTTGTACTTAGTCATGTCAGTATCACTAACCAATATCCTTATTCTGCCAATATTTACATGGATAAAATTCAGGCACGTCGATATGGCAGTTCCGATAATGAAAAATTATGGGAATATTCTAAAAATGGGTCTTGTAAATTTTCAAGTGATGGGGCTGTGACCATTTCCTTTGGTAGCTTGTTCCACTGTGGGATTATTATTCAGAAGAAAGATTGTTAATTCAGTCTTGGAAACATACAGTGTTTGTGTTTTGGATGGTTTACATTTTGTCATTACCAGAAAGCATCAGGCATTTGTTTCTGTCATGTTCATCAGTCCATATCTTATAGGACATGTCAGTTACTTTTCTCCTTCCTTTCTGGTGATTCTCATTCCAAACCTTTGATCAAGGATGTGACCCTGATTTGTGCAGCATTGTGCACATCCTGGAATTGTTTCAAATTTTTTTTATATCTCTCACCATATAAAGATCCCACACGCTACTTGCAAACTCCAGGATTGGACAAAGAAGCGCTGGTAAATTATAACTCAATTTTTTTTAATATTAAAAATTCATTAGAAATCCAAGAGCATTGTATCATGTTTAAGGGTGACATTTGAAGCTGAGAAAATTGGGAGCAAGTGTGCATGTCCTGGGACTGGGTGGAATCAGTGAGAACAGAGTAATAAATCAATTATTGCTCGTAGCTACAAAGATTTGCCTTCAAATTTAGTATCCTTTGGATGTTAACTGCTGAATGTGGAATCCACGTTGGTGATTGTTTTTAGGAGGTCTGTAAAACTGTGTTTCAGTGGACCTTCTTGACTAAAAACCATGCTATCTACCAGGATACTGTAAGCTTCAAAGTGCTCCATGACCATGTGGATGAACAATACATTCAAGCAATTTGACAATGGCGCTGGGGAGAGATACCAGTTTGAAGACCAGCAGACTTCTATCTCTTTTTCTGAATATGCCACAGATGTTAGCTTGTCATCGTTAATCTGGTAAGAAGTTGGAACCAAAAGTGAAAATACTGCAAAATCTCAGGAGGTCTGGCAGCATTTGCAGGGAAATGCTAAGCATTTGGATGGCATGGGAGCACAGTGATTAGCATTGTTGCTTCATAGCTCCACAGATTTGGGTTCAATTCCCAGCTTGGATCACTATCTATGCGGAGTTTGCACGTTCTCATGTCTGCATGGGTTCCCTCCAGGTGCTCCAGTTTCCCCCCACAGTCCAAAGATGTGCAGGTTAGGTTGACTGGCCATGCTAAAATTGCTCCTTAGTGACCGGAGATGCATAGATTAGAGGGATTGGCCGGTGAATGTGTAGGGATGTGCAGTAGGGCCTGGGTGGGATTGTAGTTAGTGCAGACTCGATGGGCTGAATGGTCACATCTGTGGCATATTCAGAAAAAGAGATAAAAGTCTGCTGGTCTTCAAACTGGTATCTCTCCCCAGCGCCATTGTCAAATTGCTTGAATGTATTGTTCATCCACGTGGTCATGGAGCACTTTGAAGCTTACAGTATCCTGGTAGATAGCATGGTTTTTAGTCAAGAAGGTCCACTGAAACACAATTTTACAGACCTCCTAAAAACAATCACCAACGTGGATTCCACATTCAGCAGTTAACATCCAAAGGATACTAAATTTGAAGGCAAATCTTTGTAGCTACGAGCAATAATTGATTTATTACTCTGTTCTCACTGATTCCACCCAGTCCCAGGGCGTGCGCACTTGCTCCCAATTTTCTCGGCTTCAAATGTCACCCATAAACATGATACAATGCTCTTGGATTTCTAATGTAAACTTTTAATATTAAAAAAAATTGAGTTATAATTTACCAGCGCTTCTTTGTCCAATCCTGGAGTTTGCAAGTAGTATGTGGGATCTTTATATAGTGAGAGATATAAAAAAATTTGAAACGATTTCAGGATGTGCACAATGCTGCACAAATCAGGGTCACATCCTTGATCAAAGGTTTGGAATGAGAATCACCAGAAAGGAAGGAGAAAAGTAACTGACATGTCCTATAAGATATGGTCATCTTTCTGCACTGTAGGGTTCTTGTGATTCCTATGAAAGAAAAGAGCTGAAATTTTGAGGCCAGCCGACCCTTTGTTAAAGCTGGTTACAGCTTTGACAAAGGATCACCTGGACTCGAAATATCAGCTCTTCTCCTTGCAGGTGCTCTGAGAATTGCTGAGATTTTCCAGCACCTTCTTTTTTAGTTTCAGATTCCAGCATCCGCAGTAATTTTTTTTTATTTATGGTAAGACGCTAGTATTGGTTGACTCTGAAGAGATTGGTTAAAATAAATCAGCACCTAACTTTAAAATCCATTGTGATGTTTGCTACATTGATACTTGTACAATTATTCATGTGCAGGACTGTAAGTCTCAAAACTAGTCACAATTTACATAAAATAAAAGCTACTTTAATAGGTCAAGCAGTAATCTAGTAATGTTAAATAAATATCTTTCACACGAAGCCACATAACTTTCAAATCTAATCTCTGAACAATTATAAGCTCATCTACCAATATTGAGAAGGACTCATCCCTAAAGAACTAATTTTCAGACGACAACTGCCACAAAGTTTTGATTTGATTCATTGTCATATGTATTAGTATACAGTAGTAAGTATTGCTTCTCACACGCTGTAAAAGCATACCATACAGAAGGAAAAGTCTGCAGAATGAAGTGCTAGTCATAGCTAGGATGTAGAGAAAGATGAACTTAATGTAAGGTAGATCCATTCAAAAATCTGATGGCAGCAGGGAAGAAGTTGTTCTCAAGTCAGTTAGTATGCGACCTTCGACTTTTGTATTTTTTCCTCCCCAGTGGAAGAAGATGGAAGGGAGTGTACGTCAGGAGTGCATGGGGTCCTTGATTCCTTCCTCAGTGACTGTCTTCATCTCTGACTTACCCCATGTGAATTAACTCAAATTCCACTCCGCATGTAATCTCCGGGATACACAAAATTCTTCGAACTGCTGTTCTCGCCACACGTTGAAAGTTACACAGTGCACTGCCACATGAAAACAACTGACATCTCTCTAGCAGCATGATGTAACAAAAATCTCTTCCTACTCTTACAGATATTAAGGAACGGAAGCTTCAACAACTCATCCAAGACCACTGCGCACCTTTGGCCCTCCACCAGTCCCAATCTTTCAACCTCATCTCTTCCAGCCCCCAGCCTTTGCTGCATGTTCACCATAACCTCCAACCTTCTCCTGTGAGTGTGCTGTTCTCTGCAAAGGACTCAGCTTTGTATCTTTATGTCCCCACCTCAAAGAATTCCAGGCTCAACATGATGTTGAACTCTTCTTTCATCGCCTTCATCTCTGTGCCCACTTCTTTGGGTAAGAGTCCATTCCACAGATCCTTTCAAGTGCGTCTAACATTCTGCCGCCAATTGGACACCCCACCAGGACAATTACCTGTCCACAATCTTTTTGCTGGAAACTGTCGACGGGACATTGGCCACCCATTCCAACCTCTCTCCTTCCAAACAGTCCACTCATCACTGTTGTCGTCTGGTGTACTGATCTCTACTTGCAGAGGTGGAGAGCGAACTCTCAGATACTTCCTCCTATCTCTCCCTGGCCCATGACCACACCACTGAACATTATGCCATTATCTCCAACACCATCACTGATTTCATTTCCTCTGGATGTCTTCCCCCACAGCTTCCAACCTTAGTCTCCCAATCCCGGATAACCCGCTTCTACCTGTTTCCCAAAATCCACAAAAAGGACTATCCTGGTAGGCCCTTTGTGTCAGCATGCTCCTGCCCCATTGAACGTATATCCTCTTGACTCCATCCTCACTCCTCTGGTCCATTCCCTCCCCACCTATATCTGGGATTATGATCATGTTAACAGCTTCCAATTTGCAGGCCTTAACCGTCTCCTATTCATCATGAATATGCAATCTTTCCACACCTTCATCTCACATCAGGATGGCCTGAGAGCTCTTCACTTCTTTCTTGAAAAGAAGCCTGAACAATTCACATCCACCACCACTCACCTCCACCTGGCTGAAGTCATTCTGTCAACAACTTCTCCTTCAACTCATTCCACTTTTTGCAGATCAAAGGTATAGCAATACGTCCCAGCTATGCTTGTCTTTTTATGGGGTATGTGGAACATTCCTTGTTCCAGGCCTACGCGGGTCACCTCCCACAACTTCTTTACTGGTACATCGATGACTATTTTGGTGCTGCTTCATCCTCTCGCGGGACCTGGAAAAACTTATCAACTTCGCTTTCGGTTTCTACCCCTCTATCAACTTCACGTGGTCTATCTCAAACACTTCCCTTCCTTGACCTTTCTGTCCCCATTTCTGGCAATAGATTATCTACCAATATCCATTACAAGCCCACTGACTCCCACAGCTATCTGGGCTACAGCTCTTCACATGCTACATCCTGTAAGGACTCCATCCCTCTCTCTCAGCTCCTTTGCTTCTGTCACATTTATTCCAATAATGCCACTTTCCAAAGTGGTGCTTCTAACACGTACTCCTTCTTCCTCATCCATGGTTTGTCACCAACAGCGTGCAGCCCATCTCCCACGTGATGACCTTCACCCCCTCCTCTTCCTCCCAGAACAAGGATAGAGCCCTCTTATTCTCACATTTCACCCCATCAGCCTCCGCATGCAAAGCATAATACTCCACCATTTTCACCAACTCCAGTGTGACACCTCCACCAAACACATCTTTCCTTCACTCCCTCTGTCAGCATTCCACAGAGACCATCCCCTCCAAGATAACTTGGGTATACTCCTCCAGTATACCCAACACCTCTCTGGCACTCATGGCACCTTCCCATGCAAATCGCAGAAAGTATAATGCCTTCTCTTCATCTCTTCCAAGCTTACTATCCAAGGTCCAAAACACTCATTCCAGGTTAAGCAGCATTTCACTTGCATCTCTTTCAATTTGGTTTTGCATTTGCTGCTCCCAATGAGACCAAACTTAGACTGGGTGATCACGTTGCTGAGCATCTTCAGTCAATGAAATCAGGGTCCTGACCTTCCCGTTGCTTGCCATTTAACACACAATCCTGCTCCTATGCCCATATGTCTGTCCTTGGCCTGCTGCAACGTTCTAGTAAAACTCAGAAAACTGAAGGAAGAGCATCCCTTCTTCCGGCTGGGCACATTACAGCCTTCCAGTCTTAACATCAAATTCAACAACTTCAGATGATTAGTTCTATCCCAATTTAACCCATTTGTTTTCAGTTCATTTAATTTTTAATTTTTTTGTGTCTTTCTTCATTTTTATTTTCTCCTCCCACTCTTTGCCCCTATTTTATCCCTCTTTATCTTAATTTTAAACTCCTTTCATCTTCATCTGTCACAGCTTACAATTCTGTCTACTTTAGGGTACAGATGGAAAAGGATGCTTGTGGCCCTAGGGGCAGGGTGCTGAATTGGGGGAAGACTAACTACGGTCGGATTAGGCAGGAACTTATGGAAACTGATTGCGAATAGTTGTTCGAGGGTAAGTCCACGCTAGACATGTGGGACTCTTTCAAGGGAATACTGAAAATGTTGCAAGATAGATATGTGCCAGCTAAGAGGAAAGATGGGAAAGGTAGGATTAGAGAGCCGTGGATTACTAGGGATATTGAGGACTTGGTTAGGAAGAAAAGAGAGGCGTATGATAGCTCAAAGCAGCTGGGAACGGTGACAGCGTTGGAGGAATATAGAGAGAGTAGGAGGGACCTCAAACGAGGAGTCAGAAGGACAAAAAGGGGGCATAAAATGATTTTGGCAGATAGGATTAAGGAAAATCCAAAGGCTTTTTACTCCTATGTTAGGAATAAAAGGGTGGTTAGAGGAAAAATTGGGCCTCTTAGGGGCAGAGGAGCGGAACTGTGCTTACAGCCCAAGGGAATGGCAGAGATCCTGAATGAATACTTTGCGTCAGTATTCACGAAGGAGAGGGGCTTGTTGACAGATCCCATCTGAGGGAGCTGTGGACCAGTTGAGGGAAATGTCAAGAACAGGTAGTTAGATGGATAAGTAACTGGCTTGGTAATAGGAGACAGAGAGTAATAGTGGGAGGGTGTTTTTCTAGCTGCAGGTCGGTCACTAGTGGTGTGCCGCAGGGCTCGGTACTCGGTACGAGATCTAATAGAGGTGTACAAGATTATGAAGGGTATAGATAGAGTAAACAGGGTTAAGCTTTTTCCTAGGATGGACTCAAATAGCATGAGGGGTCACGGGCTTAGGGTGAGGGGGGTAAGGTATAATTTGGATGCTAGAGGGAGTTTTTTTCACACAGAGGGTGGTGGGGGTATGGAATGCGCTGTCGAGTAAAGTGGTGGAGGCAGGTAGTCTGGAATTATTTAAGAAATACTTAGATGGGCACATGAACAGAATGGGAATGGAGGGGTATAGAAAACTGATTTAAAATAGGGATCATGAGCCTTGGGAGTCCCTGGAAGTGTGTAAATAGATGATGATATTGATGTACTTGTTTTTATCCGACAGGTGCTTTGGTCCACCTTTTTGTCTAACAAGAGACATACATGCGATGGGTCGTGAGAGGACTGCTCTTGGATTTTTTTTGAGAGTATCCTACTGTTCACGTCGTTAGTGTACGCTTGACCTGGACCATTTGATGGGCAACACGACAGCTCAGTGACTATCACTGTGCTGTGCAGATACATGGATTTGGGCCTGTGTCTGTGGGAGTTTGCGCATTCTCCCTACGCTCGCATGGGTTTTCTCCAGGTGTTCCGGTTTCCTCCCACATCCCAAAGATGTGCTCTCAGGCTAACTGGCAAAACAAATTCTCCCTAAATTGGCTCAAATTTGGTTTTAATCCATAGATCTATAAACAAAGACAGGGATCACGGGTAGAGGTGGGAACATCGAGGTGGTGGCGTGGACTCGTTGGGCCGAAGGGCCTGTTTCCTGTGCTGTTTTGTTCTTTGTTCTTACTTTCTGATTTTAGTGTCTCTGCCATTTGACTATTCACATCTTTTATTCTCTCTATGGACCACCATTAGCAGGCTTTTCCTTTGGTTTCTGATCTTTCATTCTCTCACCCTACAGTATAAATACCTCCCATTTTCTTTGCCTTTAAGCTTTGACAAAGGGTCATCTGGACTTGAAACATCAGCTCTTTTTCCTCCTTACAACTGCTGCCGACCTGCTGAGATTTTCCAGCATTTTCTCTTTTGGTTTCAAATTCCAGCATCCACAATAATTTGCTTTTTATCTTTGATTATGCTGGCTGCTTTTCCGAGGCAGAGGGAAATGTAGACAATTGTTTTTCCAGGTATTAATTGGCAGACATTAAAGATGTGTGGATTAAGTTAATTGGCAATGTTAAATTAACCGTTGATGTCAGGGAAATTAGCAGGGTAAACACGTAGGGTTATGGGGATAGGCGTACATGAGACTGTCGTCAGTGCAGGCTCGATGGGCTGAATGGTCTCCTTCTGCACTGTATATATTCTGTGATCAGATCTAATTTTGGCTTGTGCCATCCATTGGTTGAGAGACAAAAGTACATGTTTAGCAATGTTCCTGCAAAATCTTCAAACCAAGGTGAGAGAACAAGTACAGAGCATTAAAAAGAAAACATGGGATGCGCATTTTTTAGCATTGACAGAAAAGAACCAGAGACAAAAATGTAAAATTTTTGTTTTTAAAAACATTGAGTTACAATGATCTTGAACGCAATCTGAAAAGCTGGTAGAAACAGATTCAATAATGACATTCAGAGACGAACTGGATAAATACCCGAAAAAATTTTTTACTTATTATGCCGAAGTATTATGATTTGATATCTTTCCTAGTGCTATTATGTGCAACAAAAGATGCCATGTACTGGCAAGTATCCCAACAGGATGGTAACTCGAAGAAAAGGTAAGATGGCATGATATCATTGCCATATATCTACATTACCTCTCTTTTTATAAAGTTGCAGAAGACCACATTTACATTGTATTGCAAATCTTGTTGGATGTATTCCTTTATACTGCATCTAATGATGTTTTGTCACATTTGTGACTTATGGACCAGAACTAGCCAAAACATTCCCAGGTACAACACATTCATGATGCTGCTTGGAGGTCCAAGTGTACAGTCACGATCTGTCCATGATAAAAAGCAAAACAAATTCACTCCTGCCAATTATCATCCCATTAGCTTTTCCACGCTGATGATCATCAACATTGCATCAAACGGCATTTATGCATCAATAACCTATTCCACGACACTCAGTTTGAGGACTATTCAGTTCCAGGTTTCACCTTAGTTTAAACTTCAACAAAACAGCTGAATTCCAGAGAGAATTACAGCCCTCAACATCAAAATAGCATTTAATAAACTGCAGTACCAAGGAGACCCAATCTTTCCAATGTCACGTAAATGTCAGTGTTGTGGCATCACAGATCTAGCTAAGATCACCTTAGTTAGATCAGTGGAAGGTTCTGGAACACATGTTAATAAGTATCATGTGATCTAACCTCCAGTAACACTGCAGTTGGCAATCCAATGCAACAACTGCTTTCCACAGCTTCAAAGAAATAGCTCAGTGCTCCAGCCAAAATTTCTCTCTTAATGAATAGCATTAAAAACAAAATCAAGTGACAATTGTCAAATAGCTATGTGGGATCTTGCTGTACAAATCAATACTATGTTTCTTGTATTACAAAAATTACTTCATTTCTGAAAAAGAGACCCATTGAAGCTTTTCACTGGCCTGCCAAACCAACAAGACTCTACCGTTCAAAGGTGCTTTAATATCCTTTTCTTCTTTTAGTGACACTAAAGTCAAAAGGAATCAGACAGAAAAAAAATCTCCATTGGCTGGGATATGAGAGAGAAGATGGTTATGATTCTTGAAGATTAGTCTTCTCAGTTCCAAGACATTGCTGGAATTAGTCAGGGAAATGGGAACTAGGTCAAACCATCTTCAGCTGCTTCAATGACCTTCCCTCCAAAATCAGGGTCAGAGGTGGAGTGTTTCGTAATAAATGCATTGTTAAGCTCCATTTGTAATTCCTCAAATAATTAAGCAGTCCATGTCCACAAGGAGCATGAGTGTAACAATAGACTAGATAGCAACTGGTAGGTAATATTTGTGCCAAGTGCCAGGCAATCATTATCTTCAACAAGATTTCACCACCTTCCAAAATATTAAGTGGTATTACCATTACCAAAAGCTGCACTGTCAATGCCCTAGGAGCTCGATGCGGACCAGAAACTTGACCCACCACAATAGAGGCCATGGTTATTGAAGCAAAGGCTGGGTATTTTGCAGTTGATTGGGTTTATTTCCCAATTTCCCAAAACCTCACTCCCTACAGAGTGTAGGTTAAGAACGTGATACAATTCTCTCTCCAACAGCACTCAAGAAGCATAACATAAAACTTAATCAGCAGTCAAGTCACCATTATAGACCATAATACTCGTAGTTGTGTACCAGAAGCATCTGGAGTATAACACTTTCACCATGAATAGCACTTCTGCAACAATAAAGCACTCAATCACATTTTGTGTGCATGATACAGTTCGTCCACAGCCCAGCAGCAAGGAATGTGAAAACCATCCACAGACCTACAGAAGCCACAAGCAGTCATAACACATGACATATGAATTGAGAGCAAACCTGCAAGTGCAACCTTAGCAATTTTTACATAGAAGTCGTAACATAGAAACAAGCAATTATATCCTCATGTTGCTGCTGTTTTTATCTTCCACACGAGCCTCCTCCCAATCTACTTCATCTCACCCAACAATATATAATTTTCTTCAACTAAAATCTTATGAAGATTTTCTTCATAATCTTGAGATTATGGCCCTTTAAAAATTGCCAAGCACAACATTTTCTCCAAAAGCAAAACCTCAATGCTAAAATGTAAAGAACCATCAACTTCAAAACACTGAAATAATGCTTAAATAATGGAATATCCACAACAAAAAAAAGTTACTGAATAGCTATTTTGATTCCATGCATTACAAGACAATCTTATAACAAACTTCCGATAAAACACGATGATATGGAGGACAAGCTTCATTACTGTTACGTACCTCCCCTTTTATAATTATAGCTTAATATTTTTAATGACTAGTGGATTCAGTGTAATGCTGCAATATCTCAAGTAATAAATGAGACTTCACTAATGTTAATTGTCCGTATAAATGCAAAAAACTCTCCCCAGATCTTTACCCCAAATCATCCTTGAGTTTTATATAAACTTACTGAATCAGAATTTATTTTTACAGTTTGCCCAAAGCCACCAATTTCAGATTGCAAAATAATTAATGAAATGCTGACATACAACTTTAAAATGTGGCAACTTTTTCTTAGCATAATAAAAGGATCGACAACATTGTCACAACAATTAATTGTGTAAATGCATTCCAACACAAAACATCATTTTCAGACTGTATGCTGCCAAGAAAGTAATTTGCAGAAAATTACATTTCAAAGGGTTAAATGCTTTTCTCTAGTTCTCTAGCTTCTGCAATGCTGAAGGATTGGAGAAGACGAATCGTGCTAGATTGTTAAAAAACTGATTTTGTTCTGAATTTATAGCAGTGGTGCATTAAACCATCCATATCCATGGTTTGAATAAATGCACAAATTCACACAGAGTAAATTCACAAATTGAAGTAAACTTTGACACATCTTGAAAGCAGTACCAGTTTTAAAAAGGTACTTTAAATGTAAATACCTAATACCGGCAAAATCCAATTTTAGCTGCTTTTCTGCATGCCAGAAAATGAATCAATCAAGGGACCCACATTACCACTGCAACAACAAAAATAAATCTCCTAAAACTGTGCACTTGTGGTTCACAATTATTGGCTGAGCTTGCCAATTCAAAAAAAAACCCAATTAATCTTATTGAAGCAGCAGAAATGTCTCAGGTTTTCATAGATCACATGAGTGATCCCTAGGGGATGCTAGGGGAAAGTTTTTCACTCAGAGGGTGGTGAGTGAATGGAATCGGCTGCCGTCGGTGGTGGTCGAGGCGAACTCGCTGGGGTCTTTTAAAAGTCTTCTGGATGAGTATATGGGATCCAATGGGATTGGGGGTTATAGATAGGTCTACGGTTGGGTAGGTTTTGATGTGTTCGGCACAACTTGTGGGCCGAAGGGCCTGTTTGTGCTGTAGTGTTCTATGTTCTATGAGTACATGCACATGCCAGGAACTGTGCAGGATTGGTAGATAAGGGAGAACCAACAAATACTGTGCTTTCAAAAATATGAAAAATTGTCATACAAAAGATTACTCACAATTATGACTACTGAGATTGGAGGTAAAATATTAGCATGGGTTGAGAATTGTTTAACAGACAGAAATCAAAATAAGAATAAAAGAATCACTTGTGGGTTGGCAGGCAGAAATTAAAAGATTGGTACTTGGTCTCAGTGATATACAATCAATGATTTTGATGAGGAGACCAAATATAACATCATATAGAAAGTTAAATGGGAAAGCAAACTGCAAGGAGACTGCAGAAGACATAAAGGGATACGTTCAGGTCAAGTGAGTGGACAAGAATCATAGAAGAGTTACAGTACAGAAGACAATTTGTTCCATCAAGCCACTGTCAGCTCTTTGCAAATGCAATTTATATATTCCCTGTAACCCTGCAAATTGTTTTCCTTTACATGCCTATCCAATTCCCTTTTTAAAGCCACAATTGAATCTGCCTATGTGATCCTTTCAGGCATTTCAAATCCTAACCACTCGCGGATTTGCACGTCAGCCTTGTGCAGGGGCCATACTAATCATCTCTGTACCGTTCCAATTTTAGTACATGTACCACTCGCTATGTCAAAGCTTTTCCTCATTTCACCATTAGTTATTTTATCAATCACCTTAAATTTGGATCCTCTAGTTCAAATTCTGCCAGTGGGACCAGTTTCTCTACTCTGTATAAGTTTTGCATGATTTTGAACACTTCTATTAATTTTTCTCTCAACCTGCATTTTTCTAAATAAAATAACCCAAATTTTTCATCCCTGGAACCATTCTTGGAAATAATTTCTGTAACTTCTCTAAATCATCCAGATGCTTTAAGTGCAATGCTCAAATTTGGATACAATATTCAATATTCCAGTGAAGACAAGAAAAGCTCCATAAAGGTGCAACATAACTACCTTGCTTTTCTACTGTAGGACCACTTTCTTAACCCGGTCTGCCATATGTACATACACCCCCCTGTCCTTCTGCACACTTTTAAAATTACATTTTATTATGCATATTACCTCTCCCCATGGTTCATAACAAAATTTATCACTTCACACTTGGTTGATTTCATCTGCCATGGGCTCATTCAAACCATTAGACTGTCTATATCCTCTTAAAACATGCAAAACAGTCAAATATTTCAAATTTAAAATTGTGCCATGTTCATCCAAGTTTAGTTCAATAATAATAAAAAAAAAGGAATAGACAAATGCAGGGAAATACACTCTGTACCTTACTTTGGTCAGGATAACAAGTATTTACCAGTACTCTTGGTTTGCTGTCAGTCAGCTTTCAATCCATTTACCACTGTCACTTTTAATCCACTGGGTTTCAATTTTGCTGGCAAATTGACATTTTACACTCTCTGGACAGAATCATTACAGTGCAGAGGAGATTATTCAGCCCACTGTGCCTGCACTGGCTCTTTGAAAGAACAATTCACTTAGTGCTATTTTCTCACTGTAGCAACACACCCACTTTTCCCCCTAACCATGAAATTTTTCCCTTTTGCACACAGGCTAATTTCCTTTTGAATGCCTCAATTGAACCTGCCTCCATCACATTCCCAAGCAGTGCACTCCAGACCTGAACCATTCTCTTTTTCTCATTGTTTTTACTTCCTTTGCTGATTATTTCAAATTTGTGCCCCCTTGCTCTGAAGTGGGAATAGTTTCAGCCCATCTAAAAATAGTACATTAAACACCAAGTTTGAGGGAGAAAGCCAGAGAATTTAATTAGGAAAAATACTGACAAAAATTATCTGTAATTTTTCATGACTCCACAAAATACAAAATAAATCCATGTGACTGATGCAGCAACCCTATTTTCACAATAACGTCCCAAGTATCTGCTGCATAATTTTCACGTTGTTTAGTGATAAGAGCTTGTACTGTCATTTCAGATTCAAGCTCAGTGTAGTCTTGTTGTTGGTGGAAAACCAACGAAAGAAAAAGATTCTACCTGGGGTTTCTACTCTGATCATTGTTCAAATTTGCTAGAAAATTGCATGTACGAGTATGTCAGAATGAGGTTCAAACTAGACAAGTGGTGACACTCGTTGTGTAGTCTTATATGAAGAATGGGTACCCAGATGAGATACTAAATGGTACCCGGCACTTGTAAAAGATTATCACTGCATGAGTTAGTACATTGAAGAGAATGGTTTGGAACTGGAGGGAGAAAATTATGACAAAGCACTTGTATCGCTCCCAAATTGGACTTAATTCTTGAGATGAGAAATAAAGGAGAATGAATGGCAATAATCCATATTTCCCCAATAATTCTTCAGTTTGTAGCAGCACCTAGGCATTAACAAAAGGCTAGGATTTAAATAAGTACCTATTAACTGGTTGGAAATAAGCAAAGAAAATGTTGGGACAAGAAGCTTATTATTTCTCATCCAAGTACTAGCTTGCAACGTCAATGCCAGCATTTCAATTCAGGATTATGTCTAACACACAGTACTCAGACTGAAACTGGAATAGGTTCAATTTTGACCTCAGAAGTCATTCAGCTAATCTTGAAACTTGCATCTGCAACATGACACAGAGATGTTAATGGAACAAATGCTGCATTCTATTACAGAACTGTCACAGTATAGGAGTGCTACATTGCAGATCAAACTTCTAATCATGAGTTGAAGCCTCAACTGCCAATTTAATTTTTTCCATAAATTAGTATACAGGTCAAAATTGTTATGCATTACCAGACTTCCACGCTTGCTTGAGACAGATTTGCATGTCTTTGAATATCACTGCGCTCGTTGATGAACTAAGTACACAACTGAAATATTAAGTCTAACATAGTACAAAGAACAAAGAAAATTACAACACAGGAAAAGGCCCTTCGACCTCCAAGCCTGCACCAACCATGCTGCCCAACTGAAATAAAATCCCCTACCCTTCTGGGGACTATATCCCTCCTTTCCCATCCTATTCATGTATTTGTTCAGACACCCCTCAAAAGTCACTATAGTATATGCTTCCACTACCTCCCCCAGCAGTGAGTTCCAGGCATCACCCATTCTCTGTGTAAAAAAATTTGTAGTACCTTCAATTAGTAGTTGAAGATACTACAAGTCTGAACAACATAAGCCACTGAAGTTATTACAGAAGGTGAGAGTAGAAACATAATTCCAAACGATGACTTTTTTTAGGACTAATCTTTTGTCTTTACCATTTTAAAGTAGCTTCAGAATTCACAACAAGTGTAATTTATAAGCAAATAGTTGATCTGCTCATTTTGGTGATTTATAAATTAACATATAGCTGTTTAACTGCTGATTCAGCTCAAAGTCCTAGGTCCTGAGTCTCTCTGCAGAGTCCACATGTTGTCCCCATGTCTACATGGGTTCCCTCTGGGTGCTCCGGTTTCCTCCCACAGTCTGAAGGACATGCTGGTTATGTGCACTGGCCATGCTAAAATTCTCTCTGTGCACCCGAATAGGTGTTGGAGTGGGGCGACTAGATTTTCACAGTAACTTCATTGCATTGTTAAGTCTACTTATGACTAATAAATAAGACTTTAAACTGGAAACTTCTTGTCATAACTGTTTTTGGGATGGGGGGATGGTGCAATAGTTATGTAATTTATCTAGAAACAGAAAGCTTGGATTAATAATTCAGAGAACAGAAGCTCATATGGGGGCCAATTATCTCAGTATTTGAGGTGGCTAGCAAGCAGTTCAATTCTCATTACGGCTGAGGTAGATTTCAAACTGCCTACTCGTTCTGCCCAAAAGTGGAAGGCAATGGCAAATAAATTGCCAAGAAAACAATTCAGAGGAAGCATCAGCAGACAATAAGCCAAGGATTGCCTTTGAGCAGAGGACAATACGTGGAATGGAAGGAGCTCAAGAACCTGACTTCAGTTAAAAAAATCCAGAAATAAAAAATGACCATAAAGCTGTTGATTTATCATAAAACCCACTCAGAGTCAGAGGTTTACAGCATAGAAACAAGCCTTACAGCCCAACTTATCCAAAGGTCGCCTCTCTGTAGGAAGGATTTGGAAGCTATTGAAAGGGTGCAGAGGAGATTTACAAGGATGTTGCCGGGATTGGAGGACATGCCCTATGAAGGCAGGTTGAGGGAGCTAGGTCTCTTCTCCCTGGAGAGACGAAAGTTGAGAGGCAACCTGATAGAGGTTTATAAAATGTTGAAAGGAATAGATAGGGCGGATTCTCAGAGGCTACTTCCCAGAGCTGAAATGGTCGCTACGAGAGGACACAGGTTTAAGGTGCTGGGCAGCAAGTACAGAGGAGATGTTAGGGGTAAGTTTTTCCACTCAGAGGGTGGTGGGTGAATGGAATCAGTTGCCGTCTGTGGTGGAGGCGAACTTGCTGGGGTCTTTTAAAAGACTTCTGGATGAGTACGTGGGATTAGGAGTTACAGATAGTAGGTATGGGTATGATCGGCGCAACTTGTGGGCCGAAGGGCCTGTTTGTGCTGTAGTGTTCTATATTCTATTGACCCATGCCATCCATTTTTTTAAACCTCTAAGCTAGTCCCAATTGCCTGCATTTGGCCCATATTTTTCTATGCCCATCTTACCCATGTAATTGTCTAAATGCTTTTTAAAAGGACAAAATTGTACCTGCCTCTACCACTATCCTTGGCAGTTTGTTCCAGATACTCATGAACCTCTATGAAAAAACTGCCCCTCTGGACACTTTAGTATCTCTCCGATAACCTATGCCCTCTAGTTTGAAGCTCTCCTACCTTTAGGAAAATATGTTGACCATCTAGCTGATCTATGCCTCTCATTATTTTATAGACCTTTGTAAGTTCACCCCTCAACTTTCTATGCTCCAGAAAAAAAAATTCCAGCCTATCCAGCCTCTCCTTATAACACAAACCATCAGGTCCCAGTAGCATCCTAGTAAATCTTTTCAACACTTTGTTTTAATAATATCCTTTCTATAATATGGCGACCAGAACTGCACATAGTAGACCAAGTGTGGCCTTACCAATGTCTTATACAACATCAAAAAGATGTCCCAACTCCTGTATGCAATGCTCTGACCAACAAAACCCAAGGAAGCTGAATGTCGCCTTCACCACTCCAGCCACCTGTGACTCCACTTTCACAGAGCTATGAACATGTGGATCTCTTCATTCTGTTTCTCTCCCCAATGCCCTACCATTAACTGAATAAGTTCTGCCCTGGTTTAATCTACCAAGATGCATCACATCACATTTGCCTAAATTAAACTCCATCTGTCATTCATCAGCCCATTAGCCCAATTGATCAAAATCCTGTTGCAATTAAAAATAACTTTCTTCACTGTCCATTATGCCACTAATCTTGATGTCATCTCCAAACTTACTGACCATGCTTCCTATATGAACAAAGAACAAAGAACAAAACAGCACGGGAAACAGGCCCTATGGCCCAACGAACCCACGCCGCCACCCTGATGTTCCCACCTCTACCCATGATCCCTGTCCATGTTTATGGATCTATGGATTAAAACCAAATTTAAGACAATTTAGGGAGAATTTGTTTTGCCAATTAGCCTAAGAGCACATCTTTGGGATGTGGGAGGAAACCAGAGCACCAGAGAAAACCCACGCAAGCACGGGGAGAATGCGCAAACTCCCACAGACACGGGCCCAAATGTATGTATTTGCACAGCACAGCGATAGTCACTGAGCTGTCGTGTTGCCCATCAAATGGTCCAGGTTAAGCGTACACTAACGGCGTGAAGCACTAGAATACTCTCAAAAAAAAAAAATCCAAGAGCAGCCCTTTCACAACCCATCGCGTGTATGCCCCTCGTTAGACAACAAGGTGGACCAAAGCACCTGTAGGATAAAAACAAGTACATCAATATCATCTATTTACACGCTTCCCAGGGACTCCCAAGGCTCATGATCCCTATTTTAGATCAGTTTTCTATACCCTCTATTCCCATTCTGTTCACGTGCCCATCTAAGTATTTCTTAAATAACTCCAGAGTACCTGCCTCCACCACTTTACTTGGCAGCGCATTCCATACCCCCACCACCCTCTGTGAAAAAAACTCCCTCGAGCATCCAAATTATACCTTACCCCCCTCACCCTAAGCCCGTGACCCCTCGTGCTATTCGAGTCCATCCTAGGAAAAAGCTTAACCCAGTTTGCTCTACCTATACCCCCTCAATCTTGTACACCTCTATTAGATCTCCTCTAAGTCTACGTCTTTCTAAGGAAAACAGTCCCAATTTGCCTAACCTCTCCTAGTAACTCAGACCTTCCGTACCAGGCAGCATCCTGGTAAACTTCTTCTGCACTCTCTCCAGAGTCTCCACATCGTTCCGGTAGTAGGGCGACCAGAACTGGATGCAGTATTTCAAATGCTAATCCAAATTAACATAAATGACAAACAACAGTGGGCCAAGCAACAATGCCTGAGGTACATCACTGGTCACAGGCCTCTAGTTTGAAAAACAACCTCCTATAACCACACTTAAAGATGCTTCACTATGTAATGGATGAAACGCTATCCTTAGAAAGTATGACTCCGTACCCACGGCCAAGTGCTTAACTATCTTTTGAACCAGTCTAACAAGCCTATCTGTAGCTTCCTCTAGTCCTACAGTCTTCCCAAATCTCTGCACTCTCTCAATTCTGGCCTCTTGCACAATTTCAATTTTAATTGCTCTAGTTGCCATGATCCTAATCTTGAAAATTCCAGCTCTTCTACTTACTCACACTCTCCTGTTTAAGTTGTTCAAAATCATTTTCTTTCACGCTTTTGATCACTTATGACTTTAGAACATAGAACATAACAGCACAGAACAGGCCCTTCGATGTTGTGCCGACCAATTATGAAAAAAGCAATGACCCTCCAAATTAAACCATTCCCTTCTCTTCCATAAACTTATCAACTAACCTCTTAAACGCCACCAAACTTGGCGCATCTACAACTGCCGCAGTCAGGGCATTCCACTCCCGAACCACCCTTTGGGTAAAGAACCTACCTCTGATATCCGTCCTATAACTATCACCCCTTAATTTAAAGCTGTGTCCCCTCGTGCTAGCTTTCTCCATCCTAGGAAAAAGGCTATCACTGTCCACCCTATCTAAACCTCTAATCATCTTATATGTTTCGATTAGGTCCCCTCTTAGCCGCCTCCTTTCTAACGAAAACAACCTCAAATCCCTCAGCCTCTCTTCATAAGACCTGCCCTCCATACCAGGCAACATCCTGGTAAACCTCCTCTGTACCCTCTCCAATGCCTCCACATCTTTCTTATAATGTGGGGACCAGAACTGCACACAATACTCCAAGTGCGGCCGCACTAGAGTTTTGTACAGTTGCAACATGACGTTGCGGCTCCGAAATTCAATCCCCCTACCAATAAAAGCTAAGACTCCGTATGCCTTCTTAACAACCTTATCGACTTGATTGCCAACTTTCAGGGATCTATGCACATATACATCAAGATCCCTCTGTTCTTCAACACTATTAAGAGTCCTACCATTAGCCCTATACTCTACACATTTGTTATTCCTGCCAAAGTGAATTACCTCACACTTTTCCACATTAAACTCCATTTGCCACCTCTCGGCCCAGCTCTGCAACTTGTCCAAGTCTCTCTGCAAACTAGAACACCCCTCTTCACTATCTACCACTCCACCGACTTTAGTGTCATCTGCAAATTTACTAATCCATCCTTCAATACCCTCATCCAGATCATTTATAAAAATTACAAACAGCAGGGGCCCCAAAACAGACCCCTGAGGTACACCACTTGTCACCGAACTCCACGATGAATATCTCCCATCAACCACCACCCTCTGTCTTCTATCTGCTAGCCAATTCCTAATCCAATTAGCTAAATCACCCTCTATCCCATACATCTGCATTTTCTGCAGAAGCCTTCCATGGGCCACCTTATCGAACGCCTTACTAAAGTCCATATATACCACATCAACTGCCTTACCCCCATCCACCTCTTTGGTCACTTTTTCAAAAAACTCAATAAGGTTAGTAAGGCACGACCTACCCTTCACAAAACCATGCTGACTATCCCCAATCAATTCATTTCTCTCTAAATAACTATAAATCCTATCCCTAATAATTCTCTCCAATACCTTGCCCACCACAGAAGTAAGACTCACTGGCCTATAATTCCCAGGAAGGTCTCTCTTCCCCTTCTTAAACAATGGGACCACATTCGCCATCCTCCAGTCCTCCGGAACCACACCCGTAACCAACGAGGACCTGAAGATCAGAGCCAGAGGCTCTGCAATCGCCTCTCTTGCCTCCCAGAGAATCCTAGGGTAAATCCCGTCCGGCCCAGGGGACTTATCTAACTTTCTCCTTTATTACGCAAGGTCACAAAGTGTTAGTTTTTTTATTGATATTCTTCTTAAGAAAACATCAAGACTTTGGGAAGTTAAATGCGCTGCATAAATTGTAACACTTCTGGCTTGCTTAAATAATGTGTACATTTGACTGCCAAAGTTGTTTGTGCATTCAATTCAAATACAACTTTAAGCAAGTGATTTGCCTCCTCATCCTTAGACTTAGGGAAAGGCATCACAACTGTGGAAGAATTTGAAAAGGATTTGAGAACAGTATCAAACAGATAGACAGTCTAGGGAAGGTTAGCAAGCAAAGCAATGATGAGTAAATGAGGTTTGGCACAAGTTAAGAGATAGGCAATAAAAGTTTTAGATGCATCAAAGTTTATCTAGGTAGAAAGCAGAGGTTGGCAAGACAGCATTAAAATAGTCAACTCACCATAGGTCTGGAACAAGTGGGTAAACCACAGGACATGATCTAAATACAAGACTTAAATTCACTCAACAGCAGTGCTATTTCTTATTTTTATACTTGGTGGAAATATTACAACAAAGTATTGGATAATAAGAGCATCTCTCTCAGGATATGCCTTTGTTTAAAAAGACTGCAGGGAAAAGCCTGGGAACTACAGCCATGAGCATCTGTGGTGGGCAAATTGTTGGCAGGTATTTTGAGAGACAGGATCTACAGGCATTTAGAGACACAAGTACTGATTAGGGACACAGCCAGCATGGCTTAGTAAGTGGAAAACCATATCTCAAATTTGTTTGAGCTTTCTGAAGGGGTAACCAAAAAGGTAGATGAGGGCAGTGTTGTGTACAAGGACTTTACAAGGCCTTTGACAAGATACCGCGAGGTAGGTTGTTGCACAAGGTTGAATCTCATCGGATCCAGGGTGAGTATCTAAATGGATACAAAATTGGCTTCTGTTGCTTGTAAAGATGTTTTTTCAAACTGGAGGCCTGTGACCAGCAGTGTGCCTCAGGGATCAGTGCTGGGCCCACTGTCATTTATAATGATTTGGATGAAAATATAAGAGACATGGTTAGCAAGTTTGCAGAAGACATGAAGATTGATGGCATAGTGGACAGTGAAGAAAGTTACCTCCAATTGCAATGGTATCTTGATCAATTGGGCCAGTGGGCTGACGAATAGCAGATGGAGTTTAATTTAGACAAATGCAAAGTGCTACATTTTGGTAGACTGAACCAGGGCAGGACTTACTCAGTTAATGGTAAGGCATTGGGTAGAGTTACAGAACAAAGAGATTGAGGAGTACATTTCATAGCTCCTTGAAAAAGGAATCACAGGTGGACAGAATGATGAAGGCAGCATTCGGCTTGCTTGGTTTCATTGGTCAGAATATTGAATGCAGGAGTTGGAATGTCTTGCTGAAGTTGTACAAGACATTGGTAACATCATACTTGGACTACTGTATGCAATTCTGGTCACCCTATTATAGGGAGGGTAATTATTAAAATTAGAAAGACTGCAGAAAAGATTTACTAGGATGCTACTGGGACTTCATAGATTGAGTTATAAATGGAGAGGCAGAATAAACTGGTCCTTTTTCCTCTGGAGCATAGGTGCTGAGGGATGATCTGGTAGAGGTCTACAAAATAATGAGGGGCACAGATCAGCTAGATAGTCAATATCTTTTCCCAAAGGTAGGAGAATCTAAAACTACAGGGCATAGGTTTAAAGGTGAGAAGGGAGAGATAGTGTTCAGTGGGGCAATTTTTTTCAGAGGATGGTGAGTGTCTGGAACAAGCTAGTAGTAGAGGCAGGTACAATTTTGTCTTTTAAAAAGCGTTTGGATAGTCACGAGTGTGATGGGTGAGGAGGGATATGGGCCAAATGCGGGCAATTGGGATTAGCTCATGGGTTTTAAAAAAAAAGGGGGTCATGGACAAATTGGGCCAAAGGGCTTGTTTCCATGCTGTAAACCTTTATGACTCTAGGCTCTCCAGAAAATTGATCAAGGATTTACATATGATACATTTTCTAAAAAAAGGAATCTTCTTTCCTTATATTCCAATCAAAGGCACCACAATCTTCCAAAGTTTCATTTATGGTCATTTCCATGTTGTTTTGAGTACTTTTGAGTGCTATGCATCATTTAGCCTCTGGAATTTAACAAAGGTCATAAAGGTTTACAGCATGGAAACAAGCCCTTCAGCCCAACTTGTCCAGCTCTCAACCAATAAACTAGCCCCAATTGCCCATGTTTGACCCAATCTTAGCATGAAACTATCTAAATGCTTTTTCTAAAAGACAAAATTGTATTTGCCTCTACTATTACATCTGGCAGCTTGTTCCAGACATTCACCACCCTTATGTGAAAAAATTGCCCCTCTGTACCTTTTTTTATCTCTTTCCTCTCACCTTAAACCTATGTCCTCTATTTGATTTATTTTTGTCAATGTATACAGTGAAAGTATTGATTCTTGCACTCTATACAGACAAAGCATACCCACCATAGAGAAGGAAAGGGTTGCAGAATGTGGTGTTAACAATCATAGCTAGGATGTACAGAATGATCAACATACTACAGGACAGATCCATTCAAAAGTCTGATAGTAGCAGGGAAGAAGCTGTTTGAGTCGTTTTGTATGTGCCTTCAGACATCTGTAGCTTCTTACCAATGGAAGAAGAGAATGTCTGGGGTGCATGGGGTCTTTAGCTATGCTGACTACTTTACCCAGGCAGTGGGAAATGTAGACAGAGTCAATAGATGGGAGGTCAGTTTGTGTTATGGATTGGGCTACATTCATGACCTTTTGTAGTTTGTGGACTTGGGCAAAGCAGGAGCCATAGCAATATGTGCTACAAACAGAAAGAATGCTTTCAATGATGCATCTGTAAAAGTTGGTGAGAATCACAGCTGACGTGTCAAATTTCTTAGTCTTCTGAAAAAGTAGAGGCATTGGCAGGCTTTCTTAACTATAGTGTTGGCATGGGGAGACCAGGGCAGATTGGTGGTGATCTGGACACCTAAACTCTTGAAACTCCTAACCATTTCTACTTCACCCCTGGTGATGTAGACAGGAGCATTTTCTCCAACATGCTTCCTGAAGTCGATGACAATCTCCTTCATTTTGTTGACATTGAGGGAGAGATTATTGGTGCCGCAACAATAATCGGCACCAATCCTCTATCATTCCTGTACTCTGTCTCATCACCACGACAGTAGTGTTATCAGCAAACTTGAAACTCGAATTGGAGGGGAGTATGGCCACATAGTCATTGTGTATAGGGAATATAGTAGGGGGTTGAGAATACAGCCCTGTGGGCACCAGTGTTGAGGATGATTGTGGAGGAGTTGTTGCCTATTCTTGTTGACTGTGATCTGTTGGTTAGGAAGTTCAGGATCCAGTTGCAGAGGGAGGAGCTGAGGCCCCGACCACGGAGTTTGGAAATGAGTTTCATGGGAATAATGATGTTGAAGGCCGAGTTGTAGTCAATAACAGGAGTCTGACATAGGCGTCTTTGTTATCTAGGTTTTCCAGGGTTGAGTGCAGGTCCAGGGAGATGACATTTGCTGTGAGTCTATTGTGACAGTAGGCAAACTGTTGTGGATCCAGGCAGTCCAGGAGGTTGAAATGGATTCATGCTATGACTAACCTTTTGAAGCACTTCATAATGATGGATATCAGAGCCACCGGGCATATTGCTTGATTTTTTTTTGGTGCTTGGATGATGGTCAACTTCTTGAAGCCAACCTTTGGAAAAGGATGTTGACTATCTACCTTATCTATGCCCCTCTATCTTATAAACCTCTAAGATGACCTCTAAGCCTTCTAGGAAAAAAGTCTCAGTCTTTCGAACCTCCTTAAAGCTCAACCATCAAGTCTTGGTAGCATCCTAGTGAATCTTTTCCATACTCTTTCTAGTTTAATAATATCCTTTCTATAATTGGGTGACCAGAACTGTGCACAGTATTCCAAATGCAACTTACTAATTGTTATGAAACAGAGATTGATCCCTCTGAGGATTAACAAAAAAAACAGAATTTAGTCAGTCTTTAAAATTACAACCAGGTTTTGTCTATTCTCTGTTGATTCTTCTTCTTGGCACCAATACAGAAAATTAGCATGTGTATCATCACTAAACATGTATGGTCTCATCTTCTTTGGGCCCTTAAGGGTAGGAACTTAAGTGTACGTTTCTTCAGATTTTAATTTTTTTGAAATCTTTTCCTTGCCCTTAATATAGTCTCAACATTATTGTTTGAAATTAACTCAATCACATCAAAACGAGTATCTCCAGATTGAGCGCACAGTTCAATGGATCAAGCTTCACAATTATTCAGTCTCTTTAAATGTAACATCTTTCTATGATGACTGAAATGATCAACAAAAATTAGAGTTCATGCACTCTAAATAGCATTTTTTCTTAAAGTTATCCCAGACCTAATCAGTATATTTAAAAACCACAGAAACATGACTCTCAAATTTTAAATTGGATTCTAACAAATTTTTCAAATTCTACATTATCAGTTCATAAATCATCAGTCTACATCATGAAGATGTCCAAAAGGTTTCCTTCAATATATCAAATATTACAGGACTTGCTTTAGCTGAACACAACATATTTTCAGAAAAACAGATCTCAATGAAAAATACAATATGCTGGAAGCATCGTTCAGGCAACAAACACATTGTTTAGTTTCCATTGTTTTCCTTCTGCATCCGGTCTCTTTTGGTGATTTCAGAAATACCTTTCTTTCTAGCATCCTGCAGAAATACAGCTTTTTACATTGTTTGATTTATATTCCCATGAATGGTGGTCAAAAGATTTACAATTCCTTCACCAGCTGGGAGAACTGATTCAATTTTTCACACTGAAATGTGCAAGGTGATGTATTTTGGACTAATAAAGACTAACAAGACAAGACTAATGATGTATGGGAAGATGTACAGGAAGATGCTCGGAAATACAAACAACAAGAGGGACTTTGGAGTGCATATCCAAAAATGAATGCATCCCTGAATGCAGCTGGTCTGGGAGGTAAGACTGATAAAAAGGCATGTGGGATACTTCATTAGATGAGGCATTGAGTATAAGAGCAGGGAAGTTATGACGGAACTTTTTAAAATGTTTGTTGGGCCACAGACAGCTAAGTACTGTACGAAGTTCTGGTCACCACACTACAGAACAGGTATGACTGCACTGGGAAGAGGCAGAGGAGATTCACCAGAATGTTGACTTGGTAGAGCATTTCAGTTGCAAGAGAGGCTCATTGTTTTCTTTAGAGTAGAGAGGCTGAGGGGGACCTCAATTATGAGAGACAAAGATGGGAATAAGCTTTTCCCCTAAGTAGAAGGATCAATAACCAAACAGCACAAATTAAGGTAAGGAACAGGAAATTTAGAGGGGCTTTGAGGAAAAACGTTTTCAACCAATAGTGGTGGGAATCTGAACCTCTATGCCTGAAAGATTGATAGAGGCAGGTACCCTCATAACAGTTAATAAGCATTCAGAAGAGCATTTGAACATACTTTGACATAAAAGACTACAGATCAAGTGCTGGATTAGAATAGACAAGTACCTGATGGTGGTGCAGACAATGGGCCAAAGGGCTTCTTTCTGTGCTATAAAATTCTATGTCTATGACTTTTGTGACTCAACATCTTTGTCACCCAATCATCCTACAAAAGCCCAAGCAACTGTACCCAATCAAGCCTGATCAGCAAGGATTTTTCCCTGCAAAAATTCATCTAAGTGGCAAGGCTACTTTTTCTCTATCTGGCACTTAGAATAGACTTCTAATTCTCTCCAACTACCTAAGTTCCCTTTGTTTTGCCCCTTATTAATTAATACTCAAGTTTACTGGCAGCCATCAAAACGTCATGGTTATGAGGATGTGTTCATTGCCTAATGTTTTCAAGCTACGCAGTCTCTACTTGCGCTTTCTTCATGTCTGTTGGGGCTACCAACTGTAAGAGCTCCTGCATGCACTATTGGAAGGTAACACAGTTGGTGTTAGTTTTCTGACATAAGACTGCAGCTTTGAGAACTTGCACTGCACTTACTCTCCACTCTTTCAGCACATTCTGCCAGTCCATGGACTTCACTTCTTGATGTGGAGATGCCAGCATTGGATTGGGATAAACACAGTAAGAAGTCTCACAACACCAGGTTAAAGTCCAAGAGGTTTATTTGGTAGCACAAGCCACTAGCTTTCGGTCTCCACATCATTGACTCTTTTGTACAGTTCTATAGGAATGCTATACTCCTTTCATTCAGATGATGCATAAAACACTTTTCTTGAACAGGAGAAAGTTCTTTCAACTGCTCTAATCGACATCCTTCAACCAGCACTAATTATTCTTGAGTCCGTGTGATGTTCAAATTGACTTGCACTTCCACAAGAGTAATTACAGTTTAAAGTGAAATGCTTCAAGGTGTTCTGAGCACATGAAAGACTTCATATACAAAAAAGTTCTTACTTGGATTTCATACTGAAATACAAACAGGAAGATTCAGTTCTTTGGAGGAGCTATTTGCTGTTGGACGTTATACCGATTTGGAGTATTTAAACAAGAGGAGATGTCCCCTTATTTACAAGCAGCTAGTTAAGAAATAATTGTTAACGAATTAGAGGGGTCAGTTTTCTACAAAGTGTGCAGGAAGGTTTTTTGACTCAGTATGTAGAGAGGCCAACTAGAGGTGAGGCTACATTGGATTTGGTGCTGGGCAATGAGCCAGACCAGGTGTTAGGCGTGGAAGTTAGTGAACATTTTGGTGATAGTGACCACAATTCGGTTACGTTCACCTTAGTGATGGATAGGGATAGGCATGAAGCCGGGGGCAGTAGTTATAGCTGGGGGAAGGGTAATTATGAGGCCATCAGGAGAGAATTAGGGTGCATAGATTGGACTAGGAAACTACAGGGACTGGGAACATCTGGAATGTGGTGCTTATTCAAGGAGCAGCTGCTGCGAGTCCTTGATAAGTATGTCACTGTCAGGCAGGGAGGAAATGGACGAGTAAGAGAGCCTTGGTGTACGAAAAAAGTTGATTTGCTGGTTAAGAAGAAAAAGGAGGCTTATGTCAGGATGAGGCTTGAAGGCTCAGATAGCGCAATGGATAGCTATAGATTAGCCAGGAAGGAGCTAAAAAGTGAATTGAGGAGAGCTAAGAGGGGACACGAGAAGATGTTGGCTGATAGGATTAAGGAGAATCCTAAAGCTTTCTTTCGATATGTTAAGAATAGAAGATTGGTTAGTGCAAGATTAGGGCCAGTCATAGATAGCAGTGGGAAGTTGTGCGTGGAGCCTGAAGAGATTGGCGAGGCACTGAATAAATATTTCTCTTCGGTATTCACGCAGAGTGCTGGAAATGTAGCTGTGGAGAGCACTGAGGTACAGGGTTGCAAATTGGGGAGTATTGTATTAGATAGGGAGGATGTGTTAGAAATTCTCGAGGGTTTGAAGTTGGATAAGTCCCCTGGGCCGGACGGGATTTACCCTAGGATTCTCTGGGAGGCAAGAGAGGAGATTGCAGAGCCTCTGTCTCTGATCTTCAGGGCCTCGTTGGTTACGGGTGTGGTTCCGGAGGACTGGAGGATAGCGAATGTGGTCCCATTGTTTAAGAAGGGGAAGAGAGACCTTCCAGGGAATTATAGGCCAGTGAGTCTTACTTCTGTTGTGGCAAGGTATTGGAGAGAATTATTAGGGATAGGATTTATAGTTATTTAGAGAGAAATGAATTGATTGGGGATAGTCAGCATGGTTTCGTGAAGGGTAGGTCATGCCTTACTAACTTCATTGAGTTTTTTGAGAAAGTGACCAGAGAGGTGGATGGGGGTAAGGCGGTTGATGTAGTATATATGGGCTTTAGTAAGGCGTTTGATAAGGTGGCCCATGGAAGACTTCTACAGAAAATGCAGATGTGTGGAATAGAGGGTGATTTAGCTAATTGGATTTGGAATTGGCTGGCAGATAGAAGACAGAGGGTGGTGGTTGATGGGAGATATTCATCGTGGAGTTCGGTGACGAGTGGTGTGCCTCAGGGGTCTGTTTTTGGGGCCCCTGCTGTTTGTAATTTTTATAAATGATCTGGATGAGGGTATTGAGGGATGGATCAGCAAATTTGCAGATGATACTAAAGTTGGTGGTGTGGTAGATAGTGAAGAGGGGTGTTTTAGTTTACAGAGTGACTTGGACAAGTTGCAGAGCTGGGCCGAGAGGTGGCAAATGGAGTTTAATGTGGTAAAGTGTGAGGTAATGCACTTTGGCAGGAACAATAAATGTGTAGAGTATAGGGCTAATGGTAGGGCTCTTAATAGTGTTGAGGAACAGAAGGATCTTGGTGTATGTGTCAATAGATCCCGGAAAGTAGGCAGTCAAGGGGATAAAGTTGTTAAGAAGGCATATGGAGTCTTAGCTTTTATTGGTAGGGGATTGAATTTAGGAGCCGCAGCATCATGTTGCAACTGTACAAAACTCTAGTGCGGCCGCACTTGGAGTATTGTGTGCAGTTCTGGTCCCCACATTATAAGAAAGATGTGGAGGCATTGGAGAGGGTACAGAGGAGGTTTACCAGGATGTTGCCGGTATGGAGGGCAGGTCTTATGAGGAGAGGCTGAGGGATTTGAGGTTGTTTTCGTTAGAAAGGAGGCGGCTAAGAGGAGACCTTATCGAAACATATAAGATGATTAGAGGTTTAGATAGGGTGGACATTGATAGCCTTTTTCCTAGGATGGAGAAAGCTAGCACGAGGGGACACAGCTTTAAATTAAGGGGTATGAGTTATAGGACGGATATCAGAGGTAGGTTCTTTACTCAAAGAGTGATTAGGGAGTGGAATGCCCTGCCTGCAGCTGTTGTAGATGCGCCAAGTTTGGTGGCGTTTAAGATGTTAATTGATAAGTATATGGAAGAGAAGGGAATGGTTTAGTTTGGAGGGGCATTTCTTTTTATTTTGGTCGGCACAACATCGAAGGCCAAAGGGCCTGTTCTGTGCTGTATTGTTCTATGTTCTATGAATTGGACATATACCTTCTCACTTAACCCAAGGATTTGCAAGAAAGGAAATTATGTTCTTTTTAAATTGACCTATTCATGGAGTCAGCAAAAGGATACTATACTCCTTCACAAGGTGATCTTTCAATCTGAATACAATCGTTCTGAAATGCAGCAATAGTGTAAAGTTAAGTGTTGACATATTGGCAGGCATAGTGAAAATCTGAACAAATACATTTACAGCTATAGTAATCAAGAATCTCAGGCAACAAGTCACCCCTGCTGTTAATCAGCAGGATTTAATGTTCTGTTGTGAAGTTGCTGGTGTTGGACTGGGGTAGGCACTGTAAGTAATCTCAACACCAGGTTCAAATCCAACAGCTTTATTTGGTAGCACAAGGTTTCAGAGCATTGCCCCTTCATCGGGTGGCTCACCTGAAGAGGCAATACTCCAGAAGTTTGTGCTATCAAATAAACTTGAACCTAGTGTTGTGAGATTGCTTAATGATATTCTGTACTTAGTACCAACAGAAATATTTAACTGAGTTACAATATGCTACATATGGGATTTCATCCTACACGCCAACATCATCGTACATATTCATCTGTTTCACCTCTTGAAATTAGATGAAATGAAATGCACATCGAAACCAACACTACAAGGCTTAAAAAAGCAAGCTTTAAAAATGTTCACTTCCACAGGAAAACTGATACTTCCTAAATACAAAATGTAATCTAGGATAGGAAACCATTGGAACATGAACCTTTTGACCAACAAAGCACGCACCAGAAATAGCAAAGGCTACCGCTGTTCACTGACCACTTCAAAACAAAATGAAAATAACAAGCTGTAGACTAATGTTCATGCTGAAAATTACTGAACATCTTTCACTGAAACCTAAGCAACAGATTTCCTTGTAATTAACAGGATACTCGATTCTCACCAGTAATTTAACAGTTCCAAGACAAACCATAATAAGCTTAATAATTTTGGACTACATGCTCTTATAAAAAAATTTTTTATATGACAAATGTAATGATAACTTGTGCCACACAAAATGGTGCCTCAGCATCCATCCTGTCACCAATGACACCAACAAGACTGAATAAAGATTCTAAGTGTATTTGCCCAGCCTTCCTATGCACATAATGATCTCAACATAGTACACATTCAGTATAGAGCAGGTGACAACTTATTCAATCTGCAAAACCCAAAGAAAGCATTTGTCAAGGGTAGGAGGCTGGGAATACACGAAGCAAGTGTGGAATACAAGTAGGAAGAAACTTAAGCAAAGAGTAAGGAGGGTTAAAAGCAGTCTCAAAAAATCATTGACCAGCAGGATTAAGGAAAATCCCAATGCTATTTGTATATATACAAAGAGCAAGAGGGTAACCAGGGAGGGGGCTGGTCCACTCAAGGATAAAGGAGTGAATGTATGCACGAGGCCAGAGAAGTGGATGAGGTATTAAATGAGCACTTTGCATCAGTATTCACCAAAGAGAAGTACTTGGTGGATGATGGGTCTGGGGAAGGGTGTTGAGATCAAAGAGGTGGTAGTGGTGGTGGTAGTAGTATTGGAAGTCTTGAAAAATATTAAAGGTAGACAAGTCCTGAGGGCCTAATAAAATATACCTAGCATACTGAGAGGGGTAAGGGAGGAAATTGCTAGGGTGTTCAGAGAAATCTTTGCATCACGGTTACAAGGGAAAAACAGTAAGAAGTCTCACAATACCAGGTTAAAGTCCTACAAGTTTATTAGTTTGTTGGTTTACAATCATTCAGGGTTTGCCCTTTCATTAGATGAGTTTTATAAACTGTGTGTGTCTTTGTATGCTGAGACCAGAACTCTCCACTCACCTGACGAAGGAGCAGACCTGAAAAGCTTGTGGGTTTACTATCAAATAAACTTGTTGCACTTTAAGCTGGTGTTGAGACTTCTTACTGTGTTTATCCCAGTCCAATGCCAGTATCTCCACATCATTACAAGGGAGATCCCAGAGGGCTGGAGAATAGTCAAATGTTGTTTCTTTGTTTAAGAAGGGTAACAAGAATAGTCCAAGTAATTACAAGCTTGAGCCTTATGTCAGTGGTAGGGAAATTATTGGAGGGGATTCCTCAAGACAAGATTTATTCCCACTTGGGGATAAATGGCTATATTAGCAAGAGGCAACATGGTTTTGTTTCACTAACTTAATTGAGTTTTCTGAGCAAGTGATAAAGATGATTGAGGAGGGTAGTGCAGTGGATGTTGACTACGTGGACTTCAGTAAGGCCTCTGACAAGGTCGCTCATGGCAGGCTGCTATAGAAGGGGAAGTCACACGGGATCACAGGTGAACTAGCAAGATGGATACAGAACTGGTTCGGGTGTAGAAGATAAGAATGGAGAGCTGTGACTAGTAGCATTCCTCAGGGATCAATGCTGGGAACTTTGCTGTTAGTAATATATATTGTATGAATGATTTGGAAGAAAATGTAACTGGTTTGATTTAGTAAGCTTGCAGATTTTTTTTTAAAGAGCAACACAGCACGGAAAACAGGCCCTTCGGCCCAACGAGCCCACGCCGCCGTCATAACTATATAGTAGCAATTCCATTATCCTATTCTAATTTTAGGTTATTCCTAATATGGAAGAGTCTCACTATAGGGACAATTTGTTTCCCAATCAGCCTAAGAGCGAATTTTTGGGTTGTGGGAGGAAACCGGAGCGCCTGGAGAAAACCCACGCAACCACGGGGAGAACGCGCAAACTCCCGCAGACACCGGCCCAATTCCAAGTGCCTGCACAGCTACAGCGAAAGTCTCTGAGCTGTCATGGTGCCCTTCAGATGGTCCACATAAAGCACTCATTTACGACATGAAGCACCAGGCAACCCATGAATCAACATCCAAGAGCTGTCCTCGCACCACCTGCCGAATGCATGCTCCTTGTTGGTCAAGTATGGACCGAATTACCTGTGGTAAAAAAAGCCATAGTTAAACAGTCCTACTATATCCCTCTATCTGCATAACGCTCATGTGGCTGTCCAAGAGACCCTTAAACAGCCCTAGCGTGCCTGCTCCCACCACCTTACTCGGCAGTGCATTCCACACCCCCACTACCCTTTGTGTGAAAAACTGCCCTCTAATATTCGTCTTATACATAGCCCCCCTCACCCTAAGGCCATGACCCCTCGTCCTATCCATTTCTGAAGGTGGAAAAAGTTTACCACCATTTACTCTATCTATACCCCTTATAATCTTATACACCTCTGAGATCCCCTCTAAGCCGACGTCTTTCAAGGGAAAACAACCCCAGTCTATTTAATCGTTCCTCATAAGACAGTCCTTCCATACCAGGCAGCATCCTGGTAAACCTCCTCTGCACTCTCTCCAAGGACTCCACATCCTTTCGATAGTACGGCGACCAGAACTGGACGCAGTATTCCAAGTGAGGCCTAACCAAAGTTCTATACAACTGCAACATCAAACTCCTACTCTTGTATTCTATACCTTTTTCTATGAAAGCTAACATACTATACGCCTTCTTTATCACCTTCTCCACCTGTGAGGACACCTTCAGAGACTTGTGAACCTGCATCCCCAAGTCTCTCTGCGTCTCTATGCTCCGTATAGTTTTACCTTTTATCCTATAACTCTCTTCTACATTTTTCCGGCCAAAATGCATCACCTCGCATTTATCCAGATTAAATTCCATTTGCCATCTATCTGCCCAGTCTACCAACCTATCTATGTCCTGTTGTATTGCCTGGCACTGCTCCTCTGTACCCGCCAATCCAAGCATCTTAGTGTCATCAGCAAATTTGCTGATCTCACCACCTACCCCAACTTCCAAGTCGTTTATGTAGACCACAAATAGAAGAGGACCTAGTACTGAGCCTTGTGGCACTCCACTAGTGACAGGCTTCCAGCTGGAAAAAGAGCCTTCCACTACTACCCTCTGTCTCCTCCTCCCGAGCCAGTTTTCGACCCATCTACATACCCGACCCTGTATCCCATGCGCCTTCACCTTCTCTATTAGTCTACCATGAGGAACCTTGTCAAACGCCTTACTGAAATCCATGTAGACGACATCAACAGCATGTCCTTCATCAACTGTTTTTGTCACTTCTTCAAAAAATTCCACTAGATTTGTAAGACAAGACTTCCCTTTGACGAAGCCATGCTGCGTATCCCTGATCAGATCGCAGCGCTCCAGATGCTCATACATCCTGTCCCTGAGGATCCTCTCCATTAGCTTACCTATAACTGAAGTCAAGCTCACCGGCCTATAGTTCCCTGGGTGATCCCTCTGACCTTTTTTAAACAACGGTACTACATTTGCTATCCTCCAGTCCTCTGGGACCTCACCTGTGTCCAAGGAAGAGACAAAGATTTGCGTCAGAGGCCCAGCTAGGTCTTCCCTCAACTCCCTTAGCAGCCTGGGGTAAATGCCATCAGGCCCCGGAGCTTTATATGTCTTTAAGCTGCCTAACAGCCCCAACACTTTTTGTCTTGGTAAGGAGGTAAACTTTTTCCACCTTTAGAAATGGATAGGACGAGAGGTCATGGCCATAGGGTGAGGGGGGCTATGTATAGGACGAATATTAGAGGGCAGTTTTTCACACAAAGGGTAGTGGGGGTGTGGAATGCACTGCCGAGTAAGGTGGTGGGAGCAGGCACGCTGGGGCTGTTTAAGGGTCTCTTGGACAGCCACATGAGCGGTATGCAGATAGAGGGATATATTAGGACTGTTTAACTACGGCTTTTTTCCACAGGTAATTCGGTCCATAATTTGAGCACGCATTCGGCAGGTGGTGCGGGTACAGCTCTTGGATGTTGATTCATGGGTTGCCTGGTACCTCATGTCGTAAATGAGTGCTTTATGTGGACCATCTGAAGGGCACCATGACAGCTCAGAGACTATCGATGTGGCTGTGCAGACACTTGGAATTGGGCCGGTGTCTGCGGGAGTTTGCGCGTTCTCCCCGTGGTTGCGTGGGTTTTCTCCGGGCACTCCGGTTTCCTCCCACAACCCAAAAATTCGCTCTTAGGCTGATTGGGTAACAAATTGTCCCTATGGTGAAAATTTTCCATATTAGGAATAATATATATATTATTATATAGGAATATTAAAATAGGATAATGTATTTGGTATGACGGCGGCGCGGGCTCGTTGGGCCGAAGGGCCTGTTTCCCGTGCTGTGTTGCTTAATAAAAAAAAAAAACACCTCTTTCCTCGTAATCCTTATTTCCCTCAATCGATCCTCAACTTTGTCAACATCAGGCACAGACATCTGGCCAGTCTCCTGTGTGAATACCGACGCAAAGTATTCATTCAGGATCTCCCCCATTCCCTCAGGCTCTAAGCATAGATCCCCTCCTCTGTCCCTGAGAGGTCCAATCTTGCCTCTAACCATCCTTTTGCTCCTTACATAGGTGTAAAATGCCTTTGGATTTTCCTTAATCCTACCTGCCAGAGCCACCTCGTGGCCCCTTTTTGCCTTTCTAATACCCCTTTTAAGATCCCGTCTACACTCTCTATAAGCTTCCAGCGCTGTCTCAGTCCCCAGTTGCCTAGATCTAATGTAAGCCTCTCGCTTCTTCCTGATCAAGTCCTCAATATCCCTGGTAAGCCACGGTTCTCTAATCCTACCTTTCCCATCCTTCCTCCTTGCCGGCACGTATCTTTCCTGCAGAGAGTTTAGTTTTCCCTTGAAAGACTCCCACATGTACCTCGTCGACCTGCCCTCGAAAAGCTTATCCCAGTCGGTATCTTTAAGATCTTGCCTAATCTGGCTGTATCTAGCCCTCCCCCAGTTAAATACCTTCCCTTTTGGGCCGGTCTCGTCCTTTTCCATTAATATCCTAAAGCAGACAGAGTTGTGATCACTATTTGACACATGCAATTTTTGACACACTATTTGACAGACGACAAAGGTAGAATTGCGAAATAGCGATGAAGACCATCAGAGGATACAGATCAGTTGGAGACTTCGATGGAGAGATATCAGATAGAGTTTGATCTAGACAAATGTGAGGTCACGCATTTTGGAAGGATTAATACAGATGGAAAACATACATTAAGTGGCAGAATCCTAAAAGAACTGATAGGCAGAGGGGTCTAGTACACAGATCACTGAAATTGGCAATGTAGGTGGAGAAGATAGTCAAGAAACAATACAGTTTGCTTGTCTTCATCAACTTTTTGAGTTTAAAAATTAGTAAGTCATGTTGCAGGTTTATAGAACCCTGTTATGCCTCATTTAGAATAGTGTGTTTAATTCTGGTCAGGATACCAGAAGGATGTGGAGGCTTTGGAATGGGTACAGAAAAGATTTACTAGGATGTTGCTTGGTATGGAGGGCATTAGCTACGAGGAGTGTTTGGAGAAACTTGAATTGTTCTCACTGGAATGACAGAGGTTGAGGGGTGGCCTGGTAGAAATCTGCAAGATCATGAAGGGCATGGAAAGGGTAGATAGTCAGAAGCTTTTTCCCAGGGTGAAAGAGTCAATTATTAGGAGGCACAAGTTTAAAGACGAGAGAGATAAGGTTTAAAGGAGATGAACGAGGCGAGTGTTTACACAAAGGACGGTGGGTGCCTAGAACTCACTGCCAGTGGAAGCAGATACGGTAGTGACTTTTATTACCCTCAGAAGAAATTCCTACTCATCCCTAAAAGACTTTTAAAGGGCATCTTGACAAATACATGAATAAGATGGGAAGGAGGACATGGTAGGGGGTTTTAGTTCAGACAGGCAGCATGGATCAGTGCAGGTTTGAAGGGCTAAAAAGCCTGCCCCTGTGCTGTAATTTTCTTTGTTCTTAATGTGCAGTGACCTGAGACTGGAATTGAATCTGGGTCTTTGGCAGAGGCAGCAGTTCTAACCACTGTGTCCACAGTGCTGTGGTTTAAAATCAAAATCTACTTTGTTTACAAACGAGCTTATTTGATTCATACTTCAATGGTTTTTACTTTGGAAAAAAGTTATTCTTTCGTTCCACATAATTGGTTTGAGTAACATTAACTTTTTAAAAACGTATTTATATAGGAATACAAATATATTGAGATAAGTTGCATTACTTAAGAGCAAATACAAACAGAGCACAATGAGAAAAGTCAGTATTTTCAGATCAAGTTAGCACATAGAGCTCTGCCAGCACATTCCAATTGCTTAGCCTGTACTGGAAGTGAACTAGCAAGATGGATACAGAACTTCCAGTACAGGCAGCATCAAATTCATCCCTGTACCAATGTAGCTATATCTTTTTAAAAAACTAAGCCCAACTTATGAACCAAATATAATGGAGGCCAGTTAGTTTGTTGTGTAGAAAATTGTTTGCAATGAAAGGTCATGGAGCTAAAACTGTTCCTCTCTATAAATACTTCCTGTCCAGCTGCGCATTTCCAGCTTTTTCCATTTTTGTTTTCCGATTTCCAACTGCCATAGTATTTTTCTTTTATTAAATTGTTTGTTGCTTTTTCTATAAACACGAGTGCTTGAATTTCCCATTAATTATTTTAATCTGTTCTTTGAGTGCATCAAATGCTGTTCTCACCATGAGTTATTTCCCAACTTTATAAACTTGGGCTCTTCTTTAATAAGTGTGATCACTTATTCAAAGTATGGCAGTCAACAACCTTGCAAACTTCTCTATCATATCTGTCTTGTAGTCACACTTCTTATAAGACTTAGACCATAAGATGCAGGAGCAGAAGTAGGCCATTTGGTCTATTGAGCCTGCTCCACAAATAAAAGGAGATCATGGTTGATCTGATGTATTTCTCAACTCCACTTCCTCACCTCATAACTTTGATTCCCTTACTTATTAAAAATCTACCTCAGCCTTGGATATACTTAAGAAGCCAGCCTCCACAGCTCTTTGTGGTTGTGAATTCTACAGATTCACTACCCTCAGAATTCCTACTAATCCCTATTTTAAATGGACAACTGATTATTTTGAGATTATGCCTTCTGATCCTAGTCTTTCCCAAACAGGAAATATCAAAATCCCTTCAGTGCAGAAGGCAGCCATTCAGCCTAACTCGGAACATCTATCCTTGTTAAGCCCCTCCAGGAATCCTGTAAGTTTCAATAACTCACTTCCAATCGCCAATGAGTGCAGGCCCAACCTACTTAATCTTTTCTCATAAGAAAATCCTTTCATACCCAGGATGAAGCTATTAAACCTTCTCTGGATCACCTCTAATGCCAGTATATCTTTCCTTAGATGAAGAAACCCAAACTGTTCACAGTATTGCAGATAAGGTCTAACTTTGGAAAGCTTCCGTAAATTTATACGCCATTCCCTTTGAAATAAAGATCAACATTGCACTTGTATTCCCAATTACTGGAAATTGCATGCTGTTTTTTGCGATTTATGCACAAGAACCCGTAAATCCTTTTATGCTCTAGTTTTTTCAGTCTTTCTCAATTTAAATACTCAACTCCTTTATTCTACCTAACAGAATGCATAACTTGTTTAATATTTGCACTAATCCATACTTCCTAAAAAATGAAATTGTGCAAGTTAGACACAAAAATCGTTACAGAATCTTCAATTTTTTCCATGAGTGCAAACAATTCATGTATGAACATTGAAAAGTAGCTTGAACATTTCAGCCTACCAGTACGACAAATAATCAACTCTCCTGAAACCAGAAAATACACTGCTCCCTTACTTTCAGTCCCCACTACAGTCATTTTATTTTAACATCATTTATTCTTTTTATCGATTTATATGTTTGATTTTACATTGTCTGGCTCCTCACCCAACCTCACCTCACTGATGGATTTGTTGCCATGATGTTCTGATGCAAGAACAGTCACCAAAGGACCAGGCTGCAGGAAAAGACTGAGGTCCAAGATCCTGGAATAAGAGCGGAGGAAGCTGCCAGCTGATGAACTATGAGTAACCCTATGTCGCAGTGGAAAGAGTGACCTCCATCCGCTTCCTTGCGCAACACAGAGCAAAAGCAAAAAAAGAGAAAGAGACAGACACACAGTGGGAAGAAAGCATGAAAAGTTGAACTGAGTTGTTTCATGAGTGGTGTGGGGGACACAGAAACTGTGCTACTCAGGGCTTGCTTGGGTGAAATGATACTATTTGGTTTCAGTGTATACATATTTTTATTATAGTCAGTGATTGATGTTGTTTTATAAATTATTCTAGCTAGGAATATACAGTGCTGCAAATGATCAGTCCAATATTTTAACTTGTACTTTGTTTTTTCCGGGCAAGACACGTCTGAAGGAATCTACCTCTAAGCTTTAACCTTAATTCCCATGAGAACCCATAAATTCACAAAATTGGATAGGACGAGGGGTCATGGCCTTAGGGTGAGGGGGACTATGTATAAGACGAATATTAGAGGGCAGTTTTTCACACAAAGGGTAGTGGGGGTGTGGAATGCACTGCCGAGTAAGGTGGTGGGAGCAGGCACGCTAGGGTTGTTTAAGGGTCTCTTGGACAGCCACATGAGCGGTCTGCAGATAGAGGGATATAGCAGGACTGTCTAAATATCTTATTTGTTTCCACAGGCAATTCGGTCCACCTTGTTGATCAACAAGGTGCATACATTCGGCAGGTCGTGCGAGGGCTGCTCTTGGATGTTGCTTCAGGAGTGGCCTAGTGCTTCAAGTCGTTAGTGTATGCTTAAACTGGACCATCTGATGGGCAACATGACAGCTCAGAGACTATCGCTGTTGCTGTGCAGACACATAGATTTGGGTCTGTGTCTGCGGGAGTTTGCACATTCTCCCCGTGGTTGTGTGGGTTTTCTCCGGGTGCTCCGGTTTCCTCCCACATCTCAAAAATGTGCTTAGGCTGATTGGGTAACAAATTGTCCCTATATTGGTCCCTATATGGGAATCTTCCACAATAGGCATAGCCTAAAGTCATGGATGTGTCATTAAGATATTAGGACGGCGGCGCGAGCTCGTTGGTCCGAAGGGCCTGTTTCCCGTGCTGTGTTGCTCTTTGTTCTTTGTTGTTTCACTTAGAAATCATGAACACAATCACAATTTTAAATGAGGACTCAATGTAAATGAATGATTCAATGAAATGCTTTGACCTTCCCCATTGTGACTCATTCAAGGGAAGAAGCTGCCATCTTAGAACTCAATTACGTCCTGGTTTCATTAGAGAAACAGATTATGGTATAGGTTTAACCCAACACCATCAAGCAATGTGTCAATGGGAAGCTGATCCAAGAAGTGAAACACAGGGTGAATGACACACGCTGAGCAAATTATTCCTAAGTAACAGCAGTTTTGTTATTGCAGTACAGATTTATTAACAAGGACATTACCCAAGAAAAGATATTTGTCAAACGAAGCCAATTAACAGGAGTAATTGGGATGCTGCAGCCAAAATATTACAAAGTACTTTATATTTTTGTTTCAAGCCATTCTTTTGCTGTACCATGATAGTCCAAAATGTTCTCTCCAAACAATTCAAGTTTACAAAATGAAACAAAATTAACAAAGCTAAACTTCACCCACAAATTTAACTGAAGTCCTTGAAGATTCAAAGCAGCATGTCAATTTCATACAAAATGATTTTACATATTTCCAAAAGAGTATTCTATCATGAATTATCACCATGTTATGGTCAACATAAGCACATCCTGCATCAATCAGTTTAATTTTGTTATCGAAGATGGCCATTTCTTGAATGCATAGAGTTCTCTTATATTATATTATGTAACCATGAATTAAAGCCATCAATGAGGGGGGCAACAATTTGTTATTCAACAGGCAAGTACCTGAACATCACACATGTACATCAGAACATTTTCACAAACTGAAATTATCAAATTGGTCTGAAAAGACTCAAAGAGGTAACAAGTGAAAAATGTTCCTGGGGAAATGAATAAAATTTCGCAATTAGGCCTGGTGACAATGCACAATTTCCTGCGTACTATACTACAGCAGCAGCCCTAGTGCATTCAAGAAACAGATGTGCAACCAATAATGTCTGCAAAAGCTGATATCTACATTCTATAAAACATTATTAGAGCGATTGAAATGTCATGATCTTAAAATAAATTAAGTTTCAATATTATCAATTTCTCCCACTGAACTATAAAGCATACAATCTCCACAGTTTATGTAAAATCTTGAAATAGACAAAGTATATTTCCTCAATATTTAAAAAACTATTGATCTATATATTAATACACATATTATATATAAATGTTCCTTTTAAGTTCCTTGACGTGAGATTTCTCTGATTGCTTCCAACATTGAATTGCTGAATAGATGAAAGAAAATATTGAAAGGAAAACAGGGTTTTCAGATAACTGGACAGTTTCAATATTAATTGACACATTATTTTGCAAAGGTTGACCTCAGCACATCAACTGAACCTCACTCAGCAGTTTAATTAGAACAATAGAAACCCCACTGTGCCATTCTGCCTACTGGGTCTTTGCTAACTCTCTGATAGAGCATGTTAACCCCCCCCTCCATTTCCCAAAGCACTGCTCATTTACCATGGCTAATCCACCTAACCTGCACATCTTTGATCTGTGGAAGGAAATCTGAACACCGAGAGGAAACCCATGCAGACATGGGGAGAATGTCTGTGTGGAGTTTGCACAGTCACTGGAGGCCAAAATAAAACCTGGGTCCCCAACACCGTGAGACAGCAGTGTTAATCACATCGGGGTACAGTAATGCATTTGGAACTGATTTTTTTGCCAGGATGCATGGCAATGGCTTAGTGATATTATCACTGGACTCGTAATCCAGAAATTCAGCTAAATGTTGTGGGGATCCAGGTTTGAATCCTGCCACTGCAGAATTTTTAGGGTGGCACAATGGCAGAGTGGTTAGCACTGCTGCCTCACAGGGCCAGGGACCTGGATTCAATTCTAGCCTTGGGACACTCTGTGTGGAATTTGCACATTCTCTCCGTGTTTGCCTGACTTTTCTCCGGGAGCTCCAGTTTCCTCCCACAGTCCAAAATTGTGCAGATTAGATTGATTGGCCATGCTAAATTAACCCGGTCAGGGGGATTAACAGGGTAAATATGAGAAGTGTCAGGTATAAGGCTTGGGTGGGATTGTGATTGGTGCAGACCCAACTGGCCGAATGGCCTCCCTCTGCACGATAGGGATTCTATGACTAGAAACCCAAAAAAGCTTATGTTTGGAATACAAAATAGAAACCAAAAGCTAATTCATTCCCTTCTCCTCAAAATGAATTTCAAATATTTATCCACAACTTTTAATCACATTGCCAAAAGCATTTTATGACACATTCCACAACAAACTATTCAAATGTTCAAACAACTATTTGTATTCATTCCAAAAGTATTCCCTTGTGAAAACTCCAAAAAGAAACATGAATTTCAGATTTAGCAACTAACATAATCAAAAGGAAAACAAATTAAGATACTCCAGATAAAGCTATTTTTCCTTCACATTTACATTGATAATTTAACAATTGCAGTTAACAGATTAAAATCTGCAAGAAAACAAACTCTGAACTACCAACTCTGGTTTCCTGATCACCTAAAGGCATATAAAACTCAGCTAATTCTGTGTTCTCTTAACTCAAGGTTTTTGATTTTAATATTATATCAATCCAATCAGATAATTGTTATTTGATTAATACTATTCACTCCACGTTACACATTGGGAACGCACAACAGGCCAGAATTTGAGAAGTGCAGACATTTTAGATGGTTGTGTGGCCAGGAGGTTACAGGTACATGGAGATACAAGCCAAAGGGGGGATTTGAAAACAAGGATGTGAATACTAAAAACATTTTAAAACCAAGTCATTGTTCATACCACTGATACCGCATTATGTTCTGTCTCTGGGTAACAGGTGACCACAGCTACAAAACCTGACTTGACCACATAAAACTGCATTGATATGTCATGTGCTAAGTATTCCATATAATTCTTGCCAGCAAAATAAGCTGACAAGCTAATCTTTGTTACAAAATACATTTCATGAGGTGGAATTTTAAGCAAATAAATGCAGAAGAACAAGTATAGGCACCAATTAAAGGAATTACTAGGAGATAAACTTGGTAGATTTGGTCAAACATAAATATATTTTCAGTATAATAGATACCAAAACATGGATCACGTCTGCATGATCTCATTCTACTCATTTTCTATTGCCAGGTACTTCTGATAACTAATCCTCCCTTTTAAAGATTCATGGAATTACATAACAGGAAATGATGTGAAATTATACCTCCATCAGACAGGACATCAAAAAGAGGGTGGAGCAAACTATTCATAGATGCCAACTTGGTTCTTTATAACCCACAGTCAGATGATTATGGGCTTAATCTCCATTTCAGAATCTCTCTTTTTTAGGTCTGTGGTACTTCACTATGAACACATTTGTGTGCAATATCTATTTATATAGCAACAGCAAATGTATAACAAAAAACTTAGTTGATTGAAATATTTAAGGAGACCTTCAGAAAATCAGAGTTCACATTTGTGTTCCAAAGCACTTCACAGCTAATGACTTCCTTTTGAATATAATCTCTGCTGTAGGAAAACACAATACAATACATTTGTGTTTGGCAAGATCCCACAGTGAGCGCAAAAGCAATGACAGAGTTTCCATTCCTGGACATTATCCAATAATTTGGGCCACTGATTTACAACAGCTGGTAACTCAAATTTAATTGTTCTAGGATAGGATTCTGATGTCCTTCCTGTTTTGTGGCTTAATTTCCACAATTCCATCAACACAATTAAGGCCATATTTTCACAATGATTATGGCAAGTCAAATTCTGTTTTGTACTGATGGTTTGATGATCAAATCACACAACTATTTATTTTCCCATGAACACCACAAATTACAGCCAGTAATTCACTAGCCTCTTCAGTAAGCTCTGCTTCAAAGCCTTTAATTTAGAAACCAGACAAAATTAACAGAACAATAATTTATTTAAGCTACCAGAGGTGATATAGATAGAATCAACCCTAGGAGAAATCTGGGGAAATAATAACTACAAAAAGTACTGCAGATATATGTATAAAGTTATGGTTACACACTAATGTAAAGTACTGGCCTGGGCGTCCCAATAAAACTACAGTAAAATATAAGCAAAAAAAATCAAATACACCTGTTTTTGAACCATATGTTCAGGTGCAAAATAATCCAAAATACAAATGAATTTTTTTTATTTCCAGAGGTCTGGAATTCAGATGTCAGACAGTTCTATCATAATCATGCAGCACCTTGATCAGACCCCACCTCTGTATAGCACCCTTTGGTAATAAGACGTCTAGGTGCTTCACAAGGACCACTGTATCAAAATAGGACACAGCGCATCAGGGATCAAAAGATTTGTGAAACAGGAAGGTTTTAAGAATTGCCTTAAAGGAGGAAAAGTAAAGAGGCAAAGATTTGTAGGGAGGGAATTCTAGACCTTAGGGTCAAGGCAACTGAAGACACAGCCACCAAAAATAGAGTGAAAAGTTACCAGAACACCGACATCTCAGAGGGTTGTGGAGGTGAAAGAGACTACAGAGTTGGGAGGGGTGAGGCCTTGGAAGAATTTGATATGAGGGGGTGAGAATTTTAAAACCAAGATGTTGTTTAACCAGGAACTGATGTTGATCAAAGTACAGAAGTCATAGGGGGATAACAGAAGGTCTAATGAGGCAGAACTGTCGGAATAGTTGAGTTTAGAGATAAAAAGGTCTTGAGACAAGTAAACTTCTTGTAAGTAAGCTTAATTTCATACAAATTAGAAATTGTTTTCCCTGATCTTGCTAAATGTGCTAATGCCCGATGTGAATGGCATTGGGCCATTTACAATTGCTGTGTTTCCCTAATTAGAAATGAGAAAGTCATGAGTTCCAGCTCTTACTATCCAGTATCCTTTACAGTTGTGCATGCAAAAAGTGGTTTATAGCAAAATCTACCTCAACTCATATTAGTGGTATAACCAATTTACGTGCACACATGATAAATGCCAGTGGATAACTAGAATTCATGGAAGACCACTCTAAACCAACAGTTAATATTTTCAGAAGAGAAAAATAATGACTTTGGCAAAGGTGTTAATGTGGGGATGAGGAGAACGTGCAACGAAAAGTTATTTTAACCAGGTGAATACTTCAATACAATTTGGAGACTTCTGCATAGAATAATTAGTTGTTATTTTTATCGCTATAATGTGGGTCCTTCTGTTCACAAATAGGCAGATGTTGCAGCCAATGTTACAATAACTACACTTCAAAAGTTATCGGAAGGATCTTGGGGACATATTAATTAATTTACAGAACAAAGACCAAAGAACTGTATAACACTGGAACAAGCCCTATAGCCTATACCTTTCTAAAAACTATATTTTTCTATTTCCTGCCTATTCACATATCTGTCAAAACGTACCTTAAATGTTATTGTATTTGCTTCTACCACCTCTCTGGCAATGCATTCCAGGCAGAAGAGAAGGGGTCATACTAAACCTGGTATCTGAGGATGAGCTCAGTCAGTGGTCTATTTACATATAGCTTCAAGAAACTAAATCTGGAAACTTCTATTTGATTCTCCATAACCTGCATTATACCTGTAGCTTTGAGAACCTCAGCATTAAAATACAAGAGCATGAACTTGCTATAATCAAACAACAGAATACTGCAAATGCTGAAATTCTGAAATACAAACAGAAGATCCTGCAAACATTCAGCAGATCAGGCTGCATCTGTGAAAAGAAAAACAGATCAGGGACCTTTCATCAGAACTGGGAAAAGTTAAGAGTTTTTGAGTAAGAGGTGGGTGGAACAAGGGCAATATGAAGGTCTGTGATAGGATGAAACAAAGTAAAACTTTCCCCAGTTAAATTTTATTTTTTTGTTTCCTGTCCACAGATCTTGCCTGACCTGTTGAAGGTTTAGATTCTGGGACAAATGTTCTGTTTGCTGAAACCAGTTTTTCACCAAGCTTAATTGAAAAATTAATCATGGATTCCCACCTACATAATTTAAAACTTACAGAATGATAGTCACTATTCCCAAAAATGTTCCTAGGCTGAAACTTTTACCACTGTTGAATGTTTCCAGTATTTTGTTTTCATTTTATATTGCCAGCATCTTCAGTATTCTGTTTCTCAATAAGCGTCTAATTCACTGCCACTTCTCTTCCAAGAATGCTTCCCTTGAAGTTCTGCACTTCTCTCCAATAGGATTTCCATTTAAGTTTGATTTTTTTTATTCATTCATGGGTGTCACTGGCTAACCAGCATTTATTGTCCATCCCTTGTTGTCCTTGGCAAGGTGAGTTCCCTTTTTGAATCACTGCAGTTCATGTGCTGTAGGTGACCCACAATTCCATTTGGGATGGAGTTCCAAGATTTTGATCCAGCAACTGTGAAGGAACGGCGATGTATTTCCAAGCCACGATGCTGAGTGGCTTGGAGGGGAACTTGCAGGTGGTGGTGTTCCCATGTATCTGCTGCCCTTGACTTTCTAGATGGAAGCAGTTGTGGGTTTATAACGTACTGTCTAAGGATCTTTGCTGAATTGCCACAGTGCACCTTGTGAAAGTACACACCGCTGCTGATGTCGGTGGTGAAAGGCGTGGATGATTGTAGTTATTGTCTCCCAACTTTTATCCTCACCCTCTAGCATATTATTTGGAACTTTTGTAATGATGTGGAAACACAACCCAACGTCACTGCATCCAATAATGTCAGTGGAGGTGGGGAACAAGCCTGTTTCCAGAACATATTGTTCTCATTGTTTCTCATCTTTTATCTTCCAGATCTGCTCTCAATCTTATTGTTTCATGCCTTCTTTTATCTCCTTGCTCCGCTCTGTCTTACTTTTTCTCATGTTCTTTTATCTCCCCAGATCTGTTCTCAGTTGCACCGTTTGTGCTCTTTATCTCCGACTCCACACTCAGTCTCACTGGTACTCAGGCTTAATTATTTCCACAGATTTGTTCTCTGTCTTGCCATTTCTTGTGTTTTTTTTAAAAACTTTGCCTCTGCTTCAGTCATGTTGTTGCTCTTTTATCTCCGGCGCCTTGACCCTGGTACCATGAAAGCAACATACCATTCTGGAGTCACTTTTATAACCATTACTTACCAATCAGTAACCATTCTGTCCAAAACTTCACTTTTGAACTTGTGATGTCATGGACTGCAGCTCCCATGACACTCCCCACGTAATATTTCAAGATCAACTTTTATCTCTCCGGATCTGCTCTCAGTCTCGCCGTTTCTTGCTCTCTTTATTGCCGTCTCTCGTCTCAGTCTTGTTTCTCATGCTCCTTTATCTCACTGGATCTGCTCTCAGTCTTGCCGTTTCACACATTCTTTTACCTCCCCGATGCACTCTGTTTTGTTGTTTCTCAGGCTCTTATCTCCACGGATTTGCTCTCAGTCTGAATGCTTCTCATGCTCTCGATGTCCCGACTCCACGCTCAGTCTTACTATTTCTTGCAGTCTTTTATCTCTTGGCTCTACTCTCGCTGTTCCTCATGCTTTTATCTTCCGGTTCTGCCGGGACATTTAAATATAATTTTTCATCTAAGAGTAGAATTCGGTCCAGGCAACTTATCTCACATTCTTAAGTTGACTACTATTGGTCAGGCACAGTTTGAAACTTATATGATTTACAAATTACTCAAGGGTGACCTGCACTATTAACAGCAAAGCAATGGGCTCAAACAAACAATGAGAAATAAAATAAATCTTAACAGTAAGTTTTTGAAACATTTAGTTAATTGAATTACTATTCTGCTCCATTATGGAATTGAACTTTAAGCCTTAGGCAATATCTCTCTGAAATTAACTTCTAGAAAAACACAAAGCCTCAGAAGTTCCCTCACACACAATAAGCATGCCCACATCAACAATTCATCTGATACCAGTAACTCACAAAAGAAACTGCAGTTACAATTTTACTTCTTAACATAGTGAAGCACCAAGGAATCACAATTCTCAAAAGTTCTGCTATATTCAGTCAAGAACAAGAGCCCATTTTCTTGGAGTTTTATTGTAACAAGAATATGTTAGTATGCACTCTATTATGCAACACGTTGGCAATGATAAAACCAGCACAAACCTCACTTGCCAGCATTTAACTGTTAAGAAAATATTACTAATAATGCATATTTAAGATTTAAAGTAATTGCTGGAAGGAATAGGGGAGACTTAAAATGTTTTCACTCAAATAGTGTGTCCTCAGCCCTTTACTATATCCCTTATACACATCTATAGAATCCCTACAGTGCAGGAGACCATTTGGCCCATCAAGTCTATATCAACCACAATCCCATCCAAGGCCTATTCCCAAAGCCCCACATTTACCCTTCTAATCGCCTGACACCAAGGTCAATTTAGCATGGCCAATCAACCTAACCTGCACATCCTTGGATTGTGGGAGGAAACACCAATGACTGTGTGGCCAAATTCCCCTCCAACTCGTTTTTCAAATTTGCTGATGACATCACCGTAATGGGTCAGATCTCAAACAAGAGAGAGTACAGGAAAGAGATAGAGTGGCACAGTGACAAGTACTGCTGCCTTACAGCACAAGGGATCTAGGTTCAATTCCGGTCTCACTGTATGTGGAGTTTACACTATGTCTGTGTGGGTTTCCTCCAGGTGCTCCGGTTTCCTCCCATAGTCTATAGATGTGTGGGTTAGGTTGACTGGCCATGCTAAATTGACCCTAGTGTCAGGGGGATTAACAGGATAAATATATGGGGTTACGGGAATAGGGCCTGAGTGGGATTATGGTCAATGCAGACTCGATGGGCCAAATGGATTCCTTCTGCACTGTAGGGACTCTACGGATTGTATGAATTTGGTGAACATGCCCGTGTCTACATCAAAGGGGACGAAGTAGAAATGGTTGAGAGCTTCAAGCTTTTTGGTGGCCAGATCACTAACATCCAGTCTTGGGTCCCCCCATGCTGACACTATAGTTAAGAAAGCCCACCAATGCCTCTACTTTCTCAAAAGACTAAGGAAATCTGTTTGTCTACTACAATTCTCACCAGCTTTTACAAATGCACCTTGGAAGCATTCTTTGATTGTATCACAGCTTAGTTTGGCTTCAGCTCTATCCAAGATCGCACGGAACTACAAAGGGTCGTGAACAAAGCCCAGTCCAACACACAAACCAGCCTCACACCCACCTCAGTGAAGCAACCAGCATGTTTAGGGACCCCACGTACTCTGGACATACTATCTTTCACCTTCTTCCATGGGAAAAATATCAAAGTGCGATGACACATACCAAACTCTATAAGAACCTGTTCTTCCCTGTTGCCATTATACTTTTTAATGTATCTACTTCACATTAAGTTGTTCTTTCTCTATACCCTATGACTGTAACATTATATTCTGCAGACTCTCCTTTCCTTCTCTATAAACGATGTGCTTTGTCTGTACAGTGCACAAGAAACAATATTTTTCACGTGACAATAATAAATCAAATCTTAATATGCAAAAGCAAATATTGGAGTTGAATTGTATTTTACATGGGGGTTGCTCTGGAATTGTGTACATCACATATCAGCTCTCTTATTAACACAATCCACACCTGTCATACAAATTTAGGGAATTCCTGTGCATACTCCCCTACAAATGTTCGTACTAAGATTTTAGCTCATGTTAGAGGAAAACTCGGACCTCTTAGGGACAGAGGAGGGGAACTGTGCTGAGAGCCCGAGGGAATGGCGGAGATCCTGAATGAATACTTTGCGTTGGTATTCACAAAGGAGAAGGGCTTGTTGACAGCTCCTGTCTCTGAGGGGGCTGTGGACCAGTTGAGGGAAATATCCATACCGAGGGAGAAGGTGTTAGAGCTTCTAGGTAGCATTAAAACTAATAAATCTCCGGGGCCTGACAGCATTTATCCCAGGCTACTTAGGGAGGTGTGAGGTGAAATTGCTGGGCCTCTGACGCAAATCTTTGTCTCTTCCTTGGACACAGGTGAGGTCCCAGAGGACTGGAGAATAGCTAATGTTGTACCGTTGTTTAAAAAGGGCAGTAGAGATAACCCTGGAAATTATAGGCCGGTGAGTTTGACATCAGTGGTAGGGAAGCTGTTGGAGGGGATTCTTGGAGATAGCATGTATAGGCACTGAGAGCGTTGCGATCTGATTAGGGATATGCAGCATGGATTTGTTAAGGGGAGGTCGTGCCTTACAAATCTGGTAGAATTTGTTGAGGAGGTGACAAAAACAGTGGACGAAGGGCGAGCCGTTGATGTCGTCTATATGGATTTCATTAAGGCGTTTGACAAAGTCCCTCATGGGAGGTTAGCTGAAAAGGTCAAGGCTAATGGGAATACAAGGACACGTAGCTAGATGGATAAGTAAATGGCTTGGTAATAGGAGACAGACAGTAATAGTGGAAGGGTGTTTTTCTAGCTGCAGGTCGGTCACTAGTGATGTGCTGCAGGGCTCGGTACTGGGACCTCTTCTATTTGTAATATATATAAATGACTTGGAAGAGGGAGTAAGTGGAGTGATCAGCAAGTTTGCAGATGATACAAAGATGGCTGGACTTGCGGATAGTGAGGAGCATTGTCAGGCGATGCAGCAGGACATAAATAGGCAGACAGATGGCAGATGGAATTCAATCCTGATAAATGTGAGGTGATGCATTTCGGCAGAAAGAATGTAGGGGGGACGTATATGATAAAGGGTAGACCTATTAAGAGTATAGAAACGCAGAGGGACCTGGGAGTGCAGGTGAACAAGTCTCTGAAGGTGGCAGAGCAAGTGGAGAAGGTTGTGAAGAAAGCATATAGTATGCTAGCCTTTATAGGAAGGGGTATAGAGTACAAGAGCTGGCCTTTAATGTTGCAGTTGTATAAAATGCTGGTTAGACTCATTTGGAATACTGCGTCCAGTTCTGGTCGCCTTACTTAGGAAGGATAGAACATAGAACTAGAACAATACAGCCACAGAACAGGCCCTTCAGCCTTCGATGTTGTGCCGACCAAAAATAAAAAGCAATGCCCCTCCAAACTAAACCATTCCCTTCTCTTCCATATACTTATCAACTAAACCTCTTAAACGCCACCAAACTTGGCGCATCTACAACAGCTGCAGGCAGGGCATTCCACTCCCTAATCACTCTTTGAGTAAAGAACTACCTCTGATATCCTTCCTATAACTAATACCCCTTAATTAAAGCTGTGTCCCCTCGTGCTAGCTTTCTCATCCTAGGAAAAAGGCTAACACTGTCCACCCTATCTAAACCTCTAATCATCTTATATGCTTCAATAAGATCCCTCTTAGCCGCCTCCTTTCTAACGAAAACAACCTCAATCCTCAACCTCTCTTCATAGGACCTGCCCTCCATACCAGGCAACATCCTGGTAAACCTCCTCTGCACCCTCTCCAATGCCTCCACATCTTTCTTATAATGTGGCGACCAGAACTGCACACAATACTCCAAGTGCGGCCGCCGCACTAGAGTTTTGTACAGTTGCAACATGATGCTGCGGCTCCTAAATTCAATCCCCCTACCAATAAAAGCTAAGACTCCATATGCCTTCTTAACAACTTTTCCACTTGACTGCTACTTTCAGGGATCTATTGACACATACACCAAGTTCCTTCTGTTCCTCAACACTATTAAGAGCCCTACCATTAGCCCTATACTCTACACATTTATTGTTCCTGCCAAAGTGCATTACCTCACACTTTTCCACATTAAACTCCATTTGCCACCTCTCGGCCCAGCTCTGCAACTTGTCCAAGTCACTCTGTAAACTAAAACACCCCTCTTCACTATCTACCACACCACCAACTTTAGTATCATCTGCAAATTTACTGATCCATCCCTCAATACCCTCATCCAGATCATTTATAAAAATTACAAACAGCAGGGGCCCCAAAACAGACCCCTGAGGCACACCACTTGTCACCGAACTCCACGATGAATATCTCCCATCAACCACCACCCTCTGTCTTCTATCTGCCAGCCAATTCCTAATCCAATTAGCTAAATCACCCTCTATTCCACACATCTGCATTTTCTGTAGAAGTCTTCCATGGGCCACCTTATCAAACGCCTTACTAAAGTCCATATATACTACATCAACCGCCTTACCCCCATCCACCTCTCTGGTCACTTTCTCAAAAAACTCAATGAGGTTAGTTAGGCATGACCTACCCTTCACGAAACCATGCTGACTATCCCCAATCAATTCATTTCTCTCTAAATAACTATAAATCCTATCCCTAATAATTCTCTCCAATACCTTGCCCACAACAAGGTATGGAGACTCTGGAGAGAGTGCAGAGGAGGTTTACCAGGATGCTGCCTGTTATGGAAGGTCTGAGTTACGAGGAGAGATTAGGCAAACTAGGACTGTTTTCCTTAGAAAGACATAGACTTAGAGGAGATCTGATGGAGGTGTACAAGATTTTGAAGGGGATGGATAGAGTAAACAGGGTTAAGCTTTTTCCTAGGATAGACTCAAATAGTACGAGGGGTCACGGGCTTAGGGTGAGGAGGGTAAGGTATAATTTGGATGCTAGAGGGAGTTTTTTCACACAGACAGTGGTGGGGGTATGGAATGCGCTGCCAAATAAAGTGGTGGAGGCAGGTACTCTGGAGTTATATAAGAAATACTTAAATGGGCACATGAACAGAATGGGAATGGAGGGGTATAGAAAACTGATCTAAAATAGGGATCATGAGCCTTGGGGGTCCCTGGGAAGTGTGTAAATAGATGATGATATTGATGTACTTGTTTTTATCCTACAGGTGTTTTGGTCCACCTTGTTGTCTAACGAGGGGCATACACGCGATGGGTCGTAAGAGGACTGCTCTTGGATCTTTTTCGAGAGTATCCTAGTGCTTCATGTCGTTAGTGTATGCTTGACCTGGACCATCTGATGGGCAACACGACAGCTCAGTGACTATAGCTGTGCTGTGCAGATACATGGATTTGGGCCTGTGTCTGTGGGAGTTTGCGCATTCTCCCTGTGCTTGCGTGGGTTTTCTCTGGGCGCTCCGGTTTCCTCCCACATCCCAAAGATGTGCTCTTAGACTAATTGGCAAAACAAATTCTCCCTAAATTGTCTCAAATTTGGTTTTTAATCCATAGATCTATAAACACGGACAGGGATCGCGGGTTGAGGTGGCAACATCAGGGTGGCGGCACGGGCTCGTTGGGCCGAAAGGCCTGTTTCCCATGCTGTTTTGTTCTTTGTTATTTTACTTTACAATTGGCAAAATTTTCACCTCAGCAAATTTTTATCTCATTTAACAAGTGAACCAAGATTTGCTTAAAATAAAATCTCCACTTAAGAGAGAGATGAGTAATTGAGATACAAAAGTGTCCAGACGGGCAATTTTTTCACACAGAGGATGGTGAGTCTCTGGACTAAGTAGTAGTGGAGGAGGATACAATTTTATCTTTTAAAGAGCATTTAGATAGTTACATAGATGCAATGGTATAGAAGGATATGGGGCAAATGCAGGCACTTGGGATTAGTTAAGGGGTTTTAACAAAAAAGGTAGCATGGACAAGTTGGGCTGAAGGGCCTGTTTCCACACTATGACTTTATCTATGACACTAGTATTGATGCCCCATAGCAAACCACTTAAAATGCCAGATAAAAAACTACAGACAGCTTTATCTTACCAGAGTGGCTAATTTGTAATCGAGTAAATTGAGGAATGATCAGTAAGAAGAAAATCAGAATATGAGGGAAAAAAAAGATTGCTTTAAAGATTCCCACCTCTGAACATAGTTCTAAATGCAGATCCAACTGCACTCCCACTAATGTTAATTAAGTCTTATATTAAGATGAAATGTTATGCCCTGAACCCAATAACAACTACTGCAGCACAGGTGGCAAATAATCAAGTTGCATACATGATACCTTCAAATTTACCCAATTAGCAGAGACAGCAAAAGTTTATTTACTTGCCTTTGACCAAGTCCCTTACTGCAGAAGGTGGAGTCACATGGGATCAGAGGTGAGCTGGCGAGATGGGTACAAAACTGCTCAGTCAAAGAAGGCAGAGGATAGCAATGAAAGGGTGCAATTCTGAATGGAGGGCTGTGACAAGTGGTGTTCCTCAGAGATCAGTGCTGGGACTTCACTGTTTAATATATATAAATGATTTGGAGGAAAATTTAACTGAATTGATTAGTAAGTTTGCGGATGACTTAAAGGTTGGTGGATTTGCAGATAATGATGAGGACCATCAGAGGATACAGCAGGATTGAGATCAGTTGGAGACTTGGGTGGAGAGATGCCAGATGGAGTTTAATCCAGACAAATGTGAGGTAATGCATTTTGGAAGATCTAATACAGATAGGGCAAAGGGATCCAGGTGTACAGGTCACTGAAAGTGGCAAAGCAGGTGAAGAAGATGGTCAAGCAGGCATACTGCATGCTTGCCTTAAATCGGCCGGAGCACTGAATTTAAAAACGGGCAAATCACGTTGCAGCTTTATAGAACCTTAGTTAGGCTGCACTTGTTCAATTCTGGTCACCACTCTACCAGAAGGATGTGGAGGCTCTGGAGAGAGTTCAGAAAAGATTTACCAGGATGTTGCCTGGTATGGAAGGCATTAGCTACAAGAGGTTAGAGAAACTTGGTTTGCTCTCACTGGAACAACGGAGGTTGGGGGCGACTTGGCAGAAATCTATAAAATTGAGGAGATTGTCAGAATGGATAGTCAGAAGCTTTTTCCCAGCACGAAGATTTAGTTCGTAGGTATCATGCATTTAAGGCGCGAGGGGCAAGGTTTAAAAGGAGATGTATGAGACAATTTTTTTTTTAAAAACACAGATGGTGGTGGGTGCCTGGAACTTGCTGCTGGGGGAGATAGTGAATGCAGATATGATAATGACTTTTAAGGGGCATCTTGACAAATACATGAATAGGATGGGAATAGAGGGATATGATTCCCAGAAACGTAAGGGGTTTTAGTTCAGTCAGGCAGCACTGTCAGTGCAGGCTTGGAGGAGTGAAGGGCCTGTTCCTGTGCTGTTGTTATTTTCTTTATTCTTTGTTCTTAATTTATGGGAAAATCCCATAAAATGTACGTTGTGCCTTGAGTCCTGTTTGCTGCTCACTGGGATGTCATTTGCCTTAGATTTTTCAGGCAGTGACTGGTTGGACATCTCTTGCTGTTACCCATGTATCTTTGCTATTTGTAGGTGTATGCAACTATGCATATGTTACTGCCAGCCCACTTGGCCACAAGAATGACCAGAGGGGAGGAGGAGGATGGGCTGGTGCTGGAGGAGAGAGCATTTTTCTGATCTGCTTTACAAATGATTTTAGAAATTCAAGTATCTTTTTCAAAATGAGCAGCGCAGCCTGAATTTTGTTGGGTTTGGCATACCTGGGTGTTTGGTTTGTGGAGAAAAGGAGAATAGTGCAGTGCCACAACTGAGTCCTGGCAAGTTCTAGGAGCCATCCATGCCGTGAGGGGTGGATGGAGAGCAGCAGGGCCATCCACAAGACTTGTGTAAGGGAGGATATGAGGAGCAGAAGTCCAACAATTCTGGAGAGGGGAAACTTCCTCAGTAAACTTCGCAAAGTTATCTGGTGACTTTTCTTCTTCCTTTTCTGTTTTGTATCTTAATTTCTCCTCAAATTATTGCTACTACAAGGCTGTTGGACCTTTGTTTTCAATGTCTGTACTTGGCTATTTTTCTCAAATGTAGTCAGCAAGCCTTTTGATTACTGAACTTATACTCTTGATCTAACCCACTTATTTATTTCCTTGTCCATCCAGTTAATTCTTAGCATACCTCACTGTACCCACATTTCAAAAGTTATTATCTTCTTATCCTCTTTCCTCAGTGCGCTTTCCTCATGGAGTGCAACATTCACACTAGTGATTGTACCAGATCTCTCTTCAATTTCATTCTGATGCTTGTGGATCTCCAGATGCTATTTGGGTCACTGGTCACAACTCTTAGCATAGCTTATCCAAGGATTTCATTCTTGGATGTAACTGAAATTTACATGAATACTTAAAATAATATTTTTTTATGAAGAACTTTGCATAAATATGAAGACCTGAGTTTTATATTAAGTATTATATGTTGATCTGTAATATGAGAATTTAAATAATTTGCTGCTTTCTTCTTGTTTATTTTTTGCGAGGGTCATGTTACTTTCCACAAATTTTTAAAGTATGCTCTTTTATGGGATCTGGGCATCACTGGCAAGGTCAAAATTTGTTGCCCATCCTTGGTTATCCTTGAAAATATGACAGTGAGTTATGTTGCATCGCATTGCAAAATAGTTTAGAAAGCACTGTGGCAGTCATTTGCTTTACTTTGCATGTAGTGTGATGGTCACGTCCCTCTGAAAGAGCTCACTGCACTTTTGTTTTAGTAAAGGAGGAAACATGGAATAATGGATATTACTTTCTCAAAAATGATCCTGGGAAGTAAGGTGACTTCTGTTTTGTGGTTTCTGGATAGGCAGAGACAATGTGTCTGTGTTCAGGAAAAATGCAAAGTGGAAAAAAAATTGACAATGGCTGCTAGATCTATTGGGGCCATGAGGATGGAACATAAAGTCTTCCAGTGAGTTGACCATGACTATTATAATTGATGGAGTATCAATTGTCTTCCCCGATTGTGTCTCAATCACCTTGACTTCAATTCATTATATGGATAACGGAGGATTATGTGGAGTCACGTGATAGAAACTAGCTAGAACGGAATCAACACCTTATTCCCTCAAGAGAATCCAGCAAGGTAGTCACCCAAACAGAATAAAGGAATCCAATCTAAAACAGACAGTAATCTTGGGCGCTAAAGAGGGGAACTAACTTGATATTACCTGTAAGATTGTATTTCTTTTCTGCAAATACATAGCCACAATTTTGTACGAAAAGAGAAACTTCCAATCTCCATTGTCCTCAAACAAATGAGAGAGAACGCTTTTATGTTTGCAGTGTTTTCTCACTGTAAAAGACAGTTTAAAAATATGCAACCTTTGTTAAAAATAAAATACTGTGGATGCAGAAAATCTGAAATAAAAGCAGATGGTGCTGGATAGACTCAGCAGATCTAGCAGCATTTGCTAATGTTTCATGACCATATAATCCTTCCACTGAACTGAAGGGGGATTGGTCAGAACTATGAAGAGATTGCCATAAATGTTTTGGACATAAGAATAACCGGGTATTAATAGTGCCTTTGAGGATTGAAGGGTGAATAATGGCATAAAGGTAAGCAAGCATTAAGTCTAATAGGAAGCTATTGCTCAATGGCATCAAAGCTGTCCCTGACCTTTCTTTCTGCTGCACCTACTCTCCAACTATATAATTCATTACATTTCTAGCTGTGTTTAGTTTTCATGCCTTTAAAGTCTCAAATCTCAAAGTTTAAAATACTCAAAATATATATCTTACTGTGGTCAATGAAGAGATGAGGAAAAAGTTATTTTACTGTCTTTCATCATTTGTAACACATCAAAGTAGCAAAGCCATGTTCTTTTGTTAGTATCCAAAGCCTCCATATCCTTCTGGTAGTGTAAGCAGAACTGTAAGCAGTATTGTAAATGTGGCTAATGAAAGTTCTATACAACTGCAACATGTCAATTTTTATATTCTATGCCCCAACCAATGAAGGCAAGCATGCCTTTAATTTTCTTGACCGCCTTATTCTGTTGTGTTGCCACCTTCAGGGAACTGCAGGCCTATACGTCCAGATCCCTGTGTAACGGTTCTGCCATTTTACTGTTACTTCCCTCTTGAATTAGGCCTTCTAAAATGCATTGCCTCTCATTTGTCCATTTTAAATTCCTTCTAATGTTTCTCCGCCCAAGACGCCAGTTTATCCATATCCTGCTATATCCTCTGGCAATTCTCACCACTGTCCTCGGTTCCCCCAGTCTTTCTCATCAGCAAATTTACTAATCAGACTTTTTACGTTCTTCTCTAAACTGGGGCATTAGCACTGATCCCTGTGGAACACCACTGATCGCAGATGGCCAGTCAGGAAAATATACTTTCACTGGTAGTCTGCATCTTCCTGACCAAGCCAATTCCGTATCCATGTCAACACTCACCACGGATCCCATGCAACTTCACCTTCTTCATCAAGCTGCTTTGAGGGACTTTGTTAAAGATCTTGCTGAAGTCCATGCAGACAACATCCACAGCCATGCCCTCTATAGTCACCTCTGTCACATCAAACTTAATCAAGTTTGTGAGACACAACGTCCCCTGCATAAAGTCATGCTGCATATTGCTAATAAGTCCATACCTTCCCAAATGTGAGTTTAAATTAATTCATCGAATCCCTACAGGAGGAGGCCATTCAGCCCAGAGTCTGCACTGACCAGAATTCCATCCAGGTGCTATTCCCATAACCTCACACATTTACCTTGCTGATCCTCTGACAGTCGTGTCAATTTAGCACAGTCAAATAACCTGACCTGCATATCTTTGGACTTTGAGAGGAAACTGGAACACCCAGAGGAAACCCATGCAGACACGGGGAGAACGTGAAAACCCCACACAGATGATGACCCAAGGCCGGAATTGAACCCGAATACCTGGCACTGTGAGCACCATGCTGGCCCTGCCCCCATGGGTGTTGCTGGCTGGTCAGCATTTACTGCCCATCCCCAGTTGTTTTTGAGAAGATGAGCTGCCTTCTTGAATCGCTGCAGTCCACGTACTGTGGGTTGACCTCCAACGCCATTCAGGAAGGAATTCTAGAATTTTGACCCAGTGACTGCGAAAGAATGGCAATATATTTTCAAATAATAACGGTGAGTAACTTGGAAAGGAACTTGCAGGTGGTGGTGTTCCCATGTATCTGCTGTCCTTGTCTTTCTAGATGGAAGTGGTCATGGGTTTGGAAGGTGCCATTGAAGGATTTTTGGTGAATTGCTGCAGTACACATCTGCTGCTGAGCATCGGCAGTAAGGGATTGGATATTTGTGGATGTGACGCCAATCAAGTGGATTGTTTTCTCCTGGAACCATCAGGTTTCTTGAGTATTGCTGGAGCTGCACCCATCCAGGCAAGTGGGGAGTATTCCATCACCTTCCTGACTTGTAGATGGTGGATGGTCCTTGTGGAGTCAGTAAGTGAGTTACTCAGTGCAGTATTCCTAGCCTCTGACCTGTTCTGGTAGTCACTGTGTTTGTATGCTGAGTTCAGTTGTGTTTCTGGTCAGTGGTAACCCCAATGGTGTTGACAGTGGGGAATTCAGTGATGGTAACACCATTGAATGTTAAGGAGCAGTGGTTAGTGTTTCTTATTGGTGATGGTCATTGCCTGGCATTTGTATGCAGCAAATGTTACTTGCCACTTGTCAGCCCAAATCCTGGATGTTGTCCAGATCTTGTTGTATTTGAATATGGACTATTTCAGTATCTCAATGATGCTGAACATTGTGCAATCATCAGTGAACATCCCCCTTTCTGATCTTATGACAGAGGGAAGGATATTGATGGAGCAGCTGAAGATTGTTGGGCCTACAACATTATCCTGAGGGACTCCTGCAGAGATATCTTGGAGCTGAGATGACTGACCCTCACAGTCACAACCATCTTTCCATGTACCAAGTATGACTCCAATCAGCAGAGAGTTTGCCCCCTGATACCCATTGATTCCAGTTTTCTAGAGCTCTCTGATGTACATTTGGTCAAATACAGCCTTGATGTCAAGGGCTGTCACTCTTCCTTCACTTCTGGACTTCAGTTCTTTTGTCCATGTTTGAACTAAGGCTGTAATGAGATCAGGAACTGAGTGACCCTGGTGAAATCCAAGCTGGTGTCACTGAGCTGGTTATTGTGAGCAGGTGTTGCTTAATAGCATTGTTGATGAATCCTTCCATCACTTTACTGATGATCGAAAGTAGACTGGGCAGTAATTGGCTGGGTTGGATTTGTCCTATTTTTTATGGGCAGGACATACTGGGCAAATTTTCCATATTGTTGGAGAGATGTCAATTGTACTGGAAGAGCTTGTCTAGGGGAACTGCAAGTTCTGGAGGACAAGTCTTCAGAGCTATTGCTGGAACGTTCACAGGGCCCATTGCCTTTGCAACATCCAATGCCTCCAATCATTTCTTGATATCATGTGGAGTGAATCAAATTGGGTGGAGACTTGATGTGCCATGCAAGTCACTTCAGTCCATGTTACACAATTGACTTTTAATGTGCTCAAAGCAACAAAGGATCAGTATATTTTTTGCCTCACCAGTGTTGAGCAGATACCATGATTTTTAGGAGTAGATCATATGGTTCATCAAAACTGCTCTACCATTCCATAAGATCACAGCAGATCATGCCTTAATTCTACTTTTCTGGCTGTTCCTCATAACTCTCACTTCCCTTACGGAACAAAAATCTGCCTAATTCAGTCCTGAATATATTCTGACCCAGCCTCCCCAACTCTCTGAAAAAGATGAATATCAAGAACAAAGAAAATTACACCACAGGAACAGCCCCTTCGGCCCTCCAAGCCTGCACTGACCATGCTGCCCAACTTAACTAAAACCCCCTTCCCTTCCGGAAACATTATCCCTCTGTTCCCCCATCCTACTCATGTACTTGTCAAAATGCCCTTGCAAGTCACTACTGTATCTGCTTCCACTACCTCCCCCTGCAACAAGTTCCAGGCACTCACTACTGTCTGTGTAAAAAAAATCTGCCTCATATCTCCTTTAAACCATGCCCCTCGTACCTTAAACCTAAACCCTAGTAATTGACACTTCCACTCTGGGAAAAGCTTCTGACTATCCATTCTGTCTATGCTTTTCATAATCCTGTGAACTTATATCAGGTCTCCCCTCAACCTTCATCGTTCCAGCGAGAACAACCAAGTTTCTTCAATGTCTCCTTTATAGCTAATACCTTCCATACCAGGTCGGAACACTATATTCTGAGTGAGGCCTAACTAAAGTTCTATAAAACTGTACCATGACTTGCCAATTTTTAAATTCAATACTCCAGCTGATGAAGGCAAGTATGCCATATGCCTTTTTGACTATCTTCTCTACCTGCATTGCCATTTTCAGTGACCTATGTAACTGTACATCTGCTTATCAATACTCTTAAGGGTTCTTCTATTTACTAATCAAACTAATTACATTTTCCTTCAAATCAAGTTTTTTAAGTAAAAGTTCCAGCACTGATCCTCGAGTAATACTACTTACCACAGCCCTCCATTCAGTAATGCTATCCATTGCTGTTTTCTGTCTACTATGACCAAGCCAGTTCCGTATCCATCTTGCCAACTCACTTCTGATTCCGTGCGACTTCACCTTCTGTAGCAATCTGCCATGAGGGACCTTGTCAAAGGCCTTACTGAAGTCTATGTAGACAATATCCACTGCCCTGCCCCTAAAGCTGATTAATTACTCTGTATTACTACTTTCTTAACTTCCTTCATGTTGGTATTGCTTCCATGTCAAGGGTTGCAAGGTCATATGGACCAATATTGTTTGGAATCCAAGAAAATTATAATTGATGCCTTTACAATTACGCTAATTCTTAAAAGCCATCTTCAAATAGTACAAAAAGTTAGAGATTCCATAGATCTTTCAAAGAAATTACAAATTCTCATTTGCTGTACTAACTTAATTGATCATGACACACAAGATCATTTTGATTCAAATTAATTTCTCAGCATGTTTTCTATCAAACTAATAAATTTAATATTAGACAATTATATCTGGTCCAAATATTGACATCATATTTTCAATCACTTCTTCTTCTGTTGTTAGCTTTTTTTCAAAATGGTACCATTCCTTGGACTACAACTCAGGTTACAGAACAATTCACAGAGACGCATCTATACCAAAACAAAACAGTTGACATTTGGATTTGAAAATTTGTTAAAATAATTCAGACCAAAATTTAATCTTAAATCCACTTGGTCCTTCAGTCCAGCCAAGCAGGCAGTTCCAGGTTCCACTCAAAACTGTTGTGTACAAAATTTCATAGATCTAAAGGTTCTGTCTGATTCTTTAGTAAGCCATCTCAATTTAGGCATCAAGTGTCATTCTATGATTAATCTTAGTGCTCTTGGCTATGTTGAGCTTTTTTTAAAATCAAATTGAGTTCCTCCTTTGTTCAGCATTCAGTGACTCCTGTTGTATAGAAAGCTCACAGATACATCAGTTGACTTCATTATTAAGCAATTAATGACCAATTAAGGTCATTTTTTTTAAAGAGTAACTTTCAGCAGCCCTTGATCATCCTCTTCGTCCCAAGGCAGACACTTGCAACAACAGTCCTTTCATACACCATTAAGGATAACATGGTAGCTAGCACTGCTGCGTCACAGGGCCAAGGGCTTAGGTTCAATTCCTGACTTGGGTGACTATGGTGTCTGCACATTTGGGCAAAGGGGAGGATGCTCTTTTGTAGAGTTGGTGCAGAGACTTGATGGGTCGAATTACCTCCTCCTGCACTGTAGGGATTCTATGGTTCTATTGATTACAACCTGTTTATACTCTTTCACCAACATTACTGGATGGTGATGGGAATCCTAACTGAATTCAATTCTGCCTGCCCAAGGGCCAAGACCAATAGTAGCACTCCAGTTGTTCACTAGTTGAAATCAGTATCAACTGAGAATAAATTCTGCGACGTACCAATCAGTTCAAAACTGCAATAGGCTCTGCATTTATTCATTAAGTCAATGGAAAATTAGAGCAAGAAAAGTGGAAAATAGAATTGCTTTGCAATTTAATTCAAACTTACCGAGCAATACAAGTGTTTAACACTTCAATAGCAACTTTGCAAGCAAGGTACTACAACATTACCTACAATAAATGGGTCATTTGGAAACTAATTTGCTCAGCAAAACGTTGGCACAGCAGTCACAGGAATCCTGGACTCAGTTATGACTTTTCATCTTTTTCAACCATCTCATTTTCACTGATTAATGTGTATTTCTTTCTTCTTGTTCTCTCAAACACATCAACTCTTTCATTAGAATACAATTCTCCAGAACATTCTCTGATACCCCATTTTACTGCATTTTTATAGTTAGTGCCTGAGGTCAATCTGGTCTTCTTCAATTGTCTGCAAGCTTCCAGGAGAGGCTATCAAGATTAAGTACATGGTTTGAATTCCTCTTTATTAATCTGAACTTTTACTATGAGTTGTTAAAAATCCATAGCTGATGTTAAGAACAAACCAGATGAATCGAAACTCAGATCTTCCTACTTTTTAAGTTTCAGGGCATTGACCTGCCAGCCCGTCCCCAAGCCCAGTCTGAAGAACTTTGTATTATGCAGCACTGTAACATGCACTGTGAATAAGTAACAAAACTTTGTGCACCATTTCCTGTAAAATAAATCAAGGGCTAATGATTTAATGATTAAAAGACTTAGAAAAGCACTGACCATTGGATTTCTGAGTAAGAAGTCTGACAACACCAGGTTTCTGACAAGAAACACCAGGTTCAGACAAGAAGTCTGACAACAACAGACTTCTTACTGTGTTTACCCCAGGCATCTCTACATCATTGGATTTCCGATACAGAGAACAAAAAACTATTTTTTAAAATGTAATTTAAGGCATTAAGGGTTTAATCTTGCATTCAGGCCATCCAAACATGAAACAATATTTGGTTGCAATTTATTTCTGAAAGTTCTTTATCCTGCAGTTAACAGATGCAAATTTACTAATATAACAGATGCAGACTCAATGGGTTGAATGGCCTGCTTCTGCACTGTAGGGATTCTATGAGAACAGGAGATTTACATTAAAAATCCAACATAAAATATGCACACACATAAAACAACACATGCTTTCATTTGTAAATTACACACGTCAGGAAATTACAACCAAGTCATCTTTTGGAGTATACATTCCCATTTTATGATTTATTATTTTGACCTTTGGACTGGAAATTAATGATCACTTACCAATTAAAAAGTATAAATCACCCAGGCAGCAACACAAGTAATAATGAAACTGTATGTTAACATAACATTTACTGCTCTGATAACCAGCTGAAAATAAAAACTAAACTTAAAAAGAGGAAGATGTAATAAAAACACCTGCTTTTAGCTCAAGATATAAACAATCTCCATCCCATAAGGGAACAGCAGTGATTGACAACTCAACATGCCCTTAGTTAGCATTTCAGTCACAATTGTTTATCTTTGAACAGTTGTAAACCCCTACTGTCAATTGTTAAACCACTACAACCCACAACTGTAGTCAATATTTACATTACGAAGAGGTTAAACATAATTAAGTTAAATCTAATTTGGAGTATTTTTCAGTTGTTCCCAAGTGTGCTTTCTTTTCATTCAGAAAAAGTAAATTCACTTGGGAGAAGACAGTTATACATTATAAAAAACAGGGATCTAGCTTACAAAATGGAACACAGGTTGATTGATTTCAAACATCTTTTTAAAAAAAAGCTACACTACAAATCAGCTCTCAAAATATACTTCAGATTACTTCACCAGTTGGTTCAGAGATCATTTAACCCCTTGAGCTTATTCTATCAGTACTTCAACAGCACTGTGTTCTTATCCATTTAGTGACTAAACCACAGATTAGGAAGGCAACTGGTTTAATCTTCATTTACATTGTTATTGCTCAACCTAGGAGGCTGTAGAATAACTGCAATATCAGTACCCTTGATTAGAATAAAATCAGTCTGATACTATGCGAATTATTGTCTAGTGACCACCACTGCAAATGTATTAATATGGACATTAGTTGAGAGGATCAGATGCAGTTGTGAACATCCACCCCAATGTTCAACAGTAACATTTTGGTAAAAGACTTAGGACACCCACAACAGTTAAAGCCATCACATAGCATATTTGAGAATTTCATGAAAGGATAGGAGGGAAAAAAACAAGCAATTGCCAGCAAAATACTTTACAAGTAAATATGGAACAGATTTTTGGGCAGCATGGTGACACAGTGGTTAGTACTGCTGCCTAACAGCTCAAGGGATGTGCATTCAATTCCCAGCTTGGGTCACTGCCTGTGCAGAGTTTGCACATTCTCCGTGTCTGTGTGGGTTTCCTCCTGGTGCTCAAGTTTCCTCCCACAGTCAAAAAATGTGCAGGTAAGATGCATTGGCTATACTAATTTGCCACTTAGTATCCTGGGAAATGTCAGCTAGAGTGGTAAATATGTGGGATTATGGGGATAAAGTCTAGATGGGATTGTTTCTATGTAGATTCAATGGGCCAAATAGTCTCCTTCTGTGCTATAGGGTTCTATGATTTTCTAACCAGTCAAAGACTGGATCTGGGGTACTAGGCTAGGTTCAGGATGTAAGAGTTAGCAGGCCAAGGGCTCAAGGGCCAGAGGCTGGGGGTTACAATTCAGGAAGCTCAACTTCGATACCAGAGTGCCCCTCCTGAAATGATTGATTATGCTACAACATGGCTTTAACTGTTGTTGGTGACTACGCTGGAGGCCAGAGGTTCAACACTGGAGACCAAAAGATCCAATCACCCATGCTGGAAGCCAGAACATTGCAGTGCCCAGGAACAGGATGCTGCACCTAGAAATCAGAATGCGAGAGTCAGGGTGCCCAATCTAGTATCTGAAACCGATTTAACCATACGAGTACAAAAAACATACACCAACTTTGAATGGGGATCCCATTAAGAGTAATTGCAGAAAGTCAGCGTTTGGGCGGGGGTGACTGCTGTAAGTTAAGATGCCCCCGCAATCAGCATTAGCCTCTGCCCAGTCCGAGTTTCCTTGACCCTGTTTTTGAAGCACCCCACTTGCGGGGCCCGAGTAAACACCTTACCTCGATCACCAAACCTCCAACAACCTTCAGGCAAACTACAATTTCTTTTTCCAAAGGAGAACACTGCCAACGATATTTAAATAGTTGGAAATAAAACAATTAAAATAAATGAGATTCAGTGACGGGACTCTTCCTTACATTCGGTGACGCCGGCACCCTCACCTGCTACTGCGCAACCCAGTGCGAGTTTTCCGGCGGGGAGGGGTGGGCAGCAGCACCCCCCCCAACTGTGCTGCGATTGGTTAGACGGATGGAGACGTCGGCAGCATGCCTCCTGCTGAGTGGTTAATAGTGGTGTCTGTCAACTGCACGGCGCACGCTCTTGCCCAATGGGTTTGGTTGAGTTCAGGGCGGATGTACGTGCCAGCTGATAGGCTGGCGCATGTGCATCGTCTTCTGCGACCAGGTGAGGGAGGGAGGCGACGGTTGGTGGTTGGAAGTGTCAGTGCAGCTCGAGCAAAGATCGATGGTCGTCATTTCAACGCTTATGTTATTGTACCAACCAACCATTTGCTTTGCTTTCGATTGTTTGGGGCATCTCATTGGTTAAGGATTGATTCCTTGCTTTTCCAGAGATGGAGTTTTGAAGTGTCAAGGAGCGGTACGGATAGGTGGCTATGCATCTAATATTGAGGGAGAGATTTTAGGCATGATACTCTTAGACAAAACTGACAATCAGTTGGACAAATGTGGATCAGTTGAGGAAAGCCGTCACAGGTTATTAAGGGCAAATTGTATTTAACCAACTTATTTGGGGTTTTTGATGTGATAATAGAAAGGGTAGAAGAGGGTAATGCAGGTGAAGTGGTGTATATAGAACACTACAGCACAAACAGGCCCTTTGGCCCACAAGTTGCGCCAATCATACCCATACCTACAAGGCCACAGAACTATCTGTAGCTCCCAGACTTTCAAAAAGCTGTTTACATCGTGAGTAATTCTTCAGTATGTTTAGTACAGTTCATCAGAGATCAGTGCTAGGACCACTGCTGCTCTTTAAATACATTAATGATCTAGACTAGGGTTAATTTTGAAATTTGTGCATGACAAAATTTGGAAATATTGTGAACTGCTTGGACAATAGTAATAAACTTCAAAAGGACATTGCCTGGTGAAGTGGACAGACAAGTGGTAGATGAAATACATAGTGATACATTTTAGTAGAAAAAATGATGAAGGGCAATGTATACTAAAGGATACAATTCTAAAGGGGTAGAAGTACCCAGGAATCTATGTAAGCAAAACATTGAAAATGGTGCAGCAACTTGAAAAAGTGAAAAAACAAACTGAGTTTTTTTAAATAGGGACAGAATACAAAAAACATTGGTTCTGCCTCAATTGAAGTATTATGTCCAGTTCTGAATGCCACATATTATGCACATACCAAATATTATGCAGAATGCGAAGGCTTTAGAGAGGTATGGAAAAATGTGCAAGAGTTGTTCCAGGGATGAGGAATGCCAGCAATGTGAATAATTTTAAGAAGCTTGGGTTGTCTTCCTTGGAGAAGATTAAGAGGAGCTTTAATAGAAGTATTCAAAATCATGAGGGATCTGGACAGAATAGATAGAACATAGAACATTACAGCGTAGAACAGGCCCTTCGGCCCTCGATGTTGCGCCGACCAATTAGGAACAAGCAGTGACCCTCTAACCTAAACCATTCCCTTTTCATCCATAAGCTTATCTACTAACCTCTTAAACGCCACCAAACTTGGTGCATCTACAACTGCAGCAGGCAGGGCATTCCATACCCTTACCACCCTCTGGGTAAAGAACCTACCTCTGACATCCGTCCTATAACTACCACCCCTTAATTTAGAGCTATGTCCCCTCATGCTAGCTTTCTCCATCCTAGGAAAAAGGCTATCACTGTCCACCCTATCTAAACCTCTAATCATCTTATATGTTTCAATAGGTCTCCTCTTAGCCGCCTTCTTTCTAACGAAAACAACCTCAAATCCCTCAGCCTCTCTTCATAAGACCTGCCCTCCATACCAGGCAACATCCTGGTAAACCTCCTCTGTACCCTCTCCAATGCCTCCACATCTTTCTTATAATGTGGGGACCAGAACTGCACACAATACTCCAAGTGCGGCCGCACTAGAGTTTTGTACAGTTGCAACATGACGTTGCGGCTCCGAAATTCAATCCCCCTACCAATAAAAGCTAAGACTCCATATGCCTTCTTAACAACCTTATCGACTTGATTGCCAACTTTCAGGGATCTATGCACATATACACCAAGATCCCTCTGTTCATCAACACTACTAAGAGTCCTACCATTAGCCCTATACTCTACACATTTGTTATTCCTGCCAAAGTGAATTACCTCACACTTTTCCACATTAAACTCCATTTGCCACCTCTCGGCCCAGCTCTGCAACTTGTCCAAGTCTCTCTGCAAACTATAACACCCCTCTTCACTATCTACCACTCCACCGACTTTAGTGTCATCTGCAAATTTACTAATCCATCCTTCAATACCCTCATCCAGATCATTTATAAAAATTACAAACAGCAGGGGCCCCAAAACAGATCCCTGAGGTACACCACTTGTAACCGAACTCCACAATGAATATCTCCCATCAACCACCACCCTCTGTCTTCTATCTGCTAGCCAATTCCTAATCCAATTAGCTAAATCACCCTCTATCCCATACATCTGCATTTTCTGCAGAAGCCTTCCATGGGCCACCTTATCGAACGCCTTACTAAAGTCCATATATACCGCATCAACTGCCTTACCCCCATCCACCTCTTTGGTCACTTTTTCAAAAAACTCAATAAGGTTAGTAAGGCACGACCTACCCTTCGCAAAACCATGCTGACTATCCCCAATCAATTCATTTCTCTCTAAATAACTATAAATCCTATCCCTAATAATTATCTCCAATACTTTGCCCACAACAGAAGTAAGACTCACCGGCCTATAATTCCCTGGGATAGAGACAAATTATTTTCATTGATGGAAGGATTGTGTACCAGAGGGTATGAATTTAAGGTTTATAAGGTGAACTAGAAGGTACCAATTTAAAATGATAAGCAAAAGAAGCAATGATGACATGAACTAATCTTTCTATCACTTTGATGTTTAAGTAACCATCTCATAAATTGATAAGAGCTGCCACGCAGTCGTGTGTCCCAGAGGCTTTAATTTTGCAAACAACTGCTGCTAAACCATCAGACTGCTTATCCAACATCCATTAGCAGAATAAGCAGAAATTTTCTCTGATTAAATATTGGGAAGATTGAACCTAATGTTTCCATTCTCTAGCTATCAGTTAGCAAACTTGGCAAATATCTAAAACTAAATTAGACTGTTCACCAGCTGGTCATCCAATTTAACTGAGAATTGCTTCCAACCACACATACCCACCATAACTAAGCTGGTGTATTTCTACTTCCATAATGTTGCTTGACTTGGTCCATATCTCAATTCTGCTGCTTAAACCCTCATTAATGCCTTTGTTACCTCAATGATTCCCGTGTGCTCGTGGCTGGTCTCCCATGTTCTACCTGCTATGACAGAATTTACTGTCATGACCTAACTTGTATCCATCAGTCATGTGAAACACCTTTTTATTACATTAAAGGTGCTATATGAATAAAATTTGTTGGTGTAGCAAGGTTCTTATGATACTCCATTGAATGCCTTTTGAAAGTACACATGTGGAACATAACTAATTATCTTCATCAAGCTCTCTGCGACTTCAAAAAACTCCATCAAGGTCATCAAACATGATGGTCCTTAAATTCCGCAGAGTGGCAGTCAGAGTTGGACCGTCACTCCCAGTTACTTGCCCTAAAATGAAACAGCACCTCTCTTGCTTGACCTTCCAACTGTCTGGCTGGGTGAGAAAGATGCTGTGCAGAATGTTCTTGAGGCCTTGAGTTGAGTGCAGCTTAACTGGGGATAAGGAAACCACAAATCCTTTTTACAGCACTATCTGCTTAAAACAAGTAAGTTTAAAGGTCCAGTCATATTCAGAAGCCAGGAAGAAGGTAAAGGGATGGAGGTGGTGGAGAGATGGTCTGATAGTCATTGGGGTGGTTGGGGGAAGGGTAGAAGGAGGTTGCTGTAGTCAGGAGCAGGACGCCGAGAGGGGAAATCAAGACGGTCGAGAGTTTGGTGAGTTCTTGAGGGTGAGGCGTTAGTACTACAGTTAACCAGAAATTAGATGTGTTGCTAATTTTTCAAACTTTTCTGGATCACTGTAAGATGCAGTATTATATGGTCCCAGTCAAAAGCTATTGCTCAATGAAAGTTTGAACTCCATTGCTCACATTCCCTGAATGGGCACTTCTGCAGTGGAAGCGGTGGGGGGAGATGTTTAATGGGCTAATATTTATTAACCCAGAATCTTCTCAGTGAACATTCATTTTATCTTAGAATCCCTATGATGTGAAGGAGGGCGTTCGCCTCATCAAGTCTGCACCAACTCTTTGCAGAGCATCTTACCCAGGTCCTGACCTGCAATCCCACATATTTACTCTGTGAATTTCTTATCCTTAAGTTATACGTCTTGGGAATTAAGGGATACTTTAGTATGACTGATGTACCTACAATGCACATCTTTGGACTGCGGAAGGAAACCGGAGCCCGGGAGGAAACCAATGCAACAATGGGGAAAATGTGCAAATTCCACACGGACAGTAATCTAAGACTGGAATCAAACCTGGGTTCCTGGTGCTGTGAGGCAGCAGTGCGAATCAGCATGCTGCCCTCTTTAAAAATTTGCTTATCACTTACATCAAGCTAATGGCCTGTTGTTGCTATGTTTATTATTCCTTTCCCCTTTTTAAACAGGAGAGTGATATTTGTAATGTTCCAATCCCCTGGAATGTTCATCAACTTTAGTGCCAAAAATATCATGAAATGTCCCAAGGTCCTTCAAGAGCACTATAAAACAAAATATGGCACATGGTATGTTGCTCTCCGATACAAGGTTCAAAAATGTCTTGGAGTGGCTGCAGGATATTCTTGAGGAGAAATGTGAACAGCCAGTTGTTGTGGTGCAAAGAGACATCAATCACATGGTAAAAAGCAGGATGAGTTCCACAAGCTGAATTTAGCAAGTTAGGAGTTAAACTAAAAAGTAGGACCTCAAAGATGATAATTTCAGGATTGCTATCCGTGCCACATGTTAGCCAGAGTGGGAATGCCAAGATAGCTAAGATGAATACTTAGCTTGAGAGATGGTGCAAGAGAGAAGGATTCAAATTCCTGGGACATTGGAACTGGTTCTGGGGGAGAGGGGACCAGTGTAAATGGAATGGTCTGCACCTGGGCAGGACTCAAACCAATGTCTGACGGAGAATGTTTGCTAGTGCTGTTGGGGAATGTTTAAACTATGGGGCAAGGGGATGGGAATCGATGTAGGAAGACAGAGGGAAGTCAAGTGTGGACAGAAACAAAAGACAGTAAGGAGAAAAGTGAAAGGCAGAGAAACTAAAATCAAGAAGGGTCACAGTACAGAGTACAGGGACTGTGTAGAACTGAGTGAATAGATCCAGTAGTGATAAAACAAAAATACAAAGTGTACAAAACATGACTGGATACTACAGCTGAGAAAGCAGGGCAGGAAGCAAGGGAAGTCTAGATTAAAATGCATTTATTTCAGTACAAGAGGCCTGACAGGCAAGGCACATGAACTCAAGGCTTGGATAGATACATGGGATTGGGATATAGCTATTACTGAAACATAGCTAAGGAGGGGCAGGATTGACAGCTCAATGCTCTAGGTTTCAGATGTTGTAGGAAAAACAATACGAGGTAAGAGAAGAGGACGGAGTTGCATATTTTGGGGAGAATATCATGGCAGTGCCGAGAGAGGATATATCCATGGGTTTGCCCACTGAGTCTGTATGGATAGAACTGAAAAATAAGAAGGGAGAGATCACTTTGATAGGATTATATTGCTGGCTCCCAAACAGTCTGTGGGAAATTGAGAAGCAAATATATAAGAGGATAAAAGATATCTGCAAGAAAAATAGCGTTAATAGTAAGGGACTTTAACTTTTCCAACATTGGCTTAGCATTACGGACTTGGATGAAGAGAAATTTAAATGTATTGGGGAGGAATTTCTCATTCGGTATATGAATGGCCCAAGTAGAGAGAATCATAGAACGCTACAGTGCAGAAAGAGGCTCTTCGGCCCATCGAGTCTGTACCGAACACAATCCCACCCAGGCTGTACCCTCATCCCTACATATTATATCCACTAAACCCTCTAACCTACGCATACCTGGATACTAAGGGGCAATTTCTTAGCATGGCCAATCAACCTAACCTGCACATCTTTGGACTGTGGGAGGAAACCAGAGTACCTGGAGGAAACCCATGCAGACACAAGGAGAATGTGCAAACTCTACACAGATGGTGACCTGAGCCAGGAATAGAACCCAGGACCCTAGAGCTATGAAGCAACGGTGGTAACCACTGTGCTACTGTGCTGCCCAGAGGGACAAAACTTGACCAAAACTTGGGAAATAAAAACAAAGAACAAAGAACAACACAGCACGGGAAACAGGCCCTTCGGCCCAACGAGCCCGCGCCGCCATCCTAACATCTTAATGACATATAGAGACCAATATAGGGACAATTTGTTACCCAATCAGCCTAAGAGCACATTTTTGGGATGTGGGAGGAAACCGGAGCACCCGGAGAAAACCCACGCAACCACAGGGAGAACGCGCAAACTCCCTCAGACACAGGCCCAAATCCATGTCTGCACAGCAACAGTGATAGTCTCTGAGCTGTCATGTTGCCCATCTGATGGTCCAGTTTAAGCATACACTAATGACGTGAAGCACTAGGCCACTCCTGAAGTAACCTCCAGGAGCAGCCCTCGCACGACCTGCCGAATGCATGCACCTTGTTGGTCAACCTGGGCAGAAGGGCAGAAAACAGAAGTGTTCGTGAGGAATCACTTTGGGACCAGTGATCATAATTCCATTAGTTTTAGGATACTATGGATAATGATAGATCTGGCCCAAAAGTTAAAATTCTAAAATGGGGCAAGGCCAATTTGATGGGATTAGACAGAAACTTTGAAAAGTTGATAGGGGGAGTCCTTTGGCAGGCAAAGGGATGTCTGGTAAGTGGGAGACTTCGAAAATGTGTTAACCATAGTTCAGGACAGGCACATTGCACTTATAGTGAAGGGCAAGTTCTGGTAAAGCATATGACATGCACAGGCAGCTAGGACCAAGTGAAAGCCTTGAAGCCTTGGGTTGTCAGAGTAGAGTTAAGAGAGAAATCTGGAGACCAAAAGGGTACATGAGATTGATGTCATTTATATAGATTTTAGTAAGGTGTTTGATAAGGTTCTCCATGGTAGGATCATGTAGAAAATAAGGATGCGTGGTGTAGAAGGAAACTTGGTCAATTGGATAAGTAACTGGCTGAAGGCCAGTTACCAGTGGTGTACCATAGGAGTCAGTGCTGGGTCCTCTGCTGTTTGTGACTTTTATCAATGCTTGGAAGAGGGGGCTGAAGGGTAGGTTAGTAAATTTGCTGACGACACCAAGACTGGTGGAGTAGTGGATGAGCTGGAGGACTCTTACAGGCTACAAAGAGTCATTGATAGGATGCAGAGATGGGCCAAAAAGTGGCAGATGGGGTTTAACTCTGATAAGTGCGATTCATTTTGGTAGGACAAACTTGAATGCAGATTACAAGGTCAACGGCAGGATTCTGAGGAATGTGGAGGAACAGAGAGATCTTAGGATTCATATCAACAGATCTTTGAAGCTTGCTACTCAAGTGGATAGAGCCGTGAAGAAGGATTATAATGTGTTAGTGTTTATTAACAGGGGGTTTGAGTTTAAAAATCATGGAGTTATGCTGCACCTATACCGGACACTGATGAGATCATATTTGGAATATTGTGTTCAGTTCTGGTCACCTCACTATAAAAAGGATTGGAAGCAGTGGAGAGAGTGCAGAGGAGATTTACCAGGATGCTGCCTGGTTTGGAGGGGAGGTCTTATGAGGAAAGCTTGAGGGCTTTATTCCTTGGAGTGGAGAAGGATGAGAGGTGTCTTAATAGATTTATAAGGTGATGAGAGGGATTGACAGAGATTATTTCTTCAGGTGGATGTTACTAGGAGACATAACTATAAGGTTCATGATAGGAGATATAGGAGGGATGCCCAAGGTAGATTCTGCAGTCAGAGAGTGGTTGGAGTGTGGAATAGACTGCCTACTGTGATAGTGGAGTTGGTCACTTTAGGAGCTTTCAAGTGGTTATTGGATAGGCACATGGAGCACACCAGAATTATACAGAGTGGGATCGTTTGATCTTGGGATTGGACATAGCTCGGCATAATATTGAGGGCCGAAGAGCCTGTACTGTGCTGTAATGTTCTATGTTCTATGAGATTGCTTTGGTAGATAAGGCAAAGGAGAATCTGAAGAGCATCTACAAATACATAGAGGGCAAAAAAGTAATAAGGGACAGAGTAGGACTTCTTAAGTCCTATGCAGGTCATCTATATGCAGATCCACAAGAGACAGGTGAGATACTAAATGAATATTTTTCATTGATATTTACTGCTGAGAAATGCATGGATGTAAGGGAATTTGGGAAAACAAATAGTGATGTCTTGAGGAGTGTACATATTACAGAGGAGATGCTAGAAGTCTTAAAGTACATCATAGAACAGAACATTACAGTGCAGTACAGGCCCTTCGGCCCTCAATGTTGCGCCAACCAATGGAACCAAACTTATGACCCTCTAACCTAAACTATTCCAATGCTACCCATATGCCTATTCACTGACCAATTGAATGCCCTTAAACTTGGCGAGTCTACAACTGCTGCAGGCAGGGCATTCCACACCCTTACTACCCTCTGAATAAAGAACCCACCTCTGACATCTGTCCTATAACTACCACCCCTCTTGTTAGCCATTTCCATCCAAGGAAAAAGGCTCTCACTGTCCACCTTATCTAACCCTCTGATCATCTTATATGCCTCAAGGTAGCTACATTCCAGGGACCTGATGAAATGTATCCCAGGACATCGTGGGAGGCTAGGGAGGAAATTGTAGGTCTCTTAGCAGAAATATCATCAACTGCCATAGGTGAGGTGCCTGAAGATTGGAGAGTGGCAAATGTGTTGTTGTTTCAGGACTGCAGAAAAAAGCCTGGAAGCTACAGGCTGATGAACCTAACATCTGTAGTGGGTAATATTGCGAAGATGAGTTTATACAGATGTAAAGAACGTTAGCAGAATGCTAGAAGGACAAAACATTGTGTGGTCTTTCTAAAAGCTGGTTTTGTTTCAGGATTTGGAGGTTTAAATGCAAAATATATCCCTATCATTCGGTATGTTGCTTATTTAAAGCTCTCTATTAGTTAAATAAACTTAAATGTTCATTTTAGTGAGTGTCAAGTATTTCTGTTAGTTAACTACTAAATGTTATTAATGAAGTTCACCTTCCCACACACTTTTAACAAATTACGAGGCGAGGTATTTCTCTTTGGAGGATTCCAACTTCCATGTCATAATAGTAAGTTATCAGATGATATTCTGAGAGACAGCATCTACCGGAATTTTGTCTCACGAACTTGATTGAGTTTTTTGAAGGGTTACTGAGATGATGGTCGTGCAGTCAATATTGTCTACGTGGACTTTAGCAAGGCCTTTGACGAGGTACCACATGGTAGGTTGTTGCATGAAGTTAAATCTTATGGGATCCAGGGCGAGGTAGCCTATTGGACACAAAAATTGGCTTAATGATGGAAGATAAAAGGTGATTGTAGAGGATTGTTTTTCAAACTGGAGGCCTGTGACCAGTGATGTGCCTCAGGGATTGGTGCTGGGTCCACTGATGTCATTTATATTAATGATTTTGGTGGGAATTTAGGAGGCACAGTTAGTAAGTTTACAGATGACACCAAGATTGATGCAAATATTGGCAGTGAAGAAGGTTATCTAGGATTGCAACAGACTTTTGATCAATTGTGCCAGTGGGCTGATAAATGGCAGATGGAGTTTAATTTAAATAAATGCGAGGTGATGCATTTTGGTAGATCAAATCGGGGCAGGACTTACTCAGTTAGTGATATGGCGTTGGGTTGTGTGATCATAGCTCCTTGAAAGTGGAGTCACAGGAGAACAGGGTGATGAAGAAGGCATTTGCATTTTGGTTTCATTGGTCAGAATATTGAATACAGGAGTTGAGACTTGTTTTGTTGATGTTGTAAGGCCATGCTTGGAATACTGTGTACTGTTCTGGTTGCCCTTTTTATGGAAAGGGGATATTATTTAACTAAAAAGAGTGTGGAAAAGATTTATTGGGATGCTACTGGTACTTGAGGATTTGAGTTATAAGGAGAAGCTGGATAGTCTGGAACTTCCCTGAAGTGAAGGAGGTTTAGGGGTGATCTTTGCTAAAGCTAGGGGAGTCTTAAACTAGAAGGCATAGGTTCATGGTGAGAGGAGAGAAATACAAAAGAGTTCAGAGGGGCAATTATTTCACTCAGGGTAGTGAGTGTCTGGAACAAGCTGCCAGAGGCAACAGTAGAGACGGATACAATTTTGCATGGGTAAAATGGGTCCAGAGGGATATGGGCCAAATGCGGACAATTGGGACTAAATTGCTAGTAAAACTGTGTGACATGGACAAGTTGGGGCTGTTTCCATGCTGTAAATCTCTATACCTCTTAAGCTGAGGTACTTCTCCTGAGAAAAGACAAAGGCATTCAAAATCATGTGGAATCTAGAAAGGAGCTGCTTGCATTGGTGGAGTGGTTAAGAACCAGAGGACAATAATGTACTTGGCAAAAATACAAATGGTGACATTGTGTAGCGAGTGGTTAGAATCTAGAATGCAGTGTCCTGAAAGGGAAGTCAAGGTGGTTCAATTGTGGTTTTTTGGGACTGGGTAAGTACATGATGGGGAAAGAACATTGTAAGACTAGGAAGGTGGAGGGAGTGAAACCAACCGGGTTGATCTTGCATAGATTGATCTTGCACAGATTTGACAGACCAAATCGTTTTCTTCTGTGTTGTAACCATTTATGATTTGAAAACTGTTTAATTGGCAAATTCTTTCTTTAACAATGAATGGAACAAGGAATCTGTTGCATTGTGCCTTTGCAACAAACATCTTGGCACACAATAAATTATAGTGTTATTTTCCATTTAAACAATGTGGCATCAAAGAATTGTATAACACAAGGTAGTTGTCAGATGGTCATGAAGTTTACATGTAAATGTTTAGGACTTCTTGCATGGCATCCAATAACACAAGGAAGCAACAATCATATGCTTGCAAAATGTTATTGTGACAATAGAAGGTAATGTTAAAAATGGTCATGGTGGGTAACGGATGATTTCTACCAATATTTATGAAATGAAATATGAGTCAGTGAAAAATAAATAGGGTGTAAGACTGAAGGACAGATTCTTACCAGTATGAGCAGCTATGGAGACAATATCAACTGCAAAACAAGTGACTTGTTTTGTACACAAAGAAATGTGATGTAAATATGAAAGTAGTTACATTTTTCCACTTATGGTGCTTCTTTAAATCCTAGGTTACAAATCCTAATATCTCATGCGGTTTCCTGTCAGATTTCCTAATTAATGTGATGTTTTGCTGTGTTAGATTCAGTGCATAATTGCCAACGATCTATTCCTTTCTGCCTTACCTCTTTACCTAGCTAGCGCCCAGGTATATCTACGTGATATACCTCAACTACTCCACACAAGTTCCATATTCCAATTATGCTGTGGGTAATGAATGTTTTCCATTTCTTATTGGGTTGACTATTTCATATTGATTCTCCCTAGTTTTGGTTTAGGTTTTGTGGGGGTTGAGACATGCATACAGTATTGGGGTGAGCCTAATAAACCTGACAGGATTGGTAAAAACCCCCATTGGGATGACTCGACACTGAGCCTGAACCAAAAGGAACCAATTCAAAATTGTTCCTCAAGCCTCCAGCATGTTTGTGGAGAGCTGCTGGTACCAAACAAGCCTTCATAGGCATCTTGCCTGAATGTTCAATGTCAGGCCACATGCTTTGTTCTGCAAGGCACCCAGGATAGGGCCAACTCTAGAGGGTTTGTGTGTGGGACAAGCTGCAGGAGGTGGGGAACCAACGCCTTTGGAGCTGGGGGCATGGCACTTCTTGGTTCACAATAACTGGTTCTCTGAAAGAGAACTTCCATATTCATGTTTAGTTGCTAGTCGCTAAAGAATGTTTTGATCTACCTACTCAGTGACTAGTCTCTTTCAAGGTCTTTGTTTCAACAGGCATTAGCCCCAAATTCATATATTAAAAGGATTTAACACATGTATTACAGCTCAACCAATACTTACACATATTTGGTGCCGGTTACCTCAGTATTAAATTAGTATTCCCTGCATCTGTTTTGTGCCAGAAAAATAGGTGCAGCACATTTTTTAACCCCAATACTTGGAAAGGAATGAAGGGCAGAGTGTGAATGAGAATCCATAAGTCTTTTATTTTAGAAATCTACAAACTAGAGGTCAACAATATAAAATGGTCACCAATAAAAAAAATGCAGGAGGAACTTCATTATTACAGTAGTTGGAATGTGGAACTTGCATGGAGTAAAGATCAATAAGAGATTGGGTGGAAAATGGAGTTGAGGCAGAAGATGGTCATGAGCTTATGAAAACAGGCCCTTTGACACCAACTGGTCCATGCCGACCAGAAAGCCCATCTCAGCTAACTCCATTTGCTTGCATTTGGCCCATATTCCTCTAAACTTTTCCTATTCTTGTATCTGTCTAAATGCCTTTCAAATGTTGAAAATGTCTCTGCCTCAACCACTCCCTCCAGCAGCTCATTCCACATACATACCACCCTCTGTGCTCCTCGTATTCCCATGAATTCTTTCCCCTTTTAATTTAAACATCCATCCTTTAGTTCTCGATTCCCCAATTTTTGGGAAAAAGATTGAGTGCATTCACCCTTTCCATGCTTCTCATGATCTTATCACTTCTCAGCCTCCTACACTCCAGAGAAAAATGTCTTGATCTGTCTAATCTCTCCCTATAACTCTATCCCTTAAGTCATGGCAACATCCTTGTAAATCTCTTCTGCACTCTCCAATTTAATAACATTTTCTCTTATAAGTGACCAAAACTGAACACAGGTACAGCCTAACATCCTGTACAACTGCAACATAGCTTCCCAACTTCTGTACTCAATGCCCTGACTGTTGAAGGCCAGCAAAAAGCCTCCTTTACTGTCCTATCTACTTCAACTTCACTTTTAGAGAACTGTACACCTGAACTCCAAGGTCCCTTTGTTCCACAATACTCCTTAAGATCTACTTCACCATGAAATTTCTATTTTGATTTGACTTTCCAAAATGTAATATCTCACACTTAGCTGTATTGAACTCAATTTTGCCATTTCTTGGCCCACTTTCCCAGCTGATCAAGATCTTGCTGCAATTTTTGATAACTTTCCTCATTGTCTACAATACCAACTATTTTAGTGTCATCTGCAAACTTACTGACCATGCCTTTTATATTCTCATCCAAATCGTTGACATAGGTAACAGACAGCAATGAAGCACACCATGAGTCACACGCCTCCAGTCCAACAAACTTCCTTTCATCATAACCCTCTGCTTCCTACCATCAAGCTATCCCTGGATTCCACATGATCTCACATTCCTGAGTAGTCTACCACATAGAACTTTATCAAAGGTCTTACTGAAGTCCATATAGATTACATCTATTACCCTGCCCTCATCAACCTTTCTGCTCACTTCATCAAAGAACTTTATCAAATTTGTTAGGCATGATCTCCCATGCACAAAGTTGTGCTAACTAGTGTTATTAAAGCTTATTAAAACTGGGCAGCAGGGTAGCACAGTGGTTAGCACTGGTACTTCACAGCTCCAGGGACCTGGGTTCGATTCCCAGCTTGGGTCACTGTCTGTGTGGAGTTTGCACATTCTCCCCATGTCTGCATGGGTTTCCTCCAGGTGCTCTGGTTTCCGTCCACAGCCCAAAGCTGTGCGGGTTAAGTTAATTGGCCATGTTAAATTGCCCCTTAATATCCTGGGATGCATAGATCAGAGGGATTAGCGGGTAAATATGTGGGGATATGGGGATAACACCTGGGTGGGATTGTGGTCAGTGCAGAAGGTCAAATAGCCTCTTTCTGCACTGTAGGGTTTCTATGATGATTCTATGATTATCTTTCCATATCCTCAGAATTCTCTCTAGTAACTTATTCACCACAGATGTTAGGTTTGCTGGTCTATAATTCCCAGGTTTTTCTTTGTTACCCGTCTTAAATAAGGGCACATAGTAATGTAAACTTGAGGGGCTCTACTCTTTCCCCCATTTCTTTTGCCCCTAACAAAGGGTTAGGTCTGATTCAGGATCAATAAGATCATCTTGCGGAGGAAAAATACTACACAAGTACTTTGCACATCTCTCCACGAGAGAAAAGGATAATGTCAATGTAGCAGTAAAGGAGCAATCAGGAATAGGAAGGAAGTGTTAAGATTGGCATGTCAATCAAGTTAAAGCCAATTAATCTAGATAGGCTGCATTGACAGTCGCTGAGGGAAGCAAGAGATGAACTTGAGGAGGGTTAGCCACAATACTCCCATTGTTCATATTTGGATCTCTCCAATCAGGTTTCCATGTCTATCGCAGTATCAAAGGCTCTGGTCAAAATGGCAAATTATATCCTATATGACTGTGACAAAATTTTCCCTCCTCATCCTTCTTGATCTGTTATGCAGTCTTTGGCATAATTGATCATATCATTCTCCACTGTCGTGTAGCTGGCTAACTCTTATATGGTTCCCTTCATATCAATCCAGTCATAGCCAGAGAGTCATTTGCAATGGCTTCTCTTCCTGCTCCTGCATCGTTACATCTGGTGTGCCCCAAGGAAAGTCGTTGGCCCCCTTCTATTTCTCATCTAAATTTTGCATCTCAGCAACGTGATCTGAAAGCAGAGCATAGTTTTCGCATGTACACTGTCAACACTCACTTTTACCTCACCGCCACCTCTCCTAACTCCTCCACAAGTTAATTCAAATTTATTGCTCAACTCATAGCAAGTTTTCTTCTCTTATCAGCTATGTTTGCTAACCTACACATTGATCAAGCAATGCCTTGACTTCCAAATTTTTAGCTCTCTTTCACATCCTTTCATAGTTTTGTCCCTCCCTATCTCATCTGATCTCTTCTAGCCCCACAACTCTCTGAGATATCAGTTCTCCTCTACTTCTAGCCTCTTGTGTATTCCCAATTGTAATTGCTCCACTAATGTGGCTGTGCCTTCACTTTCCCAGGCCAAAGTTACAGAATTCTCTCCCTAAACCTTTTTACCTTCCTACTTCCTTTTAATACTTCCTTTAAGCCAATGTTTTTGATCATCTCATCTCATATTTCATATATGGCTTGGTGCCATATTTTGTTTTATAATGCTCCCATTAAGGACCTTGGGTGAGGTTGAGGCCTCTGCAGAACTCTACTCCTACTGCTAATTGGAAAAAGACCTATTTATGCATACTCTTTCTGTCAATTGACCGATCTGCCATCATGCAAACCCCTACACCATGAGTTTTAATTTTCTTTGATGTGGCACCCTATTAACTGACTTCTGGAAATCCAAACACAGTACATATACAGGACTCTGTTTATCCACAGTACACAAAGAACTCCAACAAATTGTTAAACATGATTTCCCTTTCACAAAACCATGCTGACTCTTGCCAATTAAGGACGATGTTAAAACTCTAGGTAATGATTGTTTCTAACACCTTCCCCATGACAGCCGTCAAGCTAAATGGGCTAGAGCATCCTGTTTTCTCCCTGTCTTCCTTTCTTCTTGTATAGAGGGATCACATTTGCTACTTTACAGTCTGATGAAACCTTTCTAGAATCCAGCAACTTTTGGAAAAGTAATGGCAACATATCTACTTCATTAGCCATCTATTTTGAGATTTAGGATTCCCTGATGATTGTAATTTCACCAACTTTCTTTCTCCTTTGAATCTTGTACTTTATAACTATTACTGGAATGTTTTTTGCATCTGCAATAAGGAAGGCAGGCAAAATATTTGTTCATTTCTTCCACCATGACCTTATTATCAACTATTATCGCACCGTTGTCATGCTGTGAACACTCACTTTACTTTTTTCCTTTTTAAATACGTGTATCTTGCTATCTATCTAGCTATTCTCCTCTTGTACTCTGATTTCTTTCTAGTTTCTGATTAACCTTCTAGTTATTCTCTGCCATTCTTTGATCAATCATCTGACCTGCATTCATCATTGCGCATAAGTTTGATGTTTTCCTTAACTTCTTTGGTTAACTACGGTTGGTGAGTTCTCTCCTTAGAATTTTCCTTTATAGTGGGATTATACTTATTTTAAAACATCCCCTTAAATGTCTGCACTGCTCTTCTATTGATCCAGTCTCTAGCCGAGTAACCTAGTTCACTTCAGCTAGTTCAGCTTTCATGACCACATAGTTGCCCCTTTTTAAAGTTTAAAATACAAGTCTTAGATCCACTATTCTCCTTTTTCAAATTACATAGAACATAGAACATTACAGCACAGAACAGGCCCTTCGGCCTTCGATGTTGTGCCGACCAATATAAAAAGCAATGACCCTCCAAACTAAACCATTCCCTTCTCTTCCACATACTTATCAACTAACCTCTTAAACGCCACCAAAGTTGGCGCATCTACAACTGCTGCAGGCAGGGCATTCCACTCCCGAACCACCCTTTGGGTAAAGAACCTACCTCTGATATCCGTCCTATAACTATCACCCCTTAATTTAAAGCTGTGTCCCCTCGTGCTAGCTTCTCCATCCTAGGAAAAAGGCTATCACTGTCCACCCTATCTAAACCTCTAATCATCTTATATGTTTCGATTAGGTCCCCTCTTAGCCGCCTCCTTTCTAACGAAAACAACCTCAAATCCCTCAGCCTCTCTTCATATGACCTGCCCTCCATACCAGGCAACATCCTGGTAAACCTCCTCTGTACCCTCTCCACTGCCTCCACATCTTTCTTATAATGTGGGGACCAGAACTGCACACAATACTCCAAGTGCGGCCGCACTAGAGTTTTGTACAGTTGCAACATGACGTTGCGGCTCCGAAATTCAATCCCCCTACCACTAAAAGCTAAGACTCCATATGCCTTCTTAACAACCTTATCGACTTGATTGCCTACTTTCAGGGATCTATGCACATATACACCAAGATCCCTCTGTTCATCAACACTATTAAGAGTCCTACCATTAGCCTATACTCTACACATTTGTTATTCCTGCCAAAGTGAATTACCTCACACTTTTCCACATTAAACTCCATTTTCCACCTCTCGGCCCAGCTCTGCAACTTGTCCAAGTCTCTCTGCAAACTATAACACCCCTCTTCACTATCTCCCACTCCACCGACTTTAGTGTCATCTGCAAATTTACTAATCCATCCTTCAATACCCTCATCCAGATCATTTATAAAAATTACAAACAGCAGGGGCCCCAAAACAGACCCCTGAGGCACACCACTTGTCACGAACTCCACGATGAATATCTCCCATCAACCACCACCCTCTGTCTTCTATCTGCCAGCCAATTCCTAATCCAATTAGCTAAATCACCCGCTATTCCACACATCTGCATTTTCTGTAGAAGTCTTCCATGGGCCACCTTATCAAACGCCTTACTAATGTCCATATATACTACATCAACCGCCTTACCCCCATCCACCTCTCTGGTCACTTTCTCAAAAAACTCAATGAGGTTAGTAAGGCATGACCTACCCTTCACGAAACCATGCTGACTATCCCCCATCAATTCATTTCTCTCTAAATAACTATAAATCCTATCCCTAATAATTCTCTCCAATACTTTGCCCACAACAGAAGTAAGACTCACTGGCCTATAATTCCCTGGAATGTCTCTCTTCCCCTTCTTAAACAATGGGACCACATTCGCTATCCTCCAGTCTTCCGGAACCACACCCGTAACCAACGAGGACCTGAAGATCAGAGCCAGAGGCTCTGCAATCTCCTCTCTTCCCTCCCAGAGAATCCTCGGGTAAATCCCGTCCGGCCCAGGGGACTTATCCAACTTCAAACCCTCGAGAATTTCTACAACATCCTCCCTATCTACTACAATACTTCCCAATTTGCAACCCTGTACCTCAGTGTTCTCCATAGCTACATTTCCAGCACTCTGCGTGAATACCGACGAGAAATATTTATTCAGTGCCTCACCAATCTCTTCAGGCTCCACGCACAACTTCCCACTGCTGTCTATGACTGGCCCTAATCTTGCCCTAACCAATCTTCTATTCTTAACATATCTAAAGAAAGCTTTAGGATTCTCTTAATCCTATCAGCCAAAGTCTTCTCGTGTCCCCTCTTAGCTCTCCTCAACTCACTCTTTAGCTCCCTCCTGGCTAATCTATAGCTATCCATTGCACTAACTGAGCCTTCAAACCTCATCCTGACATAAGCCTCTTTTTTTCCTTTTAACCAGCGAATTAACTTTTTTAGTACACCATGGCTCCATTACTCGACCATTTCCTCTTTGCCTGACAGGGACATACTTATCAAGGACTCGCAGCAGCTGCTCCTTGAATAAGCTCCACATTTCAGATGTTCCCAGTCCCTGTAGTTTCCTAGTCCAACCTATGCACCCTAATTCTCTCCTTATGGCCTCATAATTACCCTTCCCCCAGCTATAACTACTGCCACCAGCTTCATGCCTATCCCTATCCATCACTAAGGTGAACGTAACCGAATTGTGGTCACTATCACCAAAATGTTCACTAACTTCCAAGCCTAACCCCTGGTCTGGCTCATTGCCCAGCACCAAATCCAATGTAGCCTCACCTCTAGTTGGCCTATCTACATACTGAGTCAAAAAACCTTCCTGCACACTTTGTACGAAAACTGACCCCTCTAACGAGCTAGAGCTATAGCTATTCCTAGCTACAGCTAAATTAGATATAAAATTCAATTATATTGTAGTTGCTACTACCTAGGGGTACCTTTAACTCTGAGGGCATTAATTAATCCTGTGACGTTACAAAATACCAAGTCATAGAATCATAGAATTCCTATGGTGCAGAAAGAGGCCATTTGGCCCATCGAGTCTTCACCTACCACAATCTCATTCAGGCCCTGTGCCCTATCCCTACATATTTACCCCCTAATTCCCCTAACCTACACATCTATGGACACTAAGCATGGTCAATCAACCTAACCTGCACATCTTTTATACTATGGGAGGAAACCAGAGCACCTGGAGGAAACCCATGCAGACAAGAGGAGAATGTGCAAACTCCACACAGTGACCCAAGTTGAGAATCGAACCCAAGTTCCCGGAGCTGTGAAGCAGCAATGCTAACTACTGTGCTACCATGCTGCCCATCAAATATATTCTGCTTTCTGGTTGATTCCAGAACATTTGTTCGAAGAAACTATCTCTCAAACATTCTATGTACTCTTCATCAAGGCTACTACTGCCAATTGGATATTTCCAGTTTATTTGTAAAGTAAATTCACCCGTGATTATTGCTGTCCCTTTATCACAGTTATCCAATATTTCTTTTTACATTTGTCCTACATTGTGGTTGCTGTTAGAAGGCCTGTAGACCACTCCCACTAGTGACTTCTTTCCTCAACTCGCCCAAACCAATTCTACACCCTGATTCCTTGAATCAAGGTCCATAGAATTGTAGTTCCCCACAGTGCAGAAAGAGGCCATTCAGCCCATTGGGTCTGCACTGATTATCCAAACAGTACCTTAGCCATCCCCAGCCTATCCCTCTAACTCTGTGCAATTACCATGGCTAATTCACCTAACATGCACATCTGTGGACACTAGGGACAATTTAGCATAGTCAACCCATCTTGAATACATTTGGATTGTGGGAGTAAACAAGAGCACGCAGAGGAAACCCTGGCAGACATAGTCACTTCAAGCTGGAATCAAACCAAAACAGTGCTAACCACTGTGCCATCATACCACTCTAACTATTGTACCAATGCTATCCTTGATCAACAGTGTTACCCTTTCACTTTTGCCTAGCTTCATAATCTTCTTAAATGTCATATACCCTCAATATTCAGGACACAATCCTTGTCCTCCTGCAGAGATGTGTTTGTAATGGCTATGAGATTGTATTTATTTACTTCAGTGTGCCCTATTAATTCATTTTCTTTGTTATAAATTCTATGAGCACTTGTTTTGTTATCATTGCATCATCTGTCAAAACAAAATGTTACATTCTTGGGATTTTTCTGTCTTCCCCCATGCTGCCATTGTCTGTCTGTCTGATTTTGCTCTCCTGCCTTGAATCTAACCCCTGATTTGTAACATCTACCTAGTGTGATTCCTGTCTCTTCATGCACCTCCCCCTCAAAACCACATCCCTGTCCCAACTGTTTAGTTTAAAGCCTCTATTCACTAGTTATGTGGCTCATTAGGACACTGGCCCTAATCTTGTTCAGTGTAGATACTCCAAATGTTATATCCTTCACTTTCCCTAGTTCTAATGCAAACTGGAACCCATTTCTCACAAACCAGTGATTGAGTCATGCTTTCATCTCTGATCTTACTTATCCTATGCTAATTTCAAGTAATAGCTTTTAGATTCATTAATTGATGTAAGATTTTACTTAATTTGCTGCCCAGTTTCTCATACAGATGCTGCAGAACCTTACTCTTGATCCTGCCTGTGTCATTGGTACTTACATGGACCATGACAAATGGATCTTCCTCCTCCCATTGCAAGTTCCTCTCCTGAGCAGTCACAGGAGACTCCTGCACTGTCTGCCTGCCTTTCCTGGTGGTCACCCATCTACTTGTCTGAACCTGTGGTGCGACAAGCTCTCCTGTAACTAGTATCTTATCACACAATCTGCCTCCTCTACACTCCACAGTGCATCCACCTGCTGCTCCAACCAAACAGTGTAGTCTGTGAGGAGCTGAAACTAGATACACTTCCTGCAGACAAAGTTGTCAGGGAGACTAGATTGCTCCCTAATTGCCCACATCTGGCAGGAGGAGCATACCATTGCTCTAGCTGCCATATTGCCCTTATACAGGTAAAAGGATAAAAGAATCTCAACTCACTTACCCCTTACTTGTGATCCTCCTGACTTTTTTTTGGTTAGAAGAGGAGGTAAGGAGGGAAACGCTGAAATAGTGTTTGGGGTTTAGCTGTCTCTTCACAGCAGCTCAAATGTGACTTGCAACTGCTGTTTATCCTCACCGCTTTGCTGCCCTCATCTGGACACTTGCCTTCACTTTTTGTTAACTAACAGAAAGCAAAGAATGGGTGGTAAATGGATGTTTTTCTGTTTGGCGATCAGTGACTAGTAGTGTGCCTCAGGGATCAGTGTTGTGACCGCCATTGTTTATGATTTAGATAGATGATTTGAAGTTGGGGACCAAGTGTAGTGTCACAATTCGCAGATGACACTAAGATGAATGGCTGTGCAAAGTGTGCAGAGGATACTGAAAGTTTTCAAAGGGATACAGATAATCTAAGTGAGTGGGCAAGGGTCTGGCAGATGAAGTACAATGTTGGTAAATGTGAGGTCATCCACTTTGTTAGAAATAAGAGCAAAATGAATTATTAGTTAAATGATAAAAAATTGCAGCATGTTACTGCGCATGCTCCTGTTCTTGTGCAGGAATCACAAGGAGTTGGTTTGCAGGTGCAGCAGGAAATTAAGAAGGCAAATGGAATTTTGTCCTTCATTGCTAGAAGCTTGGAATTTAAAAACAGCGAGGTTATGTCGCACTTCTATAGGGTGTTAGTAAGGCCGTAGCTGGAATACTGTGTACAGTTTTGGTTTCCTTACTTGAAAAGGATATATTGGGACTGGAGGGGATGCAGAGGAGATTCATTAGGTTGACTCTGGAGTTGAGAGTGTTGGCTTATGAGGAGAGACTGAGTAAACTAGGGCTATACTCATTGGAATTCAGAAGAATGAGGGGAGACCTTGTAGAAACCTATAAGATTATGAAGGGAATAGATAAGAAAGAAGCAGAGAAGTTGTTTCCAGTGGTGGATGAAAGTAGAACTAGGGGGTATAGCCTCAAGATAAAGGGGAACAGATTTAGGATTGAGTTGAGGAGGAACTTCTTCACACAAAGGATTGTGAATCTGTGGAATTCCCTGTCCAGTGAAGCAGTTGAAACATTCCCTCATTGAATGTTTTTAAGGCAAAGATAGATAAATTTTTGAACAGTAAAGGAATTAAGGGTGAGCAGGCGAGTAAATGGAGCTGAGTCCATGATCTTATTAAATGGCAGAGCAGGCTCAAGGGGCCTTATGTTCTTAATGCATGTGCCCTAAACTGGTAATGAACACACAGTCCCTTACACCAAACATTTATTAGCCAATCAACTTACTAGTTTTCCTGTGACTATTTTCAGTCCATTTCTTCAGCAGTTGAAATGCTACTCAACTGCCTCTGCTCAGCTCCCAGGTAGGAAAGCCTGTGGGGTTCTACATATTTTGCAGCCTCTTGGTGCATGATACCTAAAGACTTTAGACAGCTACTTTTCCCCATTGCACCTCTGCAGCGGCTGCCCCAAGTTTTAGTGCATCCTCCAGCATCCTCCAATCCTGGCATGCGTCAGCCTGCAATACTCAGTCAAGGACAACTCTTTGCACTTGAAGCCCAACATATTTCAGATAGATCTTCAGAAAAACCACTGCATCTCTCTCCAGAGATGCTTGAAGGGGGTTGCATTTTTCTGCCAAATCTTGTTTGCTAAAAAGTCAATTGTATGGCACTTAAACACCTTTTTGATATCCATTTATTACCACATCAACTGCAATACCCTCTTTGAAGGTACCCACCTTTTTTTGAACAAAGGCGCAACATAACCAAATGACCAAATAATCTGCTTTTGTAATGTTTGTCGAGTGATTAAAATTGACCAGTTATATAATGGCCAATTATAGTGCCTATGGATCTTTTGTGTTGACTTGACATTAAAAATCTTGGGTTAACATCTCCTTTGACAGAATGCACCTGTGACAGCGTAACACTTCTTCAACACTGCAGTGGCTGTCAGCCTAGATTGTGTGCTCAGATCTCAGAAGTGAGACCCAACCCTATGTCTCATAATTTAATGATGAATAGAACATAGAATATTACAGCGCAGTACAGGCCCTTCGGCCCTTGATGTTGTGCCGACCAGTGGAACCAATTTTATGACCCTCTATCCTAAACTATTTCAATGCTATCCATATGCCTATCCACTGACCATTTGAACGCCCTTAAACTTGTTGAGTCCACAACGCCCTTACTACCCTCTGAGTAAAGAACCCACCTCTAACATCTGTCCTATAATTACCACCCCTTAATTTAAAGCTATGTCCCCTCGTGTTATCCATTTTCATCTGAGGAAAAAGGCTCTCACTATCCACCCTATCTAACCCTCTGATCATCTTATATGTCTCAATTAAGTCACCTCTTAGCCTTCTTCTCTCTAATGAAAATAACTTCAAGTCCCTTAGCCTTTCCTCACAAGACCTACCCATCATACCAAGCAACATCCTGGTAAACCTCCTCTGCACCCTTTCCAATGCCTCCACATCTTCCTTATAATGTGGCGACCAAAACTGTACACAATACTCCAAGTGCAGCCGCACCAGAGTTTTGTACAGTTGCAACATGATATCTCGGCTCTGAAATTCAATCCCTCTACCAATAAATGCTAACACACTATACACCTTCTTAACAACCTTATCAACCTGAGTACCAACTTTCAGAGATCTGTGCACCTGTACACCGAGATCTCTCTGCTCATCTACACTACTAAGAGTCCTACTATTAGCCCTATATTCTGCATGCATATTACTCTTACCAAAGTGAATCACCTCACACTTTTCCACATTAAATATGGTACCACTGAACTACAAACACCGAGTTGGGGGAGGGGGGATCGGGTCGGGTAAACTGGGGGAGGGGAGTGCAATGAATTGCAATATGATAAAATGAGAAATATTTGGGAGACCAATTGTTTCTTCATCGAACATTATGATATTTCAGCTTTAGTTATTTTAAACCATCTCGGTACTAGGAATATTCGAGTTATATTTTAATAAGACTTAGCCATCAGATCCTCATGAAGCCGAATTTCATAATTATAAAAGCACGTGTTGATGGGGCTTTGAGATCAGAGAGCAAGCTTTAATCACAGCGGTAACTGCCTCAGGGAAATTTTTAGAATATCTGAAATGCCATCTAAATCATTTTAAATGCAAAAGCAAGGAAACCCGACTAATCCACTGCCACATTCCCCCCTCACCCCCAGCGTTGGGGGGGCGGTGCGGGCACACATGGGGAGAGCGGCGCAGGCGCGCACACGTGGACTTTGGAGGGGGGGTTGTGCGCTTGTGAGTGCACCTGGAGGGGGCAGTGCGCGCTCGCGAAGTTTTGGGGGGCACCTCGCTTGCAGTTGTGTGGGTTGGAGCAGCGCGCGCTTGCAAGAGTTGTGGGCGAGGGCGTGCACACCCTCACGAGGGTTGGGGGGCAATATTGGGCATGTGCATGTTTTGGGGGGGTGTGGTGCACGCGTGTGCACGTTGAGGCGGGGCTATGTGTGTGTTGGATGTGTGTGTGTGTGTGTTGGGTGGAGTCTGTGTGTGTGTCAGTGACAGGGGCCAGTGTGGCTGTGTGTGTAGTGAAGCTGATTAAGCCATGAAAAATGGTGTGGGAAATTTGCAATCAGCTGGACGTTGGTTGAGAATCTCCGCTTCAGCCTCCAGCTAGCATTTCCCGGTCCACTATACTAGAGCAGCACAATGGGCTTCAATATCGTGTCCCATATGCGCTTGTGTTCGCGTACGTGCAGCATCTCATAGCTGGTGGGAATGGACGAGTTAGCAGCCTGAGTTTGTGGTTGAGCCGGACACCCATATTCTGGCCATCTAACTGGTCATTTGTATTAATTATTCATTTTTAGCTTATCAAGTTAATATGCTGACCTTGTTTTACATTTACTCAAAAATTGTATTTTTCTTTGTACCTCTACATATTTTAATCACTGCTAAATCTAATCTACCTGAAATTTGCTCATCGATCCCTTGAGTGAGAATGATATCTAATTATGCCCCCACCTACTGAACAAATAGGTTCGACAGTCCTGGTTTGACTCTAATTTTCAGACTTTGCCTACAATCCTATACTGCCCAATCAGTATTTCTCTGGATTGTTTCCCTCTACCTTCAATGTTCCCCTTTAATATCTTGAACATTAAAGTAAATCAACCTGTAACTTTCTAACTTCTAAAGACTAAAAATCTTGTTCATATTCTCTCTTCCATCACCTTCAGTCAGGAAAAAATACAATGGTCTGAGGTCATGTGCCAACCAAATGGAGCAGTTTCTTCCATGCTGCCTCTTGCTGTAACATGTCTTCTATCCACTCATGTTCACCCTTCTAGGAATAAAGGCCAGCATTCGTGAACTTTTTGATCACTTTCTCTTCCTTTGTGTATTTTCATCTAATATAATTGTAGAAATCTTTTGTATTTTTTGTATAGGACAGCATGGTGACACGATGGCTAGCACTGCTGCCTGTCAGCGCCAGGGACCTGGATACAATTCCAGCCTTGGATAGCTGTGTGTGAAGAGTTTGCTCAGTAAGAAATCTGACAACATCAGGTTTGGACTTAAACGTGATGTTGTCAGACTTCTCACTGTGTAATTGCCCCAGTCCAATGCTAGCATCTCACATCATGACTGTGTGGAGTTTGCACATTCTGCCTTTGTCGGCATAGATTTTCTCTGGGTGCTCTAGTTTCCTCCCACACTCCAAAGATGTGCATGTTAGGTGGAATGGTCATTCTAAATTGTCCCTTAGCAGATTAAATACATAAGTAATGGAGATAGGGCCTGAGTGAGATTGTTGTTGCTACAGGTTCATTGGGCCAAATGGTCTCTTTCTTTACTGTAGGGATTCTGTGATTTTATGTATTGATCTTTAACCATTGCAAATTTCTTTGCACACTTGGTTTTTGTAGTTCTTACGATCTATTTTGTTCACCACCATACTGAGGAATAACAGACCCCAAAAATTGGAGTTGGAAGCAATTAGTTTACATCTACTAGTCTGAGCAATTAGTTTACATCTACTAGTCGTAGCTAGGAGGCTAGGCCTGCCTCCAAACTTTGGAGCCAAATAATTCAGAAACCTTTGTAAGGGCAGTTTAAATATCTTCGTTGGACCAGGAAAAAATGCTTTCCAGACTAGATCCTCAGCCTTGTATTGTGTGAGAGCTATAAATTGGATTTAACTTTTGGATTTATTTAATTTGTATGTTGTTGGGAAAGGAGACGTCTTAAGGAGTTCAGGAATCATGACTATATTTTGGAACAAGGGGTAATTTCTAAATAAACTGTGTGTTTAGGTATTCATGTACGTAAGCTTCTTTAGAGTATTGCACACACATATTTATCCTTAAACGATGACTGTACCAGCTATTCTCACTGGGATTTTGTTTGACTTCTCAAACCATTCCACAAGCAAAAATATATACCACCACAAATCAATGTTTCAAGTTGGGACACTCTTGCAGTTAACATCAATGTGGACTGTATCAGAAAATTCAGGGCTCCAGTCTACAATCTTAAAAAGCTTAACTTGGGTGGAGGGGCTTTTCGACTTTTTAAACAAATGAGTGAGGACCAAATGAAACTAAGAGTGAATGTGTTATTTAAAGTAAGAAAGCTGCAAAAATTGTTCTGGATCCAACTCATTCTAAGATGTAAATAAGCAATATCACTTCACAGCTCTTTGACTACAGACGAGGTTTCAGAGGAGTGGAGAATAACCAATATTGTACCCTTGTTTAAGAAAGAAAACAGAGATAATCAAGGAAATTATAAGTCAGTGAGCCTGATTTCAATGGTGAGAAAGCTTTTGGAGAAGATATTGAGGGACAGGATATATGCACATTTGGAGGAAAGTGGACTAATTAGTGACAGGCAACATAGTTTTGTAGGGAGAAGGTCAAGTCTCACGAACTTAAATTTTTTGAAGAGGTGACAAAAATAATTGAGAGAAGGGCCATGAATGTAATTTATATAGATCTTAGTAAGGTGTTTGACAAGGTTCCACATGGCAGATTAGTACAAAAACTGAAATCACATGGGATTCGGAATGGACTGGCTAGAGAGATGCAGAATTGGCTTAGTCGTAGAAGACAAAGTAGAGGTGAAAAGATGTTTTTGAGAATGAAGATCTGTAGCTAGTGTATTCTGCAGGAATCAATGCTGGACTCTCTGTAGTCTTTCTAAATGTCTGGAGGAAAATGTGATGGTTTGATTAATAAGTTTGCAGATGACACAAAGATTGGTGGAATTGCTGACAGCACCAGGGATTGTTAGAGAACACAACAGGATATGGATAGAACATAGAACACTACAGCACAAACAGGCCCTTCGGCCCTCGAGTTGCGCCGATCATATCTATACCTACCAATCCCCAGACCTATCTATAACCCCCCTATCCCATTCGTTCCCATATACTCATCCAGAAGTCTTTTAAAAGACCCCAGCGAGTTCACCTCTACCACCTCCGACAGCAGCCGATTCCATTCACTCACCACCCTCTGAGTGAAAAACTTACCCCTAACATCCTCTCTGTATTTGCTGCCCTGCACCTTAAATCTGTGTCCTCTCGTAGTGACCATTTCAGCTCGGGGAAATAGCCTCTGAGAGTCCACCCTATTTATTCCTCTCAACATTTTATAAACCTCTATCAGGTCGCCTCTCAACCTACGTCTCTCCAGTGAGAAGAGTCCCAGCTCCCTCAACCTATCTTCATAAGGCATGCTTCCCAATCCAGGCAGCATCCTTGTAAATCTCCTCTGCACTCTTTCAACAGCTTCTACATCCTTCCTATAATGAGGCGACCAGAACTGCGCACAGTACGCCAAGTGGGGTCTGACAAGGGTCTTATAAAGCTGCATCATTACCTCCTGACTCCTAAACCCAATTCCTCGATTAATGAAGGTCAGTACACCATACGCCTTCTTGACCACTTCCTCCACCTGTGAGGCCGATTTAAGAGTCGTATGGACCCGGACCCAATAGATTGGAAACTTGGGCACAGAAATGGCAAATGAAGTTAAATCTGGAGAAATCCAAGTTATTACAGGCTGGTGATTACATCAAAGAACAAAGAACAAAACAGCACGGGAAACAGGCCCTTCGGCCCAACGAGCCCACGCCGCCACCCCGATGTTCCCACCTCTACCCGCGATCTCTTGTTTATAGATCTATGGATTAAAAACCAAATTTGAGACAATTTAGGGAGAATTTGTTTTGCCAATTAGCCTAAGAGCACATCTTTGGGATGTGGGAGGAAACCGGAGCACCCGGAGAAAACCCACGCAAGCACAGGGAGAATGCGCAAACTCCCACAGACACAGGCCCAAATCCATGTATTTGCACAGCACAGCAATAGTCACTGAGCTGTCGTGTTGCCCATCAAATGGTCCAGGTCAAGCGTACACTAACGACGTGAAGCACTAGGATACTCTCGAGAAAGATCCAAGAGCAGCCCTCTCATGACTCATTGCATGTATGCCCCTCGTTAGACAACAAGGTGGACCAAAGCACCTGTAGGATAAAAACAAGTACATCAATATCATCATCTACTTACACACTTCCCAGGGACTCCCAAGGCTCATGATCCTTATTTTAAATCAATTTTCTATACCCCTCCATTCCCATTCAATAGAAGGCAAATAGATGGAAAATTATGGGTTACATATTTACTATAGGTGATGATGTCAAGTGAAAGAATATGGTGTTTCAGAGAGGATTTGCCAGGTTTGGAAAGGTGTTGTAAGACTAAGTCTTGGAAAAGGTATCATCATGCAGCATTAGTGTAGTTAGGAGAGGAAAACAGGGAGGATTTGTGGTGACTGGGGTGAATGGCATAAAGTGGTCAAACTAAGTGATTACAAAGAGGATTGTGTGTAGTTGAAACTGAGTCATTAAAGATACGGTGAGAGTTTGGCATACAGGAGTAGCAGATAAAGTAAGGAGGCTAAGAGGATTAAGTTATGAAAACAGATAATGTAAACATGGCTTCATGTGGGTTTGAGTATAAGAAATCAAAAAGTGATCTGATTGAGGTATTAAAAAATTAGGCAGAATGAAGAAGCTACTTTTCCTGATGAGGGAAATAATAGCAAAGAGACAACACGGCCTGAATTTTGCATTGAGTGCACACAATCAGCAGGCCAAGAAGCTGCCAGTGGTCTGTTTCCACCTGTAGACATCAGAAAGATGCAATTTTGTGCTAGATAGTCAGCTAAGGACTGGCTAGTGTGAAGTGCAGTACAACATTGGTGCAATACTGCCACTAAGGGCAGGGGTAAACATCAATACGTGCAATCTTCTTGGAGATATTCTCCACTTGGATCTGACAGTTTGCAGTGTCGATGGTAGTCATGATATAGAGATGCTGGCATAGAACTGAGGTAAACCCAGTCCAATGCCGGCATCTCTAAATCACGACCAAGCATAAGAGCATGGTAGGTGCTGAAATCACTGGTTACCTCAGGCAAGTATGGAAAAAGACCAGCCAGTTTTGAGGGCTGCGAGGGTACAGGGAGGAGCCGATCATAACTGTCATTAAGAGAGTGGAAGCTTTGGCACGTGACAGTCTCAGTACCTAATGGGTAAGCAGAAAAGTTGACAATGCTTGTGGGCATTCAGGGCCATGATTTTCAGACAACAGTAGAGGCAAAGTGTCCGGCATGAAATACTTGTACTGCAGGATAACAAGAAGAGACCACAACACCAGTTAAGTAGACTGTGCAGATGCAGTGGGCATGATGTGGTGCACTAATCATGGATTCACTGTGAGAAACAGTTCAGTGATCATCTGCACTCCACAAGGCTGAGTACCAACTTGGCAAGGAGCTGCATATAGATGCCTTGGACAGTGAACGTAAGGTAGACTCAGGAATGAGAAATGTAGAATGCCAAAGGATGGGAGATTTGGTTGCTCACCTTGACTGTTTGCTGAAGTGCGGAGTCCCAGTCCAATGGGCAATTGAAGTTGTCTCTTCTGGGGAAAGCTTGAGAGGCTGGAATGCTGCAGCAGGTAATGGTTGGACTAATGAAAGCACTTATTCATGTTTAGATGCAATGGAGCGTACACAAACAGATAGTGGGGTTTCTAGCATCCCTAATCTTGCCTATATTTGAGATGGATGCCCTGGAGCAAAATTACCATGTGAGTGAGTACAGGAAACATCCAGTGGGTAGGAGAGAGATTTGGGGAATCGGCAAGGATTGGGGTGTGGCACCTTCAGTGAGAAGAGTAAATCCAGTGTTCCCATAGATTGGCAAGTCACAGTGCCTTAGTGCAGCACCCTTCTGTTGAAGCAAGCTACCATTGTGATTCAAAGACACAGTAAGCATGTTCTTCATGATATAATCTATTTCCCCCTCAAAAGCGCTTTCATCAGGAGTCAGTGCTGATGCTAAGGAGCCTCCTGCCACCTGTAGAGCAATCAGCGAGCGATGCATCCACATCATGTCCACTCAGCATCAACTACTAGTGCAGAAGAAGGCATTTTGATGTCATGTTGGCTCACGTAGAAATGAATTGTGATGAGGGCAATCACATTCACTGGAAGAGCTGGCAGAGAGTACTCAGGGCACCACAAGAATTGCTGAAAGCAGGAATCATGCAGAGTGTAAGACAGATGGTAAGCCTGTAGAATCATCCGTCAGGCAGTAGATATTAGGATGTCCAACAGGACATGCAGGAAAATCTACTAGAGATCTCAGAGGATTTGTGTGCCAATATATCTGCAATGGAAGAGTGCATGAAGAGCTTGAACACTGCACTGATCTTGATGAAAGGGATGGTGCCATGGACTGAGATAGAAGCCTTGACAACCTCACTACAGAAGTGCTGAATCAATGTTCTCATTTTCAAGTGCCAGTGGCAGATTCTTCTGATTTGTTCATGGGATGTGGACATGGCTGGCTGGACCAGCATTTATTTTCCAAACCCTGAGGGCAACTAACATTGCTGTGGATTTGGAGTTACACATAAGCAAGGATGACATACTTCCTTTCCTGATAGGCATGACAGTAACCAGATGGATTTTTACGATAGTGACAATGGATTCGTAGTCATCATTAGATATATAATTGCAGCTTTTTATTTAATTCAAAATTTCACCTTCTGACATGATGGGTTTTGAACCTACGTCCCCAGGATATTTCCCTGGGTCTCTTGATTACTAGTCTAGTAATAATGCCACAAACTCCCCAGTAATGGCTCGGTTAGTGCAATGGATAGCTATAGATTAGCCAGGAGGGAGCTAAAGAATGAATTGAGGAGAGCTAAGAGAGGACACGAGAAGACTTTGGCTGATAGGATTAAGGAGAATCCTAAAGCTTTCTTTAGATATGTTAAGAATAGAAGATTGGTTAGGGCAAGATTAGGGCCAGTCATAGACAGCAGTGGGAAGTTGTGCGTGGAGCCTGAAGAGATTGGAGAGGTACTGAATAAATATTTCTCTTCGGTATTCACGCAGGGTGATGTAAATGTAGTTATGGAGAACACTGAGGTACAGGGTAGCAAGCTGGAAGGTATCGAAGTAGATAGGGAGGATGTGCTAGATATTCTCGAGGGTTTGAAGTTGGATAAGTCCCCTGGGCCGGACGGGATTTACCCTAGGATTCTCTGGGAGGCAAGAGAGGAGATTGCAGAGCCTCTGGCTCTGATCTTCAGGTCCTCGTTGGTTACGGGTGTGGTTCCGGAGGACTGGAGGATAGCGAATGTGGTCCCATTGTTTAAGAAGGGGAAGAGAGACCTTCCAGGGAATTATAGGCCAGTGAGTCTTACTTCTGTTGTTGGCAAAGTATTGGAGAGAATTATTAGGGATAGGATTTATAGTTATTTAGAGAGAAATGAATTGATTGGGGATAGTCAGCATGGTTTTGTGAAGGGTAGGTCGTGCCTTACTAACCTTATTGAGTTTTTTGAAAAAGTGACCAAAGAGGTGGATGGGGGTAAGGCAGTTGATGTGGTATATTATGGACTTTAGTAAGGCGTTCGATAAGGTGGCCCATGGAAGGCTTCTGCAGAAAATGCAGATGTATGGGATTGAGGGTGATTTAGCTAATTGGATTAGGAATTGGCTAGCAGATAGAAGACAGAGGGTGGTGGTTGATGGGAGATATTCATCGTGGAGTTCGGTGACAAGTGGTGTACCTCAGGGGTCTGTTTTGGGCCCCTGCTGTTTGTAATTTTTATAAATGATCTGGATGAGGGTATTGAAGGATGGATTAGTAAATTTGCAGATGACACTAAAGTCGGTGGAGTGGTAGATAGTGAAGAGGGGTGTTATAGTTTGCAGAGAGACTTGGACAAGTTGCAGAGCTTGGCCGAGAGGTGGCAAATGGAGTTTAATGTGGAAAAGTGTGAGGTAATGCACTATGGCAGAAATAATAAATGTGTAGAGTATAGGGCTAATGGTAGGATTCTTAGTAGTCTAGATGAACAGAGGGATCTTGGTGTGTATGTGCATAGATCCCTGAAAGTAGGCAGTCAAGTCGAGAAGGTTGTTAAGAAGGCATATGGAGTCTTAGCTTTTATTGGTAGGGGGATTGAATTTCGGAGCCGCAACGTCATGTTGCAACTGTACAAAACTCTAGTGCGGCCGCACTTGGAGTATTGTGTGCAGTTCTGGTCCCCACATTATAAGAAAGATGTGGAGGCATTGGAGAGGGTACAGAGGAGGTTTACCAGGATGTTGCCTGGTATGGAGGGCAGGTCTTATGAAGAGAGGCTGAGGGATTTGAGGTTGTTTTCGTTAGAAAGGAGGCGGCTAAGAGGGGACCTAATCGAAACATATAAGATGATTAGAGGTTTAGATAGGGTGGACAGTGATAGCCTTTTTCCTAGGATGGAAAAAGCTAGCACGAGGGGACACAGCTTTAAATTAAGGGGTGATAGTTATAGGACGGATATCAGAGGTAGGTTCTTTACCCAAAGGGTGGTTCGGGAGTGGAATGCCCTGCCTGCAGCAGTTGTAGATGCGCCAAGTTTGGTGGCGTTTAAGAGGTTAGTTGATAAGTATATGGAAGAGAAGGGAATGGTTTAGTTTGGAGGGGCATTGCTTTTTATATTGGTCGGTGCAACATCGAAGGCCGTAGGGCCTGTTCTGTGCTGTAATGTTCTATGTTCTATGTAATTGTGCAGAGTTCAGTATACCACAGTGATAAGGGGCACGTGCAGGAACCCTAGAATGGTCCAGAAAGCAGAACCTCATCTTCAGTAGCTCAACTGTCCTCTCAAGCACCATCCTTTTGAGACATGACAATATTGTACCTCTCTTCTGCCTCTGTCCTAGGGTGCGGCAGTCGTAATAGATACTGGTTGTTACCAAACAGCCGCTGAGCCAAACGGGACCACGAACAACCTGACAGTATCCTAGGTATGTATCATGGGAACTGTCAGGGTATCTTGCACAGACTTGTTGAATCTGGCTGTATATTGTCTGAACATTCATGGAGTCATAACTCTTCTTATTCACAAAGGTATCGAGCTCACCTACTGGCACCTTGCCTTGATGGCCACATGGTTGCAGTCCATGGCATCCTGGATGTGATTCTCAATGTCATCAAATTTATTTTAACAACCTACATAAATATGAATTAGGAAGAATCGACTAGTCCGTTAAGTCTGAACCACCTGTCACTAAAATCATGACAAATTTGATTGTCACCTCAATTCCACATTCTTACCTACCCCACTACCCTTTCACTCCCTTGTTGGTCAAGAATGTGCCTTAAAAATATAACCCTGCCTCTCAGTGATAGGGAAATTATTGGAGAGGATTCTTCAAGGCAGGATTTATTTCCATTTGGAAATAAATGGAAGTATTAGTGAGAGGCAATATGGTTTTGTGAAGAGGAGTCATGTCTCATAAATTTGATAGAGTTTTTCAAAGGAGTGACAAAGATGATTGAGTGTAGGGCAGTGGATGTCATCTACATGGACTTAAGTCAGGCTTTTGACAAGTTCCCTCATGGCAGACTGGTGCGGAAGATGAAGTAGCTTGGGATCAGGTATGAGGTGGCAAGATGGATACAAAACTGGTTTGGACGTAGAAGGCAGAGAGTAGCAGTGAAAGGATGCATTTCTGAATGGAGGGCTGTTTTTCTCAGGGAGTGGTGTTCCTCAAGGATCAGCGGTGGGACATTTGCTGTTTATAATATATATAAATGATTTGGAGGAAAATGTAACTAGTTTGATTAGTAAGCTTGCAGACGACACAAATGGTGGATTTGCAAATGGCAATGAGGACCATCAGAGGATACAGCAGGGTGTAAATCAGTTGGAGACTTGTGCGGAGAGATGGCAGATGGAGTTTAATCCAGACGAATGTGAGGTAATGTGTTTTAGAACATCTAATACAGATAGGAAATATCCGGTAAATGACAGAACCCTTAGGAGTATTGATGGGCAAAGGGATCTGGGTGCACAGGTACACAGGTCACTAAAAGTAGCAATACACGTAGAGAAGGTAGTCAACCAGGCATAGGGCACGCTTGCCTTCATCAGCCAGGGCATGGAGTTTAAAAATTGGCAAGTCATATTGCAGCTTTATAGCACCTTAGTTCAGCAACGTGTGGAATATCATGTTCAATTCTGGTTGCCACACTACCAAAAGGATGTGGAGGGTTTGAAGAGGGTACAAAAATGATTTACCAGGATGTTGCCTGATATGGAGGCCATTAGCTATGAGGAGAGATTGGAGAAACTTGGGTCGTTTTCACTGGAACAACAGAGGTTGAGGGGTGACCTGATAGAAATCTACAAGGTTGAGAGGGATAGACAGAGTGGATAGTCAGAACCTTTTTGCCAGGATGGAAGAGTCAATTATAGAGTTATAGAGGTTTACAGCATAGAAACATGCCCTTAGGCTCAACTTGTCCATGTTGCCCTTTTTTTAAAACCCCTAAGCTAATCCCAATTGCCCACATTTAGCAAATATCCTTCTATATCCATAGTACCCATGTAACTATCTAAATGCTTTTTAAACAACAAAATTGTTGTCTAAAAACTACTACTACCTGTGGCAGCTTGATCCAGACACTCACCACCCTCTGTGTGAAAATATTGCCCTCTGGATACTTTTGTTCTCTCCTCTCTCACCTTAAACCTATGTCCTCTAGTTTTAGATTCCCCTAGCTTAGGGATTTAAAAAAAAGGTGGCATGGACAAGTTGAGCTGAAGAGCCTGTTTCCATGCTGTAAACCTCTATGACATAATAATTGACTCTTCCACCCTGGCTATCTACTCTGTTCATAACTCTCAACCTTGCAGATTTCTATAGGTCACCCCTCAACCTTTGTCATTCCAGTTAGAACAAACCAAGTTTCTCCAACCTGTTCACATAGCTAATGCCCTCTTTACCAGGCAACATTCTGGTAAATCTTTTCTGTACCCTCTCCAAAGCCTACACATCCTTCTGATAATGTGGCGACCAGAATTGAACATGATATTCCAAGTGCAGTCTAACTAAAGTTCTATAAAGCTGCAACATGACTTGCCAATTTTTAAATTCAATACCCTGGCCAATGACGGCAAGCATGCCCTATGCCTTATTGATTACCTTCTCCACGTGCATTACCTGTGCACCCAGATCCCTTTGCCCATCAGTACTCCTAAGGGTTCTGCCATTTACTGGATATTTCCTATCTGTATTAGACCTTCTATAATGCATTATCTCACATTTGTCTGGATTAAACTCTATCTGCCATCTCTCCGCACAAGTCTCCAACTGATCTATATCCTGCTGTATCCTCTGGCCCTCATCGCCATCTGCAAATCCACCAGCCTTTGTGTCATCTGCAAACTTACTAATCAAACCAATTACATTTTCCTGTAAATAATTTATATATATTACAAACAGCAAATGTCCCATCACTGATCCCTGAAGAACACCACTTTCACAGCCCTCCATTCAGAAATGCTTCTGCTTCTACCCTCTGTCTTCGATGACCGAGCCAGTTTGTATCCCTATATGAGATCACCCCTCAGCCTCTAACACTCCAGAGGAAAAAGTCCCAGTCTATCCAGCCTCTCCTTATAACTCAATCCATCAAGTCCCGATAGCATCCTAGTAAATCTTTTATGCACTCTTTCCAGATTAATAATTCTTTCTATAATAAGGTGACCAGAATTACACATAGTATTCCATAAATGGCCTTACCAATGTCTTGTACAACTTGAACTCCTGTATTCAATGTTTTGACCAATGAAATCAAGCATGCCAAATACCTCCTTCACCTCTATGTCCACCTGTGACTCCAATTTCAAGGAGCTATGAACACGTACCCCTAGATCTCTTTGTTCTGTAACTCTCCCCAATGCCCTACCATTAACTGAGTAAGTCCTGCTCTGGTTCAATCTACAAAATGCACCACCTCACATCTATCTAAATTAAACTCCATCTGCCATTTGTCAGCCCACTGGTCCAATTGATCAAAATCCCATTGCAATTGGAGATAATTTTCTTTGCTGTCCAGTGTGCCAACAATCTTGGTGTCATCTGCAAACTTATTAACGATGCCTCCTATATTCTCATCCAAATCATTAATATAAATGATAAATAACAGTGAATCCAGCACTGATCCCTCAGGCACACTGCTGGTCACAGGCCTCCAGTTTGAAAAACAATTCTCCACATCCAACCTCAGAAGCCAATTTTGTATCCATTTAGATACCTCATCCTGGATCCAGTGAGATTTAAACTTATGTGACAACCTATCATGCAATTTCTTGTCAAAAGCCTTGCTAAAGTCCATGTAGACAGCATTAATTACTCTGCCCTCATATGCCTTCTTGGTTGGAACATAGAACATTACAGCGCAGTACAGGCCCTTTGGCCCTTGATGGTTCCACTGATCGGCGCAACAATCTAATGACCTTCTAACCTAAACTACTCCAATGTTATCCATATGCCTATCCACTGACCATTTGAACACCCTTAAAGTTGGCGAGTCCACAACTGCTGCAGGCAGGGCATTCCACAGCCTTACTACCCTCTGAGTAAAGAACCTAATTCTGACATCCGTCCTATAATTACCACTCCTTAATTTAAAGCTATGTCCCCTCGTGCTAGCCATCACCATTCGAGGAAAAAGGCTCTCACTGAGTACCCTATCTAACCCTATGATCATCTTATATGCCTCAATCAGATCACCTTTTAATCTCTCTAATGAAAAAACCTCGAGCCCCTCAGCCTTTCCTCATAAGACCTTCCACCATACCAGGTAACAACCTGGTAAACCTCCTCTGCACCCTTTCTAATGCCTCCACATCTTTCTTATAGTGCAGCAACCAGAACTATACGCAATACTCCAAGTGCAGCCGCACCAGAGTTTTGTATAGTTGCAACATGACCTCACAGCTCCAAAATTCAATCCCTCTACCAATAAAAGCTAATACACTGTACGCCTTCTTAACAACCTTATCAACCTGGGACAGCCTTATCAACCTGGTTACTCCTTCAAAAAACTCAATCAAATTTGATAGACATGATTTTCTACTCAAAACCATGCTGACAGTCCCTAATCAATACTTGTGTCTCTAAACATCTGTTTATCCTGTCTCTCAAAATACATTCCAGCAATTTACCTACTACAGATGTGAAGCTTACTGGCCTGTAGTTCCCTGCAGCCTTTCTTAAACAAAGGCACAATATTTGCCACTCTCCAATCTTCAGGCACTTCACCCGTGACAATTGATGATTCAAATATCTTGGCTAGGGAAACCGTAATTTCCTCCCTAACCTCCCACAATGTCCTGAGATACATTTCATCAGGTACCGGAGATTTATCTTCCTTGATCTCGAAGGGTAGGTCGTGCCTTACTAACCTCATTGAGTTTTTTGAAAAAGTGACCAAAGAGGTGGATGGGGGTAAGGCGGTTGATGTGGTATATATGGACTTTAGTAAGGCGTTTGATAAAGTGGCCCATGGAAGACTTCTGCAGAAAATGCAGATGTATGGGATAGAGGGTGATTTAGCTAATTGGGTTAGGAATTGGCTAGCAGATAGAAGACAGAGGGTGGTGGTTGATGGGAGATATTCATCGTGGAGTTCGGTGACAAGTGGTGTACCTCAGGGGTCTGTTTTGGGGCCCCTGCTGTTTGTAATTTTTATAAATGATCTGGATGAGGGTATTGAAGGATGGATTAGTAAATTTGCAGATGACACTAAAGTCGGTGGAGTGGTAGATAGTGAAGAGGGGTGTTATAGTTTGCAGAGGGACTTGGACAAGTTGCAGAGCTGGGCCGAGAGGTGGCAAATGGAGTTTAATGTGGAAAAGTGTGAGGTAATGCACTATGGCAGGAATAATAAATGTGTAGAGTATAGGGCAAATGGTAGGATTCTTAATAGTATTGATGAACAGAGGGATCTTGGTGTGTATGTACATAGATCCCTGAAAGTTGGCAATCAAGTCGATAAGGTTGTTAAGAAGGCATATGGAGTCTTAGCTTTTATTGGTAGGGGGATTGAATTTCGGAGCCGCAACGTCATGTTGCAACTGTACAAAACTCTAGTGCGGCCGCACTTGGAGTATTGTGTGCAGTTCTGGTGCCCACATTATAAGAAAGATGTGGAGGCATTGGAGAGGGTACAGAGGAGGTTTACCAGGATGTTGCCTGGTATGGAGGGCAGGTCTTATGAAGAGAGGCTGAGGGATTTGAGGTTGTTTTCATTAGAAAGGAAGCGGCTAAGAGGGGACCTAATCGAAACATATAAGATGATTAGAGGTTTAGATAGGGTGGACATGATAGCCTTTTTCCTAGGATGGAGAAAGCTAGCACGAGGGGACACAGCTTTAAATTAAGGGGTGATAGTTATAGGACGGATATCAGAGGTAGGTTCTTTACCCAAAGGGTGGTTCGGGAGTGGAATGCCCTGCCTGCAGCAGTTGTAGATGCGCCAAGTTTGGTGGCGTTTAAGAGGTTAGTTGATAAGTATATGGAAGAGAAGGGAATGGTTTAGTTTGGAGGGGCATTGCTTTTTATATTGGTCGGTGCAACATCGAAGGCCGAAGGGCCTGTTCTGTGCTGTAATGTTCTATGTTCTATGTTTTATGTTGATACACTTTAAAACTTCTAGCACCTCCTTCTCTGTAAGAAGTACAATGCTTAAGACATCACTATTTGTTTCCCGAAGTTCTCTAACATACATGTTTTTCTCAACCGTAAATACTGATGAGAAATATTGATTTAAAATCTCACCCATGTCTTGTGAATTTGCACATAAATGACCTTGTTGATTCTTAAGAGGCCCTACTGTCTCCCTTGTTACTCTTTTGTCCTTTATGTATTTGTAGAAGCTCCTTTGCCTTATCTGCCAAAACAATTTTATGTCTCCATTTTGCCCTTCCTGATTTCTCTCTTAACTCTATTCCTACACTCCCTATGCTCGTCAAGGGATTTAAGGTGCAAGGAGCAAGGTTCAAATGAGATGTACGAGGCAGATTTTTTACAGAGTAGAAATTGAATGTGGGTGCTTGGTACTGTAAGACAGCAGTGTTAACTACTGTGCCACCATGCTTCCCCTTTGTGATGCCACAAGGACTTTAGCAATTCAAAGTTATGTCATTCAAGATAAAGAATGTCCCCACAACTTTCGAGGGACTCGCAAACAAAGTGATCCAAGGATTGTGTCACTGTGCTGTATACATTGATTTAGTTGTGTCAAGCCAAAGTTGAGAAGAACATCTGCACCAACTAAAGGAAATGTTTGACTGCTTCAAAGCAGCCAACCTTGTGATGAATCCAACAAAATGCGGTTTTGCTAAGGCCCAAATTTCACATCTGGGACACATGGGACATGGTAAATGATGACACAAGATGCAAAAGTACAGGCCATTTAAGACTTCCCAGAACCCATCGCCAGGAAAAAGATTTCCAGGTTTCTAGCATGGGCGGGTTGTACGGTAACTTTATATCAAATTACAATATGGCAGCACCACTCAGCTCTTAAAGTAGAACAAGTACCTTAACTGGACAAAGGGTAGCCAAACAGCATTCATCCGTTTTAAAAAATTGTATTGATGACAAACCCAGTGTTAGCAGCACACAATTATGATAAGCAGTTTAAATTGGCAATGGTTATAAATGACATTAGTGTAGGAACCATCTTATTATAATACGATGAACTTGTCCTTGAGAAGCCAGCGGGATATTTCTCAAGGAAATTAAATAGTCACCACAAGGAGAATTTGACCTTTGAGAAAGGTGTTGCAACATTTCAAGATTTACGTAGCCAGCAAACCCAGCAGAGACAATCATATATATAAATAACATACCCTTTGAAATTTCTGGAGGAATTTTGAGATTGTAACACTGGTTATTCCAATTGAAGTTTAACATTGTAACTATTTAACTTAAAAAATCTTTCATGTGGCTGGGAGAGAGAATGTCATTGAATCTCAAAAGAGTCTTTTGGAAACAGTGGATGAACATTCTGTAGGATATCTTCGAAGCTAATGCATGCTCTTAAGGTTTTTTGTAATGTTTAATTAGGTAGAATTAATTTAAAATGTTGAGAAATGAAATGTCTTTCAAATTTATTTGTTTCATTTTTAAAAAGTAGGAGATGTATCATGCCTCACAGCAGTAACAAGAATTTAACAAGGCATGGCAGGATGCAATCTATCCAGTGACAGGTAGAAAACTGCCCTCATGAGCAGGAACTAGCATTCAAAAGATGTAAATTTCCCAGTAACAGGATTAACAGGCATGTAAATGGAATAAGGTGTAAATCACCCTATTAGTAGGAAACTGCTCACATATGAACATAAGAACTAGGAGCTCTGCTCCATTATTGAATAAGATCATGGCTGACCTTTTTGTGGGCTCAGCTCCACCTACCTGCCTATTCCCATAACCCTTAATTCCTTTATTGTTCAAAAATGAATCTATTCTTGCCTTAAAAACCATTCAATGAGGTAGCCTCAGTTGCTTCATGGACAGGAAATTCCACAGATTCGCAACTCTTTTTGTGAAGAAGTTCTTCCTCAACTCAATCCTAAATCTGCTTCCCCTTATTTTGAGGCTATGCTCCCTAGTTCTAGTTTCATCCGCCAGTGGGATCAACTTCCCTGCTTCTACCTTATCTATTACCTTCATAATCTTATGTTTCTGTTAGATCTCCCCTCACTCTTCTGAATTCTAATGAGTATAGCCCTAGTTTACTCAGTCTGTCCTCATAAGCCAACCCTCTCAACTCTGGAATCAACCCAGTGAATCCCCTCTGGATCCCCTCCAGTGCCAGTATATCCTTTCTCAAGTAAGGAGACCAAAACTGTACGTTGTACTCCAGATGTGGCCTTGCCAGCACCCTGTACAGCTGCAACATTAACTCCCTGTTTTTAAACTCCATCCCTCTAGCAATAAAGGACAAAATTCCATTTGCACCTGCAAATCAACTCAGACCAGTTTACATTTAAAAGCTTGAGAGATCAGTCATAACTTTCAGCCAGGGGGCTAGGCCAGCATCTTGGAGTAAGGCAGTGCAGAAACATTTGTGAAGGAAGTTTAAATATCTTCATAGGACCAGGAAAAAACTTTTCTCAGGCCTTGTACTATATGGTAACTGTAAGCTGGATCTGACTTGTAGATTTATTTAATTTGAATGTTGTTTGAGAAGGAGAAAGTCTTAACGAGTTCAGAGACTGTAGATATATTTCTCAAGGATTGACAGTCCTTGGAGCTGTGGGGGCAGAATCATTGTGGATACTCAATGCTGAGATAGATTTTTGTTTGGGAAGGCAATCGATGGTTGCAGAGAAAGAACAGGATAGTGGGGAATGTTTGATCAGCATGATCTTATTGAATGGCAGAGTAGGTTGAAGAACCAAATGTCCTATCCTTGTTTCTATTTTTTACAGTCTTATTAGAAGGCTGGAGAAAATCATCAACAGATTTGACTTTAAAGATTAAAGTCAAAAGAGAAAATGTTGGGAAATCACAGCAAAGGGTCATCTGGACTCAATGTCAGCTCTTTTCTCTCCCTAAGATGCTGCCAGACCTCGTGAGATTTTCCAGCATTTTTGCTTTTGATTTCAGATTCCAGCAACCGTGGTATTTTTTTTTCAAAGGTTGAACTGCTAGTGAAGGAAGACCACTTAGAAAAAAAGGGAAAAATGCATTTCCTGCTGGAAAGAAAATCAGGTAAATCAGGTAGGGTTGGCACACGTGTTCTGGGCAAAGTAGGAGACATAGTTGAAAAAGGATAGCAGCTCTGTGTGGTTTTAACAGAGGGGATTTTTCTGATCAGAAAATGGATGGATTCCAGTCAGTATTTGGTATATTTGAAAGAAAAGGATTCTCTGCTGTATGGCTAGGGCCTTTGAAAAAAAATACATCCAGTCAACATCTTCAGGATAAAATAGGGAATACTGAGAAAACAGTTTCTTTGAAAAAAGTGTATTAAGCAGTCTCAAGCTGCTCATGCCTGCAAGAGAAATTGCAGATTATTTAGGCACCATGGGTCCTTTTAATTAAGAGTCAAGGCATTTTCAATACTTTGTACAAGAGAGTAAAATTGCAGCTTTTTTCTCAGTTCAGTAGGAAATAAAATTTTCAATTTGCTCTGGAGTTTAGTTCATCCAGCAAAGCCAGGAATTAAAACTTATGATGATCAGATCCTTGAAGAGCATTTCTTTTCACAGCCACTGATTATAGTGAAAAGGTTCAGGTTCCACTGAAGGAATCATTTAGAAGGCAAAAGCATTTGTCAGTTTGTGGCAACCTTAAAAAAGTACAATACTGTGAGTTTGGTGAGTCATTAGAAGATTGTCTTTTTGTGATGTACAAAATGAAATACAAAGAAGATTGCTTACTGAGCATTCTTTGACTTTAAAGACAACAGTAAAAATAGCAATGGTGATAGAACTGGCTGCTGAAGATCCTCAAATTTGGAACAGACTGTAAGAAGTCAAAAAAGCAACAAACATGCCATAGATGTGCCATTCAATGAATGAATTCTGAAGCAAGGATAGTCAATACAACAATTGTGGCAAAATGGGTCACATGGCAAAATCTTATTGGGCTGGATCTAATCTAGCTCTTCCTGAGAAGAATATTCAGAAAAGGAATTTGGGTATCTTCAAGAGGAAGAATAAGTTGCATTCTACAAATGAATTTACAACATGGAAGAACAGAATTATGACTGTGAAAAAAAGAATGTCCAGAAATACGATGGAGTTCCAACTGAATGCCTTATCCATACAGGGTGCATCACTTAGATTCTTAATGATTCTGAAGTTAAGTAGACAACATGTGAGGATGGAGGTGGATACTGGTGCTGCTCTATCATTAATTCCTGAGACTACATACCAACAAAAGCTTAATTATCTTCCTTTAAAACCAACTAATATGCTTTTAAGAACATATACAGAAGAGATCATGCCATTAGAAAGTTAAACAATTGAACAATTGATCTTTCACAAGCAGATTTTTACAGATGAATGTAGCTGCTGAATCTCAACCATTGTTTACCATCATAACTCAAAGACCTTTTTGTTACAAAAGATTGCCCTTTCGAATAGCATCCACATCAACCCAATATCAAAGATTGATAGATCCAATTTTAAGTGATCTTCCTGGTGTACAATATTACCTGAATGATACTCTGATTACAGGGTCCAGTGAATAGGAGCATTGGAATAATTTAGAAGCAACATTGGAAAGTCTTCAAGCACATGGTTTGTGTATCAAGAAAGAAAAGTGACTTTTTCCAGACATCAGCTCAATATTTCAGTCACATTATTGGTAAGAAAGGTCTACATAAAGCACTTAAAAAGATTGGTACTATTTCAGAAATGCCATGTCTGATGAATATAAGAACTCAGTAAGAATTTAGCAACACCAATTATTAATCCAACCGATTTATTTGATAGTAAAATAGCGAGCTTTCAACACTCCCGTGTCTTCATCAGGCAAGTGCAGTGTTCTGGTCTGCAATAGCACACATCAGCACAGACAGTGATTGCTGATTAGAATGCGAATCCTTACATCTAACCTGCTATTCAAGTGTTAAAGTGGCTAACAATGTGTGTGAAGGGGATCCTGAGCATTGTTAGAGAGTTATGTATTTTCTCCAGACAGCACAGTAAGTGAAGTTTTTTGCTAACCCAGGCAAGTTACGGGGGTTACAGATAGTGTGTCATGAAGCCAAGATCCCTGTTAAGACCGTCCTCATGTGTGCGGAGCTTGGCTATCAGTCTCTGCTCAGCGACTCTGCGCTGTCGTGTATCACGAAAGCCCCCTTGAAGAACATTTACCCGCAGGTCGGAGGCCGAATGCCCATGACTGCTGAAGTGTTCGCCCACAGGAAGGGAACTGTTTTGCCTGGTGATTGTTGAGCGATGCTCATTCATCCGCTGTCGTAGTGTTTGCATGGTCTCCCCAATATACCATGCTTCGGGACATCCTTTCTTGCAACGTATTAGGTAGACAACGTTGGCCGAGTTGCAAGAGTATGTACCGTGCACCTGGTGAATGGTATCCTCACGTTTGATGATGTCGTCCATGTCTATGATCCGGCATGTCTTGCAGAGGTTGCTGTGGCAGGGTTGTGTGGTATTGTGGTCACTGTTCTCCTGAAGGTTGGGTAGTTTGCTGCGAACAATGATCTGTTTGAGGTTGTGCGGTTGTCTGAAAGCAAGAAGTGGGGGGGTGGGGATGGCCCTAGCGAGATGTTCATCGTCATCAATGATATGTTGAAGACTCCGGAGAAGATGTCGTAGCTTCTCCGCTCCGGGGAAGTACTGGACAACAAAGGGTACTCTGTCCACCGTGTCCCGTGTTCGTCTTCTGAGGAGATCAGTGCGGTTTATCGTTGTGGCACGTTGGAACTGTCGATCGATGAGTCGAGCGCCATATCCTGTTCTCACGAGGGCATCCTTCAGCGTCTGGAGGTGTCTGTCACGATCCTCCTCATCTGAGCAAATTCTGTGTATACGGAGGGCTTGTCCATAGGGAATGGCTTCTTTAACGTGTCTAGGGTGGAAGCTGGAGAAGTGGAGCATTGTGAGGTTGTCTGTCGGTTTGCGGTACAGTGAGGTGCTGAGGTGACCGTCCTTGATGGAGATGCGTGTGTCCAAGAATGCAACTGATTCTGGAGAATAGTCCATGGTGAGTCTGATGGTGGGATGGAACTTGTTGATATCATCATACAGTTGTTTCAATGATTGTTCACCATGAGTCCAAAGGAAAAAGATGTCATCAATGTATCTAGTATATAACCTTGGTTGGAGATCTCGTGTGGTGAAGAAGTCTTGTTCGAACCTGTGCATGAAGATGTTGGCATACTGAGGTGCGAATTTGGTCCCCATGGCTGTTCTGTGTGTCTGGATGAAAAGCTGATTGTTGAAGGTGAAGACATTGTGGTCCAAGATGAAGCGGATGAGTTGTAAAATTGCATCTGGAAACTGGCAGTTGTTGGCATTGAGTACTTCTCCGGAGTCTTCAACATATCATTGATGACGATGAACATCTCGCTAGGGCCATCCCCACCCCCCCACTTCTTGCTTTCAGACAACCGCACAACCTCAAACAGATCATTGTTCGCAGCAAACTACCCAACCTTCAGGAGAACAGTGACCACAATACCACACAACCCTGCCACAGCAACCTCTGCAAGACATGCCGGATCATAGACATGGACGACATCATCAAACGTGAGGATACCATTCACCAGATGCACGGTACATACTCTTGCAACTCGGCCAACGTTGTCTACCTAATACGTTGCAAGAAAGGATGTCCCGAAGCATGGTATATTGGGGAGACCATGCAAACACTACGACAGCGGATGAATGAGCATCGCTCAACAATCACCAGGCAAAACAGTTCCCTTCCTGTGGGCGAACACTTCAGCAGTCATGGGCATTCGGCCTCCGACCTGCGGGTAAATGTTCTTCAAGGGGGCTTTCGTGATACACGACAGCGCAGAGTCGCTGAGCAGAGACTGATAGCCAAGCTCCGCACACATGAGGACGGTCTTAACAGGGATCTTGGCTTCATGACACACTATCTGTAACCCCCGTAACTTGCCTGGGTTAGCAAAAAACCTCACTTACTGTGCTGTCTGGAGAAAATACACAACTCTCTAACAATGCTCAGGATCCCCTTCACACACATTGTTAGCCACTTTAACACTTGAATAGCAGGTTAGATGTAAGGATTCGCATTCTAATCAGCAATCTCTGACTGTCTGTGCTGATGTGTGCTATTGCAGACCAGAACACTGCACTGGCCTGATGAAGACACGGGAGTGTTGAAAGCTCGCTATTTTACTATCAAATAAATCGGTTGGATTAATAATTGGTGTTGCTAAATTCTTACTGAGTTCTTACCACTCCAATCCAACGCCGGCATCTTTACATCATGATGAATATAATGCAATTTAGGTCCTTTCTAGGATAAGTAAATTATTGTAGTAAATTTGTTTCAACTTGGGGTTTAATTAGGTTGATAAGAAATTCATGTGACCAAGCTGGGCTGGATTCAGGAACACAAGCTCAGTTATTATTCCTCCTAGTCTGCGTGGTGGGGTTCTTGAATAACTGCAAGCAGTACATCCTCATATCTTCCAGATAAAATACTTGACAGTTATTTTTGGTGCTCAGATCTGCATATCCAGATTAGGAAAAAATGTGGGAAAGTGTCAATCTTGTGTATAAATAACCATTGTCTCCTTGCAGTTTGGGAATGGCCTAAAGTGCTGTAGCAATGATTGCATATAGATTTTTCTGGTCTGTTTGAGGGTTACATGTTCTTTGTCACAATTGATGCACAGTCAGATTGGCCAGAAGTAGTTATTTACTGCATCTAAACAAACCATTGAAAAACTTGTCAATATCTTTGCAAGATTTGGTCAACCAGAGCAGATTGTTAACAATAATAGTTGACAGTTTACTTCGAGAGTTTGAGCACTTTCTTAAAATAAATGGTATTTGGTGCATAAAATCCATGCCTTACACTGTTCATACTGAAGATGAACTAGTTTGGTGTGACCGTGCTAGCCAACTGTTGTTATCTTGAAATGATTTCTCAGAATCATCTCCAGAAATACCAACTTCTTTCAGCACTAGTGCTGTGAATATTACAATGAAAGACTTGGTTTAATCTGGGTTGTCTGCCGACTGCGCATTTACTACATCACTTGAGAATTAGTTCCAAGAATAGAAGTATCTGCTGACATTCCAAATCATACTCTTGGGATCAAATTCCAGAATATTGTTTGCAAAGACAAATAGATGCCCTTCTAATTGAATTTTTTACTGTTGCTATGCAATGATTAATGGGACATAATACTGCGTTTAGCATATCATTGATCCAATGTATAACATACGTAATTTGTTGTCATGACCATAGAAGTAGAGATGTTATATATTTAAATGATTGCTTTAAGATTGCTTTGTCACCTGATTTGATGGCGTTGTCATTGGGATGTTTCACAGGCTCCTGCTTTAGTTTTATTTTGTACTCTGTACAGGCAACAGCTCCCTCATTCAAAATAACAACATTAGATTTATTGTGTGTCAAAAACCAAACTGATGTTATCTGCAAGGGTGTCCCAACTTGAAACACCACTTTGTGATAGCGTATAGTTTTTTTTGCAATATTATGGGGAATCATGTGAAACTCTAATGAGGAACCAGTCCAGTTGTCATAAATAATTTAAAAATGTTTATAAACTTCAAAAAAGATCTCTATACTCTCACTGAGTATACAAATAACTAAACACAAACACAGTTTACGCAGAAATTATAGAACCATACAGTGCAGAAGAAGCCCTACAGCCTATCAAACCTCTTCAATACAACTGACCTCCCACTTCAACTCCACCAAACATTGTGGTGAGATTTGAACTAATGTCCCTAGGAGCACTAGACTGAACTTCTGGATTACTAATCCAGCGATATTAGCATTACACCACCATTTTCCCATCTCTTATTTCAAAATATATTTACGTTCCCTTTCCCAAAGCAACAATAAAATAAATTAATTAAATAAATCTATAAGTTAAATTCAGTTTATAGTTACTACACAATACAAAGCTAATGATCAAGTCTGGGAAACATCTTTTCCTTGTCCAGCAAAGGTACATAGGCTTATGAAAGTTTCCTGCAATACCTTGGCCCTGAAACTTAGATGCAACACCACACCTCAGAAGTAAAACATGTTATGGGACTCCTTGGCTGCGAAATGGATTTTAACCTCCTGGCTGTGAGGTGTGCATTGGCCAATTGTCTCTGAATGATGGGGGACAGTTATAGTATTTCCCCTTTTTGTTATTTCAAACTTCAGGAATCTATATACCTCATTCTTTCCTTTTATGAAGTGTAGCATTTTTGCAGCTCTCAATTGTACTGTCATTTAGGTAACTGTTTCTGTTTGGGGAGCTTGTATTCAACTCTAGTTCACCCCCTACCCCTGATCATTGGCCTCTTCCCTTCCCTCCCAAACAATCAGAGCTTGCACCCACATACCCCCCCATCACAACCAGCAATTGCTGATATCCCCAGCTCCCCAGTCCACTTCAGCCCACCACCACCATCAAATAAATCCTGCCTTCCCTCATATGGCTCCCATTGGCATCTGCTCCTTGGCACAAATTGGCATTGTAAGAAGTCTCACAATGCCAGGTTGAAGTCCAACAGGTTTATTTGGTAGCAAAATCCAGTAACTTCTGGAGCGCTTGCTGCTGCTTTGTCAGGTGATGGAGTTCTATTCACAAACAGGGCATATAAAGACACAAACTCAATTTACAAAATAATGATGGAATGCAAGTTTTTACAGGTAATCAAGATTACTATCTCACTAACTGAGATTGTCTATTGTGTCTGGAGACACAATACACATCTCTTCATTAGCCACTACGGGCCCATGTTTGCGAATCTGTTGTAAATCATGCCAACATTCATGAAGGGGGGATCAATACCTGATGATGGGACGTGTTAATAATATTAAAATATATGGAAATGTTTTAAATCAGGGACGTCAACCTAATGACATTGCCAGCACAAATGAAAAGTGGAGCTTTTTCAAGGAACAAATACTGCATGTCCTTGATAGGTATGTCCCTGGCAGGCAGGGAGGAAATGGCCCAGTGATGGAACCATGATTCACAAAGGAGGTTAAATGTCTTGTTAAAAGGAAAAAGGAAGTGTATGTAAGGTTGAAAAAACAAGGTTCAGCTGGGTCGCTTGAGTGTTAGAAGGTAGCTAGGAAGAGTTAAAGAAAGGGCTTAGGAGAGCTAGGAGGGGGCATGAGAAGTCCTTGGTGGGTTGGATAAAAAAAACCCCAAGGTTTTTTACTCTTGTGAGAAATAAAAAAAATGACAGCATGCTGTTAGGGCCAGTCAAGGATAGTAGTGGGAACTTGTGCATGGAGTCAGAAGAGAGAAGTGAGGCATTTAATGAATACTTTCTTCAGTGTTCACTAAAGAGAGAGGCCATGTTTTTGAGGAGGAGTGCATGATACAGGCTGATAGGATGGAAGAGATAAATGTTCTGAGGGAAGAGTTAGTAGCAATTTTGAGGATGGATAAGTCCGCTGGGCCAGATGGGATTCGTCCTAGGATACTTTGGGACGCAAGGGCTGAGATTGCAGAGCCTTTAGCTTTGATCTTTGGGTCCTCATTGTGCACAGGGGTAGTGCCAGAGGACTGGAGAGTGCCAAATGTTGTTCCTCTTTTCAAGAAAGGAAATAAGAATGTCCCTGGAAATTATAGGCCAGTTAGCCTTACTTCGGTGGTCGGTAAGTTAGTGGAAAGGGCCCTGAGAGATAGGATTTATGACCATTTGGAAAGATTCAGTTTAACCCGCGATAGTCAGCATGGTTTTTTGTGGGGTAAGTCCTGCCTCACAAATTTGATTGAATCCTTTGAGGAGGTAACTAAGTGTGTGGATGAAGGTAGAGCAGTTGATATCGTATACATGGATTTTAGTAAGCTGTTTGATAAGGTTCCCTATGGTAGGCTCGTGAAGAAGATAAGGTGGTGTGGGATAGAAGGAAATTTGGCCAACTTCAACATGGTGTTATGAGACTTCCTACTGTGTTTACCCCAGTCCAATGCCGGCATCTTCACATCACAAATTGGCATTGTCAGGGTGGCATAAGCATGATGCCAACCTGTGCCGGGGGCATTGCCAGACCACTGCGGGTTCACGTCTGGTGAACCTGTTGTAAATCATGCCAACATTCATGGAGGAAGGGATGAATACCTGAAGAGGGGACATGTTAATAATATTAAAATATATGGAAAAGTTTTAAATCAGGGACGTCAGCCTGATGGCATTGCCAGCAAGGAGCGGTGAAGAGCCACAATTGCAATATCGCCATTGGGATCTGTAACTTCCAGATCTGCAGCCGGCATTCCTGCGGATAGTGGTAATGGGTTAGTGATCGTCCCCAATATGGTGGGAATACCAAAAGCACAAGTGATGGCAAGGTCAAGGAGGTGACCATGAATATGAATATGATATGAGAGATTACATGGAGGCAAAGATTGAGGAAGGGTATGAAAGCAGTAAATTCAGCAAAGGATGATCCAAATTGCCGAGGGTGAGATGCTACCCAGAGCTTCCTCAGTGACCGTGTTCTCACTTGTGTTCCAACTATATTTTCAGTGTTGCAAACAGTGACGGCCTCCACTGCCAATGTTTTCAATGGAGCCATTTTAATTGCTAGTGAGCCTTTTTGATACATTCATATATGACTTTTACTCTCCCTGTGTCAAAGGATATTTGAATTTTTGGCAACATTATAACCAATAGTCATTTACAGACCTAGCAATCTGTTGGGCTTCACATTGTAGCTCTTAGTGTATACAGAGTTTCCTCAATTGGATCTCTCTTGTAACTAATGGCAACAGACTAATTGCTTCAATGACTGCTTCCATTACAGTGATGGCCTTAAGTCAGTCAGCATTTTCTGCTCTTGCTTCCCACATGCAAGGCTTCTGGAGAAGGTGAGAGGGCATGGGATCCAAGGGGCTTTGGCCTCGTGGATCCAGAACTGGCTTACCAGCAGAAGGCAGAGAGTGGTTGTGGATGGGTCTTTTTCTGCGTGGAGGTCGATAACCAGTGGAGTGCCCCAGGGATCTGTTCTGGGACCCCTGCTGTTTGTCATTTTCATAAATGACCTGGATGCGGGAGTGGAGGGATGGGTTAGCAAGTTCGCCGACGATACAAAGATCGGTGGTGTTGTGGATGGTCTGGAGGGATGCCAAAAGTTGCAGCGGGACATAGACAGGATGCAAGACTGGGTGGAGAAGTGGCAGATGGACTTCAACACGGATAAATGTGTAGTGGTCCATTTTGGCAGGAATAATGGGATGAAGGAGTACAATATAAGGGGTAGGAGTCTTAGCTGTGTTGTAGAGCAGAAGGATCTTGGGGTCCAGGTCCATAGGACTCTTAAATCGGCCTCGCAGGTGGAGAAAGTGGTCAAGAAGGCGTACGGTATACTGGCCTTCATTAATCGAGGAATAGAGTTTAGGAGTCAGGAGGTAATGATGCAGCTCTATAAGACTCTTGTCAGACCCAGTTGGAGTATTGTGCGCAGTTCTGGTCGCCTCATTATAGGAAGGATGTAGAGGCTATTGAGAGAGTTCAGAGGAGATTTACAAGGATGCTGCCTGAATTGGGAGGCAGGCCTTATGAAGATAGATTGAAGGAGCTGGGACTCTTCTCACTGGAGCGACGTAGGTTGAGAGGCGACCTGATAGAGGTTTATAAAATGGTGAGAGGGATAGATAGGGTGGACTCTGAGACTATTTCCCCGAGCTGAAATGGTCACTACAAGAGGACACAGATTTAAGGTGCAGGGAAGCAAATACAAAGGAGATGTCAGGGGTAGGTTTTCACTCAGAGGGTGGTGAGTGAATGGAACCGACTGCCGTCGGAGGTTGTTGAGGCAAACTCACTGGGGTCTTTTAAGAGACTCTGGATGAGTATATGGAAAAGAATAGGATAGGGGGTTATAGATAGGTCTGTGGATTGGTAGATGTGATCGGTGCAACTCGTGGGCCGAAGGGCCTGTTTGTGCTGTATTGTTCTATGTTCTATGTTGAGAATGCATCATTTCTGATTGTGTCTTAAAGCATGTTTAATTTTACTTCTGCACTTGAGATGGAATGCTGTAGAGCAACTTTTCAATCAAGTCAAAAAGCTGTTGGCTTGTATTTGAGTTGGCAGTTTTTTTAATTCTTGCGCTTTGTTGGCTAGGCCAGCATTTATTGCCCATTCCTGAGCATATTTCAGAGTCATTCACATCACTGTGGGTCTGGAGTCACATGTATGCCAGACTCGGATAAGGACGGCAGATTTCCTTCCTTAAAGGACATTAGTAAACCCAGATGAGTTTTTATGACAATCAGTGATAGTTTCATGTCAATAGACTTTTTAATTCCAGATTTTTATTGAATTCAAATTTTACAAATTGCCTTGGTGGGACTTGAACCTGGGTCTCTGGGTTAAGCTCGGGTGACAATGCCATTGTGCCACTGCCTTCCCATGACATTGTTATGAGGATATCATTTGAGCTTTGAATAAAAAGCTTCATCCTTACCCTAGTACACAGAAGGGAGTGATCTATATCATCAGTGTTGTGGCAGCTGCATGTGTATTGAAAATGCTGTTCAGAGAGTCACATCTGGTGATGGTCAGATCCAGCTGTCTAATGCCCTGATCTCAGATGTCTCCAGGACACAGTTTGTTCCTAAAGAAGATGTTGGGTACCTCAGCAAAGCTCAAGTAGACTCTATCAGTTCTCTTCCTTGCCAGGCTATGATTTCCAAGGCAAGAGAGCCAAGTCTCATGACCTGTAGCCACTCTTGTTGAAATCCCCCAATTGATAAGGATTGGGATTCTGCTGATGGTAGTGTCAAACTCCTCATGGAATCAGTCTTTTGCCTTTTTTTGTGGAGCACAATGTTGGAACATAGATACCCACGAAGTTAACTGATCCTGTTTAAGTTGAGAGCTGGATGTTGAGAGCCGCACCATTGAAGTGTGGGGGATAGTAGCTGTACTAATAATCATGAAGAGGACTAGTAACTATATTAATAATTGTACTCAATGAAAGGGTTAAAATAGCAGAGAAAGCATGCAAATAGTTTTACTGCAAGAAAAATACACCAGGGCACCAAACCCACTGTTAATTTTCAGACAGGAATCTCACATAGAGACAAGGATAGGTGGTCAAAATAATAGATATGACCTTCGATAATGTAAGAAGGAAACTCTCTTTATTTATCTAGCTATGGATCAGTCTGAAATAATTAATTAAATCAGATGTCTGGGCATGCGAGGGGTAACTGGTATCTAATAAACACAGACTCAAGCTAAGATGTTAAGGACTTGTAACAATAAAAAATGAGGTCAACTAACATGATTAAACCTCCACACTGATTGGATATTATACTTAAGCAGGCATGCAACAGTGATAATTGGTGTTTAACATTTATATTATATGCATGATGTAATCTTAATCAATAGTTGTAAATGGATAGTGAGAACTCCTATACTTTGATTTGTATAATTACTCATAATCAGATCTGAAAATGTATCTGCTTGTGTAATCATGGAGCTGGCATCAGCTGGCATTCCAAGGTCCTTGCCATATAACTTGCATAATAAATCAAAGAGATTGATCAGAGTCCAAAGATGTGCGGGTTAGGTTGATTGACCATGCTAAAACTGCCCCTTAGTGTTCTAGGATGCGTAGATTAGAGGGATTAGTGGGTAAATGTGCAGGGAAATGGGGTAGGGCCTGGGCAGGATTGTAGTTGGTGCAGACTCAATGGGCCGAAGGGCCTCTTTCTGCACTGTAAGGTTCTATGATTTTATAATCACTGTTTCAAAAACTCTGACTTCATCTAGCTTAAAGGGAACAAAGTTGTGCCACATTGAAAAAGCTGAACACCAAAAAGCTCCAACAAGAGGTAATGAGTTCTTTATAGCAAAACCTACACCCTACTCACAATTTATGATGAATGTGCAATATTTTAATTTTGATGATTAATTCTGGGTGAGCCTGGTCTCTTCTGAGGATGCTTTGTCAATGTTAAACCTACCTATTAAGTTTCACGATGATCACAGTTGTCTTGCACATGTTATCGAAAGTTTAAAGTCATTTGTCAATCCTGTGCACATGATTCCAACAATGCAGCTTGTCAATCAGAGTTGGCATCTTCTATCTTTTTATAGGGCGATATGGTGGCTTAGGCTGCTTCACAGTGCCAGGGACCCAGGTTCAATCCTGGCCTCAGGTGACTCTGTGGAGTTTGCACATTCTCCCTGTATCTGCATGGGTTTCCTCCCACAATTCAATGATGTGCAGTTAGATGGACTGAGCATGATCAATGTATGGGTTTACAGGGATAATGAGCAGGAGAGTGGACCTAAGTGGAGTGCTGTTTTGGAGCATGCTCAATGGGCCAAATGGCGTCCATCTGCACCGAGGGATTCTATGGATTTGTTGTTTGTCTGGTGTGACAGATTTCCTCCACTTATTATGCAGAGAGTTTAAACTCCAGACACTCATTGTAGAATGGGTGATCTGCACCTTACTAGTAAGGTACTACCTAATTTGAGATGGGTGGTGATGGGTCAGTAGATCATTAGGATTCTTTCTACAATTGGAGATAGCCGATAGCATCTATTCTCTATATCCACTGAGTTGGGACCAATTCTTGTATCTGATGTTTCCTGTTTTGTGTCAAAACTCGACAGCAAAACTGGAGCATCCTCTCCAGAGTGCAAGCCTAGGCAAAATTTATGAAGACCTTGGGCTTCCCGAGCATTACATCTGTCTCTTGACCTTCTCAGCTGAGCCCAAACGTATGCAATTACTGCATTTAGTATTGACTTGGTTACAGGAGTTACCAGAAAGATGACACATACAAACATCAATCCACCTTGGAGCTTCCATAACTGGGAGTTTGGATCATGAGTGCGAGGACATGTCTAAATACTAATGAGTCTGCACGCTTCATATCTGCGGGGGTGGAGGGCAAATCTCCCCTTGTTGCTCTGAAGCTTCAGATTGGGGCCAGGAGGGCCCCAGTTTCTATTTTTAGCCATCAATAGGCATAGCTAAGATGCCAATGGAGATGCTATTCAGGGAGAAATTTATACATTTGGCTTGCATTGCTGCTACCTAATGGTGTAAGCTGAAATTTAGATGCAAGTCAGCACAAAAAGTCAGCATGCTAACTCTCTTTCACTTGTACATTAGTTGCATCATGTTGACCTGCGGACATATCAACAATGACTCTGGCATTAAAAGTTCCATTATCTACCAACTGAGCTATCCAAGATGTACAAAGACAAAGGAAGTGTGGCACATTGGTTAGCTGCTGCTTCACAACACCAAGGATTTGGGTTCAATTCCAGCCTCTGGTCACTGTCTATGTAGAGTTTGCACATTTTCTCTGTCTCTGTGTGGGTTTCCTCCCACATTCTAATTGACTCTGGTGTCAGGGGATTAGCAGAATAAGTATGTGGGATTGCAGGAATAGGGCCTGGATGAGATTGCGGTCTGTTCAGACACAATGGGCTGAAGGGCCTCCTCCTGCACTGTAGAGATTCTATGGATTCTATAAATCAGCATGGAGCTGATCAATTAACTACTGTTCAAGCTTAGAGACAAGCTAATTGAGCGTAGAGTAGTGAATGACGCACTGATGGTGATGTTTCCGCAGGTTGAAACCTATCTCTTTAACCAAGTTTTTGATCACCAGTTCTAACATCTCCCTTGTGGCTCAGTGATATATTTTGTTTCACCATGCTCACATGAAACGCCTAGGGACATTTTAAGAGACTGCAAGTTGTTGTTTCTGTGGAGTATATTTAGAGTAAACAGACTATTGTTGTGCTCCATTAAGGTGCATCAACCTGTGAGTAAACGTTGAGTTACAAAATATTCAATTAGAGATAAACATAGTGTTCACTGTAAGCATGGAAAACACAGACTGCTGTATTTCTGATGTTCGTATTACAGGAATACTCTTGTCAGTGAGATGAGGAGTGGCACAGTGGTTAGCACTGCTGCTTCATAGCACCAGGGACATGGGTTCAATTTTGACCTCAGGTGATTATCTTTGCACACCTCTCACAGTCCAAAAATGTGCACGTTAGTTTGACTAGCTATGCTAAATTGTCCCTTAGTGTCAGAGGAATTAGGAATGTAAATATGTGGGGTTACAGAGATGGGACCTAAGTGGGATGTTATCGGTGAAGCTTGATGGGCCAAATTGCCTCCCTCTGTATTGTAAATTTTATGTAATTTAAGTATTCTTGTTCTATCATTGCCCATTAAACTCCAGGCATGAACACAGGCTGCTCATTTTCATACAAATTTCAATTTTATTAGATTGTGCAAAAAAAGGCATTTTTGCCAACTATATCTGTAAGAGAATCTTCTTTCCATTGTAATTTAGGGGGTATACTTTGTGTTGGCTACCGACACAAAGAAACTGAAGAAATATGCCATATTGATGAAAACCCATAAGGGGAGAGTTAATGAAAAGAGAAACGCTCATAGCATTTGCTGAATTTTTCAAGAAAAAATGGAGGATGAAGTAGTAACATCCTGGACCTGTATACTATGTTTCAATAGAGAGGACTATGATAGGATAAGAGAGGAATTGGCGAGGATTGTGGATTGGAGGAGTACATTGGTTGGCAGGACGGCTGAGGAACAGTGGAGGATTTTTAAAGAGATCTTTTTCAGTACTCAGCAGAAATATATTTCAATGGCGAAGAAGGACTGCAGGAGAAGGGAAAATCAGCCGTCGTTCTCAAGGGAAATTAAGGAGAGTATTAAATCAAAAGCTGAGGCGTTCAGAGCAGCTAAGAATAGTGGGCGATCAGAGGATTGGGAAAGCTTTAAACAACAGCAAAGAATGACTAAGAAGGTGATTAAAAAAAGAAAGATAGAATATGAGGCTAAACTAGCTCGAAATGTCAAAAAGGACAGTAAAAGTTTTTATAAATATATAAAGAATAGGAGGATGGCCAGAGTTGATGTTGGGCTTTGGAGGATGAGAGGGGGGATTTAGTGGTGGACGATAAGGATATTGCGGAGACCTTGAATAAGTTTTTTGTGTCGGTCTTTACGGAGGAAGACGTAAATAGCTTGCCCGAAATTAAGGATAGAAGGGTGGTAGGAGATGAGGTCCTTGATGAGATTACAGTCACTAGTGAGGTTGTGCTTGATAGGCTAACGGGGCTGAGGATAGATAAGTCCCCAGGGCCGGATGGAATGCATCCCAGGGTTCTCAAGGATATGGCAGAGGTGATAGTGGATGCTCTTGTAATTATCTTTCAGAATTCGCTGGACTTTGGGAAAGTGCCAGAAGATTGGAAAACAGCTAATGTTACGCCGCTGTTTAAGAAAGGTAGCAGACAGAAGGCAGGAAATTATAGACCTGTTAGTTTAACATTTGTAGTCGGAAAAATGCTCGGATCTGTCGTCAAAGCAGAAATAATGAGGCACCTGGACACGAACTGTTTGATAAAGCAGACGCAGCACGGATTCGTGAAGGGGAAGTCGTGCTTGACGAATTTCTTGGAGTTCTATGAGGAAGTGACTAGTGCGGTAGATAGAGGGGAACCGGTGGATGTGGTGTTTTTGGATTTCCAAAAGGCGTTTGATAAGGTGCCTCACAAAAGATTGCTGCAGAAGGTTAGGGTGCAGGGAGTTGGGGGTGGGGTATTAGATTGGATAGAGGATTGGTTGTCTAATAGGAAGTGGAGGGTAGGTATTAATGGGTGCTATTCTATTGGCAGCTGGTGACTAGTGGAGTGCCCCAGGGATTGGTGCCAGGGCCTCAACTATTTACCATTTACATAGATGATCTGGAGGAAGGGGCAGAGTGCAGGGTGATGGAATTTGCTGATGACAAAAAGATGAGTAGAAAAGCAAATTGCGTGGAGAGTGTGGAAAGCCTGCAGAGGGATCTGGATAGGTTGAGTGAGTGGGTGAGGACCTGGCAGATGGAGTATAGAACATAGAACACAGAACATTACAGCGCAGAACAGGCCCTTCGGCCTTCGATGTTGCACCGACCAATTAGGAAAAAGCAATGACCCTCCAAACTAAACCATTCCCTTTTCATCCATAAACTTATCGACTAACCTCTTAAATGCCACCAAACTTGGCGCATCTACAACTGCCGCAGGCAGGGCATTCCATACCCTAACCACCCTCTGGGTAAAGAACCTACCTCTGATATCCGTTCTATAACTACCACCCCTTAATTTAAAGCTATGTCCCCTCGTGCTATCTTTCTCCATCCTAGGAAAAAGGCTATCACTGTCCACCCTATCTAAACCTCTAATCATCTTATATGCTTCAATAAGATCCCCTCTTAGCCGCCTCCTTTCTAACGAAAACAACCTCAAATCCCTCAGCCTATCCTCATAAGACCTGCCCTCCATACCAGGCAACATCCTGGTAAACCTCCTCTGTACCCTCTCCAATGCCTCACATCTTTCTTATAATGTGGGGACCAGAACTGCACACAATACTCCAAGTGCGGCCGCACTAGAGTTTCGTACAGTTGCAACATGACGTTGCGGCTCCGAAATTCAATCCCCCTACCAATAAAAGCTAAGACTCCATATGCCTTCTTAACAACCTTTTCGACTTGATTGCCAACTTTCAGGGATCTATGCACATATACACCAAGATCCCTCTGTTCATCAACACTATTAAGAATCCTACCATTAGCCCTGTACTCTACACATTTTTATTCCTGCCAAAGTGAATTACCTCACACTTTTCCACATTAAACTCCATTTGCCACCTCTTGGCCCAGCTCTGCAACTTGTCCAAGTCTCTCTGCAAAATAATGTTAGCAAGCGTGAGGTTATCCACTTTGATAGGAATAATGGTAGGAAGGATTACTATTTAAATGGCGAAAAGCTACAGCAAGAGGTCCTTGTGCATGAATCTCAAAAACACAGTCTGCAGTGCAGCAGATGATCAAGAAGGCGAATGCAATGTTGCCCTCTATAGCGAGGGGGATAGAATATAAAAGTAGAGGTACTTTTGCAGCTGTATAGGGTACTAGTAAGACCGCAGCTGGAGTACTGTGTGCAGTTTTGGTCGCCACATTCGAGGAAGGATATATTAGCCTTGGAGGAGGTGCAGAGAAGGTTCACTAGGCTGATACCAGAGATGAGGGCTTTGGATTATGTGGAGAGACTAAGTAGGCTAGGTTTGTACTCTTTGGAGTTTAGAAGGCTGAGAGGGGATCTTATAAAGATATATAAGACAATGAAGGGGAATGATAGGATAGAGGTTGAGAGACTCTTCCTGCTAAACAAAGATAGCAGGACTAGAGGGCACAGCCTCAAAATTAGGCGGGGGGTGGGTGGTTCAGATCAAAGTTAAGGAGAAATTTCTTCATGCAAAGGGTGGTGAATCTTTGGAATTCTCTGCCTGTTGAAGTGGTGGAGGCTTCCTCACTGAATATATTTAAGTCAAGAGTGGATAGGTTTTAGATTGACGAGGGAATTAAGGGTTACGGGGAAAAAGTGGGAAAGTGGTACTGAATCACTGCAGATCAGCCATGATTTTACTGAATGGAGGGGCAGGCTCGAGGGGCTGGATGGCCTACTCCTGCTCCTATTTCTTATGTTCTTATGTTCTTAAATAATCCAAGATCAACATTTTAGAACAAATTCAAACAGAATTGATACCCCATTTAAACTATTAGATTAAGTAATAGATGAAATATATCAGACATTCTGCATCTTGATGAAAACAGTGTTGATATTCTGAGCAAATTCATTAGAAACAGAAAAGATGCACTTCAAAGTAATTTGTTTTCAATGTTCTTTGGGACAGGATGAAGATGAAAATGATCCTGAATATTGATCCCTTAACTAACATGAAGAACACCCCAGATTTTCTGTTCATTGGCATACTGTTACTTACAGGAGCTTACTATAAATACCCCATTCATTTACTCACTGAAACATATTAATCATGGAATCCCTACAGGGCAGAAAGAAGCCATTCAGCCCATCAAATTTGCACCAACAACAACCCTACCCATGTGCTTTCCCCATGTATTTACCCTGCTAATTCCCCTGAGACTAAGGGGCAATTTAGCATGGCTAATCATCCTAACTTGCACATGTTTGGACTGTGGGAGGAAAACAAAACACCCAGAAGAATCCCATGCAAATACACAGAGAAAGTGCAAACTCCACACAGATTGTTACCCAAGTCTGGAATGGAACCAGATCTCAGGTGCTGCGGGGCAGCAGTGCTAACCACTGTTGCCCTATGTGACCATATTAATATTCCTGCTGTCTGTAGTAGTTTGGAAATATTTTATTGATGTCTTTCTGCTTTCTGTAGTTCAGTTTTGTTGAACTACCTCCTATATTCTGCACCTTTCCTTGTACTTCTGGCCTTGCCACCTGCCATGCTTGATGTGGTGTAGTGTCTCTAAAACTATAGCCTCTGGCACCAGGCCAGTGACCTATTTCAGGAAAAGGCTAGCTACAAAAATGGAAGTTACCATGTGCTTCATCTGCCTCATGCAACTCTGGAGAATCAACAAGAATATTTAATTTTGGACATGGAACAATTCTGGGAGAGATAAACCAGTTAGCATAATGTAGGAAATGTAATGAAATCTTTAATCAAAAATGTAAGAGATGTAACACAAATTTCAAAGATAGAAATTTCAAACAGTATTAAATTTTTTAAATCTTATGATCTAAGTAACAAAGAGAATAGATGAGGGTAATGTAGTTGGTGCACTATATTTAAGATCATAAGATAGGAGCAGAATTAGGTCACTTGGCTCTTCGAGTCTGCTCTGCCATTCAATTGTGGCTGATATTTTTCTCATTCCCATTCTTCTGCCGTTTCCCATAACCCCTCACCCCCTTATTAATCAAGAACCTATCTAACTCTGTCTTAAAGACAATGACCTGGCCTCCACAGTCATCTGCAGCAAAGAGTTCCATAGTTTCACCACTCTCTGACTGAAGAAATTCCTCCTCATCTCTGTTTTAAAGGATCATCCCTTTAGTCTGAAGTTGTGCCCTCTAGTTCTAGTTTTTCCTACTGGTGGAAACATCTTCTCCATGTCCACTCTATCCAGGTCTCAGATTATCCTTTAAGTTTAATACAATCCGCCCCCCCATTCCTTCTGGACACTAACAAGTACAAACCCAGAGCCCTTAACCATATGTTCCTCATACAACAAGCTCTTCATTTCAGGGATCATTCTTGTGAACTTCCTTTGGACCCACACCAAGGCCAACACATCTTTCCTTAGATACGGGGTTCAAAACTGCTCGCAATACTTCAAATGAGGTCTGACCAGAGTCTTATAGAACCTCAGAAGTACATCCCTGCTCTTGCATTCTAGCCCTTTCACATGGTAGAAGCTTTTTCCCAGGGTGGAAGAGAATTACTAGGGAACATAGGGAGTTTAAAGTATGAGGAGCTAGTTTTAAAAAAGATGTATGAGGCAGATTTTTTACACAGAATGATGGGCACCAGGAACTCGTTGCTGGGGTAGGTAGTGGAAGCGGATATTGGGTAGTGACTTTACAAGTACATGAACAAGATGGGAATAGAGGGATGGGGGAAGTGGAAGTGTAGGGAGTTTTGGTTAAATCAGGTAGCATGATTGGTGCAGGCTTGGAGGGCCATGCCGTAATTTTCTTTGTTCTTTGTTTTTTTGAATGCTAACATTGTATTTGCTTCCTAACCGCCAACTGAATCAGCTCATTGACCTTAAGAAAATCTTAAACAAGATTTGAATTTTCATATGTAGTAGACTCTTGATTACAATCAAAGTTACTGGAGTCAAGAAGCAATTAGAAGAATGGATAAAAACTTAGCTAGAAGCCAGAAAATAGTAGAGGTTAAGGATAGTTACTCAATCTGGCAAAAAGTGATGTTTCATAGAAATCAGTGGGGACTGTCATTGTTTACAATTTTACGTTAGTGATTCGGAATCTGAAGTACAATTTGAAACTTGGTGTGACTGCAGCAAATAGGTTAGTGATATCTGGGCAAATTATAGGAAGACATTGATAAACTCAACATTAGATGCAAAATTAGTAAATGGGTCTAAATGTAATAAAGGAGTAGAGGGAGCTGGTGGTGCAGATACACAAAACTCTCAAGGCCATTAAAAAGACAAACCAACCAGTAAATGGAAGGACTTTGGGTTCAATAGAGTTGACCATTCCGTTTTTCATTTCACTTCATTGCTTCAATTGTTTTTTAAAAATCACCTCAGTACCATGGGTGATTAAAAAGTTTGGCTCCTTTTTTACATTGCAATTGAGAAACAGCTGAGCATCGACATTCCTGTTTTGAATTTTGCACACATTCAGTAAATAAAATATTCTGTAAAGGAGATGGAGGAAGCACCATTTTGTTTGGATGCTGACATTACAAGAAACTGCTTCTGATACTATGCAGTCATTCCAAACCTGAAGCAACATAGGCATTTATATTTTAGGCCACCATTATAGAAAGAAAGAAGTTAATATTATCTCAAAGTATATGAAATACTGGTGAAATGTAATTACTGTTTAAAGTAGCAATCATGTTAGCCAATTTGTGCATAGGAAGCTCCCACAAATGACAGTTTTAAAAAATGAACAGATAATCTGTTTTAGTGACATTGGTTCAGTGATAAATATTGACCAGGACAGCAGCATCTGCTCTATTTGCCATATGATCTTCTCCGTCCATTTGAGGGAACAAGACTGGGCATCGGTTTAACATCTCATTTGAAGATGGCACCTCTGATAGTGCAGTACCCCTCCATACTGTACTGGGAGTGTCAGCCTGGATTATGTATTTAAGTCCTTGGACTAGGACCCAACATCTTCTGACTTGAGTGAGAGCAATGCCATTTGAGCCAAGGCTAACAATGATCTTTAGAAACTCTTCAATGTAGACCACAAAAGACAAGTTTCAGAAAAAATTGTTTTATTGTTGCTTAGTTCAACATTATCTAGTACCTGAGAATATAGAACTATCTGACACACCCCATTGTCTCCGATAAATAAACTGCGCAGAATTTCCCTTGCACATCAAAAATAAAAGATGGGAAGAGTTTTCCTCAAAAAGTGACAGATATATGAGAATGTTCACTGGAGAAGATTCGAATTGAATAATAACAGCAACAACTTGTATGTATATGTGGATTGTATGTATATGTGGTTGTGGATGGCTCTTTTTCTGCATGGAGGTCGGTCACCAGTGGAGTGCCCCAGGGATCTGTTCTAGGACCCTTGCTGTTTGTCATTTTCATAAATGACCTGGATGAGGAAGTGGAGGGATGGGTGAGTAAGTTCGCCAATGACACGAAGGTCGGTGGTGTTGTGGATGGTCTGGAGGGATGTCAGAAGTTGCAGCATGACATTGACAGGATGCAAGACTGGGCGGAGAAGTGGCAGATGGACTTCAACGCGGATAAATGTGTTGTGGTCCATTTTGGCAGATCCAACGGGATGAATGAGTACACTATCAAAGGTAGGAGTCTTAGCTGTGTGGAAGAGCAGAGGGATCTTGGGGTCCGGGTCCATAAGACTCTCAAATCGGCCTCCCAGGTGGAGGATGTGGTTAAGAAAGCTTACGGTGTACTGGCCTTCATTCATCGAGGGATTGAGTTCAGGAGTCAGGAGGTAATGCTGCAGCTTTATAGGACCCTTGTCAGACCACACTTGGAGTACTGTGCGCAGTTCTGGTCGCCTCACTATAGGAAGGACGTGGAAGCTATTGAAAGGGTGCAGAGGAGATTTACAAGGATGTTGCCTGGATTGGGAGGCATGCCTTATGAAGACAGGTTGAGGGAGCTGGGACTGTTCTCCCTGGAGAGACGAAGGTTGAGAGGCGACCTGATAGAGGTTTACAAGATGTTGAGAGGAATAGATAGGGTGGACTCTCAGAGACTATTTCCCAGGGCTGAAATGGTCGCGACGAGAGGGCACAGATTTAAGGTGCAGGGAAGCAAGTACAGAGGGGATGCTAGGGGAAAGTTTTTCACTCAGAGGGTGGTGAGTGAATGGAATCGGCTGCCGTCGGTGGTGGTCGAGGCGAACTCGCTGGGGTCTTTTAAAAGACTTCTGGATGAGTATATGGGATCCAATGGGATTGGGGGTTATAGATAGGTCTATGGCTGGGTAGGTTTTGATGTGTTCGGCACAACCTGTGGGCCGAAGGGCCTGTTTGTGCTGTAGTGTTCTATGTTCTATATAACAACTTTAATGTAGGAAAGTATTCTAAAGTACTTCACTGGAGCATCAAAGTCTGACTCTCAGCTGTCAGCAAGATATTAGACAAATCGTTCTAAAGAGCCTCTTAAATGAGGAGATTTTGGGAAGACATTGCAGAATCAAAGACAACCATAGAACAATTAAAACTGAGACAGCTGGAATTGAGTGCTGATTTCTCAAAGATTGGGGATGGAGGAGTTTAATTAAGATGCCCAGCACAGTTGCCCTTAAGGGGAAACTAGATAAATGCATTTTAAAAATTGAAGTGGATTTTCATTAGAAATTAAAAAGGGAGGAGATGTAAAACAGGCTGCTGATTCATCATCACCTACAGCACACTATCACACAGTTAGAATCTGCCCTAATAATTATTGCAATCTTCATGGAAGTCCTTATTAAAATGAGCTCTGCCCTTGTTAACAGTGTGCTGCATGTCATGGCACAAAGCCACTATAACAAGAAAAATCCAAACTTCAATGTAAGTTGGTGATCAGATGAAAACAGGATGAGGCTTGCCTGCAAAGCCTCTATAGGTGGCATGATGCAAGTGCCTCGGAAAATCTGTGACACCTCAGGGCACACGGTGAGGAGGGAATTGCTGCTTTACCCATTTCACTTGTATGTGTTTCCACAAAGTGCACTTATTAAGTAAGGCAGCTAGTTCTTGTCTGTTTGCTGTATATCAGCAATATTTCTTCCAACATTTTTTCAATGCAGTGGAACTACATTAACCAAATGCAATTGGTCCCATAGGGAGCGGAGGAACAAAAATAAGCCCGTGTTGCAGTTTGTGATTGCTGTCTACGAGTCCTGCTGGAGAGGACATATCAGATGTGACTAGTTTACATTCAACAAGATGCTCAATATAGCTAATAACCTGAATAAACACATAAGCACTTACACAGAAGAATGGTGACTTGAGCCAGGTGTAGAAATTTTTGTGTTGGTCCTGACCCTTTTATCCAATACTCTTCTGAAAGTTACTGTTTAATCTCCATCCAACAACCGTGCAGATGATGTATCCCAGATCGTAAGAACTGGCTGTGAAAAAAGTGTTCTTATCGTACTACTAATAATGGACAAAAAATGTGATAAGAATATTCAAAAAGTTATATAACTTATGATTAGTTCAGTCCATACACAAAACAGCCTCCTATCCGTTGACTCTGTTTATACTACTTGCTGAAGAGACACTCACAATGTTAAAATGGCAGCGCGGGCTCGTTGGGCCAACGGGCCTGTTTCCCATGCTGTGTTGTTAACGTAGAACATAGAACATAGAACAATACAGCACAAACAGGCCCTTTGGCCCACGAGTTGCGCCGATCACACCTACCAATCCACCGACCTATTTACACATCTATCTATCCATCCCTATCCTATTCATTTCCATATACTCATCCAGAAGTCTTTTAAAAGACCCCAGTGAGTTTGCCTCAACAACCTCCGACGGCAGTCGGTTCCATTCACTCACCACCCTCTGAGTGAAAAACCTACCCCTGACATCTCCTTTGTATTTGCTTCCCTGCACCTTAAATCTGTGTCCTCTCGTATTGACCATTTCCGCTCGGGGAAATAGTCTTTGAGAGTCCACCCTATCTATTCCTCTCAACATTTTATAAACCTCTATCAGGTCGCCTCTCAACCTACGTCTCTCCAGTGAGAAGAGTCCCAGCTCCCTCAACCTATCTTCATAAGGCCTGCCTCCCAATCCAGGCAGCATCCTTGTAAATCTCCTCTGAACTCTCTCAATAGCCTCTACATCCTTCCTATAATGAGGCGACCAGAACTGCGCACAATACTCCAACTGGGGTCTGACAAGAGTCTTATAGAGCTGCATCATTACCTCCTGACTCCTAAATGCTATTCCTCGATTAATGAAGGCCAGTACACCGTACGCCTTCCTCCACCTGCGAGGCCGATTTAAGAGTCCTATGGACCCGGACCCCGAGATCCTTCTGCTCTACAACACAGCTAAGACTCCTACCCCTTACATTGTACTCCTTCATCCCATTATTCCTGCCAAAATGGACCACTACACATTTATCTGCGTTGAAGTCCATCTGCCACTTCTCCGCCCAGTCTTGCATCCTGTCTATGTCCCACTGCAACTTCTGACATCCCTCCAGACCATCCACAACACCACTGACCTTTGTATCGTCAGCGAACTTGCTAACCCATCCCTCCACTTCCTCATCCAGGTCATTTATGAAAATGACAAACAGCAGGGGTCCCAGAACAGATCCCTGGGGCACTCCACTGGTTACCGACCTCCATGCAGAACAAGACCCATCCACAACCACTCTCTGCCTTCTGCCGGTAAGCCAGTTCTGGATCCACGAGGCCAAAGCCCCTTGGATCCCATGCCCTCTCACCTTCTCCAGAAGCCTTGCACGGGGGACCTTATCAAACGCCTTGCTAAAGTCCATGTACACCATGTCCACCGCCCTTCCTTCGTCAATGTGTTCAGTCACATTTTCGAAGAACTCAACTAGGCTCGTAAGGCACGACCTGCCCTTGACAAAACCATGCTGACTATTTCTAATCAGTCCAAACTTCTCCAAATGTTCATAAATCTTATCCCTCAGAAGCCTCTCCATCAGCTTACCAACCACTGAAGTCAAACTCACTGGTCGGTAATTTCCTGGACTATCCCTGTCCCCTTTCTTAAAGATAGGAACCACATCCGCAATCCTCCAATCCTCTGGAACCTCTCCCGTTTCCATGGACGATGCAAAGATCATCGCCAGGGGCTCTGCAACCACTTCCCTCACCTCCCACAATAACCTGGGGTATGTCCCATCCGGTCCCGGCGACTTGTCTATTTTGATAGAATTTAACAGGTCTAACACATCCTCTTTCCTAACATCCACATACTCAATCTTTTCTGTATGCCTCAAACCTGCAGTGCAATTTCCCAGTTCACTTTCCACTGTGAATACCGAGGCAAAGTACTCGTTAAGCACCTCTGCCATTTCTTCCAGATTCACACAGACTTTTCCCCTTCACCTTTTATAGGCCCTATCCCTTCTCATCCTTTTACTTTTCACATATTTGTAGAAGGCCTTGGGATTCTCCTTAATCTTACCTGCCAAGGCCTTCTTATGACCCCTTCTGGCTCTCCTAATTTCCTTTTTAAGTTCCCTTCTACACACCTTATACTCCTCTAGATCCTTAACATCCCCTAGCTCTCTGAACCTTTTATATACCATTTTTTTCTTCCTAACTAGGTTCACCACTACCTTCGTGCACCACGGTCCCCGCATCCTACCAGAACCTCCTTGACTCCTCGGAACGTTGTCTTGCAGTGCCCCAGACAAACATTCCTTGAAAATCCGCCACTTTCCTTCTGTACTCTTCCCCAAGAACACTTCCTTCCAGTTTATACGTCCAATTACCTGCCTAATGTTTTCATATTTCCCCTTGCTCCAGACATACACCTTCCTGGCCTGCCTGATCCTATCTCTTTCCATCGCTATTGTGAAAGAGATAGAATTATGATCTCCATTCCCAAAGAACATTCTTTGTTCTTTGTTCTTTGTCTCAGAAAGCAGTCAGCAGTCAAGGACCCCAAGTATAATCTCTTCCATCTTCTTCCGTTATGAGAAAGATACAAAAGTCTGAGATCACATACCAATCGACGCAAAAACAGCTTCTTCTCTGCTGCCATCTGACTTTTGAATGAACCTGCCTTGTATTAAATTAATCTTCCTCTACACCCTAGCTATGGTTGTAACACTACATTTTGCATCCTGTCCTTTCCATTTCCCCTATTACTCTATGAATGGTATGCTTTGTTTGTATAGCATGTTAGAAACAATACTTTTCATTGTATATCAATACATGTGACAATAAACCAAATTATAGTTAGCTAATGCACAGATGCTGCTGTGCGTTTTGCCCCAAATGGTTTATCTGTTTCTTGCTGTATCTTTCTTAAAATCAATCACTAGCTTTATGTTAAAATCCCACCTAATTTGCTGATATGCACAGTGGCATTGTTTCAAACTAGATCCTCACCATTCTCTAGACTCCTTATGTTTGGTAAGATTGTCAGAAATTGCCCTGGCATTCCAACAGTCCTTGGCTTCTCGTTAACTGTTTTTTTTCCCTTTAGTGCACATGTGGGTTTTCATACAATGTAATATATGTGTATGCATTAAAAAAAATGCTTTGCTTTTGGTTTTCAAAGGCTTACTTTTATATATGAAAGCTCTGAGCCAATCACTCAGCTGCTGGCACTGATAAAAGTCCATGTTTAAATCCCATTGTCTTTAAGCTGCGGCAGTGCTCAGCCTCAAAGAGCATGGGCGCAGGAACTGTTGCTTTGCATTTCTTAACTTGGACAATGCATACTAATCAACATTTAACCAGCTTGATTGGTCACAGAAAGAAAGAAGGAACACGCATTGATCAGCAACTTTCACAACCATGAATGTCCCAAAGAACTTTTGAGTCACTGTTGCAATGTAAGAAACATGGTTCTCAGTTTGTGCACTGCAAGATCTCACAAACATCAACATGATGATAAGCCAATGTTTACTGAAGGATAAAAATCTGCCAGGACGTTATGAAGAATTGCTTACAAATGTCATCTGGTTTAGAAACGAATGTGAAGATTCAAAACAGAGTCTAGCAATAGAGACAGGAAAAAGAAAGCCAGGCCATGTGTAGTAAATTTCGATTCATTCTATTGCACATGACTAAAAATTAGATCTGAAATGAAAAAAGCTCACTGCAATGAATTTTTTAGGTGAGAAAAGCTGCAATCATCACAGTTATTTTTGAAGAACTTCATTCTCAGAATATGAGTGCTCCTGGAAAGACCAGCATTTATGCACAGCCACAAGACCATACAAGCATTAAATATAGTGGCAGAAGTAGGCCATTCAGCCCATTAACCGCTCCACACTCAATGAGATCATGACTGATTGACTTTGAGGAACCTTCTTGAACTGCTTTCACCTATGTAGTATAGATACACTCACATCAGATTTTCCCATCCAGCATGGAAATTGTAGCAAGCAGGACAATGGACCATGCAAAAGTCCATTGACCTCAGGTTGGATTTTCTGGCACTGGGACGAGTGCAACCAGAAAATCCTACCTTCAGTGTTGTTAGGAAGGAAGTTCCATATTTTTGACCCAGCAACAATGAAGGGATGGCAATTTGGCTCTGAGTAAGAATAATGTGACTTTAAGGGAAACTTGCAGGTGTATATGTTCCCATGCATCTTCAGTCCTTGATCTTCTAGGTAGTACATATTATGATTGCCCAGCAGATCACTTGACCTTCACCAATGCATGTGAATACGTTTCTGAACACTCATCCTTCCTTCACCTTACACATGTTTGTTTCCTCAATACCCAATTCTCTCCTTGCCCTGCTGATAGTTCAGTTCACACATGGACAGGAAACTGCCCCCGCCTCCACCTCTCCATGCCACCACCCTGATTATCCATTATGCAGCTTAGCTGACCATAGCATTTTATGAGCTTGATTGTAGAATGTTGGCACCCAATTCACCTCAAAAGGAGGTCAACTACAGCCAGGTTGGTCTTGTCACAATTTCCATAATTGTATAGCCCCCTCAGAAGTGGGATGTGTGTAAAGATGTTTATAAAATTGACGGCATATTAGTAGTATTGTAACTGTTGCCAACCCACATCTCCCACTGCTGCTACAGTTTTACCAGCAGTGGGGAAGTGTTGGTCCATGGGCTCTTGTGCTCAATTAATGGCCAATTAAAGTCTCGTCCCGCAATCACTGGGATTTTACCCGTAGTGGGGTAAACTGATGCCATATCCAGTCCACCAAGTGACTGGCGATCAGGTAAGAGGTGGGTGCCTCTTTTTCAGGCCTTCTGTGCTCTTGGAAGTGTTTCGCCAATCTATACATTGTTCACCCTGATTTCCCACCTAAGGAATAGAACCTCCCAGCTTTATCCAATTCCATTTACATCTCCACTTTGGAGAACTGAGTGCAATTGCAGCAGTGGCAATCATTCCCCATGGCACTGCTGGGTCCATTGAGGTACTAATTGTTTGAAAGCAGCTTTTGGAGACAGAACTTCCTCCTATATGTGTTTTTTTCAGTCATTTAACAAACCCAAAGCCTGCAGGTGGGAGGCTCATTGTTCTATAATCAGTTTAAAATTCAGACCCTTATGTAATTTCTAGAACAAAGGAATTGAATTATGTAAATTGGACATTTTCACATTGGAATAGAAAAGGTTTCATGGTGATTTGTTGCTGATCTTAACATTCTAACCTGACTTAAATAATGGACTGTGACAGATTGTTTCACCTTGTCCAAATGGTTGAATCAGAGGACACAGTCTATATGTGAAGGGATAAATACAAACTAATCTGCAGAAAGGAGATTTTGTGAATGAGTAATCAATCTTTCAAACAGACTCCCAAAAGGAGACTGTGAATGCTATGAGTATTGATTCATTCAAATGCCAATTTGATTAGTTTCAGAAAATATGAGTTAGGGATACAGGATATGAGTAATTAAGACATAAAATCAGACAATGATGCAGCTCAAAAGAAGGCCATTTGGCCCATTACGTCCACTATTGGCTCTTTGGTGAAGTTATCCCACTTTCCAAAGCCCTGTAAATGTTTCCACTTCCATTATCTTTTCAATTCTTTTTTTGAAAATTATGCTTGATTTTGTTTCACTTTAGGCAATGCATTTCAGATCACAGCAATTTTATTTTTCTTGTGTCAGCTCTAGCCTTTTGTCAACAGTCTTAAATCTGTATCTTCCTACTGATCCTTCTGCTGTGGGAACATTTTTTTTTTCTTTACCAAAGTCCTTCATAATTCTGAACGATTCTCTGAAGTCTGCATTTAACTTACTTTGCTTGTTCAGTGTCTCCACGTGACTTTTTTTTAGTAGGGTACTAAAAGAAATGACAGATGTAATAGCAGATGCATTAGTTGTAATTTATCAAAGTTCGCTGGACTCTGGGGAAGTGATTGGAAAACAGCTAATGTAATGCCACTGTTTAGAAAGAGAGGTAGACAAAAGGTGGGTAACTACAGGCCGGTTAGCTTAACATCCGTAAGTGTTAGTTGGTTGCAAAGGAACTTTGAAAATCAATGGAATTAAAACTAATGTAACCTGAGTGAGAGAAGGTTAATAGACATGTGCTTTATAGTACTAACTGTATCCAGGGACCTCATCTACCAGTGAATGCAATTTCAAGGCCAGATGGTTTGAGTTGAAAGATTGAAATTACATGTGGTATCATATACTTGGGGAATGATGCAGGTGTTTGTGATTTTGTAAGACATATATTTGTTGTATCAAATATTTAAAATTTATTCTCTTGATTTGAAGTATCGTTTGTCTTTTCATTCATGTTTAATTTACATTGATAGTGATTCATGTTAAAGTGAAAGTGGGACTATTGAAATATTATTGATAATTCGTTCTTTTAGGGGCACTATTTGGTTATTCTGGTTTATATGAAGAAGAGAAAGGATTAAGAATTTAATGAATTTTGTACCTAGCATATATATATGTACCTAGCACAAATATAACCCTTCCTCATGGCCGATCCCCTCAAGTTTATACTGCCCCTAGCATTGATATCAGTTATTTCTTTATGTTTTCCTTACTTGTTCATGTCTTTCATTCTTTAACTTTTATTTCCATAAAGACAGATAATTAAATGTGAATGCCATTTTACTGACATTGCAAACCTTACCTGTTTGTACTTGTTTTTGATATTTGATATTGATGATATTGATGTACTTGTTTTTATCCTACAGGTGCTTTGTTCCACCTTGTTGTCTAACGAGGGGCATACACGCAATGGGTCGTGAGAGGGCTGCTCTTGGATTTTTTTTCCGAGACTATCCTAGTGCTTCACGTCGTTAGTGTACACTGACCTGGACCATTTGATGGGCAACATGACAGCTCAGTGACTATCGCTGTGCTGTGCAGATACATGGATTTGGGTCTGTGTCTGTGGGAGTTTGCGCATTCTCCCCGTGCTTGCGTGGGTTTTCTCCGGGCGCTCCAGTTTCCTCCCACATCCCAAAAATGTGCTCTTAGGCTAATTGGCAAAACAAATTCTCCCTAAATTGTCTCAAATTTTTATCCATAGACCTATAAACATGGACAGGGATCACGGGTAGAGGTGGGAACATCGGGGTGGCGGCGCGGGCTCGTTGTTTCCCGTGCTGTTTTGTTCTTTGTTCTTTGCACTAGTTAAACATAGTTAAATAACTGCAGGTGGTAGAGTGCAATAACGGCTATTTGACAGAGGAATCCTGCTGGGAAGCTGCGACCACACAAGTTACTTCAATGAAGAAGCTGCTGAAGCCACTGGAAAAGCTGTGGATTGTGACTATATTGATGTTGTGACTGAAGCTGCCAGATGAGCTTTGGGTTCTGGCTGAAGCCGGGGGCTGTGCCGTGACTGGAGATGGAAGCGTTGCGGATCCTGATTGATACCAGAGTTTGCGTCATGACTGGTGCTGGGAGCCGTGATGTATAAATACCCACATTTATTTGTATTCAGTGAGAAGCCTGATAAAGCGCAGTTAGGTACCAGGTTTCTCCTAAAAACTTTTGTAATAAAACTACTGTACTTTGACTCACTAACAGTCTCAGAGGTGTCTTTTTACTTACAACAATGGTTTCCCCATGATGAATATAGAAAGGGCTAACAAGTGTTTTCAGAGTAACCTCCTTATTTATGTACTACACTGATCTTGACTACAAGGACAGGCAGCCAGAGTTGGAGAAACCCTTCAGTAAAAACTCTTGTAGTTACAATTTGTGCCCCAGGGGTGTGGGTGCAGAATGATCGTGCCTGCTGACCCTTGAAGCAGACATAGGGGCTGGCAAGTGCCATGGCAGGCAGGACCACTGGATTTCTGGGATGTTGTCTCAGTTGTTTTACAAGGTTTTAGGCCCTCTAACCCCACTCCCCTCACCACTCCACTCCACCTATCCCTGTCCCATCATGGCTCCTTAAACTCTCCATGCTAACTCAGACTTCCATAATATGCACCGTGTGTGTAATCAATAAGCCATATAATAATAATGGCAAGTGCGCAACTGTTGAGAGAGAAAACAAATCCACCCACAAATCGTCATTAAAAAATACTCCTGTCCCTGATAAAAGAGATCTGAATGATGTTTGACTGTTTCAAAACAATAAAAAGGTGGGCCAAGACCTACTCACCCCATTCACCAGTGGCACAAAACCTGTTATGGCCGTTGTGAGATTAATCAGGGCCAAAACGGGATTTTTGATATAATCATTTGCACGCTTCAAATTCATTTTAATACTATTAAATGGCTTTAAACTGTAGCTTCCAGTCACTTTGAATCCTTCCCTCCTCAGAAACACAATACTATGCTGATGTGAATCACTACTGGTTTTCCAAAGCAGAAACTAATCGAGATGACCACACTGGGGGAGTGGAAGTGCCTGGAGTTCTAGGGGTTGAGGGCCAAGGGTAGGCATTGCCCATGGCATCCTGGCAGTGCCCAGCTGGGGACACAGAAGGGAGTGCCAGGAGGACTCTAGGAGGGTGGGGTAGGAAATAATCTTTCTCCAATGGGGTAGAGGGTTTCCCTATTTTAGGTGTGGGAAGGCGGGTGAGGAGTATTCTGGTGATGGAGGAGCAGTTGGAGTGCAGAGTACAGGCCATGGTGACGGAGTGACGGGTGATGGAGGGGCTGACCCTGGTGACAGGGGGTGGTCCAGGTGATGGAGGGGCGAGCCCAGGTGATGGGGAGGGCTGACAAGTGGATCCAGGTGATGCAGTGGCAGGAGGCAGGGACCTGCCACTAGACGGAGGGATTGGGGGGGGGGGGGGGTGAGCCCCAGTGATAGAGGGGCAGTAGTTGGTGACCAGGCTGGGTGATAGAGGAGGGGGTGACAGTCCACAGTGATGGAGAGCGGTGGGGCAGACCTCGGTGATGGGTTGGCAGGTAACAGATGTGCGAGCCCAGGTGGTGGGGAAGGCAGAGGAGCAAGCCCTGTGACGCCGGGCTAGGGGTGAGCCCTGGTGATAGAGGGGCAGAAGGTGGCAGCTGGGCCATGTGACAGAGGAGGGTACAGGCACCGGTGATGGAATGGCAAGTGACAGAGGGGCTGGCCCAAGTGACAGAGGGGCGAGCCCAGGTGATGGCAAAGGTGGAGGAGCAGGCCCCGGTGATGGTGAGGAGCAGGCTTTGGTGATGACGAAGGGCCCTGGTGGCAGGCCCCAGTGATGAAAGGGCCTGGTGGCAGGCCCCGGGTGGCAGAGGAGCTTGGCGGCAGGCCCTGAGTGACGGGGCAGCCTGCTAGTAGGCCCCGGGGGGCATGCGGCGATTCCCGGGTGGCAGGGGGGGCAAGGTGGTAGGCCCCAGGTGTCGGGGGTGCCATGTTGACGTAGAGGCGGGGGCAGGGGCGAGGCCCCAGTGACAGAGCGGCTGGCCCTCATGGCTGAGTGGCAGGTGACAGAATAGTGGAGCTGACGATGGTAAAGAATGGACGTAGTGGCGGACCCCAGTGATGGAGGAGCAGGAGGGCAAGCCCCAGAGATGGATGGGCGGGGGTGCAAACCCTAGTGATGGAAGGACGGGAGGGTGATCCTTGGTGGAGGGCTATAGGGGGGAGTGGCGGAGGGGTGGGGAGCAAACCCTGATGATGGAGAGGTTGGGAGGTTGAACCCCAGTGATGGAGGGGCAGGGCCTGGGGCCGGGCTCCAGTGATGGTATGAGTTCCCAGTGACAGAGGACCTAAAGGGTGGGGGTGGACTCAGATGACAGAGGTGGTTCCCAGTGAGGAGGGGGCTTGCGGGGCTGGAAGCAGGCCTCTATAATGGGGGATGCTGGCCCCAGTGACGGGGGCAGAGCCCAGTGACAGGATGGAAGGGGAGACAGGCCAGTGAGGCAGGCCGTAGTGAAAGAAGGGCAGAGAGGTGAGCCCTGGTGATGGAGAGGCAATGGGGGTGGGTAGGCCTTGTGATGGAGGGGTTTGGCGGCAAGCCCCAGTGATGGAGAGGCCTAGTGGCGGACCCCAATGATGGAGGAGCAGAGGACGAGTCCCGTGACGGTGAGGTGGTGGGGGGGGGGGGGGGGGCCTCAGTGTTGGAAGGGTTGTGGGGGCTAGCCGCGGTGCTGTAGGTGTGTGGTGGGAGGAAATGCCAGTGATGGGGGGATGGGGGGTGAGCCCCACTGACGGGAAGAGATGGGGGGTGTGCAAACCCTGGTGATGGAGACGTGTGCTCTGGGGGGCACGGGTGACACCGCAGCCAGACTCATTGCTTCTGCATCATTGAGGACCATTCCACTGTCTCTCTGTCACCGGCACCCACCATGCCACCTCTCCATCACCGGGGCCTATCCCCCATCTCCATCAGCAGGGCCCGGACCTCTGTCACTAAGGCTTGCACCCCTGTCCCTCCATCACCACGGCCTGTCCTATCGCCCCTACTATCACTGGAGCTCGCCCCTCTGATCATCTGGCATCGGGGCTCGCCCCCCCCGATCACCCATTATCAGGGCTCGCTGCCTACCATCACTCCCCCCACCACTACCTCACCGTCACTGGGGCTCGATCTCTGTTCCTCCATCATTGGGGTCCGCCACTAGGCCTCTCCATCACCGGGGCTTGCTGCCAAGCCCCTCCATCACAAGGCCTACCCACCCCCCACTGCCGCTCCATCACCAGGGCTCGCCTCTCTGCCCTTTTTGTCACTACGGCCTGCCTCACTGACCTGTCTCCCCGTCCATCCTGTCACTGGGGTCTGCCGCTGTCACTGGGGCCAGCATCCCCCCATTATAGAGGCCTGCTTCCAGCCCCGCAGGTGATGAAGGGGCAATGACAGGCCCTGGTGACGGAGAGGTAGGAGGTGGTCACCAGTGATAGAGGGTGGGGAGGTAGGTCCCGGTGATGGAGAGGCGGTGGGGTGGGCTCTGGTGACAGAGGGGCTGGCCCCAGTGACAGAGGGGCTGGCACCGGTGATGGAGCGGGTGACCCCAGTGATGGAGCGCTGGCCTCAATGACGGGGCAGGGCAGAGGGGCAGGCCCTGGTGACAGAGGGGCAAGGTGGTAGACTCCGGGATGGAGGAGCAGAGGGGCAAGCCCCAGTGAATGCACGCCAGGGGGCGGGACTTGGTGACAGTGGGGATCAGAGGGGCAAGCCCCAGAGATGGGGGGGGTAGAAGGGGTGAGCCCTGGTAATGGGAACAGTGGGGTGCAAACCCTGGTGACAAAGGGGTGAGCCCTGGTGACAGACGGGTGTACTCCAGACGTAGGAGTAGAGGTTGGCCATGGTAATGGAGGGACGAGGGCAGGTCCCGGTGATGGAGGGGTGAGGATGCAGACCCCAATGAGGGACAGGAAGAGGGGAGGTCCTGGTGATAGAGAGGTGGTGTAGTGGACTCAGAGGGGCTGGTCCTTGTAATTGTGGGTCAGGCCCCAGTGACATGGGATGATAGGGCCAGGGCATTGGAGGGGGGGGGTGGGCCCCAGTGACATGGCATGCGAGGGGGCCGGCCCCAGTGATGCAGGGATTGGAGGGACACAGGACCTGGTGACAGAGGGTCGGCGGGGTGTGGAGGGGGTGGGCCCGCGTTACAGGGGGAGTGGTGGAACTGGCCCACATGATGGGGGGGGTCAGGGGGGTGGTCAGGGCGAGGTGGTGGCTCCAGGTGATGGTAGGGTGGGGGGCAAGTCCCTGTGATGGGGAACGTCAGGCCCCATTGACATCAGGGCATGCTCTGGTGACAGGAGTGTGGAAGGCAAACTCTGGTAATAGAGGGGTGAGGAGAATGGCATGAAGTGGGGCTAGTGGTGTGATCACCAGTGATGGGGGAAGGTGGGGTGTTTTGGCAAATCCCGGTGATGGAGAGGTGGGGGGGATTGTGGAGTGAGCCAGACTGACGGAGAACAGAGAGGGTGGGTTGGGAAGAATCCCAATGGTGGAGGAGAACGAGGGGGGATTGGGAGAGCCCCCGTGACAGAGTGAGGAGAGAGTGGTGAGACCCGGTGATGGGGCATAAGTGGGGACGAGTTCTGATGACGGAGAGTGGGGAGGGGTGAGCCCTGGTGATGGTGGAGCGGTGAACTCCTGGGGATGTGGAGAGATAATCCCTGGTGCCGGGGTGGCAGGGGGTGAGCGCTGGTGATGGAGAGGTGAGGAGATGAGCTCCAGTGATGGGGGTGAATCCTGGTGACGGAGGGGTAGGGGGAATGAGTTATGATGACGGGGTGTGGGTAGATGAAATCTGGTACTGGTGTGGCGGGTGGGCGAACACCAGTGATTGTGGGGGTGAGCCCCGGTGGTGGGGAGGATGGGGGAACGAGGTCCAGTGACGGAGGTGGTGGAAGTGGGGGGGTGGGGAAAGCATTGATGATGCAGGACATGGGCAGAGGGTATGAGGAGAGCCCCGGTGACAAGGTGGGAATGAGGAAAGACCTGGTGGCGAGGGGGTGAGCCCCAGTGATGGAGGGGCAGGGATGGTGAGCCACGGTGATAGTGGGCGAGGGGAGCAAACCCCAGTGATGGGGGGTGGCGGGAAAGGGGTGGGGCAAGCATCGGTGATGGAGGACTGGAGGAGGGATGGAGAGAGCCCCAATGGCAGAAAGGAGGGGTGGAGGGGGTGGGAGAGCACTGGTGATGGTTGGGGTGAGGACAGCCCCGGTGACGAAGAAGCGTGGGAAGAGATCCAGTTACAGCAGAGGTGGAGAGAGGAAGGCATGAGGAGAGCTCCGGTGATGGGGTGGAGGGGGAGGGGGTGGTAAGGAGAGCCCCGGTGATGGACAGTGAGGAGAGAACTCTGGTGATTGAGGGGTGGGTAGGGAGAGCCCTGGTGATGTTGGGGGGTGATGTGGGTAAGCCCTTGTGACAGAGAGGCAGGGGCAGTGAGTCCTGGTGATGGGAGGTCAGGGACACACCCCAGTGATGGGTTGTGGGGTGACGAGCCTCAGTGATGGGGTGTGGGGTGGGCATGCCCTGGTGATGGAAGGGGGGTTGGCCAATCCCAGGTGATGGAGAAGTGAGTTGAGCGAGCCTTGGTGACAGAGAGGCAAGGTGGGTGAACCTGGATAAGAGAGGGGCAGGGTGAGTGAGCCCTGGGGATGGAGGGCAGGGACGGTGAGCCCCAATGATTGGAGGGGGAGCGAGGGGGACAAATCCCGGTGATGGAAGGAGTGGGATGGCGAGCCCTGGTGACGAGGAACAGGAGGGGCAAGACGCAGTGACAGAGGGCTGGGATGGTGAGCCCTGGTCACTGGTGGCTGAGGAGAGCTCTGGTGACATGGGTGGGGGAGTGAGGAGAGCCTTCATGACGGGGGAATGGTTGAGGAGAGCAGTGATGATGAGGTGGGTGCTGGGGAGAGTCCCAATGAGTGTGGGGGAGGGTGAGGAGACCCTGGTGATGGGGGGGGGGAGGGGGCAGGGGTGATGGAGGGGCAGGAATAAGCCTCAGTGTCAAAGGAGTGGAAGGAACGAGCCCTGGTGACTGAAGGGTGGGAGGGCAAGCCGTGGTAACAGAAGGGCGGGGGGAGGCAACCCCAATGACAGAGGGGCAGGGGGTTGGCCTCGGTGTGGAGGGACAGAGTGATGAACCACGGTGATGAGGTTGGTTGGATGGGAGCCGGACCCCTGTGATGGAGAGGCAGTGGGGTAGGCCCCAGTGACAGAGTGACGAGTGACGGAGGGGTTGGCCCAGTGACAGAGGAGGCAGAGGGACGGGCCTTGATGACAGAGGGGCACTGTGGCAAATTCCGGTGATGGAAGGGCAGTGTGTGAGCTCCAGTGATGAAGGGGTGGGGGGGAATGAGCCCTGGTGACAGAGGGGCAGGCCTTGGTGATGGAGGGGTGGCAATTATAATAGTGGGGCTGGGAACGGGATGTGGTGATGGTGGGGCCAGCCCTGGTGACTGAGCGGTAGGGGGCTAGGCCCGGTGAAGGAGGGGCAGGGTAGCCGACCCCAGTGATGGAGAGGCAGGAGGGTGAGTCCTGGTTACAGAGGGATTGAGGGACAAGCCCTATGCTTAACACTCTCTCCACTCGCATTGTCTATATCTTTAACTTTTGAGTACTGTAAAGAGTCGCATTCCAATCATTATTCTGTAAATTGAGTTTGTGTCTTTATATGCTCTGTTTGTGATTAGAAATCCCACTCACCTGACAAAGGTTAATAGCTTTTGCCTCCAAATAAACCTGTTGATCTTTAAGCTGGTGTTGTAAGACTTCCTACCAAACTCTAGCAGTGCAAGGGGTGGGAGAGGGGTGTTTTCGCCAACTTCACATTTGAAAAGGTATCACAGTTGTCACTCACACCTGATGTTAGAGCAGATATGCGCATCTTCGTGGTTCAATAAGCTGGCAGGCTCCTGGGTCACTCAAACTGAAGATTCATAGCAGTTGAATCTTCTATGCGAGAGGATAGAGGCAGAGATGTCTCAGTGAACCAGCACTTGGAGGGATGCTGGAGACCAGGACTCAGCTGAGCCCCTTGCCAGTGATGTGCCCCTGGGCCTGGACATCCCACAGCCACTATAGTTGCAAAGCAGAGTCACAAGTATCAGGAAAGGATGACAGCAGCCCTCCTTGGAGTGCAAGGCCGGTGGGAGTCCCATTTCTTTCTATCTGATGAGGTGGTGCCATCACTGCAGCCCACCCAGGTTGACACTGCGAGGTTGGCGTCCAACTGGAAACTTTGGTGCAGGATATGCACACCATGGCAGGAGAGGTGATGACCTAGTAGTATCATTGATTGAATATTAATCTAGAAACACCTAGTACTGTGGGGAACTCAGGTTCGAATGCCACCATGGCAGTTAGTGGAATTCAAATTCAGTAAAAATTTCTGGAATTAAAAACCTATTGATGACCATGTCGATAATTGGGAAAACCAACTGGTTCACTAAGGGAAGGAAATCTGCTGTCTTTACTTGTTCTGGCCTACATGTGACTCTCGAGTCACAACAACATGGTTGACTCTCAACTGCTCTCCAAGGGAAACTAAGGATGGGCAATAAACGCTGGCCAGCCAACAAGTCCATATCCCATGAATGAATTTTTAAAAAGATGCCCTCACTTTGCTCAATCTTCGTGGTGCAGGGCTTCGACTGCATGATGCAGAACTGATGGGAATCCACAAGTGTCATCACCAAAGGACGACAAGACTTCTGGATCTCACTCCAGCTATCAGAGATGCCAAACTTTTTAATGACTGGAAGCCGGTGTCCAGTGATACACCACAGGGATCTTTGCTGGGTTCCCTATTTTTCATCATTTATACAAACAGCATGAATGACTCTGTAATTCTGTGGATGACACAAAGATTGGCCAGGTGGTTAACAATGATGCTGAGTGACTTGGTCTACAAGACGATATAGAGATTGTTAAATGGGCAGATAAGTGACAGATGGAGTTTAATCCTGAAAAGTAAGAGGTGATTGATTTGGAAAGAGTAATTTGACAAGGAAGTATTCAATGGACAGCATGACAGAAGGAAGTTCTGTGGAAATGAGGGACCTTGACGTGTTTGTCCTAGATCTCTGAAGACAGAAGGGCATGTTACAGAGTGGTGAAAAAGACATATAGGATATTTGCCTTTATCAGTCAAAGAACAAAGAACAAAGAACAAAACAGCACGGGAAACAGGCCCTTCAGCCCAATGAGCCCGCGCCGCCACCTCGCTGTTCCCACTTCTACATGCGATCCCTGTCCAATCAATGCAAGGAAGCCACGTTGGTGTTGACTTGAACTTTGGTGAGGCCACAGTTAGAGTACTGTGTGCAGTTCAGGTCACCACACGATAGGAACAATGTGATTGCACTGGAGGGGATGCAGAGGAGATTCACCAGGATGGAACATTTAAATTATAAAGAGAATTGGATAGGCTTGGGTTATTTTCATTGGAGAAGACTGAAAAATGACCTGATTGATGTATACAAGATTATCAGAGGCATGGCCAAAGCGGATAAGGAGCAGCTGTTCTCTTTAGTTGAAGAGTCAGTCAAAGATCAAAGAACAATACAGCACAGGAACAGGCCCTTTGGCCCTCCAAGCCTTGCCGCTAATGCACCAACTAGACCATTCATTTGTATCCCTCTATTCCCAGTCTGTTCATATAGATATCTAGATAAGTCTTAAACGATCCCAGCGTGTCCACCTCATCCACTTTGCTTGGCAGTGCATTCCAGGCCCCCATCACCCTCTGTGTAAAATATGTCCCCCTGACATCTGTGTTGAACCTTGTCCCCCTTACCTTGAACTTGTGACCCCTTGTGTTTGTCACCTCCGACCCGGGAAAAAGCTTCCCACTGTTCACCCTCATTCTCCGTCTTTCCAGTTTACCCAATCTCTCCTCATAGCTTAGACCCTCCAGACCAGACACAATCCTGGTAAACATTTTCCGTAATCTCTCCAAAGCCTCCACGTCCTTCTGATAGTATGGTGACCAGAACTGGACACAATATTCCAACTGTGTCCTAACCAACGTTCTACATAGCTGCAACATCATATGCCAACTTTTATACTCTATGGCCTGTCCAATAAAGGCAAGCATGCCGTATGCCTTTTTCATCACCTTTTCCACTTGTGCTGCCTCCTTTAAGGATCTGTGGACTTGCACACCCAGGTCCCTCTGTGTGTCTATACTCCTGATGGTTCTGCTATTTATTGTATAGCTCCCCCCCCCGCATTAGATCTTCAGAAATACATCACTTCGCAGTTATCTGGATTAAATTCTATCCGCCATTTCTCTGCCCAATTTTCCAGCCTATCTGTATTCTCTGACAATGTTCATCACTATCTGCAACTCCAGTAATCTTTATGTCGAACACAAACTTAGTGATCACACCAACTGCATTTTCTTCCAAATCATTTATATATATCACAAACAACAGAGGAACCTGCGGAACGCTACTAGTCACAGACCTCCAACAGGAAAAAGACCCCTTCAATGCTACCCTGTGTCTTCTACGGCCAAGCCAGTTCTCCACCCATCTACTTAGCTCACCTTTTATTCCATGAGAGTTAACCTTTTGCACCAGCATGCTATGACGGACCTTGTCAAACACTTTACTAAAATCCATAATAGACAACAGAGATGTCACAAGGGAAACAATTGTCCACAGGGTTGTGATGGTCTGGAACATGCTGCCTGGGAGGGTAGTAGAAGCGAGTTGCCTTATATCATTTAAAAGGAACCTAGTTGATCACTTGGTAGGTCATAACATTGGGCCAAGCGCTGGTAAATGGTATTAGGTGGAGGTCAGGTGTGTCCCACAGTTAATAGTTGATAGGCTGAGCAGCCTGTTCTGCACTGTATGATTCTATGACTTTGCTTGTCTAGCTTCCCAATATTTGGTAGCTTGTAGTGTACAGTGTACAGTGCAATAGATCTTCTAAGTTCCTTAAATCTGATCAAACAGATTTTGTTTTTAAACCCTCAAGTATATCATCTATATCTAGTGTTGTAACATTATCTTTGCCTGAATACAAGGTAGTCAGGAATATTATTAATAACAGCCTATTGTTATAAAGTGCTTTGAATAATTGGCAGTGAGGGCAGAGAAGAGCTGCAATTCTCCCATCCCACTGTTCTGTGGAGGACTCAGGCACCAGATCACGTCCCACTAGTGTCTCCCAGCACTGGATTTCTGGTGCAGTCTGCTCAATGTCAGAAATCAGTGAGAGAAGGGCTGGTATTTAAATGCTACTTTAAATACATTTGACTATTATTAACAGCTCATGACTGAATTCTCTGGGCCTTTTGGTCTCTCTCCCATCCCGCCAGAGTGTTTCACTCCAGCAGGGATTACACTAGCTCTCCACATTTCAAAGAACTGGTGGCCTGACCCTGCTGGAAAGAAGGGGGACAATTGAGGTCCCTAACAGTTGAGCAGTGGGGTTTTGAGGATGGAAACCCTGGCAGTGCCAGCCTGCTCTCAGCACTGCTCAAGGGGCAAAGTGACCATGCCCAGGGGGCACTTTGGCATTCCCCACAGGCCTGGGGCACTGAAGGGGTGGGGCCTATTGGGGGTGGGGTCTGGAGGGGCATACCTAGGGATATGGTGGAGTTCCTGCTGCCATTCTGCCATTGGGACTGATGGGGGCAGGAGGGAGGCCACCGATTTGGGGCAGACTTGGGAGGGGTGTGGGGGTGTCTGCACTGCAGAGGTTAGGTGGGGAAGTTGCCCTTTTGGAGAGCGGCTCAGGGAATGAATCCGACTCCCGCCGATAACAACATCGAACATCAGCCTCCCCGCGGCCCCGCCACAGCCTCCCAGTCCCTCCCGATCCGGCTAGGTAGTATCCCAGTACTACCCGCTGCATGGTCGAACGGTCGGCGACTAAACTGACTACCTCACCAGGCTTACCTATGTGGGGAGGGTGACTAGACTCCCAGTAGGATAAAAAACAAGACCTACAAAGGGCGGATGAACCCTTTCTTGGGGTGAACGGCCATCTAGTACACACGCGATGTGAAACGCGAGAAGGGCATTCCTTGCATTGTAGCATGGTTTTGGCCATTCACTGCAATTGATCCTCTACCAGCTGTCCTGGTCCCACCTTGCCGCTGGATCGAAGAGGGGATGTCAAGAGGGTGAGTCTGGACTTGTGCAACTCCTTACTCACCTAAATCTACTCACGCACACGCTGTATCCTTCAGAGGAGTGGGGGCTCCTCAACAATTTAAAGTCCTGCAGCGACAGACAAGTGCCAAAGCGGTAGGCTTGACCGGCTGGAAGCCATAGGCATGATTCTGTATGCAGGCGGCAGGAGGAGAGTGGTCGAATGCGGGATACAGAGCAGAAACCCCGTGAGGCAGCACCCCCTGTGTCTGAGCAGCCCTATTCAGGGAGGCACTGCTCACCCTATGCCAAGGGAAGGGCCTAGAAAAGGTGGCCTAAACAAAGCCCGCTCGTAAGAACCTGGCTAGCCTACCACGGCTAGCAGGTAGTCCATTTCTCTGCGGTAAAAATGAAAAGAAAATTTATGACAGTAGTTTCCTGGAACATACGAACTCTCCTGGATAACACAAATTCAGATCGCCCGGAGAGACGAACTGCACTTATTGCTCGCGTGCTAAAGGAATATAACATAGAGATCGCAGCACTTCAAGAATCACGATTAGCTGGAGAAGGCGCGATGCGTGAAGAGGAAGGAGGATACACTTTCTTCTGGTCTGGAAAGGCCGAAGGAGAACGAAGTGAATCCGGTGTGTGCTTAGCCATCAAAAACAGCCTTGCAGCAAAACTACCAACATTGCCTGTTGCTATCAATGAACGAATGCAGACCCTGCGAATACCACTGGGAGGAAAGCGACACCTTACCATAATTAATGCCTACGCACCAACCATGACAAACGTCAACGAAATCAAAGAGGCCTTCTACAGTGAGCTAAAATCCACCATAAAAAATGTGGCTTTTTCTGATAAACTCCTTATACTAGGCGACTTTAACGCCCGAGTTGGCAGGGAATCACATATATGGCCTGGCGTTATTGGCCGCCAAGGAACTGGCAATAGCAACAGTAATGGCCTACTACTTCTCACATTATGCACGGAATTCAAACTCTGCATAACCAACACGCTGTTCAGGCTGCCAGACAAGTTAAAATGCACATGGATGCATCCAAGATCTAAGAAATGGCACCTCATAGACTATGTCATTACTCGTCAACGAGACATCTCTGACGTTCGCATCACCAGAGTTAAGCGCGGAGCTGAGTGCTCGACAGACCATCAAATGGTTTGGGCAAAGTTAAGCCTAGCAGTCAAACCGCTGTGCAGATTAAATTCTGCCAAGCCACCAAGAAAGCTGAACATTTCCAATCTGAAAAGTCATGAGCATGTGACCGCTTTGAGGTCATCTATGGATACTGCTCTACGCTCACTGGCCAACAATCCACCGATCAGCATACCAGAGCACTGGAACGCATTCAAAAAAATAGTCTACAAAACGGCTTATGACATCCTGGGTAAAACGAAACGAAGACACCAAGACTGGTTTGATGAAAATGACGATGCTGTACAAAAGTTATTGCAGAACAAGAGAGCAGCTCATCAAGCTTTCCTAAGTTATCCAGAATCAGCAGGCATAAGACATGCATATATGGATGCGAAATCAGTCTTACAGAGGCAACTCAGAGCTATGAAGGATGAATGGTGGCAGAAAAAGGCCAATGAATTGCAAGGCTTTGCTAACAGCAATGATTCGAGAAGCTTCTATGAAGCAATCAAAATTGTACATGGCCCAAAAAAACAAGCCACCTCTCAGCTGCGGAGCAAAGACGGCGTAACCATCCTTACAAATAAGGAGGAGCATATGGAAAGGTGGCAGGAGCACTTTAAAGAATTATTAAATAGACCAGGGACCATCGCCGATGAAGCCCTTGATAGGGTACATTCTCGACCCTGCATACTCGAGCTGGACGCTCCACCTACCCGTGATGAACTGGTCAAAGCCATCAAAGAACAAAAACCCAACAAAGCAGCTGGACCTGATGGCATCGCAGCTGAAATATACCAACACGGAGGAAATGTGCTAACACCGTGCCTGCACGACCTCTTCACTAAGCTGTGGGCAACTGCCGAAATACCACAAGACTTCAAGGACGCAATGATCATGGCCATCTACAAAAACAAAGGAGACAAAAAGGACTGCAATAATTATCGCGGCATCTCTCTCCTCTCAACTGCAGGAAAATGCCTTTCAAGGATTATCTTCCGACATTTAGACTCCCATCTTAGTGAAAAAGGTCTACCCGAAAGCCAGTGTAGTTTCAGAGCAGGTCGCAGCACAATCGACATGGTATTCTCATTACGACTGCTTCAAGAGAAATGTGTTGAACAGCGAAAAAATCTCTATGTTACATTTATCGACCTTACGAAAGCGTTCGACACTGTGGACAGAAAAGGCTTGTGGAAACTCCTACAGAAACTTGGTTGCCCTCCACATTTATGCAAAATTATATGCCAGTTTCATGAAGGCATGGAGGGTCGCATCCACATATGTGGTGAGCTCTCCAACCCATTCCCAATCAGAAACGGCGTTAAACAGGGATGCGTTTTAGCTCCTTTCCTCTTCGGATTATTCTATGCTGCTGTTATCCAAGATGCCAGATTAGAGTCATCAGATTCAGGTGTCTTCTTACAAACCAGGACTGATGGTGGTCTTCTCAATCTCACCAGACTGAAGGCGAGAACAAAAGTAAGGGACCTAGTGGTACGAGAGCTTCAGTTTGCTGATGACTGTGCCCTAGTAGCCCATACTCTCGAAGATCTCCAAGCGATCACCAACCACTTTGCCAGTGCAGCTAAAAACTTTGGATTAACAATTAATCTTAAAAAGACCGAGGTTCTGCACCAGCCAGTTCCTGGATCAAATCGTGAAGAACGATCTGTGCTCATCGATAACACAAGTCTTAATTCAGTAACCAACTTCTATTACCTGGGCAGCATGATAACATCCTCCGCCTCTTTGGACATGGAGATTGAATCGCGAATAAATAAAGCTTGCTTTGCCTTTGGACAGCTAAAAAGTCGTGTCAGGTCACAGAACGTCAAGATGGCCACAAAGTGCAAAGTATACAGAGCCGTAGTCATGTCTGCACTGCTCTACGGTTGTGAGACATGGTGTCCATACCAAAGACATTTTCGACAGCTGGACCAACTTCAACAACGACATTTACGCTCCCTGATGAGAATTACATGGAAAGATAAAATAACTAATACTGAAGTTCTCTCCCGAGCTAAAATGCCAGCTGTCTCAACCCTGGTGATGTCTGCCCAATTGCGCTGGGCAGGACACGTAGTCAGAGTGCAGGATGGAAGACTGCCCAAGGACATCATGTACGGCCAACTGTCTAGTGGCACCTGCAAACAAGGAGGTCAGCGGCTGCGATACAAAGACACTCTGAAAAGGAGCCTCAAAAAAGCTGACATCGACCCACCAACATGGGAAGAAAAGGCCCTAGACCGTGCACAGCGGCGGACCATCACAAGAAAGAGCGTCGATGATATAGGAAAAAAGAACAGAGGAGCAGCACTAGAACGACATAGGAAACGCCACAGTGAAACTCCCGCTCCAACACCCACAGCAGATCTCGCCTGTCAAGTATGCGGAAAGCAGTGCCTGTCAAGGATCGGTTTATACAGCCACAGCAGAACACACACATCAAACCCCCAAAACAGAACTATCAGAAAATAAACGAAATGAAGGAAACCATCATCATCCCTTGGGATGGATAGCGATAGATAGATAGATAGGTTAGGTGGGGTCAGGAAATCAAAGTTGTCCAGGACAGAGGGTAGGAGTGTTGAGGCTGGTCCAGGAATGGTTGGGAGCATGATCGGGCTGTGGGTGGTTTGGGGAAGCAGCACTGCAGGGCTCCCAGGTTGGCAAGCAAACAGGAAGCTGACAGTTTGGGGCTATTGCGCATGCAATTCAACACTTAAAATTTTTTTGGGAGAATCATTCCAATCAGATCTGGTGAAGGATGGTTATCTATCCATCATAGGCCTTCAAACCTACAACCCAATAATGCCTGTTTCAATCCTTATTTGAACCATCAGTCTTTCTTACTGAAAACTCTTTGGCCAAATGATTAGTCATCTATCCCAAATCTTCTAATGTAGCTCTGGGTCTATTTTAGCTCATAATGCCTCAATGAAGCACTTTGGGAAGTATTATTAATGGTGTTATGTAAGTACAAATTGTGTTTATATCATATATTACTTTAGGGGTTTTAAAGAAAAGGGCAGCACGGACAAGTTGGGCTGAAGGGCTTGTTTCCATGCTGTAAATCTCTATGATTCTAATAATTAAACAACCTGAGTAAGAAGATATGAAGAATATAATGGATAACTGGCAATTATTTCAAAGCAGTAATCTAATCAAGGAGTTCAGGTGACATGATAGAATTGAGAATGTTACTCCAGAAGTTTCCAGTTGTCATTGGAATCCTGAGATTATATTACTGCCTTGAAATCCAACCATGTCATTTGTTATTTTTGAATATATCATTAATATATTAATCAACTTTGGGTCAGTGTGCTTAGTGTCTGTGTGTACTTCCTGCCATTGATGAAAGAGAATGTTACAGCAAACATAATCAGGAAATAATACTCAATTAAAACATCCTGCGGCCAGTATTTCATACGTTGTGTATTTTTGCAAATTTAAGGTGTGCCTGTATGTCTAGTTGATATAGAGTGAATCATCCAAGTTAACCAGAACTGCAGAATGGTCAGTTCTTGTTGGAACTTAGCAGACAAGGACACCACCCAATGTCAACTGTGAAAAACTAAGGACTACTGCATCTGCAGTGTATTTTAGTAGTTTATTATAAATATTCATAAAACAACAATTTGAATTTTTAGATTGTCTTTAACATTATAAAACATCCTAAGTCTGTTCACAGAAGAATAATTATGTGATTTAACATCAAATCTTGTTTAAGGATAGGTGACGAAAAAGCTTGGTCAAATGTCCAGCCATGCTTTAAAGGAGATGAGGTACGGAGATTTAGAAAGGGATTATGGAATCATAAAACAGTTACAGCACAGAGGTTGCAACTGGGCCTGTTGACTCTGTGCCAGGTCTCTGCAAGTGCAACTCAACCAGTAATACTATACTAATCAACCATCTTTTGAAAACTATAATTGATTCTGCCTCCAGCATGCTTTCAGCCAACGCATCCCAGATTAACCATTCACTATGTTTCAAAAAAAGGTCCTCTTATTGTCTTTATCTAATCATCTCAAATTAGCTTCCTCTGGTTTTCAGCCCTTCGCCAATTGGAACAGTTTCTCTCTATCTGCTCTATCCGACCTTTCATGATTTTAAACATTTCTACCAAATCTCCTCTTAACTTCCTCAATGTTAAGGAGAACCACATGTTTTTACAATCTCTCTATATAATAGCCAGTCAGCTTAACATCGATAGGAGGCAAACTTGTAGAAAGATTCTATGTTTCTAAACAATTATTCAGGATATAATTAGTAGTCTCATGGAAAAATGCAGGTTGATTAGGAACAGCCAGCATGAATTTATAAAGAGGAAATCATGTTTAACTAACTTGCTGGAGTTCTTTAAGGATGTAACATAAAGGGCCGATAAGTGTAATGCTGTTGATGTGATGTACATAGACTTTCAGAAGGCATTCAATTCAGAAGGCATTCATTCAATAATAGATTTGTGAGAAATGTTATAGCTCATGGAATAAAAAGGTAGTAGCAACATGGATATAAAATTGACTGAATAATAGGAAGCAGGGAGTAAAGGTCAATGAATATTTTTTGGGCTGGAGGAAGGTTTATAGCAGTGTTCTCCAGGGGTTGGTATTGGTATCCTTGCTTTTCCTGATATATATTAATGATCCAGAGGGAGGCAGTTTAGTTCAGTTAACTGGACAACTGGTTAGTGACACAGAGTAATGTCAATAGCTCAGGTTCAACTCTCTTACTGGCTGACGTTATTCATTGAAGGCCTACCTTCTCAACTTTGCCCCTCACCTGAGATCTAATGATCCTCAGATTAAAATCACCACTAGTCAGCTCTCCTTCTCAGAGCAATATATGGTCAGCTAGGACTATGGCGACTTTATCTTTAAAGATCTAGATCTTGGTGTGCAAGTCTGCAGACAATACAAAAACTTGGAAGTATTGTAAACTAGTGAAGAGGGCAGTGTAGAACTTCAAAAAGATATAGACAAGTTGGTGGAATAGGGAGATGAAGAAGTTCAATACTGAGAAGTATGAGGGGATGCATTTTGGTAGGAAGAACATGGAGAGACAATACAAAATAAAGGGTAAAATTATTAAAGAGATGCAGGATTAAAGGGACTTGGATGTATATGTGCATAGATCAATGAAGGTAGCAGGACAAGTGGAGAGATCAGCTAATAAAGTATATAGTATTCTGGCTTTTATTAGTAAGGACTGTAATAAGGACTGTAATAACCTCACAATGTTAGCAGTTGTGGGTTTTACACAGAAAGAAAAGACTTGGTTTGCACACATAGATTCAACTAACACACAGCAGGTTAAATTGTCTACATCAAAGGGTTGGGAGCTTCAAGTTTTTAGGTGTCCAGATCACCAACAACCTGTTCTGGTCCCTCCACTATAGCTAAGAAAGCTACCAATTTCTTCCGCGGTTGATTCATGGGTTGGGAGGAGATGAGGAGCTGGACTGTGGATAGGACCACGGGCAAAGAAATTGGAACGGATGAAGTGAAGGAAAAGTTAGAAAACAACATAAGGACAATGAGCAAGGCAAGGCCTACAAGAAAGTATTTTGGAGGAGTCTTGAAAAGGTCTCCAAACCACCATCAGTGTTAAGAGCCAATCCCACCAAAAGACATTTCCTGAGCAAATGAGTGCAGGAGATGCACCTGCTCCTGAATGGTATGCACATCTGTCTCAATCTTACAATCCTCATCAACATTGAATCAATATGTCTCATTGACAGCTACACAAACTCCCCATTGTGCCATTAGTAAGAGATCAAAGGCCATGCGTTTCTGAAGCACCGCCTTAGAAAGGGACTGAATTTCTGACTGCAGGCCCTGAATGGCATCTAAAATACTATTCTCAATTAGTTGCATGATAACAGAAATATTAATAATGGCCCTTTCTAATTCTGAGATCCCAAGACCTCGGAGGAAGTCTCAAACTAGTGGAAGCCATTGTTACAGGTGACTAGCGAAGTCTGAACTGGCTGTTTCTGATGCCCCTTAAATCCTAGGTGGTTATGGAGGGAATGGATGGATAGGCGTTTGACCCCTAAGGCCTCAGGGACAATGTGGCTTATAATGCAGGTGTGGCCCAATTGATAGGGGGAGTCTTGTATGCTTCATCCCTACAAAGCCAGATGAGTCATTGTGAACAGGGTTGGTTACCAGCATGAAGAGTTTTGGCAAAAGACAAGCCAATGCTGGTTAGAGGGAAATTTCTTCCGATATAATTTCTTCTAACACACAGCCACGTCGGTCCTTTCATGGTCACATGGGTGGGCTGTAGCCTCCAAGTAGCCACATGACAGATGAGGATCACCACGTCATCTGCAGTTCACACAAGGTCCAAAAGGAAGGCCAAAAGATGCATCTCCAATGAGGCAGAGGTGGCAGGGAGGTGAATACAGATCCAACATTGGGTCTGGTTGCCCTGACTGACAGACTGCATCCTTTGGACCATGGAAGTGTCAATCCATGCCCCTGGAAAAAGTAGTCCAGCCAATAATAATTTTTAAAAATCTGCCTTTTGAATTGTATAAAGCCCTTGTTTAAATTCCTTCTTCCAAGGACGGTACTCACTTGACATGTGTGGTGTGGATCTACAGAGGTCTCCCTTCCATCTTCACAGCCATGTGAGTAGTTAGCAGAACTTGGTAAAGGCCTTCCCAATGACATTCCAGACAGTGCTTTCTCTGGAAGGCCTTCATGAGGACTGTCTCCCAGCTGATACGTATCAGTGGTAACTCTCTTTGCCTCAGCAACCTGGGAATGCAAACCTTTAGAGTTAGTTAATGCGATGTAAAAATCCAACATTTCGTCATTCATGGCCTAATAGGCCAAAGGGATTATTCATGGTAAAGGGGTCATCAGAGATGCTGGGAATGGTGGAGATGGAAAAGGCATAGCCTCGGGTCCTTAGCCTACCCTCCCAACATAGGTCTTTTGAGGGCAATTCCAGAACCAATGTCCCTGAGAGCCACAAGTAAAGTAAAGCAGACAACTGTATTATTAATGACCATTATTACTATCCACCATTATTATCGACCATTCTCTTCTGTATCCTCCATTGCTGCCCCATTGTGGCTAGCATCCCCCAGATCCCAACTGACCAGTATACAACACCTTGTCAGCTCCTGTATTTTCCAGTTTGGGTTTCTGACACTAAAGCTGTCGCTCACACTGCAAGAAAGTGCTAAAGCTTTCAGGCAAATTCTGCTTGCCCTCCCAACATAGGTCAATGTAAACATTTTTTTTAAGGTCATGTACAAGAGCACGAAGAGTGGAAACATTCAGCATAAACCTACTCATCTTCATCAGGTTTCTGAACAGTGCCGTGAATCTTATGCCAGTCAACAGTAGATGGAAACGATTTGCGTAGTGCATCAGCAAGGCACTGCAAGGTTTGGTCTAAGGCAGCTGAGGTAATATCCCCAGCAGGCACACGAAAGGTGATGGCCTAGTGATAATGTTCTGGGGACCCTAGTTCGAATCCCATCACAGCAGATGGTGGAATTTGAATTCAATAAAAACTACCTGGAATTAAGAATCTATTGATATATCATAGAACATAGAACATAGAACATTACAGCGCAGTACAGGCCCTTCGGCCCTCTATGTTGCGCCGGCCAGTGGACCCTCTAACCTAAACTATTCCAATATCATCCATATGCCTATCCACCGAACATTTGAATGCCCCCAAAGTAGGCGAGTCCACAACTGCTGCAGGCAGGGCATTCCACGCTCTCACCACCCTCTGTGTAAAGAACCTGCCTCTGACATCCGTCCTATAACTACCACCTCTTAATTTAAAGTTATGTCCCCTCGTGTTGGTCATCACCATCCGAGGAAAAAGGCTCTCACTATCCACCCTATCCAATCCCTTGATCATCTTATACGCCTCAATTAGGTCACCGCGTAACCTTCTTCTCTCTAATGAAAATAACCTCAGGTCCCTCAGCCTTTCCTCATAAGGCCTTCCCACCATACCAGGCAACATCCTGGTAAACCTCCTCTGCACCCTTTCCAATGCTTCCACATCTTTCTTATAATGCGGCGACCAGAACTGTACGCAATACTCCAAGTGCGGCCGCACCAGAGTTTTGTACAGTTGTAACATAACCTCACGGCTCCTAAATTCAATCCCTCTACCAATAAAAGCTAACACACCGTACGCCTTCTTAACAACTTTATCAACCTGGGTGCCAACTTTCAAAGAGCTATGTACTTGTACCCCAAGATCCCTCTGCTCGACAACACTATTAAGGGTCCTTCCATTAGCCCTATATTTCATATGCCTGTTATTCCTACCAGAGTGAATCACCTCACACTTATCCGTATTGAATTCCATTTGCCACCTCACGGCCCAGCTCTGCAACCTATCTATGTCCCTCTGCAAACTGTAACATCCATCCTCGCTGTCTACAACTCCCCCCACTTTGGTATCGTCAGCAAATTTACTAATCCAACCCTCTACACCCTCATCTAGGTCATTTATAAAAATGACAAACAGCAGTGGCCCTAAAACAGATCCTTGAGGTACACCACTTGTAACTGCACTCCAGGTTGAATATTTCCCATCAACCACCACCCTCTGTCTTCTATCAGCTAGCCAATTCCTAATCCAAACTGCTAAATCACCTTCAATCCCATGCATCTGTACTTTCTGCAGTAGCCTACCATGGGGAACCTTATCAAACGCTTTGCTAAAATCCATATACACTACATCAACTGCCTTACCCTTATCTACCTCTTTGGTCACCTCCTCAAAAAACTCAATAAGGTTTGTGAGGCACGACCTACCCTTCACAAAACCGTGCTGACTATCCCTAATCAATTTATTTCTCTCTAGATGCTTATAAATCCTATCCCTTATAATTCTTTCCAAGACCTTGCCCACAACAGAAGTCAGGCTCACCGGTCTATAATTTCCAGGATGGTCCCTACTCCCCTTTTTGAACAAAGGGACAACATTTGCCATCCTCCAGTCTTCCGGCACTATACCTGTAGCCAACGACGACATGAAGATCAAAGCCAAAGGCTCTGCAATCTCCTCTCTAGCCTCCCAGAGAATCCTAGGGTAAATCCCATCTGGCCCAGGGGACTTATCAATTTTCATACCCTCAAGATTCGTTAACACCTCCTCCTTATGAACCTCAATCCTACCCAGTCTACAACTTGGTATCGCAGTATTCTCCCCGACAACATTGTCTTTCTCCTGTTGATGATCATGAAACCATTGTCAATTGTTAAAAAAACCACATCTGATTCACTAATGCCCTTTAGGGAAGAAAATCTGCCGTCCTTACGTGGTCTGGCCTACATGTGACTCCAGAGCTACAGCGATGTGGTTGACTCTCAACTGTCCTCAAACAACTAGGGATGGGAAATAAATGCTGGCCAGCCAGCAATGCCCATGTCCCACGAATGAATCAAAAACAAAAGGCCACTGCACCTGATCACAGAGTGCCTAAACAGTATCCAGGACATCAATGTCATTCTTTGTGGGGCTATGGCACTTCCAAAGGGTTTCAAGTTTATGAATAAATTTGTCAACATCATCTTTAGGGCTGGGACTGGACGCAACGATAGTCCATAGCTCAGAAGGTGTCCAAGGATGGTACATATTCATGGGTCCACCCTGAGTCTGAGGAAGGTACGGAGAGGTATTTGTCACACTGTTGCATGGGGTATCTAGAATCTGGTTTAGGATGAGATGGGGTTCTTTGGGACAAGGCTGTCATGAACCCTAAGGGCCTGTAGTCTCAAAGGAAAGATTACTACCAGTTGTATTGTCAGGGGTTTAGGCAGTTGGAAGTGGAGAGGGTGACACACAAGGAGGCAGAGGGTTCCATGCTTTATGGTTAGGCAAAGGCAGACGCTGCAAATGCACGTCCCCAATTGGGCCTAGCTGTGAGTCTGGCAAAAGAGGATACAGGGCTGACCAATCCTCCCCCTCGTCATGCTGCTTGCAGAAAGCAGTTTCTTAGTTGGGTTACGAGAGTGCTGAGCAACCAGGTTCTTGGCTTCAGCATCCTCTTGTTGATGCATGGTAGCACAGTGGTTAGCACTGCTGCTTCAAGCTCCAGGGACTTGGGTTCAATTCCCATCTTGGATCACTGTCTGTGTACTGTTTGCACATTCTCCTCACGTCTGTGTGGGTTTCGTCAGGATGTTCCGGTTTCCTCCTACAATCCAAAGATGTGCGTGTTTGGTTTATTGGCCATGCTAAAATTGCTCCTTATGTTGTGAAATGCATAGGTTAGAGGGATTAGTGGGTAAATATATAGGGATATGCAGATGTGCGGGATTGTGGTTGATGCAGACTCGATGAACCAAAAAGCCCCTTTCTGCACTGTAGGGTTTCCATGATTCTATCTCAGTTTCTGAAACTTTCTAGCATTGTCTAAACTCCTTTCCCGTAATTCATTCAAGTGTTTAATCATCCCCCTTTGCCACTGGAGATATGCAGACCACCCTACTTGTTTTTACTATTCGTCTCCTTTTCTTCTAAAATACGTCCTAAACTCTCAATGCAATCTCTATTTCCAATTGTATGGAAAAAGCTTTTCCTTATCCTGTGTCAACTTCACCCACCCCGAAACATGAGCTGCACATTTTGTGGTATCAATATGTGTATGCAATAAGTGTTCCCTTGGGGACAGGAAGGGCAGACTCAAATCTCAATGATGATGGCTTACTTAGTAGTGCAACACAGGATGGCATGTGCATTTCCCCCAGTTAAATAGCTTGTTATGCCGAAATCAGGCAGCCACATTTTAAGTCATTGGTTAGCGAGGTACCATGCTTTTCTCCCATGTGGACGCTCCAGGCATTCAGAATTTCAGTGGAACCGCCAAGAAACCAGACAAGGAATGACGAGTACTCAGCATTAAGTTTTATTATTTGCACAAAGGAAAACAAACACAGTGCATACTATGGTGTTCTAATAGAATTCCGCAAAAGTGTCAGTTACAGCACTTCTTAACCAATGAAAGAGAACATGCCAGTTTAAAGCACTAATAGTCACACAGTTTGGTGTGTACTTTCAACTAATAAAATTCAGTGTAATTTCAATCCTTCATTTGCATCATTATCACTTATGCATGCAGTTGTGCAGAAGCCTTGACATTTTTAGCTGACAATGTTCAATAAAAATCTTTCTTTTCTTTAACCACAATCAAATCTTGGGACATTCTGTTTTCTCAAGGACCCACTCATACTGCAAAACAGATTCCTTCATCTGCCGATAGCTGGTTCTACACCTACAATGAGTAGTCAACTCAAGATTTCTTGACACAGATAGTTTCAAATCAAGATGTGGATGATATGTTCCAGCTATTATTCCTTTTAATACCTTAACCATCACCTTCCCATCACAGGATCATTTCTGGTATGTCTCTGAACTTGAGAAGCTGTCAAAAGCATATGATCTACTCAGGAAAAAAAAGAATATTAGCAAAATTAGTTTGTGGTATCTGCTCAATAGATCAAGTTAAGCTTGGTCTTTATCCCTATAAAAATTAAGGATGGCAAGATTTGGGAACTGTGGATGGCAAGAGAGATTGTGAGATTAGTGAAAAAGGAGGCATACATCAATTTCAGAAAATTTAAAACTGATAAGGCTCTTGAGGAATACAAAGATAGCAGGAAAGAACTTAAACAGAGACTTAGGAGGGCATAAAGGAGCTGTGAAATGAGTTTGGCAAGCAGGATTAAGGAGAATCCCAATATGTACATAAAGAGGAAGAGGGTAGCTAAGGAAAGAGTAGGTCCACTCAAGGACAGTGGAAACAATTTGTGTGTGGAACTAGATGAGATAGGTGAGGTCTTTAATGAGTACTTTGTATCAGTATTCACAAAGGAGAAGGATATGGTAGACGTTGAGTGTAGAAAGGAAGATGTTGACTTTCTAGGATTTGTTGAGATAAAAAGGGAGGATGTATTGGAGGTTTTGAAAAACATTAAGGTGGACAAGTCCCTATGGCCAGATAGGTCCTACACCAGAATACTGGGAAAGGCAAGAGAAGAAATTGTTGAGGCCTTGGCCAAAATCTTTGTATTCTTTTTAGCCACAGGTAAGGTACTGGCGGATTGGAGAGTAGCTAACATTGTTCCTCTGTTTGAGAAAGGCAGAAGAGACAATCTGAAAAATTATAAGCCTGTGAGCATTAGATCAGTGGCAGAGAAATTATTGGAGAAGATGCTTAGCAACAGGATGTACTCACATTGGGAACAGAATAGGTTTATTAGCAATAAGCAACATGGTTTTGTGAAGGGAAAATCATGTCTCACAAACTTGGTTGAGTTTTTTGAGGAAGTGATAAGAAAAATTGACAGTGGATGTTGTATAGATGGACTTTGCTAAAGTCTTCGATAAGGAATGGCAGTTGATGTAGAAGCTGAAGTCATATGGGACCCAAAGTGAATTGTTAAAATGGTTACAAAACTGGCTTGGGCATAAAAAGCAAAGATTAGCAGTGGAAGGATACTTTTCTAACTAGAGGTCTGTGACAAGCGGTGTTCCTCAAGGATCAGTGGTGGCGTCTCTGTTGTTCGTAATATACATAAATAATTTGGAGGAAAATGTAGGTGGTCTGATTAGCAAATTGACACATGATACAAAATTGAGGGAGTAGTAGATGGTGAGGATTGTTAGAGGATACAACAGGATATAAATCAGCTGGAAACCTGGGCCAAAATATGGCAGATGGAACCAGTCAAATATGAGGTGAGACTGTTTGGAAGGTCTACTGCAGGAGGAAAGTCTCCAGTACGTGGTAGAGCCCTTAGAAGTATTAGCGTACACAGGCGTGCAAATCCACAGCTCCCCGAAGGATAAGGTGGATAAAGTGGTCAAGAAGGCATATTGCATATTGACCTTCAATGATTAGGACATTAAGAATAGGAATTGGACAATCATGTTGCAGCTTTGTAAGACTTTGGTTAGGCCGCATTTGGACTATTGTGTACAATTCTGGCTGCCACACTACTGCAAGGATGTTGATGCATTGAAAATGGTGTAAAAGACATTTACCAGGATGTTATCTGGTTTGGACATTATGGAGAATGAAAAAAGTTGAACAAACTTGGATTGTTTTCATTGGAGCATTGGACGATGAGAGGAGACCTGATAGGGGTCTACAAGATTATGACAGGCTTGGATAGAGTGGATAGTCAGAGTCTTTTTCCCAGGGTCAAATGGTCAATTATTTGGAGGCACAGGCTGAAAGTGAGAGAAGAAAGTTTAAAAGAGATGTGAGGGGTAGGTTTTTCACACAGAGGGTGATGAATGCCTGGAGTGCGCTGCAGGAGAAGGTGACAGTTGCAGATTCTGTAATAACATTCAAGAGACATCTGGATTGACACATGAATAGGCAGGGAGTATGGACCATATAGAGGAAAGCAAATATTAGAGAGGCATATGTGTCGGCACAGACTTGGTGGACTGAAAGGCCTGTTCTTATGCTGTACTGTTCTTCATTCTTTGTGATGATGCACCAGCATTAACATAGCACTTTGATTGGCTATATTTTGCAATAGAGGGAGTACAGCGAAGATTTATCAGGCTGATTCCTGGAATGGCAGGTCTGTCATATGAGGAGAGACTAAGTTGGTTAGGATTATTTTCACGGGAGTTTAAAAGAATGAGAGGGGATCCCATAGAAACTTATAAAATTCTAACAGGGTTAGACAAGACAGATTCAGAAAGAATGTTCCCAATGGTAGGGGAACCTAGAATTAGGGGATCATAGTTTGAAGATAAGTGATAAATCTTTTAGGACTGAGGCGAGCAGAAATTTCTTCAGCCAGAGGATGGTGAATGTGTGGAATTCATTACCACAAAATACAGTTGAGGTCAAAATGTTGCCTTATTTTAAGAAGAAATTAGATATAGCTCTCGAGACTAAAAAGATCAAGGGATATGAAGTGGGGGATCAGGATATTGAATTCCGTGATCAACCTTGATCAAAATGAATGATAGCGTAGGCGCAAAGGGCCAAATGGCCTACTCCTGCTTCTAGCTTTTATATTACTTTATATTATATGAGTGTGTAGATAGGACCAGTGACCACCTTAGCAATCAGCTAGTATTGATATGCCTATATATGGCCCAAAAATTGCAGTTAAGGGTCAATGATCAGAAATGGTGACCATATACATAATGATGAAAATTTCATATGTCAAAAATTATATTCAGTGCTTCTTTTTCTAGCTGAGCATAGTTAGATTCAGCACCAGTCAGAGTACCGTGAGTGTCTGTATAAGTTGTATATGTTGATTGATGTCTTTTTTTACATCCACAGGTGATTCTGTTCATTGTTCCTGTGGAGCAGCACGGAGAGGCAGCGATTTGGGAGAGCGTAAAGTTCGAGTGTTAAGTAATTTTTAACTTTTTCTCTTTGGTTAAAGTAGCGAGTGGGGGTAGTTTTTTGCCGTTTTTATTTAAACTAACTGGAAACCGGAAGTCGTCATTAGGAGGCTGCCGGTAGTTGTAGTTTTTCTCTCTGACCCTATAAATTGATACAGAGAGGAAACCCGATACTCTACACAGGTAGAGTATCCCACCCTCCCCCCTCCTCTAACCTAAATAATAAAAGTGTGTGGGAAGTTCTTTTTTCTCTCCTAGAAATTAAAGTATCAGGGATGGCAGTGCAGGCAGTACGTTGCACCTCCTGTAGTATGTATGAGGTGAGGGACACCAGTAGTGTTCCTGCTGATTACACCTGCAGGAAGTGTGCCCATTTGCAGCTCCTTGAGGATCGTGTTAAGGAGCTAGAGCTGGAATTAGAGGAACTCAGGATAATCCGAGAGGTTGAGGAGGATATTGGCAGGAGTGACAAAGAGATAGTCACTCCTAAAAGTGATTCGTGGGTAACTATTAGGAGGAGGGGTAAGAAGCAATCGGGTAGACAATCCCCTGGGGCTGTTCCCCTCCAAAACAAGTTTTCTGTCCTGGAGGCTACAGTTGAGGAAGAATCAATTGGAGAGGACCAGAGGGAGCAGGTCTCTGGGGGTGAGCCTGCTGAGAATGTTCAGGTGGGTAGGGGGAATAAGAGATTGGGCCTGGTAATTGGGGACTCCATACTTAGGGGGACAGATAGGAGAGTAAATAGTAATAAAAGGGACTCAGGGCTGGTGTGTTGCCTCCCAGGGGCTGGGGTCCAGGATGTCGCAGATCGGGTTTTTAAGATTCTTAAGGGAGAGGGGAGTCAGCCCCAAGTCATAGTTCATGTAGGGACACGTGATATAGGTAGGATAAGGGAAGGGGATATTAAACAGAAATTTATGGAGTTGGGGTGGAAGCTTAGGGCCAAAACTGGCAGAGTGGTTATCTCTGGACTCTTGACTGTGCCAAGGGATAGTTTAGAGAAGAATAGAGAGAGTGAATGTTTGAACTCGTGGCTGCGGGGATGGTGCAGGAGGGAGGGGTTCAGGTTCCTGAACAATTGGGACTCATTCTGGGATAGGTGGGAACTCTACAAGAGAGATGGTCTACACCTGAACCAGAGGGGAACTAACATCTTGGGGGGAAAATTTGCAAAGGCTATGCAGGGGGCTTTAAACTGATTCAGAGGGGGGGTGGGATCCTGAGTAGTTGGGGTGCTAAGAGGGACGAGAATAGGGGGGTCATAGAGGAGAACTGTAAAACACAGCAGCGTACGGGTGGAGTAGGGCATGGTTTGAAATGCGTATACTTTAATGCAAGAAGTATTCGCAATAAGGTGGTGGAACTTGCAGCTTGGACCAGTACCTGGAACTTCGATGTTGTGGCCATTTCAGAGACGTGGGTAGAGCAGGGACAGGAATGGTTGTTGCAGGTTCCGGGGTTCAAATGCTTCAGTCGGAGTAGAGAAGGCGGTAGAAGCGGGGGAGGAGTGGCATTATTAGTCAAAGACTGTATCACAGTGACAGAAAAGAAGTTTGATGAGGACTTGTCTGTTGAGGTAGTGTGGGCTGAGATTAGAAACAGGAGAGGAGAGATCACCCTGTTGGGAGTCTTTTATAGACCTCCTAAAAGCTCTAGAGAGGTAGAGGAAAGGATTGCAAAGTCGATCCTGGACAGGAGTGAAAGTAATAGGGTAATTGTTATGGGGGCTTTAACTTTACTAATATTGATTGGAATAGCTATAGCTCTAGCTCGTTAGAGGGGTCAGTTTTCGTACAGAGTGTGCAGGAAGGTTTTTTGACTCAGTATGTAGAGAGGCCAACTAGAGGTGAGGCTACATTGGATTTGGTGCTGGGTAATGAGCCAGACCAGGTGTTAGGCTTGGAAGTTAGTGAACATTTTGGTGATAGTGACCACAATTCGGTTACGTTCACCTTAGTGATTGATAGGGATAGGCATGAAGCTGGGGGCAGTAGTTATAGCTGGGGGAAGGGTAATTATGAGGCCATCAGGAGAGAATTAGGGTGCATAGGTTGGAGTAGGAAACTACAGGGACTGGGAACATCTGAAATGTGGAGTTTATTCAAGGAGCAGCTGCTGCGAGTCCTTGATAAGTTTGTCCCTGTCAGACAAGGAGGAAATGGTCGAGTAAGGGAGCCATGGTGTACGAAAAAAGTTAATTCGCTGGTTAGAAGGAAAAAAGAGGCTTATGTCAGGATGAGGCTTGAAGGCTCAGTTAGTGCAATGGATAGCTATAGATTAGCCAGGAGGGAGCTAAAGAGTGAGTTGAGGAGAGCTAAAAGGGGACACGAGAAGACTTTGGCTGATAGGATCAAGGAGAATCCTAAAGCTTTCTTTAGATATGTTAAGAATAGAAGATTGGTTAGGGCAAGATTAGGGCCAGTCATAGACAGCAGTGGGAAGTTGTGCGTGGAGCCTGAAGAGATTGAGAGGCACTGAACAAATATTTCTCTTCGGTATTCACGCAGGGAGATGTAAATGTAGTTGTGGAGAACACTGAGGTACAGGGTTGCAAACTGGAAAGTATTGAAGTAGATAGGGAGGATGTGCTAGATATTCTTGAGGGTTTGAAGTTAGATAAGTCTCCTGGGCCGGACGGGATTTACCCTAGGATTCTCTGGGAGGCAAGAGAGGCGATTGCAGAGCCTCTGGCTCTGATCTTCAGGTTGTCGTTGGTTATGGGTGTGGTTCCGGAGGACAGCGAATGTGGTCCCATTGTTCAAGAAGGGGAAGAGAGACCTTCCAGGGAATTATAGGCCAGTGAGTCTTACTTCTGTTGTGGCAAAGTATTGGAGAGAATTATTAGGGATAGGATTTATAGTTATTTAGAGAGAAATGAATTGATTGGGGACAGTCAGCATGGTTTTGTGAAGGGTAGGTCGTGCCTTACTAACCTTATTGAGTTTTTTGAAAAAGTGACCAAAGAAGTGGATGGGGGTAAGGCAGTGGATGTGGTATGTATGGACTTTAGTAAGGCGTTCGATAAGGTGGCCCATGGAAGGCTTTTGCAGAAAATGCAGATGTATGGGATTGAGGGTGATTTAGCTAATTGGATTAGGAATTGGCTAGCTGATAGAAGACAGAGGGTGGTAGTTGTTGGAAATTATTCATCATGGAGTTTGGTTACAAGTGGTGTACCTCAGGGATCTGTTTTGGGGCCCTGCTGTTTGTAATTTTTATAAATGATCTGGATGAGATATTGAAGGATGGATTAGTTAATTTGCGGATGACACCAAAGTCGGAGGAGTGGTAGATAGTGAAGAGGGGTGTTATAGTTTGCAGAGAGACTTGGACAAGTTGCAGAGCTGGCCGAGAGGTGGCAAATGGAGTTTAATGTGGAAAAGTGTGAGGTAATGCACTTTGGCAGGAATAATAAATGTGTAGAGTATATGGCTAATGGTAGGATTCTTAATAGTGTTGATGAACAGAGGGATCTTGGTGTATTTGTGCATAGATCCCTGAAAGTAGGCAGTCAAGTCGATAAGGTTGTTAAGAAGGCATACGTAGTCTTAGCTTTTATTGGTAGGGGGATTGAATTTCGGAGCCGCAACGTCATGTTGCAACTGTATAAAACTCTAGTGCGGCCGCACTTGGAGTATTGTGTGCAGTTCTGGTCCCCGCATTATAAGAAAGATGTGGAGCATTGGAGAGGGTACAGAGGAGGTTTACCAGGATGTTGCCTGGTATGGAGGGCAGGTCTTATGAAGAGAGGCTGAGGGATTTGATGTTGTTTTCGTTAGAAAGGAGGCGGCTAAGAGGGGACCTAATCGAAACATATAAGATGATTAGAGGTTTAGATAGGGTGGACAGTGATAGCCTTTTTCTAGGATGGAGAAAGCTAGCACGAGGGGACACAGCTTTAAATTAAGGGGTGATAGTTATAGGACGGATATCAGAGGTAGGTTCTTTACCCAGAGGGTGGTTAGGGAGTGGAATGCCCTGCCTGCGGCAGTTGTAGATGCGCCAAGTTTGGTGGCGTTTAAGAGGTTAGTTGATAAGTTTATGAAAGAGAAGAGAATGGTTTAGTTTGGAGGGTCATTGCTTTTTTTTTCATAATTGTCGGCGCAACATCGAAGGCCGAAGGGCCTGTTCTGCGCTGTAATGTTCTATGTTCTATGTTCTGTCCACCTTGTTATCCAACAAGGGGCATACATGCAGTGGGTTGTGCATGGGCTGCTCTCAGATGTTGCTTCGAGAGTTGCCTAGTGCTTCATGTCGTTAGTGTACACTTAAACTGGACCAGCTGACGGGCAACATGACAGCTCAGTGACTATCACTATTTGCTTTGCAGATACATGGATTTGGGCCAGTGTCTGTGTGAGTTTGCACATTCTCCCCATGCTTGCATAGGTTTTCTCCAGGTGCTCTGGTTTCCTCCCAAAAATGTGCTCTTAGGCTGATTGGTGTTAACAAATTGTCCCTAAATTGGGCATCCGACAATCTGGTTATGATTCTCTAAATTTGCACACCTTTATTGTGGAGTCCAATAGGCATAAACAAAGGTCATAGGTAAAAGAGGGCACTCACAATATTAAAATGGCAGCGTGGGCTTGTTGAGCCGAAGGGTCTGTTTCCTGTGCTGTGTTGTTCTTTGTTCTTTGTACATAAAGCAGAAGGTGTTGGTCATTCTTCTCTTGAAGGATAACATATGAAATGATTGTCCCTACTCCATAAGATAAAACATTGCAAGCAAACAGTAATGTCAGCTTCAAATTAAAATGAATAGATATTTTATACTTTTGCAAAACATCTTTGACATTCTTGTATGCCTTTTCGCTTTGTGTTGTCCAGCCCCACAAATGTCACACATAGTAAAGTATGCAATGACTTCAATAATGTAGCTAAGTTAAGAACAAATTTGCCATTATAATTTACTAATCTTAGAAAGGACCTCAATTTCATCACATTCATTTGACTTGGGGCTTCTAAAATAGCATCCTTCTTTTTAGGTACTTTACGTAAGCCTTTATTATCAATACCGTAACCCAAATAATGGAGTGACGTCAGGAAAAAGTCATGCTTTCTTTCTTCATTTGCAGACCATGTACTTGAAAACACTCTAATGTTGCTTCTCAATTATTCAAGAACCTTTGTTCACTAGATCCTGTAATCAGGATATCACCCAGGTAACATTTATAAAATTCTAACAGGGTTAGACAGGGCAGATTCAGAAATAGGGTTCTCAATGGTGGGGTGTCTAGAACTAGGAGGTCATAGTTTGAGGATAAGTGGTAAACCTTTTAGAACTGAGGCGAGCAGAAATTTCTTCACCCAGAGAGTGGTGAATGTATGGAATTCACTACCACAAAATGTAGTTGAGGCCAAAATGTTGCGTAAATTAAAGAAGAAAATAGATATAGCTCTCAAGGCTAAAAGGATCAAGGATATGGAGGTAATATTTAAGTGTGATACAAAATCTGATCTGTCAGTCTTTGGAATAGAGCTGGTGCAGATGTTATTCCAAAAGGCAATATTTTATAATGAAAAAGATGTTTATGAGTAATGATGGCAAGCAATGGTTGAAATTCAATGGCTACCTTCATCTGTAAATATGCTTGTGAAACATGAGTCTTGCTGAATTTATGCCCACCCAGCAAACAAATCTTCAATTAAAGGAACTGAATATTGATCAGCACACAACACAGAATTAATGATTGTTTTAGAATCACCGCAAAAATTAACTGAACCATCTGGTTTCATGACAGGTATGATAGGAGTAGTCTAGTCAGTCATTGTAATAGACTCAAATACACCAGTGCTAATAAATAGTACTAATTCTTCTTCAACCTTGGGACAAAATACAGTTGGCGACTCTCTTATTTTAAGAACTTAAGATTGACAGTTAGGATTTATCTTGATTTTCATCTGAAACTCCCTTCATTGAGCCAAGTGTCCCTTTGAATACTTTTTTGTATTTACCCAGAAGTTGCTGTAGTTTTTGACATCAACCAATTTGTTGACAGCGCTCCAGTTAAGCTTTATTTTCTCCAACCATGATCTCCCAAATAGAGCTCAAGTTACCACAGACTAGGTGGAGAGGCAACTCTGCTGTTTGCTCACTCACCTCTATAGTAACCAAGATGTAGCTTTTTAACAGCATCATCTCTTCCTTATATGTTATTAAAATCACATCAGTTAGTTGTAAAGGAAGACGCTGCATCTTTTTGCTGTATAGTCTCAGGAATTAAGTTAAAGCATCATAGTTTTAGAGACATGATCACACCATGGTTCAGGCAGGGAGATGGAGGACCACTCGAAGGGGCAGGCAGACAGTGCAGGAGTCCCCTACGGCTACCCTGTTCTCCAACAAGTATACTGTTTTACATATGGTTGAGGGGAATTGCCTATCAGGGGATGGCAACAGCAGCAGCCAGAGTGGTGGCACCATAGCTGGCTCCATTGTACTGGAAGAGAGTTAAAGTGCTGTAGAGCAGTAGTAATGGGGGCTGTATAGTCAGGGGCATAGATAAGTGTTGTTGTAACTACAAAAGAACTTCAGGATGGTGTGTTGTCTCCCTGCTACCAGAGTCAAGGATGTCTCTTAGTGGGAACAGGGCATTCTCAAAATGGAGAGTGAGCAGCCAGAGGTTGTGTGATACATGTTGGTACTAACAATATAGGTAAAAAGAGTGAAGGGAGTTATTAAGTTGAAAAGCAGAATGTTTAGGGTTGCAATCTTGGGATTACACTGTGTGCCATTTTCAGTGAGGCTAGATGTAGGAAGAAAGTAGTTATACATGGCTAAACAGCTGGTAGGAGGGAGGGCTTCAGATATGTGGATCATTGAGATGGCTTCTGTGGCAAGTGGGTCCTATACAAGGAAAGCGGAATGCACCTAACTGCACCAATATCCTGAAAGGAAGGTTTGCTAGTGTCACTTGGGAGGACTCAAACTAGTGTGGCAGGGGGTGGGAACCAGAGCCTGCAGGTCAGAAAGTGAAATAACCGAGGAGGGGTTAGAGACTTTGGCCAGTAAGGCTAAGACGAAGTACAGACAGAGAGAGGTTACTTGATACGGTGGGACTGGCGATCTGACATGTATTTGTTTTTAAGACAAGGAGTGCGATAGCTATGGCAGATGAATTTAGAGTTTGGATTAGTACATATAACTATGATGTTGTAGCTATTACAGAGACTTGGTTGAATGAGTGACAAGACTGGTAGCTTAACATTCCAAATTTAGATGTTACAGTCATAATAGAGAGGTATGTAAAAAAGGCAGGAGAGTTGCATTATTGGTTAAGAAGAATATCAGTTGTACTGAGAGGACATCTTGGAGGGTTCATCCAGTGAGACCATATGAGTAGCAATAGGAAAGGTGTAATTACTTTGATGGGATTATACACAGACTCCCAACAGTCAGTAAGAGATAGAGGAATAGATTATGGAAATATGCAAGAACAACTAGGTTGTTTTTGGGAGAGTGGATTTGTAGGCTGTTTCCAGGAGGTTTTTTTGAAGCAATTTGTAAATAGTCAAACTACTGAAAGGGCCATTCTAGACCTGGTGTTTGGGAATGAGCCAGGTCACATGATCAAAGTTTCAGTGAGCGAGCATCTCGGGAATTGTGACATCATTCTATAAGTTTTAAGTGACTTACAGGTCAGGATAAGAGTAATGTTCGGGTGAAAGTGCTAAATTGGGGGAAAGGCTAACTATGACAATATTAGGCAGGAACTGAAGAATGTAAATTGGGAAGGCTGTTTGAAAGTAAATCCATATCTATCACGTGGGAATCTTTTAAAGACCAGTTGATTAGATTTCAGGAACAGCATATTCCTGTGAAAACAAAGGATAAAAATGGGAAGATTCAGGAACCATGGATGACACAAGGATATGTGAGATCAGTCAAAAAGAAAAAGGAGCATATATAAGGTTTAGAAAACTGAAGGCAGACCAAGCTCTTGAAGAATACAAAGAGAGCAGGAAAGAACTTAAACGATGAGTTAGAAAAGCTAAAAGGGACCAGAAAATTGGCAAGCAAGATTAAGGAAAGTTCCAAGACATTTTGTGTGCATGTAAGGAACAAGAGGATAGGTAGGGAAAGGATAGGTCCACTCAAGGACAAAGGAGGGAATTTATGCGTGGAGCTGGAGAATGTGAGTGAACAAATTGTGTCTCACAAATGTGATTGAGTATTTTGAGGAAATGACAAAGATGATTGATGAGGGCAGGTGGTGAATGTTGCCTATATGAACTTTAGCAGGACCTTTGACAAGATCCCTCATGACTGGCTGATACAGAAGGTGAAGGCAGATGGAATCATTGGTGAGCTATTAAGATGTTACAGAACTGGCTTGGTCATAAAAAAACAGAGAGGAGTGGTGGAAGAGTGTTTTCCTGACTGGAGATCTATGGCCAGTGGTGTTCTGCAGGGATCAATGTTGGGACCCTTGGAATACTTATAAATGACCTGGAGGAGAATGTATTCGGTCTGATTAGTTAATATGCGGACAACACAAAAATTGGTGGAGCTGCAGATAATGAGAATATAGAAATGCTGGAGACTTGGATGGAGAAATAGCAGTTGAAATTTAATTCAGACAAATGGGAAGTGATGCAACTTGGAACGTCTAATGCAGGAGGGAATGGTAGAACCCTTAGAAGTATTAACGTACTGAGGGGTCTAGGCATACAGGTCCACAGTTCTCTGTAAGTGGCAAAACTGGTGTATTAGGTGGTCAAGAAGCCATACTTACCTTCATCAATCAGGGCATAAGAATATAAAAGTTGGCAAGTCATGTTGCAGCTGTGTAGAATTTTAGTTTGGCCACATTGGAATATTGCATACAGTTCTGATTGCCACACTACCAAAAGGATGTGGAGTTTTTGGCAAGGTTCAGAAAAGACTTACCAGGATGTTGTGTGTTTGGAGGGTATTATTAGCTGTAAGGAGAGCTTGGAGAAACTTGGTTTATTTTTGCTTCAACATCAGAGGCTGAGGAGTCAGATAAATATTTGCAAAATTATGAGAGGCATGGATAGTTTGAGTCTTTTTCTCAGGTAGGAAATGTCAATTACTAAAGGATAAAGGCTTAAGGTAAAAAGAGGAAAGTTTAAAGGACATGAGAGAAGCTTTTTCTAGTCAATATCTTTTCCCAAATGTAGGTCAGTCTAAAACTAGAGGGCATAGGTTTAAGGTGAGAGGAAAGAGATACGAAAGGGTCTAGAGGTGCAATTTTTTCACACAGAGGGTGGTAAGTGTCTGAAACAAGCTGCTGGAGGTAGTAGTAGAGGCGATTACAATTTTGTTTTTTAAAAAGACATTTGCATGGCTAAAATGGGTATAGAAAGATATGGGCCAAACATGAGCAACTGGGACTAGCTTAGGGGTTAAAAAAAGGCATTGTGGAAAGTTGGCGCATTTGAGCTTACCTGGCTATCTATCTGGGCTTCACTTTAATCTTTAACAACCATGTCGAGGCCTGTTGTCACAAGTCAGAATAGATCACATGGCCTCTTTATTTTTTTCTTTAATTAAAGACACAATTCCAAAGTATAATAATCTCATAGACCTCATATTTGTTACCACGCACTTTACTGATTGTCCTCTTAAAACTCATTAGGAAAAAATATTTTCTTATTTTACAGCTATCGACAAATTTTTCTATTGATTAGGGGCAGCACAGTGGCACAGTGGTTAGCACCGCTGCTTCACAGCGCCAGGGAACCCGGGTTCAATTCCAGCCTCAGGGTTAATGCACATTTTCCTTATGTCTGCGTGGGTTTCCTCTGGGTGCTCTGGTTTCCTTCCACAATCCAAAGATGTGTGGTTTAGGTGGATTGGCCATGCTAAATTGTCCATTAGTGCCATGGGAATTAGGGTAAATATATGGGATTGTGGGATAAAGCCTGAGTGGAATTGTTGTTGGTGCAGGCTCAATGGGACAAATGGCCTCATTCTGTACTATGATTGCTTTGCTGATCAGTGTTTGAAATAAGTACTAAGTGAAGCAAAGAATCAGAATATATTTTACTGTTTTCATTTAGCATTACAGTCAAGTCAAGCAAAGAATGGCAACTCTGTAGAGTTATGTTGCTGCTGATTCTAGCCCAAAGATGTACTTTCGTCTACTGACATTTCTATTGTGTATCATCTTGTTGAGTGAAGTAACTGACTGAATTTACTCTTGAAATCGAGAATGAGATTTGATACCAGGCTCATTAAAATCAAATGAAACATCAGATGTCCAGTGCAGATGGGAAGTATTCTCAAAGCATTAGCATAATCAGTAGATTTATTGCAATTTTTTTAGATTTTGCATATTTAACTAGACAAAGCTTAGAAAGATGTGATGGGTTAAATTGGCATTACTGACATAAACGTTTTCTGTTAACAATAAACCCATTATTTTTATATTTATAAAATTTGAAGAAATTATATTTGAAATAATTATGCAAAACAGAGTTCATTCATGAATGCAGATTAGGTTAATTAGAAAATTGCTTTGCTCTGCAACTCATGCTTCATTATGAATCTTGGCAAGTACATTGAAAATGATACTGGGGAGAAGATATGAAGTAATTGCTAGCACGAGGGGACACAGCTTTAAATTAAGGGGTATGAGTTATAGGACGGATATCAGAGGTAGGTTCTTTACTCAAAGAGTGATTAGGGAGTGGAATGCCCTGCCTGCAGCTGTTGTAGATGCGCCAAGTTTGTGGCGTTTAAGAGGTTAATTGATAAGTATATGGAAGAGAAGGGAATGGTTAAGTTTGGAGGGGCATTGCTTTTTATTTTGGTCGGCACAACATCGAAGGCCGAAGGGCCTGTTCTGTGCTGTAATGTTCTATGTTCTATGTTCTATGTTCTATTAATTATACCAATTATACCTAATTGATAGATATGGGTTAGCCTGAACATAAAATAAACCTATATGTATATAAGAACATAAGAAATAGGAGCAGGAGTAGGCCATCTAGACCTTCAAGCTTACCCTATCATTCAATATTGCTTCTTGGCCTTACCTGGCAAGGGTGAAACCATGATCATGTAGGTCAAGAAAATCATAGAACATTACAACGCAGAACAGGCCCTTTGGCCTTCGATGTTGCGCCAACCAATTAAGAAAAAGCAATGACCCTCCAAACTAAACCATTCCCTTTTCGTCCATAAACTTATCGACTAACCTCTTAAACGCCACCAAACTTGGCGCATCTACAACTGCCGCAGGCAGGGCATTCCATACCCTAACCACCCTCTGGGTAAAGAACCTACCTCTGACATCCGTCTATAACTACCACCCCTTAATTTAAAGCTATGTCCCCTCGTGCTAGCTTTCTCCATCCTAGGAAAAAGGCTATCACTGTCCACCCTATCTAAACTCTAATCATCTTATATGTTTCGATTAGGTCCCCTCTTAGCCGCCTCCTTTCTAACGAAAACAACCTCAAATCCCTCAGCCTCTCTCATAAGACCTGCCCTCCATACCAGGCAACATCCTGGTAAACCTCCTCTGTACCCTCTCCAAAGCCTCCACATCTTTCTTATAATGCGGGGACCAGAACTGCACACAATACTCCAAGTGCGGCCGCACTAGAGTTGTGTACAGTTGCAACATGACGTTGCGGCTCCGAAATTCAATCCCCCTACCAATAAAAGCTAAGACTCCATATGCCTTCTTAACAACCTTCTCGACTTGACTGCCTACTTTCAGAGATCTATGCACATATACACCAAAATCCCTCTGTTCATCAAGACTACTAAGAATCCTACCATTAGCCCTATACTCTACACATTTATTATTTCTGCCATAGTGCATTACCTCACACTTTTCCACATTAAACTCCATTTGCCACCTCTCGGCCAGCTCTGCAACTTGTCCAAGTCCCTCTGCAAACTATAACACCCCTCTTCACTATCTACCACTCCACCGACTTTAGTGTCATCTGCAAATTTACTAATCATCCTTCAATACCCTCATCCAGATCATTTATAAAAATTACAAACAGCAGGGGCCCCAAAACAAATCCCTGAGGTACACCACTAGTAACAGAACTCCACGATGAATAATTTCCATCAACCACCACCCTCTGTCTTCTATCAGCTAGCCAAATCCTAATCCAATTAGCTAAATCACCCTCAATCCCATACATCTGCATTTTCTGCAGAAGCTTCCCATGGGCCACCTTATCAAACGCCTTACTAAAGTCCATATATACCACATCAACTGCCTTACCCCCATCCACCTCTTTGGTCACTTTTTCAGAAAACTCAATAAGGTTAGTAAGGCACGACCTACCCTTCACAAAACCATGCTGACTATCCCCAATCAATTCATTTCTCTCTAAATAACTATAAATCCTATCCCTAATAATTCTCTCCAATACTGTGCCCACAACAGAAGTAAGACTCACTGGCCTATAATTCCCTGGAAAGTCTCTCTTCCCCTTCTTGAACAATGGGACCACATTCGCTATCCTCCAGTCTTCCGGAACTATACCCATAACCAACGACGACCTGAAGATCAGAGCCAGAGGCTCTGCAATCGCCTCTCTTGCCTCCCAGAGAATCCTAGGGTAAATCCCGTCCGGCCCAGGGGACTTATCTAACTTCAAACCCTCAAGAATATCTAGCACATCCTCCTTATCTGCTTCAATACTTTCCAGTTTGCAAACCTGTATCCCAGTGTTCTCCACAACTACATTTACATCACCCTGCGTGAATACCGAAGAGAAATATTTGTTCAGTGCCTCTCCAATCTCTTCAGGCTCCACGCACAACTTCCCACTGCTGTCTATGACTGGCCCTAATCTTGCCCTAAACAATCTTCTATTCTTAACATATCGAAAGAAAGCTTTAGGATTCTCCTTAATCCTATCAGCCAACATCTTCTCGTGTCCCCTCTTAGCTCTCCTCAATTCACTTTTTACCTCCTTCCTGGCTAATCTATAGCTATCCATTGCACTAACTGAACCTTCAAGCCTCATCCTGACATAAGCCTCCTTTTTCCTTTTAACCAGCGAATTAACTTTTTTAGTACACCATGGTTCCCTTACTCGACCATTTCCTCCTTGCCTGACAGGGACATACTATTACTAGCACTGTGATTATTACTATTTACTCTCCTATCTGTCCCCCTAACTATGGAGTCTCCAATTACCAGGTCCAATTCTTATTCCCCCTACCCACCTGAGCATTCCCAGCAGGCTCATCCCCAGAGGCCTGTTCCCTTTGGCCATCTCCAGTTGATTCTTCCTCAACTGTAGCTTCCAGGACAGAAAACTTGTTTTGGAGGGGAACAGCCCTGGGGGGATTGTCTCCCCGATTGCTTCTTACCCCTCTTCCTAATAGTTACCCAAGAATCACTTTTAGGAGTGACTATCTCTTTGTAACTCCTGTCAATATCCGCCTCAACCTCCCGAATTATCCGGAGTTCCTCTAATTCCAGCTCCAGCTCCTTTACATGATCCTCAAGGAGCTGAAAATGGGCACTCTTCCTGCAGGTATAATCAGCAGGAACACTACTGATCACTTGGTAATACTCTTAGGGATCATTCTGTAGTATCTGTTCTTATCAGAGCAAGTTTGGATCTACTAGATCATGACAATCTACAACACTTGAGCTCTGTTAGTATTGATGAATCAAACTCAGTGTTTTCAAGCTATGGCTGCAGCTGTTCCAAGAGCTACAGGCCAGGGATTGTCCAACACTATCCGTGTGAAGCCTTCAGGAGGAGGCTCGCCTGTGGACCGCAACTATCTTATCAAGAAGATGTTGTTTGAGTGCTGCAGGTTTCAAGCAGCAGACATCTACGGTGTGGCTGAATACAGCAACCAGCCCTACATGGACGTCAGTTTCAAGAGCCTGTCAGGATGTGCAAAGAGGGGCCCTCTTTATCCTGACAGTGGAGCCCCTGTTCACTGTGCCGTCCTAGCGGAACCATTCCAGATGTACAACCCCTACGTCCCTGCGGGCGATGTGCTGATGTTCCTATCCAGGTACTTGAAGGTGAAGGGAGAGAGCGTGGACATCATAGAAAAGTATGGGATCTGGACCTGCAAAAGGCAGGTGAAAGTTACTCTCAGGACCAAGGGAGTCTTCTGCACCCGCCCTCCAATTTCACCAACGGAGGAACAGAGGCTGCCTGTACTATACAGGGCAGCCAAGAGTGTGCCGCACCTGTGACAAAGCCGGTCATTTTGCCGTAAGCTGCAACACAACTTTCTGTAGAAACTGCTTGGAGGAAGGACATGTGACCAATGAATGCAAAGACAGCAAATGTTGCAACCTGTGTGGGGAGGCTGGCCATGTTTACACAGCCTGCCCCAAAAGGAAAAACACCTATGCCCAGATCACCAGAGGCGAAGCAAAGAAGGCAAATGCTCCTATTGCCACAGGAAGCAAGAAATCCACCACACAAGGAGCTGATCCAGATACAGCTCCTCAAGCAGCAGGATGACACATCTGCACCACCAACAACAGAGGACGCAGAGGACATGTAGCATGAGAATGCAGGCCCAGAGAACCCCTGGTAGGATGCATGAGCAAGGAAAAGTAATTGGAAAAGGAAATCCGTGGTAGCTAGACCTTCCGGTAGTGACATCTCCTTCAGATGAGGAAAAGAAAGCTGGCAGACGACGAAACGTCAAGCGGCTCAGCGTAAAAGCGACATGGGAACCACAGCAGTCACAAACCACCACCAACATTGACTTGGACAAGTTGCAGAGCTGGGCCAAGAGGTGGAAAATGGAGTTTAATGTGGAAAAGTGTGAGGTAATTCACTTTGGCAGGAATAACAAATGTGTAGAGTATAGGGCTAATGGTAGGACTCTTAATAGTGTTGATGAACAGAGGGATCTTGGTGTATATGTGCATAGATCCCTGAAAGTTGGCAATCAAGTCGATAAGGTTGTTAAGAAGGCATAGAACATAGAACATAGAACATTACAGCACAGAACAGGCCCTTCGGCCTTCGATGTTGTGCCGACCAAAATAAAAAGCAATGCCCCTTCAAACTAAACCATTCCCTTCTCTTCCATATACTTATCAATTAACCTCTTAAACGCCACCAAACTTGGCGCATCTACAACAGCTGCAGGCAAGGCATTCCACTCCCTAATCACTCTTTGAGTAAAGAACCTACCTCTGATATCAGTCCTATAACTCATACCCCTTAATTTAAAGCTGTGTCCCCTCGTGCTAGCTTTCTCCATCCTAGGAAAAAGGCTATCACTGTCCACCCTATCTAAACCTCTAATCATCTTATATGCTTCAATAAGATCCCCTCTTAGCCACCTCCTTTCTAACGAAAACAAAGCATATGGAGTCTTAGCTTTTATTGGTAGGGGGATTGAATTTCGGAGCCGCAGCATCATGTTGCAACTGTACAAAACTCTAGTGCGACCACACTTGGAGTATTGTGTACAGTTCTGGTCCCCGCATTATAAGAAAGATGTGGAGGCATTGGAGAGGGTACAGAGGAGGTTACCAGGATGTTGCCTGGTATGGAGGGCAGGTCTTATGAAGAGAGGCTGAGGGATTTGAGGTTGTTTTCGTTAGAAAGAAGGCAGCTAAGAGGAGACCTTATTGAAACATATAAGATGATTAGAGGTTTAGATAGGGTGGACAGTGATAGCCTTTTTCTGAGGATGGAGAAAACTAGCACGAGGGGACATAGCTTTAAATTAAGGGGTGGTAGTTATAGGACGGATGTCAGAGGTAGGTTCTTTACCCAGAGGGTGGTAAGGGTATGGAATGCCCTGCCTGCTGCAGTTGTAGATGCACCAAGTTTGGTGGCATTTAAGAGGTTAGTAGATAAGTTTATGGATGAAAAGGGAATGGTTTAGGTTAGAGGCTCATTGCTTCTTCTTAATTGGTCGGCGCAACATCGAAGGCCGAAGGGCCTGTTCTGCGCTGTAATGTTCTATGTTCTATGCTCTATGTTCTATGTTATCTTAACATTGTAGCAGTTGGAATCCTTTCAGGCGATGGAGGCACCAGTGCTGCCAAAGCTGTCCTGACCCCGTAGAGCAAAAACAAGGACATTAACAATGTCCAACGTAGAGATCAGCCTGCAACCCCAGCAGGCAGCACAACACCGATAACGTCACCCAGCTTCTGGCGGGGACCTGAGACAGGGTTGGCCAGCTACTTCAGCCCCGCAGCTCTGCAGAGTTTTGTCAGCACCACAGGAATGCGACACCAAGAACAGGCTGACAAGGGCAGGTCATGCCTTACGAACCTAGTTGAGTTCTTCGAAAATGTGACTGAACACATTGATGAAGGAAGGGCGGTGGACGTAGTGTACATGGACTTTAGTAAGGCGTTTGATAAGGTCCCCCATGCAAGGCTTCTGGAGAAGGTGAGAGGGCATGGGATCCAACGGGCTTTGGCCTCGTGGATCCAGAACTGGCTTGCCGGCAGAAGGCAGAGAGTGGTTGTGGATGGGTCTTGTTCTGCATGGAGGTCGGTAACCAGTGGAGTGCCCCAGGGATCGGTTCTGGGACCCCTGCTGTTTGTCATTTTCATAAATGACCTGGATGAGGAAGTGGAGGGATGGGTTAGTAAGTTCGCCATCGATACAAAGATCGGTGGTGTTGTGGATGGTCTGGAGGGATGCCAAAAGTTGCAGGGGGACATAGACAGGATGCAAGACTGGGCGGAGAAGTGGCAGATGGACTTCAACGCAGATAAATGTGTAGTGGTCCATTTTGGCAGGAATAATGGGATGAAGGAGTACAATATAAGGGGTTGGAGTCTTAGCTGTGTTGTAGAGCAGAAGGATCTCGGGATCCGGGTCCATAGGACTCTTAAATCGGCCTCGCAGGTGGAGGAAGTGGTCAAGAAGGCGTACGGTGTACTGGCCTTCATTAATCGAGGAATAAAGTTTAGGAGTCAGGAGGTAAAGATGCAGGTGGGGATTTAAATACCATCATCAACAAAGCCGACCGATTCAGCAGGACTGGAAACAAACTGGATGCTACGTCCAGAGCCCTGCTGGAGGCGATGAAAGATGCCAAGCTGGTCGACATCTTCAGCAACCCAGCAGACGGAGGGCAGCACAGGTACATGTGGTCGCAGCCCAATGGGTCTGTCTGCTCCAGGATTGACTTTATATTTTTGTCCCACACGCTCACGGTCAGGCCCACCGACGTCAAGCCAGTGTTCTTTTCTGACCACTGCCTTCTGCTGGCCGACTGTCAGCTGGAGGGAAACCAGAAAATGGGCAGGAAGTCCTGGAAGCTGAATGTAAAACTGTTGAGCCCAGTTGGAGGACCGTGAAACCCTACTTTGAGTCTCCATCGTTCTGGTGGGAAACCATCAAAGGCAACATCAAAAGGTTTTTCATTCTCAAAGGGGCTCAGAAGGCCAGGGAGAGACGGGGGGAAATGTCCCAACTCCAGGAAAGCATGCAGGAATTACTCCAACTGCAGTCGATGGGGATTGACATTAAGGAGGATCTCCAGGAGGTGAAGAGCCAGCAAGCCTCACTCTTTGCCTTGGAGGCCGCCAAGATCATCTTCCAGTCCAGGGTTCGCTCCGTGGAGCAGGACAAAAAGTGCACGCGCTTCTTCTCCCAGCAGGTACACAGAAAAACCTCTGTGATCAGCAACCTAAAGGAAGAAGACGGCTCAGTAAGATCATCACAGTCTGACATTCTGAGGATCTGCAAATCCTTCTATGCCGGACTATATGACCTGGAGTCGACAGACAGCACGACCTCCCACGTCTATCGCGCAGGTCTGAGACGATGGCAAGCGTGACAGCCTGGACAGACCGGTATCTCTGGAAGAGCTGACGAAGGCCGTCGAGTCCCTTCAGAAGTGTAAAACTCCCAGAAGCAACAGCTTACCGGCTGAGTTTTACTCGGCGTTGTGGGACTTGACGGGCCCCAACCTCCTGGAAGTATATGAGAGCATGCTTCTGGAAGGTACGATGTCAGAATCCATGAGGAAAGGCATTATCACCCTCATCTACAAGCAGAAGGGGGAAAGGGAAGAAATTAGGAATTGGCAACCCATTTCACTATTGAACGTGGATTATAAAATTCTGGCCGGGGTCATTGCCAACCAGATCAAATCTGCTTTGAGGTCAGTAATCCATCCTGATCAAACCTGTGTTGTACCTGGCAGGAAGATCTCTGATAGCCTTGCGCTATTCAGGGATACAATCGCCTTCGTGCAGGACAGGCGGGTGGATACCTGCCTCATCAGCCTAGACCAGGAGAAGGCGTTTGACTGAATATCGCACAGCTACATGATGGATGTGCTCTCCAAAATGGGTTTTGGGGAGGGAATCCGCAATTGGATCTGGCTGCTCTACACAGACATCAGTAGCGCAGTTTCAGTCAATGGGTGGGAGTCGGATAGCTTCCAAATCAGGTCTGGAGTCAGACAGGGCTGCCCTCTCTCCTCCGTCCTTTTTGTGTGTTGCACTGAATGCTTTGCCGAGGCCCTCAGAAGTGATCCAGGCATCAAAGGGTGACAATCCCAGCAGCAGAGGCATGCAGATCAAAGCCTCCCTGTACATGGACAATGCGGCCGTCTTTTGTTCAGACCCCTTGTCTGTTCACAGGCTCCTCCAGGTCTGTGAGCAGTTCGAGCTGGCCTTGGGAGCCAAAGTCAACCAGGGCAAAAGTGAGGCTGTGTTCTTTGGGAACTGGGCTGACAAATCCTTTGTCCCCTTCACCGTCAAGGCAGATTACCTAAAGGTGCTGGGGATATGGTTTGGAGTGACAGGGGCATGCACCAAAAACTGGGACGAGCGCATTGCAAAACCTCGGCAGAAACTGGGCTGGTGGGAGCTACGCTCCCTCTCCATGACAGAGAAAAATCTGGTGATCTGGTGCGAGGTGCTGTCCGTGTCCCGCATTATAGCAGTGAATCAGGCCATCTTTAAGTTTATCTGGAGATCAAAGATGAATCATGTCCAGAGGGAGGCAATGCACAAATCTCCAGAGAATGGAAGGAAAAGCATTCCCAACGCTGCCCTCATCCTGATGGCCACCTTTGTGTGTGGCTGCATCAAGCTGTGCGTAGATCCTCGATACACCAACAGCAAGTGCCACTGCTTTTCGAGCTTTTACCTGTCCCAAGTGTTGCGAAGGATGGGTCTGGCCACACTGCCGCAGAACACTCCGAGTAATTGGACCATACCGCAGCACCTGTTCTTCGTGGAGAAAGTTTTCCACAAACACACCTTTGACCACATGGTGATTAAGCAGTGGTCAGCACGTAACGTCCTTGCAGCCCTGAGAAAAAAGAAGATGGCAGATCCTATCGGATGGTTCCCTGAGCAGACTGTCAGTGTCATCTGGCAGAACGTCTCATTATCAGAACTTACAAACAAGCACCAAGATCTGGATTGGCTCGTGATGATCTCACTCCCCGTCAGATCCTTTATGCATGCTTGAGGGTCTCAACAGCACTGCACGCTGCCCTCGAAGTGGCTGCGGGGCTGATGAGACAATTGCATACCTCCTTGTGGAATGTGCCTTTGTAAAGGAGGTCTGGAGTGAGATGCAGTGGTATTTGTCGAGATTCGTCCTGAGCAGCTCGGTGACGCAGGTCTCTGTGCTCTATGGGCTGTTTCCGGGGACGCGCACCGAGATGAATATCAACTGCTGCTGGAGGGTCATCAACTTGGTTAAGGACGCACTTTGGTCTGCTTGAAACTTGCTGATCTTCCAGTTGAAAGAATTGTCCTTGACCGAGTGTTGCAGACTGGACTATGTGCTGAGGGACGCGCTGAAGCTTGGGGCAGCTGCTGCAAAAGCACAATGGGGAATGGCCACACTACAAGGCATTTTAATGGAGGCAGACTGAGGGCCTGGGAACTGCAGAATACCCTCGACCTGAACTGTGTGCCAATCTGAGCAACAATGGCACACAGTAATTTTTGAACCATGCATATACTTTAAGTATTGAAATGGAAAAACTGTAAATTGTATAGAACTATACATATGTTTTATTATGCACTATTTACCATTTGCAGACATGTGTATTTGCAATGATTTAATTGAGATTTTTATGGATCTGTTCTAATTGAAATGAAATAACTGTAATCTGTATACAATTGTAAAATGTTTTATTCTGACCTGTTTGCAATTTATTGACATGTATACTTGCAATGTTCTAATTGATATTTTTATGAATAAAGTATATTTTTAGAAAAAGAATATTCAACAAGGTAGCCTCCACCACTTCAATGGGCAGAGATTCACCATCCTCGAAGAGAAGAACTTCCTCCTCAGCTCCGATCTAAACTGCCTCCCTCTTATTTTGAGGCTGTGCCCTCTAGTTCTGGTTTCCTGTAACTCCTATTTGAAGCAACCTTACATTTGACAGTACAGTGGTAAATACTTATATGGCAAGAGTGCAACCATGATCAGGGATGTGGCTAGCCCATTGCACTTGAGGTGTGCTGATGCCTGCAATCATGGTTTGCCTGTGCTAGGGGAGAGCAAGTGATCAGGGTAGCCAATGAGGTTAAACCGAAGCTTCATCTGATGCAGTTTTTCAAAGCCATTCCAAACTTTTGGTTAAGATGAAACTCAGATCAATCCTGAGAGAGGGTGTAATGCCTCATCCTGTCAACTTGGATCTCGTTTGATCAAGCCCAAGGTGGGATGTATATTCTTGTCTTGTCAGCTTGGATCTGGTTTGCCCCTCATGTGGGGACTCTCATTGGAATTAATTGGCTTTTTTGATTAGCAATAAAGTACTAAAAAAAAGGTGGCACTGTGGTTAGCACTGTTGCAACACAGCCCCAGGGACCCAGGTTCAATTCCAGTCTCAGGTCACTGTGTATGTGGAATTTGCACATTCTCCCCATGTCTGTGTTGCACCGCCAGGGTACTCTGGTTTCCTGTGACACCCCAGAGGTGTGCAGGTTAGGTGGATTGCCCAAGCTAAATTGCCCCTTATTGTCAGGGTAAATATGGGTGGGGGAGGAGGCGTTTACAGGGAAAGGGCTTGGGTGGGACTGTGGTCAGTGCATATTCAATGGGCCAAATGGCCTGCATCTGCACAGTAGGTGTTCTATTATTCTACAAGATCATAAAAAATAGGAGTAAGAGTTTAAAAAAAAGTGGGTCATTTGGCCCACCATTCTACCATTCAATTGGATCGTGGCTGATGTGATTATGGCTTTAATTCCACTTTTCTGCCTGTCCCCGCATAACCCTCAAAATTTACCTCAGCCTTGAATATATTCACTGACCCCGCCTCCTTTGCTGTCTGGGAAACAGAATTCCAAAATCTATCGACCTTCTGAGAAAAAACAATTCCTCCTTACCTCAGCCTTGAATAGGAGACCTTTTTTTTTAAACCCTGCACACTTGTTTCTGATACCCTCACAAAGGAGAAATATTTTCTGGGCATCCATCCTGTCAAGTCCCCTCAGAATCTTATGTTTCAATCAGATCAACATCCTTCTAAACTTCAATGAGTAGAAACCTAATCCTACCAGATTTGATAGCATATATATTATATATAAGAAACACTTGAGATCTCCAATTGTGGCCTTCTGTGCCAGGTGGGTGAGAGCATCATGAAGACTGGGTTGCATTATCAACTCCTTTAATAACATTTTAAGTTTCCTTTGCGATTTCTGTTTACTTTGATGCAGTATTCTTTAATGGAACTCCATTTTAATTTATCCTAAGTTTGTTGATTTATTTTATTCAGTTAACAAAGAAGCACACAAGTCAAGAAGGAGATCAGATGAAGGGCTTAGCACATGTCTTTGAGATGTGTGCACTCACTAAGTTTATCTTTTCAATATGAAAAGATGTCTCCACTCAGACATTGATGATGCAGACTGCAGGCAACCCTGCCTTAGTTATTCAGATGAGGAGAAGGAGGGTCCATCACAAATTGGCACAGAGACAAGAGAAATAAGAATAGTCGGACCTCTATAATGTCAAAAAGCTGACGAACATGGACCATTGTAATGGTGAACAATGGCCCAAATGTGGGTGTGTGGCTGGCAGTGCTCTTTTTAGAGGTTTTCTAGGGATGTTGTCTGCATGGACTTAAGTAAGACCTTTGACAAGGTCTGTCATGGCAGACTGGTGCAGAAGGTGAAGTCGTATGGGATCTGAGGTGAGCTGGCTCAGTCAAAGGAGACAGAGGTTCGCAGTGAAAGGGTGCATTTCTAAATGGACCGCTGTTCCACAGGGATCAGTGATGTTTGTAATATATATAAATGATTTGAAGGAAGATGTAACTGGATTGATTAGTAAGTTTGAGGACGAAACAAATGTTGGTGGATTTGTGGATAATGATAAGGACCATCAGATGATACAGCAGGATATAGATCAGTTGGAGACTTGGGAAGAGAGATGGCAGATGGAGTTTAATCGGGACAAATGTGAGGTAATGCATTTTAAAAGGTCTAATACAGATAGGAAATATACAGTAAATGGCAGAACCTTAGGATTATTAGGCAAAGAGATAGGCAAAGGTATCTGGGAGTACAAGTCCACAGGTCACTAAAAGTGGCAATGCAGGTAGAGAAGGCAGTCAAAAAGGCATACTGCATGCTTGCCTTCATCAGCCAGGTATTGAGTTTAAAAATTAGCAAGTCATGTTGCCATTTTATAGAATATCAGTTAGGCTGCACTTGGAATATATGTTCAATTCTGGTCGCTACACTGCCAGAAGGATGTAGAGGCTTTGGAGAGGGTACAGAAAAGATTTATCAGGATATTGCCTGGTTATGAATGGCATTAGCTACGAAGAGAGGTTGGAGAAACTTGATTTGTTCTCACTGCAGCAACGGAGGTTGAGGGGAGAGGTGATAGAAGTCTACAAGATTATGAGAGGCATGGACAAAGTGGATAGTCAGGAGCTTTTTCTCAGGGTAGAAGAGTCAATTATAAGGGGGCACAGAACATAGAGCATTACAGTGCAGAACAGGCCCTTCGGCCTTCGATGTTGCGCCGACCAATTATGAAAAAAGCAATGACCCTCCAAACTAAACCATTCCCTTCTCTTCCATAAACTTATCAACTAACCTCTTAAACGCCACCAAACTTGGCGCATCTACACCTGCCGCAGGCAGGGCATTCCACTCCCTAACCACCCTTTGGGTAAAGAACCTACCTCTGATATCCGTCCTATAACTATCACCCCTTAATTTAAAGCTGTGTCCCCTCGTGCTAGCTTTTTCCATCCTAGGAAAAAAGGCTATCACTGTCCACCCTATCTAAACCTCTAATCATCTTATATGTTTCAATAAGGTCTCCTCTTAGCCGCCTCCTTTCTAACGAAAACAACCTCAAATCCCTCAGCCTCACCTCATAAGACCTGCCCTCCAAATCAGGCAACATCCTGGTAAACTTTCTCTGTACCCTCTCCAATGCCTCCACATCTTTCTTATAATGTGGGCACCAGAACTGCACACAATACTCCAAGTGCGGCCGCACTAGAGTTTTGTACAGTTGCAACATGACGTTGCGGCTCCGAAATTCAATCCCCCTACCAATAAAAGCTAAGACTCCATATGCCTTCTAAACAACCTTATCGACTTGACTGCCTACTTTCAGGGATCTATGCACAAATACACCAAGATCCCTCTGTTCATCAACACTATTAAGAATCCTACCATTAGCCCTATACTCTACACATTTATTATTCCTGCCAAAGTGCATTAGCTCACACTTTTCCACATTAAACTCCATTTGCCACTTCTCAGCCCAGCTCTGCAACTTGTCCAAGTCTCTTTGCAAACTATAACGCCCCTCTTCACTATCTACCACTCCACCAACTTTAGTGAATAGGTTATAAGTGTGACAGGCAAGTTTTAAAAAAGATGTACGAAGCAGATTTATTATACAGAGAGTGGTCAGTGCCTGGAACTCATTGCCAGGGAGATAGTGGAAGCAGATACGGTAGTGACTTTTAAGGGGTGTCTTGACAAGTACATGAATGAGATGGGAATAGAGGGATATGGTTCCCGAAGCATAGGGGGTTTTAGGTCTTCATCCACCTGGCCCTGGAGGAGTGCTTGGATTGAGCCATTCCCCATGAGGTGATCAGCCACTGCATCTTTTGGTCAGTGGACAGTATACAGTGCCACATGTGGAAAGAGGTGGGGCACATTCACAAGAATTGCCACTGAAACAATCAAGGCAGCTACAGCTGGCACTGCTGCTCCCTCCCCACCTCCCAACTAACAACCCAATTCCCTTCCCACAAGGACAGGCAATGCTGACAGCAGTGGAGGGCTAAGCAGGCAGACAGCACCCCGTAACCAGCAACTCAGACACCCCGATTGCTGGCTTGAGGCACAAGACCATCTTTGAGTCCGTCAACTCACAGAGTTAGAGGCCCTGTTGATTCCTTGGTGTGATGTGCTGGGCTTGGTGGCTTCCCTGCATGGATCTTCAGATGTGGTGTGTGATCCTGAGCCAGTGATCTCCACAAAATTGACAAGTCCAGGGGGTGGTGCATCAGGGAGAGGGTAAGGTAAAAAACGCACCCAGAGTGGAACTTTCCTCTGCTCAGGTGCCCCTAAAGGAATGGCATTCGACCTTGAAGAGATGGGAGGAGGGGAAACCCTATGGATGGCACATGGAGCTACCAACATCCCCCGCATACATTCCCATATTGGAGAAGGCTAGTGGGGGCAGTGGGAGGGCATTATGGATTATTTTAAACCGAGGATAAACACTGTGCAGTTCTGCATGAAGTCCAATCTGACGAGGATCCCTCTGCTGGTCAGTTGCATTGTAGAATTTGTGTCTTTTGGGATACCATTGCCCTCTGGTGGATGGTCATCCCTTGCTGTACTTTCAAGTGGCTTTTCAATTCAGTGAAGCATTATCCTTACTCTTTCTGGGCCAAGTTAGGAACTTTACTAGTTCACATTTAAATTTGCCATATATTAATGCCAATCCATGACATTGAGGCTTTTGGATGGGCGCAAGCACTTTCCAAACTTATCCCACATCCCTTAGAACTCTTCTGCCCTCAATTGGAGGTACAGTCCCAGCTACACTACCTCATGGCTTTTAATTGGATAAAGTATCACATTCCTATCTGCTCAGGAGTTTCAGAATTCCTTTTGTTCCCTATATAATATCAGAAAGGTTTTTGCATTACCTCACATTTGTCCAGATTAAACTCCATTTGCTGTTTTTCCGCCCAAGTCTTCAACCAACCTATATCCTCTGAAGGTCCTCATCACCATCCACATTTCCACCAACTTTTGTGTTGTCTGCAAACTTATGAATCAAACCAATTACATTTTCCTTCAAATCACTTATATATATTACAAACAGCAAAGGTCCCTGAGGATCCTTATCCCTGAGAAACACCACTAGTCACAGTCCTCCATTCAGAAACGTCTGCTTCCACTATGACCGAACAAGGGAAGGATGGCAGATTTCCTTCCCTGAGGGACATTAGTGAACCAGATGAGTTTTTCCAACAATTGACAATGGTTTCATGGTCATCAATAGATCCTTAATTCCCAGGTATTTTTTGTTGAATTCAAATTCCACATCTGCCATGGCGGGATTTGAACCCGGGTCCCCCAGAACAGTTTCTGGATTCATAGTCTAGCGATAATACACCATAGTGAGGTGATCAGAACTGCACACAGAACTCCAGCTGCGGCCTAACTAATGATCTGTATAGCTCCAACATTACTTCCTTGCTCTTATACTCTATGCTATGACTGACAAAAGCAAATATCCCATATGCCTTCTTAACTATCCTATTAACCTGCTCTGCCGCCTTCAGAGATCTGTGAATAGGCACCCCAGGATCATTCAGTAACTCTAAGCTTCCCAGTGTCCTGCCATTCCAAAGTGCATTTATTTGCACTTCTCAGGATTAAATATCATCTGCCACTGCTCTGCCTATCTGACCAACCCATCTATAAGTTCCTGTAATTTATAACCTTTACAACCTATTAACTATCCTACCAATTTGTGTCATTTGCAAACTTGTTTATCATTCCCTCCACATTTATCATCTAACTTACGTATATAACAATAAGGGTCCCTGTGCTAAATGTTATGGTACACCACTCTACATGGGCTTCTGGTCACTCAAATAGCCTTCTACCATAACCCTTCGTGTCCTATTACTAAGCCAGTTATGGAACCATCTCACCATATTTCCCTGAATTCCATGTTCTTTAACCTTCTCAATCAGTCTCCCATGTGGGATCTTGTAAAAGGCCTTGCTAAAATCCATTCAAACTACATCAACTGCACTTCCCCTATCCACATACTTGATCACATTTTCAAAAAATCCTATCAAATTTGTTAGGCATGATCTCCCTTTGACAAAACCATGCTGATTTTCCCTAATTAACCTATGTCTTTCCAAGTGGAAATTAATTCTCTCCTTCAGAATTTTCTCCAATAGTTTTCCTACCTCTGACATGAGACTCAAAGGTCTATAATTTCAGGGTTCATCTCTAAACTGGAACCACATTAGCCATCCTCCAGGTCTTTGGCACTTCCCCTGTGGCTAGAGAGGAATTAAACATTTGTGCCAGAGCCCCTCCCACAGTAGCCTGGGATGCATTTATGGGCCTCAGGAGCTTCCTCAGCTTTCTGCTCTTCTGCAGATTTCTGCTGCTTTGCGTTGGTCTCTTTCACCGTCTAGCATCTGCCAGCCAACTGTCCCCAAGGAAGAAACTGCTACTTTTATCTTAAGGACAATTCCCACCGTAACAATGTGAAACAAGGTCACACTCTAGATGGGCATTATGAAGAGGTGCAAACACAAGTCCTCCTTCTACTGATCAGGGCTTTGGCTTTTAGGGAGGACTGGGGTGGAGGGCTGAGGGGTGCAGGTTTAAGTTTCCCTCCAACATTAAGACTGAATTGCCCCTATGTCTCAGAATAGTACAATAGATGTGCTCATTCTTTGGGAAGCATAGCTTCCCTGGAAGTTTTCTGGGAATTCATCTAGTTCAGACAGACATAGTGCCATGCCCTCAGAAGAATAAGTTTCTGTAACGAGTGACTGCCTGCTCTGCAGCCCTACCCACTGGGAAGTTTTTAGGGACTTACTTATGTGACCAAGTGGCTTGTCGTGCAATCTCCTGCTTTCAGATCTGGAATGGTCTATTTTCATAGAATCATAGAATCCTTTCAGTGCAGAAGGAAGCCATTTGGCCTTTCAAGTCTCCACCAACAACAATCACAACCAGGCCCTATCCTCATAATCCCATATATTTACCCCACTAATACCTCTTACTTATGCACCCCAGGACACTAAGGGGCAATTTAGCATGGCCAATGCACTTAAATTGCACATCTTTAGACTATGGGAAGAAACCGCAGCAAGTGGAGGAAACCCATACAGACAAAGGGAGAATGTGCAAACTCTACACAGACAGGGACCCAAACCAGGAATCGAACGCAGGTCCTTGGAACTGTGCGGCAACAATGCTAACCACTATGCCACCATGCTGCCCCTTTTGTTGCAATGAGAACATAATGGCCCCCGGCGAGTTCTCCTTCTGGGCTACAGGGGGCTTCTTGTCGTATATTTTCTATTTTCTTTTCTGAGGGTGGGGGACCTTTTCCATCAAGATTGGTCTGCTTATCTTTTCAATGTTCATGGGAATGGTTTGGAAAGAGGTTGCCTGAGTTGTTAGGCTTACGTGTGAGACTGTAGCTGTGTGTGTGACTGCTGCACCCTGGGCTGTGAGGATTCTCTGCTTCTCCAAGTGTATTCGCAGGTTGGAGGGTAAACAATTTTTGAATACCTCAAACAACACCAACTCACACAGAACCTCACAGATATGTGGGACACTTAGGTGTCTAATCCATTGCTTGATCGCAATATGTTTCATTCATTGAAAGTTCATATGGAACTCTAGTGAGTGTTCCAGAATTGTAGAGTATGCTACTTTTTCATAAGTGGGAAAAAAATGACTCCTCAAATTTGGGAATGAATCTAGTATACTTGAGGACCTCAGACAGCAGTTCTGATTTAGGCAGTTGGGGTGCTATTTGGGTCGAGAGATTTTCTCTAGCAGCTTTCAGCTGTTTGGTCTCTCCCTCTGAAATGCTACCTCCATTTTCAAATTTCTGGAGCTGGAATTCTCTTTCACTTTCTTATTCCCTTAATCTGTTTCTTTCCAGCTGTGATCTGAGCTTTTTCAGTTCATAATGTGCTTGATGGGTATTCAGAGGTATGATTGAGCTTTATATCTAATGTCAACCAATAGATTCAAACAATGGATGGATTTGTGGATAGCGATGAGGACCATTAGAGGATACAGCAAGATATAGATTGGAGACTTGGGCAGAGAGATGGCAGATGGAGGTTAATCCAGCAAATATGAGATATTGATTTTGGAAGATCTAATACAGATAGGAAATATACAGTAAATGGCAGAACCTTTAAGAATATTGATAGACAAAGGCATGTGGGTACACAGGTCACTGAAAGTGGCAATGCAGATGGAGAAGGTAATCAAGAAGGCATACAGCATGCTTACCTTCATTGGCTGGGGCCTTGAGTTTAAAAATTGGCAAGTCATGTTGAGCAATATAGAACATTAGTTAGATCGCACTTGGAATAATGTTCAATTCTGGTCGCCACACTACCAGAAGGATGTGGAGGCTTTGAAGAGAGTACAGAAATGATTTACCAGGATATTGCTGGTATGGAAGGCATTGACTATGAGTAGAGGTTGAAGAAACTTTGTTCTCACGGGACGACGGAGGTTGAAAGATGACCTGATAGAAGTCTACAAGATTATGACAGACATGGACAGAGTGGATAGTCAGAAACTTTTTCCTAAGATGGAGGAGTGAATTACTAGGGGGCACCGGTTTAAAGTGTGAGGGGCAAAGTTTAAAGGAGATGTACAAGGCAGAGGGTGAGGGGTGCCTGGAGCTCACTGCCAATCGAAGTGGTGGAAGCAGATACGATGGTGAGTTTTATGGGGCATCTGGATGGAAGTAGAGATATGGACCCCAGAAGGATAGGGGATTTTAGTTCAATCGGGCAGCATGGTTGGTGCAGGGTTGGGGGGGGGGGGGGGGGGGGGGGGGGTGGAGGTGTAGCCACAGGGTCTATTCCTAAACTATAATTTTCTTTGTTCTTTGAGATCCAAATGTTCTCCTAATGATTCAGTTCAATTCTTTTAATGTTACTCAATAATTTTAACTGCACTGTGCTGATACATCTTTCAATGATTCTTTGCTGAGGGATTATGGATTTGTGAGTGGAATGTTTCTTTACTAAGTCAGCATGGCTTTATGAGTGGAAAATCATGTCTCACAAATTTGATTGAGTTTTTTGAAGGAGTAACCAAGAAGGTAGATAAGGACAGTGCAGTTGATGTTGTCTACATGGACTTTAGCAAGGCCTTTGACAAGGCACCGCATGATAGGTTGTTGCATAAGGTTAAATTTCACGAGATCCAAGATGAAGTATCTAACTGGATACAAAATTGGCTTTTTGACAGAAGCCAGAGAGTGGTTGTAGAGGTTTTTTTTCAAATTGGAGAGCTGTGACCAGCAGTGTGCCTCAGGGATCAGTGCTAGGTCCATTGTTATTTGTCATTTATATTTAATGATTTGGATGAGAATACAGGGAGCATGGTTAATAAGTTTGCAGATGACGTCAAGTTTGGTGGATAGTGAAGAAAGTTATCTCCAATTGCAATGGGATCTTGATCAACTGGGCCAGTAGGCCGACAAATGGCAGATGGAGTTTAATTTAGATAAATTAGAGGTGATACATTTTGATAGATTGAACCAGGGCAGAACTTACTCAGTTAATGGTGGGGCATTGAGTAGAGTTACAGAACAAAGAGATCTAGGGGTACACGTTTATAGCTCCTTGAAATTGGAATCACAGGTGGACAGAGTAGTGAAGAAGGCATTCAGCAGGCTTCGATTCATTAGTCAGAACACTGAATAAGGAGTTGAAGTTGTACAAGACATTGGTAAGGCCACACATGGGAGTACTGTGTACAGTTCTGGTCACCTATATAATTATTCAATAGGAAGCATATTATTAAACTAAAAAGGGCGCAGGATGCTACCTGGACTTGATAGATTGATTATAAGGAAGGGCTGAATAGACTGGGACTTTATTCTCTGGAGCATAGGAGGCTGAGGGATGACCTTATAAAGTCTATAAAATAATGAAGGGCACAGACAAGGTAGTCAATATTTTTTCACAAAGATAGGGGAGTCTAAAACTCAAGGGCACAGGTTTAAGGTGAGAGAGATACAAAAATTATCCAGAGAGTCATTTTTTTCACTCAGAGGGTGGTGAGTGTTTGGAACAAGCTGCCAGAGGTAGTAATAGAGGTGAGTACAGTTTTGTCTTTTAAAAAGTACATAGACATGGGTAAAATGGGTATAGAGGGGTATGGGCCAATACGGCAACTGGGATTAACTTCAGGGTTTAAAAGAAAGGATGGCATGGACAAGTTGGGCTGAAGAGCCTGTTTTCATGCTGTAAACCCCTATGACTCTATGGGTACCCAAATTTCACCTTTTAAGTTCCCTTACTGAACAAACATTCAAGCATTAACATTTTCTTACTGTTAAGGAAAAGGAATTTGTGTTTTAAAGTTTGTTCCAGCCATCAAGTTTTCCTCTTGGCTTCCAATTGATTCTTTATTAAATTTGGTTCATTCCTTAACTTGAACATTGGTTAAATCCAAAATGTGCTTTCCTGGATTTGAGTTCCCAATTTTTATTATTAGAATTGAGGGGATTTAATTTCAAGCAGCCCTGATTTCTCCTGTTACCACAGGCAGAAAGGTGTTTCTTGATTTCCCCTTTGTACTTGTTTTTCCTAACCCCTCTGTTCTGGACTGATCCAATCCTCTATTAGTAATCCCAGAGTAAACCTGATAAGGTTAGTTTATTTTACAGCCACTCAAACCTGGGGAGGTGGAGGGTGTCACTATATAACCCCCGTTACAGTCATACAAAAAAGAGGGATAAGGGAAAGAAAAAGGTACAGGGCAAAGTACATAAACAAAATAAGAATTATTGTTTCCCATGATCTAGAATGAAAGGTCCAAAGCTGTATTGCTTCCAAGAGGTTAACAAACTGCAAGGTGATACTGGGTGATCCACTTTTCCAGTGATAACTTCCGAGATAGTAGAAGCAATTTAGAGATGAATTGCAGTAGGCACTGGTACAGAAGTTCTCATAGAAAATGTAGATGAGGGCTAAGTAATCTGAACCGAACAGAGCCCTAGTTCTGCCGCTATTTTGTTATGAAAGATGGCAGACTGCCTCGTTTAGCTTCATCAGGTAATATTATAGGTTCTAGCAGCTTAGTGGGGAGGGGTGTAATGTGACTTAACTCCCAACTTTTCCCTTGAGGTGAGAGGTCACATGACACAAGGTTTATTTGAAATCATAAATTTTTGCTGCTCAATCGTCAGATGAAGAAACAGCACTCTGAAAGCTTGTATTTCAAATAAACTTGTTGGATTATAACTTGGTGTTGTGTGACCACCTATCTTGTCCATCCCAGTCCAACATCGGCATCTCCACTTTCCTTGGTTTGGGCAAAGGATGTATATTGCTGATCCAGATCCCTGAGATAGTTAATATTCAATCTATTAATAAGTTTATTAGAAATTTGTCTTTGCAGGTAGTTCATCTCTGTTGATCAGGGCTTTGCATCAGAAATGTAAAGGGATCTTTGTGCATTTCCTTGAAATTCAATTTCTGCAAGGAATTAGTTTTTTAAAATTTATTTGTTAGTCACAATTAGGCTTACATTAACACTGCAATTAAGTTACTGTGAAAATCTCTTAGTCGCTACACTCTGGCATCTGTTTGGGTGCACTGAGGGAGAATTTAGCATGGCCAATGCTAACCATTGTGTCACATCCCACTCAAGCTTCTTTAGAGACAAAAACCTATACAAGAAATCCAGACACAATCTACGGAGAACCATCAAATACGCCAACAGACAGTACTGGAACAAGCTCCCACCGAATGTGGCAAGATCTGCGAGACATAACAGGCTACAAGATGAAGGGATATAGACTCACCGGCATCAATCCACCCCTCCTCAATGAGCTGAATGCATTCTATACCTGTTTTGAGCAAGAGATCAGCAACAGCACACTCTCCATTCCAGAGGCCTTGGTCAAACTGATATCCAAAATCACCATCTCAGATCAATCTTCTTGAAAGTCAACTCACAGAAAGAAATTGGCACGAATGCACTACCCAGACAAGCACTCGATCCTGTTCAGACCAGCTGGCAGGGTTATTCACAGATATCCTTATCGTTACACAAATCTGAGGTCCCTACCTGCTGCAAGAAGACGACCATTATCCCCTGCACCAAAGAAAAGCCAGGCCTTAATGACTATCACACAGTGGCCCTGACATCCATCCAACAAGTGCTTCGTAAGGGTATTCATGGCACAAATCAATTCTGGCCTCCCAGATTGCTTGGATCCACTACAGTTCGCCTATCACTGCAACAGGTCCAAAGCAGAACCACTTCCCTATCCCTATACTCAACCGTGGATGATCTCAGTAACAGAAACACTTACATCAGACTCCTATTTATTGATTACAGTCAGCTTTCAACACCATTATTCAAAAGACAAAAAAAATTACTGCACACGAACAGGCCCTTCAGCCCTCCAAGCCTTCACCGACCATACTGTCCGACTGAACTTAAACCCCCTACTCTTCTGGGGACCATATCCCTCTATTCCCATCCTGTTTATGTATTTGTCCAGATGCCCCTTAAAAGTCACTGTCATATCTGCTTCCACTATCTTCCCCGGCAGCAAGTTCCAGGCACCCTTCACTCTCTGTGTAAAAAACTTAACTCATACATCTTCTGTAAACCTTGCACCTCAAACCTTAAACCTACGCCTCCTAGTAATTAACTTTTCCATCCTGAGAAAAAGCTTCTGAGTATCCACTCTGTCCATGTCTCTCTTAATCTTGTAGATTTCTATCAGGTTTCCCCTCAATCTCTTGTTCCAGCGAGAACCAAGTTTTTCTAACCTCTCCTCATAGCTAATGCTCTTCATACCAGACAACATCCTGGTAAATGTTTTCTGTACTCTCTCCAAAGCCTTTATATCTTTCCGGTAGTGTGGCGACCAGAATTGAACACTTTTTTCCAAGTGCTGCCTAAATAAGGTTCTATAAAACTACATGACTTGCCAATTTTTAAACTCAATACCCAGCCAATGAAGGCACGCATGTCGTATGCCTTCTTGACTACCTTCTCCACCTGCGTTGCCACTTTCTGTGACCTGTGTACCTGTAAACCTAGATCCCTCTATCAATACTCTTAAGTATTCCTACAAAATGCCTTTCCAAATTCTGTGACCTCGTGCTTGGCTCCTCTCATTCCAACTCGATCCTAGACTTCCTAACCCACAGGCCGCTATAGGTAAGGTAGACAACAATACCTCCTCCAAGATTATCCTCAACATTGGTGCCCTGCAAGGCCTCTACTTAGTGTACCCTTTTTACACCTATGACTGAATGGTCAAGTTCTCCAACTTGATTTTCAAGTTTGTTGATGACACCAGTGGTCAGATCTCAAACAAAAGATGGAATACGAAAAGAGATAGCAGCCAAAAGCTTACGAGACACTTTGCTCATTATTTTTAGAAAGTATATAAAGAAGTAAGAACAGTATATTTTCATCTCTTCTTCACATGCCACTCTATATTCTAAATGTTATTAATTGAATTTAAATTCCCCTACTGCCATAGTGGGATTTGAATCCATGTTTCCAGGGCATTGATATGAACCTCTAGAGCACTCGTCCAATGACTTTACCACTATGGCACTATTTTCCTTAGAAAGTAATGAATCGCAGTAATTAATTAGTCACAGTGTGGTTTGACCTGTGAAGAGCTGAGGTTGGTTTTTACTCAAGGTAAATGAAAAAGGTCTGTTTTTTTAAGTCAAATGTTGTTGCAAAATATTTCTTTATGAGATCTACTTTTACACAAATGTATATGTGGTAAAACTGAAGGTCACCTGTCTAAAATAAAAGCAAAATACTGTGGATTGTATAGTGGGAAAAGCTCAGCGCGGCTGTCAGCATCAGTACGGAGAAAACGCCGAGACTTTCCGGCCCCATAGCGGCGATCCAGCTAAAGGTTCATTGACTTGGCCACAAAATCCTGTTAAAGTTTACAGTCCCAAGTTCTGAAGAAAAATCGTACCGCTTCGAAACGTTTCTGTCTCCACAGATGCTGCTAGACCTGCTGAGGTTTTTCCTGCATTTTGTTGTATATTGAGAATTGCAACAAAAATAAACTCCGCCGTAATAGTGCAACTCTGAATTTAACATAAAGCATAACATAAACATGTGGCGAACACCAACTCGGGCGCCAGGTCCACTGTCCCGCATATCAGTACAAGATGTATTTCCCAACACCAACCTCCTTCCCCCGTCCCTGTTCATGTCTTACTGATAACCCCGACTCTGCAGCAACATTCCACAACAGGTCTCAGCCAATAGGACGCTGCAAACCCATGTCAATCAGTGCGGCCTCAGCCAATAATGTGCGCGTAGGGATGGATCCCTCACCTCCCCCCCCCCGCCCCCGGGGGTAGTAAGGCAGATTCCTGTGGGAACTCCCTATTGATCAGCGGGGCTTCTTCAAACAATTCCCTTCATTACAAATCATGTGGCGCTTGTTCCCCCCTCCCCCCAGGGATTGTAACTAATGTGTATAATAATGTGAAGAAATGTGTTTAAATTGTAAAAGTGTACTGAAGTTTACATGTTACCCCTCAAAGCATCTGCATTTACTTAAAAAGATACAGAACCATATCAGAATACAAGCGAAAGAACCGACTTCTCAAAACCTTTGAACCGATAGAGGCTAACTCTTGGGAGTTTTTGCATGTATCTGCTTTCATTGCCGCCAGTGTGGAGGCTGCAGTTCAAGACGCCAACAACTGTCTCCTTGTATTTTGACTCTTGTTCCCCCCCCACCACCGCCCCCCCCCTACTGCCCCTGAAGTGATGGCGAAGAAACCCCGTTGACAAGGCAAACCACATTGGCGGTGAGTCCTTTTTATTAAAGCGTTACAATGGTTTTCTCTCTCTTCCCAGTTGTATGGTACTTAATTATATATTCAAAAAAAGCTGTGCCTAAAACAGAAAATGAACCAAGTAAATAAAGAGAAAACTGTTCTCTCTTTTTGGAAGCAGTTGGTAATTCTTGCCCAATGTGACACTCAGATTTCGAATCATTGTGGCAACAGTGAGTGTATCAGTCTGTGCAGACACGTCAGCCTCTTAGACCCAGATCATGGAGGGAATCATAATAAATAAACAAACGAAATAAAAACTGACAACAGAAGGCGCGTGTCTGCTTGCAGCGAGAAGTTCTTTGTATATTGCCGCCTCCCTCTCTGGCTGGGCTTTGAGCAGAGGGGGTGTTTCATTCCAAAATCTTTGCTCTTGGAAGGTTGTTTTGCTAAGATGTGCTTGGTCTTTTCTGTGCTGCTTTCCCTCCTCCACCTCCATTCATCAAAGTCCAGCGATTCCCTGAATAGCGGCTTTTCCAATATTTTAGTGTTTTAACAATGTTTCAGTGGAGGGGCAGGAATGACTCACGAAATTGGAAGATCAAATTATAAAAAAAACTAATTTCATTTGCAAAGTATCAGCATGAGAAATCAAATGATTTTAACGAGCTATGCTGTGGCTATGCTGTGTGTGCGCCTCCCCCCAAAAGCAATGCGGTAACTGGGTTGAAAATTCCGTCCTTGCTCTCTTCCCATTTACAGTTTGTGACCTTTAATTAAGTGACGGTGTAATAGGAATAGTGATTTTGATTTAAACCATCTACCAAGCTAACGGGTTGAAGTGTGTCAGACGTGCAGACTCCTATATATAAGCAAGCTGAGGAATCAAATCACTACTAACAACCGTGTTGGATAGAAGCAAAAGATGGGCCCTGTAACTTTTTAATTAAACCAGTGCTTTGATCGCTGAAGGGCCAGGAATGTTTTTAAATAAGCAATAAGCTGGAGAAAATACTGTCACAATAATGTTCTGTTATAATCTTAACAATGAGACCACACCCTAAATTATGATGTACAATAAATATATACTCAATACATATTGTTGAATTCCTGGGTGAATTTACTAAATGAATATAAATATTAAATATCTAAAAATAATTACCCCCTTTGCAAAGAATACCTATCCCCTTTCTCTCGCTCTGTCTCCTAGCCTGAACAAAGTAACAAGATGTCCGCAGGATAAGGTATTCAATGTGGCTTCTCTTGGATCAGACTGACCCGGATTGCGTAGCCTAGTCCAGTTTAAGTGTTCTGTTCGCTCGATATATTGGACTGGAGAGACTCGGGAGTGCGAGTTCGCCTTTGCGTAGGATGGTATGTGGGAACCGTTCGGGTTTAAATGTTTTGTTGCCCCTCAAATAGGTCATATTATTTCAGTCTGGCCTCTCTTTGGCTAGTGATGGATTGGAGGGGGAGGGAGGAGTTGGAAATCAACGATAGCTAGAATGTATAAATATTTCCCATCGTTATTTTTTTTCTCTAATTGGGTTAAACATTGACTGATGTTTAAATTTACATAATTAAGCCCAGCTCTTTATTATTCCATACGTTCAAAATTCATTGGATGCAAGAAATGCGCGCAGAGTACAAGAGAAAATAGAAAAGCGTAAATGTGATCACAGGGAAGAGTAGTAACTGACACACACTGCAGACACCAAATATACTTGTAATATATGATACCTGTAATATATTATCTGTGCCAGATTAACGTTTCCAATCTGTTTACATAAGAGGAAGCAACTAAGCTGAGAAATTCAGGATCAATGATGCCCGTTTGCCTTTGTCATTATACATACAATGCAATTGATTCATTCTCTTCCAGCTCCAAGTGTAGGTAGTGTTTTTTTGAGAGCCCTGTTGCATAAAATTGGCAATGTTGTTGCCAGAAAATTTCTAGTTACGTGGGAGAGATTTATGTGGGCTGGGGTGAAAAATTCAGACAAAGCAAGTATTCCTATTGTTTCAAAACACCATAATGCCATTCGCAATACACAGTGCTATAATTCTGGCAAATCTGTTTCCCGAATTTAGGCCTCTAATGTTCTTCAGCACCTTTTGTCCCACCATTAGCAATTGTGCTTTTTGAGTCTAGACCCTAAACTCAAATTCCTTTCCTTAAGTTCTCTGTGACTCTACCTGTAGAGTACCTGTACCTGCTCCTTTAAACCTATCTCCTTAAGTGTCCAAAAACTTGGCTAATTAATGTCCTTATCTGGCTTGGTCAAATTTTGTTTGGTAGCACTTCTCTGAAACAGCATTGTCTCCTTACTGTATTTTTATGCCTCACAATTTCAACCACCTTCCCCCACACTACCCCCCCCCCCCCCCAACTGCTCCCCCGATCCTGAATGGAATGATTAGTGTTGGGTTTGATTCTTTTGTTTTTCAGTCTCCATCCAGTATTTCACTCCAGCAAGCATTTTCTATGTATGAATAAATTTTAGCATGAGTATCTGTCAGGTTAACTGGTCCTGACCTCACCTGATGTCCTGATATAAGATGTACCACTTGTATTCACTGCATAGGTGGAACATGCACTCGTGTCAATCATGACTTCATGGTACTGTTCACTTCCCTGAATCAGAAAGGTGTGGGTTCAGGTTCTATCCTAGAGACTTTAGCACATAATCCAGTCTGACACAGCAAGCGAGTAGTGGAGGGAAGCTTTACTGCCAGAGCTGTTGCCTTTTGGATGAGGCATTGAATTGATGTTCCATCTGCCTTTGAAGAAGGAGTTTCAGAGGAATGCTAGCAAACAAAATTTGACACCAAGCCACAACAGTATTTAACCAAGCTTTTGGACATTTAACGAGACAGGTTTTAAGGGGCATCTTACAGGAGATAGAGAGTGGAGTTACAAGTGACTTTAGGAAAGGAATTCCAGAGCTTAGGGTCTAGACTGGAGAGGGCATACTTTGAAGAAGATCTAAAATGTTGTTCCCTATGGCGGGAAGACTGGCTAGGGCTACTGGGGGGACTTTAAACTAGAAAGGTTAGGGGGAGGGATTAGTGATGTGGAGACTGGGAGCAAGGAAGTTAGCTCCCAGGTAGGGAAGGACTCTAGGCAGGATGAGAGGCAGGTTAGATGAGTGGGGGAGAAAGGAAATGTGCAGTCTGAGGGACTGAGCTGTGTCTATTTTAATGCCAGGAGTGTAGTAAATAAGGTGGATGAACTTAGGGTGTGGATTGCTGCTTGGGATTGTGATGTGGTGGCCAGTGGCCATTACAGAGACTTGGATGTCTCAGGGACAGGACTGGGTACTACAGGTCCCGGGATTCAGATCCTTCAGGAAGGACAGGGAGGGAGGCAAAAGAGGTGGTGGAGTGGCACTGTTGATCAGGGACAGTGTCATGGCTGCAGAGAAGGTGGATACCGAGGAGGGAATGTCTACGGAGTCTCTGTGGGTGGAAGTTAGGAATAGCAAAGGGTCGGTGACGTTGCTGGGTGTATTCTATAGGCCGCCCAATAGTGACAGAGAAGTTGAGGTGCAGATAGGGAAACAGATACTGGAGAGATGTAGAAATAACAGAGTTGTTGTGATGGGAGACTTCAATTTCCCAAACATCGACTGGAATATCCCAAGGGTAAGGGGTTTGGATGGGGAGGAGTTTGTTAGGTGTGTTCAGGAGGGTTTCCTGACACAGCACGTGGACAAGCCTACGAGAGGAGAGGCTGTACTGGACCTGGTACTAGCTAATGAATCAGGACAGGTGATGGATCTCTCGGTAGGAGAGCATCTTGGGGATGGAGATCATAATTCTATCTCCTTCACCCTTGCATTGGAAAAGGATAGGATCAGGCAGGCTAGGAAGGTGTTTGTCTGGAATAAGGGGAAATATGAAGACATCAGGCAGATGTTGGGGCGAATAAACTGGAAGGAGGTGTTCTTGGGGAAAAGCACAGAAGGAAGGTGGCAGATATTCAAGGAATGCTTGTCTGGAGCTTTGCACGACAACGTTCCGGTGAGACAAGGAGGTTTTGGTAGGATGCGGGAACTGTGGTGCACGAAGGCTGTGGTGAACATAGTCAGGAAGAAAAGAAAGGTGTATAAAAGGTTCAAAGAGCTAGGAGATGTTGGGGATCTAGAGAAGTATAAGGCTTATAGAAGAGAGCTTAAAAAGGAAATTAGGAGAGCCAGAAGGGGTCATGAGAAGGCCTTGGCTGGTAGGATTAAGGAGAATCCCAAGGCCTTCTACAAATATGTGAAAAGTAAAAGGATGAGAAGAGAAGGGATAGGACCTATAAAAGGTGAAGGGGGAAAAGTCTGTATGGAACCGGAAGAAATGGCAGAGGTGCTTAATGAGTACTTTGCCTCAGTATTCACGGTAGAAAGTGATCTGGGAGGATGCACTACAAGTTTGCGGCAGACTGAAAAGATTGAGTATGTAGATATTAAGGAAGCGGATGTGTTAGAACTTTTAAATGCTATCAAGATAGACAAGTCTCCGGGACCAGATGGGATGTACCCCAGGTTATTGTGGGAGGTGAGGGATGTCATTGCAGAGCCCCTGGCGATGATCTTTGCGTCGTCGATGGAGACGGGAGAGGTTCCGGAGGATTGGAGGATTGCGGATGTGGTCCCTATTTTCAAGAAAGGGAACAGGGATAGTCCTGGAAATTACCGACCGGTGAGTCTGACCTCAGTGGTTGGTAAGCTGATGGAGAGGCTTCTGAGGGACAAGATTTACGAGCATTTGGAGAAGTTTAGTTTGATTAGAAATAGTCAACATGGTTTTGTAAAAGGCAGGTCGTGCCTTACAAGCTTAATTGAGTTCTTCGAAAATGTGACTGAACACATTGACGAAGGAAGAGCAGTGGACGTGGTGTACATGGACTTCAGCAAGGCATTTGACAAGGTCCCACATGCAAGACTTCTTGAGAAGGTGAGAGGGCATGGGATCCAAGGGGCTTTGGCCTTGTGGATCCAGAACTGGCTTGCCTGAAGAAGGCAGAGGGTGGTTGTGGATGGCTCTTTTTCTGCATGGAGGTCGGTCACCAGTGGAGTGCCCCAGGGATCTGTTCTAGGACCCTTGCTGTTTGTCATTTTCATAAATGACCTGGATGAGGAAGTGGAGGGATGGGTGAGTAAGTTCGCCGATGACACGAAGGTCGGTGGTGTTGTGGATGGTCTGGAGAGATGTCAGAAGTTGCAGCATGACATTGACAGGATGCAAGACTGGGCGGAGAAGTGGCAGATGGACTTCAACGCGGATAAATGTGTTGTGGTCCATTTTGGCAGATCCAACGGGATGAATGAGTACACTATCAAAGGTAGGAGTCTTAGCTGTGTGGAAGAGCAGAGGGATCTTGGGGTCCGGGTCCATAAGACTCTCAAATCGGCCTCCCAGGTGGAGGATGTGGTTAAGAAAGCTTATGGTGTACTGGCCTTCATTCATCGAGGGATTGAGTTCAGGAGTCAGGAGGTAATGCTGCAGCTTTATAGGACCCTTGTCAGACCACACTTGGAGTACTGTGCGCAGTTCTGGTCGCCTCACTATAGGAAGGACGTGGAAGCTATTGAAAGGGTGCAGAGGAGATTTACAAGGATGTTGCCTGGATTGGGAGGCATGCCTTATGAAGACAGGTTGAGGGAGCTGGGACTGTTCTCCCTGGAGAGACGAAGGTTGAGAGGCGACCTGATAGAGGTTTACAAGATGTTGAGAGGAATAGATAGGGTGGACTCTCAGAGACTATTTCCCAGGGCTGAAATGGTCGCGACGAGAGGGCACAGATTTAAGGTGCAGGGAAGCAAGTACAGAGGGGATGCTAGGGGAAAGTTTTTCACTCAGAGGGTGGTGAGTGAATGGAATCGGCTGCCGTCGGTGGTGGTCGAGGCGAACTCGCTGGGGTCTTTTAAAAGACTTCTGGATGAGTATATGGGATCCAATGGGATTGGGGGTTATAGATAGGTCTATGGCTGGGTAGGTTTTGATGTGTTCAGCACAACTTGTGGGCCGAAGGGCCTGTTTGTGCTGTAGTGTTCTATGTTCTATGTTACAGCTAGTATTTATCCAGCAGCAATGTGGTTAAAGGAAAGATGATGTGAACATTTATATTGGTTGTCTGTGGGAGTTTGCAGTGCACAGATTGGCTGTTGTGTTTCTTGTATCACAATAATGGCTGCACTTCAAAATTACTTAATGTTTGCGACATCCCAAAGTGGTAAAAAGTGTTATATGAGCAAATAGCTCCAAATCTGTCAGCCGCTCTTCAGTGGTCAATGCCAATCCTCAAGCTTTTCAATGTAGAGGTCACTGAACATAGATAAGGAATGAGAGCCACAGTTGGTTTTTACAAAGAACATAGAACATTACAGCGCAGAACAGGCCTTTCGGCCTTCGATGTTGCGCCAACCAATTAAGAAAAAGCAATGACGCTCTAACCTAAACCATTCCCTTTTCATCCATAAACTTATCTACTAACCTCTTAAACGCCCCCAAACTTGGTGCATCTACAACTGCAGCAGGCAGGGCATTCCATACCCTTACCACCCTTTGGGTAAAGAACCTACCTCTGATATCCGTCCTATAACTACCACCCCTTAATTTAAAGCTATGTCCCCTCGTGCTAGCTTTCTCCATCCTAGGAAAAAGGCTATCACTGTCCACCCTATCTAAACCTCTAATCATCTTATATGTTTCAATAAGGTCTCCTCTTAGCCGCCTCCTTTCTAACGAAAACAACCTCAAATCCCTCAGCCTCTCCTCATAAGACCTGCCCTCCATACCAGGCAACATCCTGGTAAACCTCCTCTGTACCCTCTCCAATGCCTCCACATCTTCCTTATAATGTGGGGACCAGAACTGTACACAATAGTCCAAGTGCGGCCACACTAGAGTTTTGTACAGTTGCAACATGACGTTGCGGCTCCGAAATTCCCCCTACCAACAAAAGCTAACTGCACATTTCACGAGGCTGTGAAATATGGGATGAAGCTATGCACATTCACACTCAGGTCTGAGCCATATACACACCTGAGAGGATTGGTGAATTCAGCATCTAACCAGACTGCATGGCATTTCCAGTTTACTACTATCACTATAGGCTGCCACGTACACCAACTTAGTGACAAGCTGAAGAGAAGTAGGACTGTCTGTATTGAAGAGCTGGTTTCCTAATTATTAAAAATTCAGAGTAAATGTTTCATTTTATTTAAATCTTTGAATCAACATAACAATTGAGTTTGCATTTTAAAAACAAAACCTTTATTGCCAATTTTCTTTTATTTACTATTGGTCCTTATGCTATATTTTATGGTAAATATTGTAATATATGTGTATATATATATAACAACATATATATATAGCTGTCTGAGTTGAAGATTGACCATTGCTTGTAATAAATTGCATTATATGACAATTGAGATTGCATTTTAAAAAAATAATCTTTAGTCTTGCTAATTTTCTCCTCTACGATCTCTTTGCAAAGCTTTTGACTTTTGCTGTTTGGTTTCACAGTACCTGGCATTTTGATAAGCTAAACAATCATAGGAACATCACGTTCTAGCTTGAGTCTGTTCTAATCTGTTCTGCATTTGGAGTATTGCGTGCAGTTCTGCTCAGAAAGACGTGGAAGCATTGGAAAGAATGCAAGGAAGGTTCACCAGGATGTTGCATGCTCTCGAAGGTGTTGGCTATGAGGAGAGGTTGAATAAACGAGCATTGTTTTCATTGGAAAGACAGAAGCTGAGGGAAGACCTGATAGAGGTCTATGAAATTATGAAAAGCAAAGACAATGTGGATAGTTAGAAGCTTTTTCCAAGGGTGGATGCCTCAATTACAAGAGGGCAAAGGTGAGAGAGGGAAAGTTTAAGGGAGATGTATGGGTAAAGTTTTTCAGGCAGAGAGTGGAGGGTGCCCGGAACGTGCTGGTGGAAGCAGGTACATTAGCAACATTTAAGAGGCATCTGGGTGGATATGTGAATAGAGGGATATAGACCAAGTAAGTGCAGAAAATTTGTTTTTTAGTTAAGGCATCATGATTGTCCCAGGCATGGAGAGCCAAAGAGTCTGTTTCTGTGCTGTATTTTTCTTTGTTCTTTGTGCCCGTGTGGTTACGTTTTCAGAAGGGATCAGGAGCAAAAGTCCTGGCCACAAATGTTACTTTTGGTATTACTACTTTCAGTGGGACAATCAAATCAAATGCTAATAATAAATCAAATCAAATCAATAGTCTGATTTGATTTGATTTATTATTGTCACATATATTGGTGTACAGTGAAAAGTATTATTTCTTGCACACTATACAAAACATACCATACATAGAGAAGGAAAGATGATGCAAAATGTGTTTTTACAGACATAACTAGGGTGTAGAGGAAGCTCAGCTTACTACAAGGTAGGTCCATTCAAAAAGCTGATGGTACCAGGAAAGGAGCTGTTCTTGGGTTGGGTTGGTGACCTCAGAGTTTTGTATCTTTTTCCTGACTGAAGGTAAAAGAAAGTCTGGTGTGTGTGGCTTGCTACTGAATGACTAACCTTGTTGACTCACAGAAGGAATGTGGGAATGATACTCCCTGTTGCTCCAGACAAATTGGATTCTATTATCTGTTTTCTAATATCATGAGTTCACAATGTAGTTTTCTATTGTTAAAATAATTATCCTGTCTACCTTTAAGATCATTAAGTCTTAAAGGGACTTCCTTTAAGTAATTTAATGTTTAATTGCTCTTGGTGAGATACATTTCTAATTTTTTAGATCCATAAGACCATTAAAAAAATTAGGAACAGGAGTAGGCCATTTAGTCCCTCGAGCCTGCTCCACTATTCAGTAGGATTATGGCTGATGTGACATTCCTCATGAGCATTATCTTGCCCTTTCTCCATAACCCTTGGCTCCCTTACTGATCAAAAATCTATCTATCTCAGCCTAAATGTACACGATGACTCAGAGCTCTCTTTGAAAGGCGTTTCCAAGACTCTCAATCCTTTCAGAAAAGAAATTCTTCCTCATCTTATCATAAATTGTGTTCTGAGACAATGCTATCTGGTCCTAGATTCTCTGATGCAGGGAAACATCCTCTCAGCATTTACTCTGTCACGCCCCTTAGGAATCCTATATGTGTCAGATGGAATCAGCACTTGTATTTTTTGCACTTGGGACAGACTCAAAACTATTCTATGTATTAGCTAAACTGCCAAATGTTGCTGTTGAAGGTTCAATGATAGAATGTTTATTAGGGGCAGACACAGTTACACTAGAAGTAGACAGATATTTTGTATTTGTAACAGAAGTATGGTGAATGGAGTACAGAGTCAATAAATTTATCACAGTGTAATGCAAAATGTCTTATTCTACCACTAATTGTTAAGTGAAGATGGCTCATTTAGAGTTTAATTCCTGGTTGTTTGGGGAACATTGCAGATTACAATGTGCTTGAGTTTCAGGCTGTAGTCAGAAGAACTTTTTTGAGATGCGTTAGAGCATTAGATATAGATGTTAATATATCACTAGTTGATTCTTGTGCTGTAGCTTTCGTTAAGTTGGATGATGCATTAATTTTTTTCAGACATTAGTGGTATACTCTGCACTTGTTATTGTTCTTTAATATGGTACTGTGTCTCTTTAAACCAATTGTTAACCTGAACCTGGGTTAGATTCCTGGCTCGGGTCACAGTCTGTGTGGAGTTTGCACATTCTCATCATGTCTGCATGGGTTTCCTCCAGGTATTCTGGTTTCCACCCACGGTCCCAAGATGTGTGGGTTAGGTTGATTGGCCATGGTAAAATTGTCCCTTACTGTCCTGGGAAGTGTAGATTAGAGGGATTAGCAGATAAATGTGTAGGGATATGGAGATAGGGCCTGGGTGGAATTGTGGTTGGTGCAGATTCGATGGGTTGAAGGGCCTGTTTCTGCACTGTAGGGTTCTATGTTCAATGATTTACTAAGTTTAATTGGTGATTTGCCAGGGAACTTTGCAGATCTAAAAGAATGGTGAAAACAGACAGTCTGTAGGTAGGATTTTTGAACTTTGTGGGGATCATTCTCCCATCCCATTGTGCTAATTTTCTAGCGCAGCAGACCAGGAGAATCACGCAAGGGATGATTCACAGGATTCTCGAGGGCATTTGTATCCCATTAGTCTCTCCCAGCGCTGGATTTCCAGCACATTCTGCTCCGCACCAGAAATCGGCAGGGCTAGTATTTAAGTGATATTTCATATATCATTTAAATGCTATTCTCCAGGCCCGCTAGCCTCTCCCACCCCACTCCAGTTGGAATTACATTAGCTCCTCACTTTCGAGAAACTAGCGATCTGCCCCTGCTAGAGTGAGAGTCCTTGGGGTGGGGTGGGTTGGGGGGGGGGGGGGGGAGGGGGGGTGGGGGTGGTAGGGTGGCAGGAGGTGTCCCTGGTGCGGGTGTTCTACCGGTGGGGAGATTGACACTGTGGAGGGGAAGGGGTAGGAGAGGAGAGCTGGTGGCTGGGCGTTGGGGTAGTCCTGGGGGACAGGGATGTAGAAGGGGCTACAATTGGGCTGTGGGGGATTTGGGGGAGGGGAGCACTGCAAGGGTCCTGGGCGGGGCAGCAAAAGGAGGCTGACAGTTCATGGCCATTGTGCATATGCAGAGGCCCATTAGTTTCAATCTCCTGGGCGGGAATAGGTCCCACCCTCTGGAATCTAATGATATTCATGCTGGTGGCCTCTGCATTGCACGGAGTGTGGAAGATTCTAGTCCGAATTCTCACTGAAAAGAACAACATGAATTATTCCAGTTTTCCTGCAAATTCAATATTTAGATTTTTTTGGAAGAATTTTCCTGGTGTCTAAGCATCTGCAGTTGGGGAAATCTTGCAGGCGGATTGAAATCCATAGCAGTCAAATAAAGTTCTCTTCACAAAAAAAAGTGTAGGTCAATTTCAGGCCAGAACTTAGGAGACTGATGTTGTCTATCTATAAAAACTGGATACTAACAAATCAACTACAGTGTTACAGTAAGTAGAGCCATATATTATTTTATAACAATGAGGGTTTCATCTATAAATGTGATAGAAAATTGTGACACTTGCAACTAAGTACATATATGAATGAAAGATAGAATGAAAGACCCGTGTTTATATAATACCTTTTACAACCTCAGGATATCCCATAAGACCAGTTGATGGGCAACACGATAGCTCAGTGACTATCACTGTTGCTGTGCAGATACAGGGATTTGGGCCAGTATCTGTGAGAGTTTGCACATTCTCCCTGTGCTTGCATTGGTTTTCTCCGGATCCTCCGGTTTCCTCCCACACCCCAAAGATGCGCTGTCAGGCTGATTGGTGAAACAAATTGTTCCTAATTTGTCTCCCCAATTTGGTTCCAATGCAGATTTCCGTAAACATAGACAAGGGTCATGGGTGGAAGTGGGAACGTTAAAATAGCGGCACTGGCTCATTGGGCCGAAGGGCCTGTTTCCCGTGCTGTGTTGTTCTTTTTTTAAGGCGTAGGAGCAGAATTAGGCCACTCAGCCCATCAAGCCTGCTCTGCCATTCAATCATGACTGATTTTTTTTCTCATCCCATTCTCCTGTCTTTTCCCACAACCCCTGATCTCCTTATTAATCAAGAATCTATCTATCTATCTCTGTCTTAAAGGCACTCAATGACCTGGCCTCCAAAACATTCCATGGCAAAGAGCTCCACAGATTCACCACTCTCTAGCTGAAGAAATTCCTTCTCCTCTTTGTTTTAATGATCGTCCCTGTAGCCTGAGTTGTGTCCTCTGCTTTTAGTTTCTCCTACTAGAGAAACCATCATCTCCACGTCCATTCTACCCAGGCCTTGCAGTACCCTATAAGTTTCAATAAGATCCTTCCTCATCCTTCTAAATCCAACGAGTTTACATGTCCTCAACCATTCTTCATACGACAAGCTCTTCATTCCGGGGATGGAGGCTTATACAGCCTCAGAATTACATCCCTGCTCTTGTATTCTAATCATCTCGACATGAATGCTTAACATTCCTAACTGCCGACTGAATGTGCACGTTAACATTAAGAAAATCTTGAACAATGACTCACAAGTCCCTTTGTGTTTCTGTTCTCCTAAGCATTTTCCCCATTTAAAAAATAGTCTACGCCTCCATTGCTCTTTACAAACTGCATAATCTCAAACTTTTCCACACTATATTCCATCTGCCACTTCTTTGCGACTCTCCTAACCTGTCCAAGTCCTTCTGCAGTCCCCTGCTTCCTCAATACTACTGTCCCTCTACATACCTTTGTGTCATCTGCAAACTTAGCAACAATGCCTTCAGATCCTTCTTTCAAATTATTAATGTATATTGTGAAAAGTTGTAGTTCTGGCACTGACCCCTAAGGCACACCACTAGTCACCGGCTGCCATCCTGAGAAAGACCCCTTAAGTTTCACTCTCTGCTTCTGCCAGTCAACCAATCCTCTATCCATGCCAGGATTTATCCTTAATACCATGGGCACTTAACTTATTTAACAATCTCCTCTGCAGCACCTTGTCAAAGCCCTTCTGAAAATCTAAATAAATCATGTCCACTGGCTCTCCTTTATCTAACTTCTTTGTTACCTCCTCAAAGAACAGATTTGTCAGACATGACCGTCTCTTGACAAAGCTGTGCGGACTCAGTCCTACTTTATCATGCACTTCCAAGTACTCTGTGCTCTCATCTTTAATAATGGACTGTAAAATCTTGTCAATGACTGAAGTCAGGTTAACCAGCCTAGAATATCCCATTTAGTGCCTTCTTCCCTTCTTAAACAGCAGTGTTACATTAGCTACTTTCCAGTCCTCTGGAACCCTCCTGCCTCCTGAAAGATCATCATCCAATGCCTCCACCATTTCCTTGGCTATCTCTCTTAGAATCCTAGGGTAGTCTATCTGGTCCAGGTGATTTAAAACAAACAAAGAACAAAGAACAAAACAGCACGGGAAACAAGCCCTTCGGCCCAATGAGCCTGCGCCGCCACCCCGATGTTCCCACCTCCACCCGCGATCCCCGTCCATGTTCATAGATCTATGGATTAAAAACCAAATTTGAGACAATTTAGGGAGAATTTGTTTTGCCAATTAGTCTAAGAGCACATCTTTGGGATGTGGGAGGAAACCGGAGCGCCCAGAGAAAACCCACGCAAGCACGGGGAGAATGCACGAACTCCCACAAACACAAGCCCAAATCCATGTATCTGCACAGCACAGCGATAGTCTCTGAGCTGTCGTGTTGCCCATCAAATGGTCCAGGTCAAGTGTACACTAACAACGTGAAGCACTAGGATACTCTCAAAAAAAAAATCCAATAGCAGCCCTCTCACGACCCATTGCGTGTATGCCCCTCATTAGACAACAAGGTGGACCAAAGCACCTGTAGGATAAAAACAAGTACATCAATATCATCATCTATTTACACACTTCCCAGGGACTCCCAAGGCTCATGATCCCTAATTTAAATCAGTTTTCTATACCCCTCCATTCCCATTCTGTTCATGTGCCCATCTAAGTATTTCTTAAATAACTCCAGAGTACCTGCCTCCACCACTTTACGTGGCAGCGCATTCCATACCCCCACCACCCTCTGTGTGAAAAAACTCCCTCTAGCATCCAAATTATACCTTACCCCCCCTCACCCTAAGCCTGTGACTCCTCGTGCTATTCGAGTCCATCCTAGGAAAAAGCTTAACCCTGTTTACTCTATCTATATCCCTCATAATCTTGTACACCTCTATTAGATCTCCTCTAAGTCTACGTCTTTCTAAGGAAAACAGTCCCAATTTGCCTAACCTCTCCTCGTAACTCAGACCTTCCATACCAGGCAGCATCATGGTAAACCTCCTCTGCACTCTCTCCAGAGTCTCCATGTCCTTCCGGTAGTAAGGCGACCAGAACTGGACGCAGTATTCCAAATGAGGTCTAACCAGCGTTTTATACAACTGCAACATTAAAGGCCAGCTCTTGTACTCTATACCTCTTCCTATAAAGGCTAACATACTATATGCTTTCTTCACAACCTTCTCCACTTGCTCTGCCACCTTCAGAGACTTGTTCACCTGCACCCCCAGGTCCCTCTGCGTTTCTATACTCTTAATAGGTCTACCCTTTATCATATACCTCCCCCCTACATTCTATTCACATTCCAACCTTTCAGTTTCCCCAGAACTTCTCCTTGGTGATGGCACTACACTCACCTGTGCCCCCTGACTCTCCTGGAGCTCTGGCATTCCACTTGTGTCTTCCACTGTGAAGACTGATGCAAAGTAACTGTTCAGTTCTCTGCCATTGCTTTGTTTCCTATTATTACTTCTCCAGCCTCATTTTCTGGTTGTCCAATTTTTGCCTCCCTCTTATCTTGCATATATTGAAAAAAATCTCTTCCTATCTTTTTTTATTTTACTAGCTGGCTTATACTCATATTGATCTTCTCCTCCCTTATTGATTTTTTTAGTTGTCCTCTCGTTTTTAAAGACTTCCAATCGTTTAGCCTCCCATTAATCCTTGCCATTTTATTTTGCTTTTGTGCTGTCCTTAATTTCCTTCATTGGCTATGGATTTCTTGTCCGCTCCTGAACATGTTTCCTCTGCCTTGGGATGAATTTCTGTTGTGCCTCCCATATAACTCTCAGAAACTCCTGCCTTTGCAGTTCCATTGTCTTCCCTTCTAGGTTTTCTTTCCAATCAATTCTAGCCAACTCCTCCCTCATGTCTTTGTGTTACCATTATTTAATCCCAAATACTTTACAGTCAATGAAGTACTTTAAAGGGTACTTTAAAATCACTGTTGTCATTTAGGAAACATTGAAACTGATTTGCATAAGCAAGATCCCACTAATAGCAATAAGCTATCTAAGATATTTATGAATAAGAAGATCACCAGCTTAAGTGATTTTGAGTGAGGGATTATATTTCATGCTTCTGAGATATGCAGAGATGATACTCAACAGGCCCCTTTTGTGGACAAGAGTTTTGTTACAATGCTTTTAAAATGTCTGCTGCCTTATCTTACAACTCGGTTTCAGTCTGTCATGAGCCATACCCACAAGGCTTCACTCAAAGCACATGGCATGGTGTGCAGTGAACAGACACATGCAATTAAACATCAACCAATTGAAGCAACATCTCTCTGCCCTTATATAACTCAAGGTCTTATTTTAAATTAAATATCATAAACATTGAATCATTACTTGGAGGCCAGAGTGTCTGTTTTCTCTTAACTACAGAAATAGTCTTTGAGATATGAAGGTGAACTATGAACTTGAAATTATGGTTCCGTGTGACCACTTTGAGGAGAGACCATGATGTTAGAATCATGCAGTGCAGAAGAGGCCTTTTAGCCTACTGTGCCTGCACTGACATGTGAGAAACACCTGACCTCCCACCTAATCCCATTTACAAGTACTTCAGCCTTGATGCAAGCTTGTCGACGTTATTTTGGCTGTTTGATGCAAACTCAATCTCCAACTTAATTTCTTAGTTTATTTGTGCAAAGTCGCTTTCTGAAGTGTGCTTTTACTTTACCATGTCGCTTTGTGATTCTTCTTCTGCTTTGACATTTTCATTGGGTAATGGTGACAGCTTAAGACTAGTAAGTGGCATGTGGAATTTATAAATAAGTTATGACTACTCATAAGTTTGACTGATGTCTTTCTGGTCAGAAAGAATGGGATGGGTCAACATTTGCAAAATGAGATATGAATGGATTGTTTAAGTATTTTCCATCCCACATGCTGGCTCTCAGACAGGCCTTGATTATATTGTTGAACTGTTCAGTGTTGTTATTCGATTGCAGGCTGTATATCAATGTCAGATGGTGCTAAATTCCATAGCTTGATAGGAACTTCATAATGAACTAGTTTGTTTGCAGTCATTTTATGTATAGTAATGGCAATCAGCCATAGTCCATGATCAAAGGCATCTTCCTATTTTAGAGAGAGCAATTGGTTCTATAGCTTGAGGGTCACCACTATGCATCAAGTTTTATGAAAGGCAAGGAGGCAGGCTTTCGTGAACCACTGCAGCAGGTGCTGTATTAGAGCTGTGTTGATGGTGTCATTCTGCATACAGTCCAACTATCTAGCTACTAAGCTAGTCAACCCTGATAGTTTTTGGCAAATTCCATTTTGTAATCAGTTTAATCAAACAGCAATGATCAAATTGGTGATTATGGAATTTGTTGTAGTGAGTTCCCGCAATTTGCTATGTTGTCATGCCATGTTCTTATATCTGTGGATTTACGGAAAAATGAAGTTACTTTATTAAACAACATGGAGAATGGAACTTTGTGTTGAAACAAGATTGAGTTGAGAGGTCAGGTGACCTTCCTCCATGTCTGCCAATAAACTCAAAACTGCCCAAGACTGGAAATTATCTTGTTGGCCTGGTCTGGACATTAAAAGGTAAATTACCTTTCTGGGATATTCTATTAAGAAGCCATTAGAATACAACAGATCTTTCTTGTAGATTTAACTACTGCTATTGTCCAAATGCTCTTAGAAAATAACGCATAATGGCAACACTGAATTATTGGATACAGAATGGAATTCAAAAAATAGGTCTGGAATACACTACCTGGGAGGATGGTGGAGGCGGGATGCTCCACATATTTAAAAAGTAACTGGATGAGTACTTGGCATGCTATAACATTCAAGGTTATGGCCAAGTGCTGGCTAATGGGATTAAGGTCAGAGCCTTTCATGCATCAGTGCAGACTGTACTGTAGTATTCAGTGACTACTAGGAGATGCAGATGGTCAAAACCTTCAATTCCATTGTGTGTCAATGCTTAAGGGGTCAGGATTTTTTTTTTGTGTTATCAGTGGAAAAACAGATACAGTGGTCACCAGACAGAAACCAACTTGTGATAAGGAACAGTTATGAATACACATTTTGAGAGGATTCTCAGTATGTCAGTCAGTCTGGAAGACAGAGGCTCAGAGAAGATATCTCACACAGCAAAGAAAGGACCCTGTCTAGAATCACATAGCAGGCTAAGAAGTGGGGCTATCAATGGTTTGGTGAACCAAGATGTAGAGATGCCGGCGTTGGACTGGGGTAAACTCAGTAAAGTTTTACAACACCAATTTTCACTGCATTTGCCTGACGAAGGCTATAGAGTCGAAAGCTCGCGAATTTACTATCAAATAAATTGGTTGGATTTAAAATTGGTGTTGTAAAACTTTACTTGGTGAACCAAGCCAGTTCTTCGCTACAGGGCCTCGACTGCATCTGAACTACAGCAAAATCAGAAGCCAACTGCTAAGTAGTAAGCCACTGCAAATTCATAGCCAGAAACTTCAATCTTCTATTTCTTCAGTGAACCAGGCCTGCAACATTTCAAGCTTCCATCTCAAAAGAGTTAAGGAGACCACTAATGTTTTGGATTTTTTAAAAAGCCTAAGTGTATACTATCTCTTTTGATAATCACCTTCTCTTATGTGCGTGAGTTAGTGGATCTGTTGAGAATACATTTGCATGTCATAGAATCATAGAACCCTACAGTGCAGAAGGAGGCCCTTCAGCCCAACAAGTCTGCATCAATCACAATCCCACCAGGCCTCACCCCCATATGCTTACACATTTACATGCTAATCCTTCTAGCCTGCGCATCTCAGGACACTAAGGGGCAATTTTAGCATTGTCAATCAATCTAATATCTTTGGACTATGGGAGGAATCCGGAGCACCCAGAGAACCTGCGCAGACACAAGGAGAATGTGCAAACTCCACACAGACAGTGATCCAAGCTGGGAATCGAACTCTGGTACCTGGAGCTGTGAGGCAGCAGTGCTAACCACGGTGCTACCGTGCCGCCCATCAAGAAGTGAACTTTTTTTTTACTCATGATGAAAACCTTTCTTTGGTCTGATCAAATTCACAGCACTCAAGGGATTAAAGCACTTCTTTAAAACACTCTGTCTGCAGTCAGTTGAAAATTGAGGGAAGCATTCTGCTATCTTTCCCCTCTCTGCAACAATTTAAATCCTGAACATAAACAAAAAACATTGATTGCAAGGGGTGGCTAGCATTTCTATGCCATTATTTTGCTATTACTGTGCTTACCCAGTCCAACACCGCATCTCCACATCATAGTTTTGCTGGCCAAGTAGTTGGCTGTTGAGGTGCGAGATATGGATTAACAGACTGCATGTGCTGTATAGTTTCCAATGCACTTTTTTATGTAGCAATCTATTGTTGGCCACAGATTGCTTCACTGGTGGCTTTGAACTTAACACAGTAAGAAGTCTGACCGATTTATTTGATAGTAAATTCACAAGCTTTCAAGGCTGTGCTCCTCATGGGTGAATGAGGTGTTCTGGTCTCAAACAGCACATATAACAGCACAGACTGTTTGTTTACAGATTTCTGATTAGAATTCAATTCTTTACACCTCACCTGCTATTCAAGTCTTAAAGTGGCTAACAATGCGAGTGGACGTTCGGCCTCCGACCTTCGGGTAAGCATTCTCCAAGGTGGCTTTCACGACACACGACCGCGCAGAATTGCCGAGCAGAGACTGATAGCCAAGTTCTGCACACATGAGGACGGTCTCAACAGGGATCTTGGCTTCATGTCACACTATCTGTAACCCCCCTGACTTGCCTGGGTTAGCAAAAAACCTCACTTACTGTGCGGACAGGAGACAATACACATCTCTGTAACCTGTGCTCAGTGGTCCGTCCACTCACATTGTCGACCACTTTAAGTCTTAAATAGCAGGTTAGGTATAAAGATTCGCATTCTAATCAGTAATCTGTAAACAGTCAGTGCTGATATGTGTGCTGTTTGAGGCCAGAACACCTTATTCACCTGACAAAGAGCACAGCCTCGAAAGCTTGCGAGTTTACTGTCAAATAAATCGGTTGGATTTAAACCTGTTGTTGTGAGACTTCTTACTGTGTTTACCCCAGTCCAACGCCGGCATCTCTACATCATGGCTGTGGGCTTGCGCTTAAGTTGTGCTTCAGCAATACACCTTGCTTTGTGAGCTTGACAGCCTTTGTGAATGAGGCAGTGCCAGGTAGGGCGGTTTTGTGCCAGTGGTCACATCAACATCAAGCGACTTCAGGGAGGCTTTGAATGTGTCTTTGAAATGTTTCTTCTGCCCTCCATGCGAGTGTCTTTCAGCAGAGAGTTCCCCAAAAAGGAGTTGCTTGGGTATGCGCTCATCTGACATACAGATGACATGACCTGCCCAGCAGGTCTGCGCTCTCGTCAGCAGTGTGTGGACTGATGGTAGACTTGCTCTACAGAGAATTTCAGTGTCTGGTACTTTGTCTTGCCATCTGATATGTAATATTCTGCAAAAACAATTCATGTGGAAATGATTGAGCTATCTTGCATGCCTTCAATACACAGTCCATGTTTCACAGGCATACAGGAGGGTAGTGAGTTCCATGGTGCTGTAGACCTTCAGTTTTGTTTCTGGGCTGATTCCTCGATGTTTCCATACAGTGGAGCGCAACCTACCAAAGGCGGAACTTGCCTTTGCTATTCTGCAATTAATTACTGTATCAATAGTCACTGCTTGGGAGAGGGTGCTGCCAAGATAAGTGAACTGGTCCACTGCCTGTAGTTTCTGCCCTTTGATTGTGATTATGAGTTCTGTATACCATTGGAATAGGCTAGTGCATGACTTCTGTCTTTTTAATGTTGATGGTGAGTCCAAAGCCGTGAAAAATTTGTCCATATTGACTTGTATCTTTGGCTCTAAGCCAGCATACAGGGTGCAGTCATCAGCAAAGAGGAAATCTCTCAGGACAGTCTCTTTCACTTTGGTATTAGCTTGAAGTCTCCTCAAGTTGAAGAGCTTCCCATCCACTCTGTACTTGAGGCTGATTGCAGCAACACTGTCCTGGAAGGCATCATTCAGTTTGGCAGTAAATGTCATGCTGAACAGTGTGGGTGCGAGCATACAGCCCTGTTTGACACCATTGGTGACTGGGAATACCTCAGAGGATTCTCCGCCATCAAGTACTCTGGCCACCATGCCATCATGGAACTGGCGTATCATCTGAATGAATTTGGGGGCAGACGAACATTGACATGATCCTCCACAGGCCTTGTTGGCTTACAGTGTCAAAGACTTTTGCGAGGTCAACAAAGGTTGTATAGAGCTCGAGATTCTACTCCTGACACTTCTCCTGAAGTTGGCGCACAGCAAAAATCATGTCCGTGGTCCCATGACCTTTGCGGAATCCACATTGTGACTCTGGAAGCAGGCCCAGCTCCAGATGAATGACCAGACGATTTAGCAGGACTCTTGCTGGGTTTTTCCTGTGATGGAGAGCAGCGAGATTCCTTGGTGATTGTCGCATACTTGCCGATTGCTCTTCCTCTTGTAGAGGTGTACAATGGAAGCATCCTTAAGTTCCTGAGGAACAGATCCTTGCTTCCAAAAGGAGTGGAACAACTCGATGAGCTTCTCGATAAGTGCAGGACCAACAGTTTTGTAGATCTCTGCGGGTATGACATCTGCCTCTGGGGCTTTGCCACTGGATAGCTGGCTGACAGCTTTTGTACTTTGGCTACTACTGGTGGGTCATCCATGGCACTGTTGATATCAATCTGGGGAATTCTGTCTATTATCTCATCGTTAATAGATGATGGTCGGTTGAGGATAGCTTCAAAGTGTTCAGCCCATCTCTGCAGGATCTGAGCCTTCTCTGTAATGAGAATTTTACCTCAGGAGGGGAGAACACTGGAGAGATTGAGGTCCATGGAGAGTGTTGAACATAGAACATAGAACATTACAGCACAGAACAGGCCCTTCGGCCTTCGATGTTGCGCCGACCAATATAAAAAGCAATGCCCCTCCAAACTAAACCATTCCCTTCTCTTCCATATACTTATCAACTAATCTCTTAAACGCCACCAAACTTGGCGCATCTACAACTGCTGCAGGCAGGGCATTCCACTCCCGAACCACCCTTTGGGTAAAGAACCTACCTCTGATATCCGTCCTATAACTATCACCCCTTAATTTAAAGCTGTGTCCCCTCGTGCTAGCTTTCTCCATCCTAGGAAAAAGGCTATCACTGTCCACCCTATCTAAACCTCTAATCATCTTATATGTTTCAATAAGGTCCCCTCTTAGCCGCCTCCTTTCTAACGAAAACAATCTCAAATCCCTCAGCCTCTCTTCATAAGACCTGCCCTCCATACCATTTGAGGGCTTCATAGAACCATTTCAAGTTGTTTCTGTCACCGTATCCCAGCATTTCATCTAAAGAATCAATCCAGCTAAGCTAAAGAACCCCAACATAGCCTCAGCACTGGTTGAAGACTTAGAAATCAAGCTTCCTGATCTATACCTCGCAGGCAGCACTGAGAACGACTGGGAACGCTTCAGGGATGCTATCCATACATTTGTGCTGAAAGTGCTCAGGCCCTCCACCCGCAAGCAGCGTGATTGGTTTGATGAGAATGATGAGGAGATACAGACTCTACTTGTTGAAAAGCACTATCTTTATCAGGCTTGTCAGAACAACCCATCTTCAGCTGCCAAGAAAAATGCTTTTATCAGTGCCTGTAGGTCAGTCCAGAATAAACTGCATAAAATGCAGGATGCTTGGCTGAGCGCCAAGAGATACCTAAACGATGTTCATAAATATAGATGCAGGTTAGTCTTTGCTGCTCTAAACTAGAACATTTGCACTCAGTTTCTGACAACTGACGTAACACAAGGTGGCACGGTGGCACAGTGATTAGCACTGCTACCTCACAGCACCAGAATCTGACTTCGATTCCAGCCTTGGATAACTGTGGAGTTTGCACATTCTCCGCATATCTGAATGGGTTTCCTCTGGGTGTTCCAGTTTTCTCCCAGAATCCAAAAATGTGAAGATTTGAATCCGTTATGCTAAATTACCATATAGTGTCCCAACATGTGTAGGTTATGGGATTAGTGGGGTAAATGCTTGAGATTTCAGGGATAGGGTGAGCGTTGGTATTGGTAAGGTGCTCAGTCAAAGAGTTGCTACAGACCTGATGGACTAAATGGCCTCCTTCTGTACTGTAGGGATTAAGTGATTAATCGTTCGCCTCCTTCAGTGTAATGTGAAAGTACAGCTCCAATCACATCTCTGAACACATCTGTTGCGACATACATTTCAGTTCACATGTGGAAACATATGAGGACTGGTGGAGATACTATTTTCACCATTAACATGTTAATGTTTGTTAACTATGATTTCCCATTCCTATTGTGCATCTTTATGCAATTGCTTTTGAAGAGGCTCCATGATATCTGTTTACTTAGGAACAAATTTTGTGGTAACAGTTGAGAGTGCTGAGGAACAATGCCAGCTCTTTCATGTTAAACAGTCGGAAGTGCATGAAAGGTTTTGATGTGTGTAGGCTTTAAACCAACTGCCATTACGCTCCCCCGAAGGTCAATGTTAGATGCTGTGAATGTGCATTTTTAAGTATTAAATTGTAGTGCACGAGTCAAAAGAGCACCGCTGATCACTGATGATTATGTTCTGCTTTGTCCCTGCCGTGGATAACAATGTCATCAAGTAGACTGGCTATCCCTTCAACATCCGACAAGATCTGGAATATGCTAAGTGCTGAATTTAGGGCCCTTTGTGCATTCTGCTGTACTGAAAACATGCCTTTGAATCACAAAAGCTTATCGATCTACATGAAGATCGTGGAGTCATGAAATTATGCCTATAATTCTTGGGTTATAGGAAGTGGAAGTGATTGTTTTGTTGTTAGTCTTAAGGTTAATGCATAGTCTAGATTACATTAATTTTACATTATGCAATGACTACATTCGATCTCCAAATGGGTAAGTTGATTATCTTAGTGATGCCATCAGCTTCAATTCAAGCTGGCAGAATTGATTTCTCTATGTAAGGAGTGTGACAGTACTCCTTAACCTCCTCAAATCCAATAAATAAGGAAAAGTACTTTAGTACATAGTCAATGTTATCAACCACTTTAATGTCTGCTGTGGTGATGGCTCCAAGTTTGAAGTTAAGCTTATAGAAGAGGTTTACCCCATAGAATTTGGCTGCATAGAATCTGCACATGCTGAGGTTGATGCTTCTGTCATGAGCCTATCCAAAACCTGAATAATCAAGTTATCATCAGCTTGAATGATGCCTGTTGCAAAAGTGAGACAAAATTTTCAAAAAATAACGATGGTGGTGTTTGCCACTCAGTGCAGATAATTTCACAGCAACATCGATGAGGAGCGACACTGAGCTGCCTGCGGTCACTACTGTGCAATCTGAAAGTTGCTATCTGAAAGATGGCTACTGTAAAAGTGGATCTCCCTCAGTATGTCACTGAAATGCCAGTAAAAAATAGTGGTCAAATCTTTGTGGAGGAGAACTCAAACCCACAACTTGCTGAATGTTACTATTAAAACACAGCTGTTATCTTGAGATAGATGGGTAAATTTTGCTTTAAGAACAAATCCTAACTGAAATATTTGCTAATTTTATCCTCTTACTTATTCTAACAAACATTTATGATACTGATAGCACTGTTACAAGTATGTCTTGCAGTGGATGCATCTTGCAGATATCGTAGTGTGTGTTGAACTGTATGTAGACTCTTTGAAATCAATAGCAGTAATTGATTTTTTTCAGCCCATACAGTAAGCAGTGTTGCACAGACACTGAAGTACTGAAGGCTGCATGAAGAGTGACTTAAAGCGACAGTGTAATTATAGTCCTGTCTAATTAAGGGAGAGATTTATTACAATTATGCAATGTTAGTATGGGTTACTGTGTAATTAACTCCATTTTGCAAATATACTCCTGAGGTTTCTTTGCATTTGGGACTGAGCAGAGGAAATTGTTTCCTGTTTGTTAACAGATTTTTCTGTAATTCATTAATTCAAATGACTTTTTTTCATTTCTGTATGACTTTAAGCAGTCTAGATGAGCTATGCTGTTGCTTATAATGTTTCTTCTCCCTTATCACCGTGAATGGATTCTTCCAGCAGGCCACACATGTTCACAATGTGTGGTATGTGGTTATTTGAGACCAGAAGCTCCACCTCTCAGCTGTTCACACAAATACTGTGTGTCAAATGCATTTGATTGCTTTAAAGTATGTATATGTAATATATTCAAGGCAGAATGAGTTACACTTTACACTCCCCTGCTCAAAAATGAACAATTACAGCTTCTCTTGTCTCTTCTCATTCTTAAAGTTTCTGAATCTCGGATTCGTGAATCACCTTTGCCCCTCTCCAAGGTCTTGATATACCTTGAAGTGTGGTGTTTGGAATTGGACACCATTATCTATTTGAGACTGAACCAATGATTTAATAAAAAAAAGTTTAAAGATTCATTTTCTGAATGTGTTCATCACTAGCAAAGCCACAATTTATTACCCAGCTTAATTGTTCTTGAAATGGTGAGCCACCTTGAATCATTGCAATCCACCTGGTGAAAGTGCTCCCTTAGTACTATTAGGGAAGGAATTCTACGATTTTGCTAATAACTGTGAAGGACAAAAATTACTATTCCTGACCGCAGTGGTCGGCACTGCTGCCTCACAGTACCAGGGCCTTGGGTTTGATTTTGGCCTGATTTGAGTTTGCATGTCAGTTTCCTCCAGCTGCTCTGGTTTCCTCCTCTAGCCCAAAGCTGTGCATTTGTGGGACACAAGTGTCGCTGGCTGGCCAGCACTTATTTATTTGGTAGCACAAGCCACTAGCTTTCTGAGTGCTGCTCCTTCATCAGGTGAGTGGAAGTTCTATTCACAAACAGGGCATATACAGATACAAACTCAATTTACAAAATACTGGTTGGAATGCGAGCCTGACAGGTAATCAAGTCTTAAAGGTACAGACAATGTGAGTGGAGAGAGGGTTAAGCACAGGTTAAAGAGATGTGTATTGTCTCTAGCCAGGGTAGTTAGTGAGATTTTGCAAACTGAGTCAAGTTCTGGGGGTTATAGATAGTGTGACGTGAACCCAAGATTCTGGTTGAGGCCATCCTCATGTGTGGGGAACTTGGTTATCAAACTCTGTTCAGTGACTCTGTGTTGTCATGTGTTATGAAGGTTGCCTTGGAGAACGCTTACCCTGAAGATCAGAGGCCGAATGCCTGTGACCACTGAAGTGTTCCCAACAGGAAGAGAACACTCTTGCCTGGTGATTGTTGACCAGTGTTCATTCATCGGTTGTCATAGCGTCTGCATGATCTCTCCAATATACCATGCCTTGAAACATCCTTTCCTGCAGTGTATCAGCTAGACAACATTAGTCGAGTTGCAGGAGTATGTACCGTGTATCTGATGGGTGTGTTCTGACATGAGATGATCTGGCATGTCTTGCAGAGCTTGTTGTGGCAGGATTGTGTGGTGTTGTAGTCACTGTTCTCCTGAAGGCTGGGTAGTTTGCTGCGGACAATGGTCTGTTTGAGGTTGTGCAATTGTTTGAAGGCAAGAATTGGGGGTGTGCCTTGGTGAGATGTTCATCTTCATCAATGATATGTTGAAAGCTCTGGAAAAGATGTCGAAGCTTCTCTGCTCTGGAAGAGTACTGAACGACAAAGAGTACTCTGTCCACTGCATCCTGTGTTTGTCTTCTGAGGAGGTCAGTGTGGTTTTTCACTGTGGCGCGTCAACTATCGATCAATGAGTTGAGCATCATATCCTGTTCTTATGAGGCCATCCTTCAGCACCTGGAGATGTCTGTTGCAATTCTCCTCATCTGAGCATATCCTGTGTATATGGAGGGCTTGTCTGTAGGGGATGGCTTTTTTAATGTGTTTAGGGTGGAAGCTGGAGAAGTGGAGTATTGTGAGGTTATGCCTGGACTTGTGGTACAGTGAGATGCTGAGGTAACCATCCTTGTTGAACATGCGTGTGTCCAAGAATGTAACTGATTCCGGAGAGTAGATATAGATATAGATATAGAACATTACAGCACAGAACAGGCCCTTCGGCCTTCGATGTTGTGCCGACCAAAATAAAAAGCAATGCCCCTCCAAACTAAACCATTCCCTTCTCTTCCATATACTTATCAATTAACCTCTTAAACGCCACCAAACTTGGCGCATCTACAACAGCTGCAGGCAGGGCATTCCACTCCCTAATCACTCTTTGAGTAAAGAACCTACCTCTGATATCCGTCCTATAACTCATACCCCTTAATTTAAAGCTGTGTCCCCTCGTGCTAGCTTTCTCCATCCTAGGAAAAAGGCTATCACTGTCCACCCTATCTAATAGTCCTATTAGATAGGGTCTAATAACCCTATCTAGTAGTCCATGGTGAGTCTGATGGTGGGATCGAACTTGATGTTATCATATAGTTGTTTCAGTGTTCCATTCCACTCCATTATTCCACTTGCATTTCAACCATTATTTTGTAAATTGAGTTTGTGTCTTTATATGTTTGTGAACAGAATTCTCACTTACCTGATGAAGGAGCAACGCACCGAAAGCTAGTGGCTTATGCTACCAAATAAACCTGTTGGACTTTAACCTGGTGTTATAAGACTTATCTTGGTCCAAAACCAGCATCTCCGCATCACTGCATTTATTGCCTATCTCTAGTTGCCTTTGGGAAGGTGTTGGTGAACTGCCTTCTTGAATTGCTGCAGTCTATGTGTTGTGGATTGACCCACAATGCTGTTAGGAAGGGAATTCCAGGATTTTGACCTAGCGACTGCGAAGGAATGGTGATATATTTCCAAGTCAGGAGTGGCTTGGAGGGGAACTTGAAGCCCATGTATCCTGTGCAAGTTAGATTTGGATGAATTCAAGTTCATAGAAGGTGGAAGATAAGCCAGCAAACCATTGCAATTGTTGAGTCTGGAGATAGTAAAAGAATGGATAAGGGTTTAACAGGGACCTTGCCCCTGACCTACGTGTTATTTTCAAAAATATTTCATGGGATGTGATCTTTGTTGGCGAGGCCAATAACTGCCATCCATCCCTAATTGTCCTTGAGATTCCAATCCTTATTAGGCTTGTCCTTCTAAATGGAAGTGTTCATGAGTTTTGAAGGTGCTAAATAACTGAATTGTTGCAATGGCTGTAGTAAATTGCCCTTTAGTATCCAGGTATGTGTAGGTTAGGTGGATTAGCCATGGTAAATGCGCAGGATTATGGAGATAAGGCAGACGGTGTGGGCCTGGGCTCTTTCGGAGAGTCAGTGCAGACTTGATAGACAAATGGCTTCTTCCTACATTGTAAGGATTCTGTTCTGTATATCTGAGTCAATATTGTGTGTGATTTGAAGGGAAACTGTGAAGTGCATATTCTACCCTAGCGTTTTTAGGTTGTGGTGCCGCTGAAGCAACCTTGGTGAGATGCCATATTGCATCTAATAGTAGCCATGGTGTATTTGCGATGGAGGGAATGAATTTTTAAGATACCTGATGGATGGCGTGCCAATCAATTGGATTGCTTTGACCCACATAATGAAAGGAATTTGTTTTATTCCCTCCCCGTCCTTTTTGCACCAACACTGATGTTCCCTTTACTAGTTAATAAGAGTTCCAGTGCAGCCATAGTTTTCTGTTGCTCTTGTTGTCAACCAAAATATACAGGTCCCCTCTGTGGGCCGGCTGATGAGTGGCACAGTGGTTAGCACTGCTGTCTCTCAGTACCGGGGACCTGGGTTTGATTCCCGACTTGGGTCTCTGTTTCTGTGGAGTTTGCACATTCTCCCTATGTCTGCGTGGTTTTCGTGCGGGTGCTACAGTTTCCTCCCACAGTTCAAAGATATGTGGGTTAGATAGATTAGCCATGCTAAACAGACCCTTGGTGTCAGGGGGACTGGTTAGAGTAAATGCTTGGGGATAAGGCCTGGGTGGATTGTGATCGGTGCAGATTTGATGGGCCAAATGGCCTCCTTCTGCACTGTAGGATTTTATGATTCTATGAAACTCACCATGTGAGGCCTGATCAGAAACCATATTATGGCAAAAAGAGGTCATTTGCCCTGTCTTGCCTGTGTGGCTGTTTGAAAAAAATATCTAATTAGCCTTAACTACTTGCTTTTTTTCCCATAACACTCCAATTATTGCTTTACAAGTATTTAGCCAACTTATTTTTGAAAGGCGCTGTTGAATCATTTTCCAGCAACGTTAAGACTCCAGATTGTAAAAAATACCAGTTTTAACAAAATACTCTTTTCTTATTTCTTCTCTGATTTTTTTGCCAAGTGCCTTAACAAATATTCAATGAAAGTACAACCCGTGTATGAATTAATCCTTCCCCTCTGCCCCTATCCCCAACAATATCCTGAAGTCACGAGCCTAATTGGGACTGGAATCTCAAGGACAATTAAGGATGGATAACAGTTATTGGCCTTGCCAACAAAGATCACATCCCATGAAATATTTTTGAAAATAACATGTAGGTCAGGAGTGAGGTCCCCAGTAAACTCTTATTCATTCTTTTACTATCTCCAGACTCAACAATTGCAATGGTTTGCTGGCTTATCTTGAACTTGAGTTCATCCAAATCTAACTTGCACGAAGTCTAGTCCATCCAATAGCCCTGTGTTCGCTGACCTACATCAGCTCTCAACCTGCAACATGCTCTTTTTAAAATTATCAGCTTTGTTTCCTCCTTCACCTCAAACCTCCTTATCTTTGTGGCTTCCACCAGCCCAGCAATCCTCGGAGAACTCTGTATTCCTCCAGCTTTGGCCTCTAGCACACCCCCACCCTCTGTCTCACTTTTGGAAATCTTCAGTTGCCAAGCTTTGGAATTCTACCCCTAATTTCTCTGCCTCTACTTCTCCTTTGACCAAGCTTTTGGTCACTTGTCCTACTATTTCTTCCTTTGGTTAGACATCATGGCCGGGATTCTGCCAAAAAAATCCCAACGTGCGGAAAAATGAGAGCAAATCCCACTCATTTTTTTAAGCATGATTTCCAGAATGAGTTACTGACATTCTGTGCATTGCGGAGTGCCTCAGCATGATTCATTCCAGAAATCTAGGGTTAGGGACTAATCCCATCCGAGAAGTCAGCACATAGTGATGAGCATGGAGATCGGTGTTACGCAGTGGGCCTGCATTGCCAGTCTGACCGCTGGCCTTGCCTGGATCCCTCTTGATTGCTGGCCTTCTGACTCTTCCCCACCCCCGATTGTTAGCCTCCTGGACTTCTCCAGGCCAGCCTCGATGTGTCCCACTTGTTGCTAGCCCCAATTTTTTTTCCCTCTTCCCATCCCGGATGACTAGCCCCGATCACCTCTTCCCCCTCTGCCTGCCTGTGGTCCCAATTGCAGAATAGCAGCAGGACCCCCATCCCCACCTCCACTGATTGCCCTGTCCCAGTAGGCTTTGGTCCACTCCTTTGGCACTGCCTGATTCCATGTGGGCAGTTCCAAGGTGCCCCTTGGGCAGTGCCAAAGTTCCAGGCTGGCGATGCCTGGGGGCACCTCTCTTACCCCCAGCTTCCTGGGGAGTTATGGGTGCGGCTTCAGTTGTCTTCTCTTCCCTCCAGTGGGGGTCAGTTGCCTGTTTCCCATTACTGGGTAACAGGAGTAAACTCCTGGCTGGCGGAGAAGATGGTGGGGAGGGGGTGGAGTGGTAGAGGGCCTGGAGACTTTAGCCCCTGGCCCGCTAATGGAATGGAAATCGCAGTTTCCATATTGTAACGGGCGCAGAGTTGATTATGCTGTAATTCCTGGGCTGGGACACATGTGGAGGCTGTGACATCTACTGGGAAGCCTGCAAAACGGTGTCCGCTGATATCTTCTCCACACTCGGCTAGAGCAGCACATTGAGCTGGGAGAATCGCCCCCCACATTGAGTTGGATAATGCTCCTGTGGAGTCCTTTGGGATGTTTTACTATGGTAAATATGTTATATAAGTGCACTTTTTTGAAATGCCCGAGCTTAAACTTTGTGAATCTAGAACTTAAGACAAAATTGAAATGAAGATTTGAAAATTAAAGAGAGAAGGAATAATCCAAGGACTGGTGGGTGCTACCATTTGTGAGTTTTAAAAGATTGTAGAAGTTAAGATTATAAGAGATAAGAAGTTCAACAATGTTAAGGAATGGAATAGGTTAAAGAAAAGGAAGTTGGTGAAAAAAAAATGGGCAGATAGTGGACTAGTATTTGGAACTTGTACTTTTAATAGGAACAGGGATCAAGATGGTTTCAGTAAAATTGAAAAAAAGAAGGTTGTGATGGAAAGATACAGGCAAGAGGCTGAGAGAATGATCAAGTGACAAGCTTTCTGTTGTACCCTGTGTAGATGAGAAACAGTTACCTAAAAGTACTTCCATATTTCTAATTAAGTTTCTGTTAATTTGCTGTCACAAACGTTGTATGAAGACAATATAACAATGGAATGTTTGGTTTATCCCTGTCATAAGACAAATTTGTTAAATTAATTCACACTTTCAATTTCATGTTTTGAAGGAAACTCTTCACAATGATGTTGGAATGTGTCATATGTATGAAAGTTAGAAATTGTTTTATTATTGTTTCTAGGTTTTTGCATAGAAGCAGAGTTTAAAACTTCTCAAACTCCCATTTGAAGATGCTTTGTGGTCACCTGATGAACTTTTCAGCAGGACCTGGACAGACCTCAGAAGGAAGATGCATTGTTGAAGACCGTGTTGGCAGGACTGCGTAAAGCTTTCTACACGGTCAATGCATTTCCAGGGCTGATCTACACTGGATGGGGTGGCATCTGAACTATGTAAGAATCATAGAATCCCTACAGTGCAGAAGCAGTCATTTGGCCCATCGAGTCCGCACTGACTTTCCAACGGAGCATCTTATCCGGGCCTGCCTTCCTGCCCTATCCCTCATAACCCCACACGTTTACTTCGCTACTCCCCCTAATCTACACATCTTTGGACACTAAGGGACAATTTAGCATCACCAATCCACTAAGAAGCAAGATAGCATAGCCAGTCCCCTAATCTGTACATCTTTGGAATGTGAGAAGGAACTAGAGCACATGGAGGAAACCCACACAGACACAGGGCAAACATGCAAATTCCATATAGACAGTCACCCAAGGCCAGAATTGAACCTGGATCCCTGGGGCTGTGAGGCAACAGTGCTAATCACTGTGCCACAGTGCTATTCATTATGTATTGTTCCAAAAGTATAGAATGTTTAATGAAGATTGTTAGATACTTGTAGAATGAGGCCAATCTTGAGAATGAGTCAATACATTTGATCTGTTAATTGGAATGGAACCACATTGGTAAGGAGTCCAACAACATTTTTCCTTTTCCACTGTCTCTTATTCAAATAATTGATGATGAAAAGAGGAGCTGCATAGAATTATATAGCACAGGAGGAGGACTTACAGCCCATTGTGGCTATTTTGGCTCTTTGAAAGAGCAATCTAATTAGTTTATTTCTCCTGCCTTTCCTTAGAGCACTGCAAATTTTCTTCTTCAAGTATTTATTTAACTTCCTTTTGTAGATTATATTGAATCTGATTTCTCCTTTCTTTCAGGTAGTGCATACCAGATCAAATTTCAACAATTCAGTGCTTTAAAATATTAGTCTCCTCATTCTGGAATTTGCAATCATTCTTGATGCCACTTTAAACAGATCCTTGAATGAGCATTAAATGTGAAGGGGGATAATATACATATCATTTTACCATCATGTATAGTGGGATGATCCTTTGATTCAATGATAACACTCCCAACTCTAGGTCAGACAGTGCAGGATTTGAACCCAGATCTACACAGTCTGAGTGAGTCCTAAGCCCTCTCATTTTATGGTTTGTGGGAGCCTATAAAACCCTTGCACTTATAGAATTGAAGCTTCTTCATGAAAGCTTTTAAAGCATGTCAAATCCTCATCTCATTCTGACACTTGCAACAGAAACTCAAAGCTTTTTTATCTGCCAACAGTGGTTCATTGATGACATCATGCTCCTCCATTGCCCCTTGGACTTGGTATCATGCCATACAGTTTGACTGTTTTAGGCAGTTGCTGGAACCTGCGAAGGACGTCCATCAGTGTAAGTGTAATATAAGACTGTCGCTGCAGGATGACACAAAAACTGCTCTGTACTAATAATAATGTGAGTTACATGGGTCAGAGAGGTATCAGTGGAGACACCTCTACCCATGCTGATGTGTTCCAGAAAATTTCCAACATTAGGTAGTTTTCAGAAAGGTGAAGGCATGGAAGCGGGTCTGAAATTTTAGTAGTCTTTAGCCCAGCCTGCTGGCCAGATAAAGGGAGACAAATTAAAGAATTGGGATGGGACAAGGAAAGATACCTATATATTCCCATACATATAACAAATGATGAAGTAGATTTCTGTTGAAATTTGTTGCGTATAATTTTATGATCAGATAAATTATTTGAACATCATTGGACAAGACTAAATCTGATAGGATGAAAGAACATAGAAAGGGGCTATTCAGCGCATTGTGCCTATACCTGCTCTTTAATAGCACTAACCATTAACCCCATTTCCGTGCTCTTTCCCCATTTCCCTTTAGATTTTTTTCCAGCAAGTATTTTTCCAATGCTCTTTTAATATTAAATCTGTTTCTAGCATTCTTTCATATAGCACATTCCAGATTGACAACAGCTCACTTTTTTTTGCATATCATGCTCATGCTTTACATCAGGGTAATGAAGTAAAGAGAGAGATAACTGGATTTTATTTCTTCCTGGTCAAACAGGAAACTGCTAGACTAATGTCTAACCTTCCTGAAATTAGTTACCTCAGCACAGGATAGGAATTTAGCCATCTTATTGACAAATTATTTTTTTAAATCGATACACGTGTGCGTGCGTGCGCGTGTGCGCGTGTGTGTGTGTGTGTGTGTATGTATGTATATATATATATATACACACGCACACACCTAACCAAAAATGATTAGGGATCTTTCTAGTGTGATTAAATGTTGATGAAGGATATAACCATTATTCTTTTCAAGAATTATATGTCTTTCTTCATAGTTGTCATGGATGATGAAGATGGCAGGTGTTTGCTGGATGTTATTTGGTAAGTTTGTCTTATTATTAAACCTGTTTTAAACTTAAGTATCTGTTTACATTAATGTGTTTTTGGTCAGGTGATTTAATTAAATAGTTAGAAGTACATTTCAAACTTTGTATTCACATAGAATATGGAATATTACAGCACAGTACAGGCCCTTCAGCTCTCGATATTGCGCAGACCTCTGAAACCAACCTAAAGCCTATCTAACCTACCCTATTCCAATATCATCCATATGTTTATCCAATGACGATTTAAATACTCTTAATGTTGGCGAGTCCACTACTGTTGCAGGCAGGGCATTCCACGCCCTTACTACTCTCTGAGTAAAGAACTTACCTCTGACATCTGTCTTATATCTATCACCCCTCAATTTAAAGCTATGTCCCCTCATGGTAGCCATCTGCATCTGAGGAAAAGGGCTCTCACTTATCTAATCCCCTGATCATCTTATATGCCTACACTAAATCACTCTTAATCTCCTCTCTAACAAAGACAGCTCAAGTCCTTCATTCTTTCCTCATGAGACCCTCCCACCATACCAGGCAACATTCTGGTAAATCTCCTCTGAACCCTTTCTAATGCTTCCACATCCTTCCTTTAATGCGGCGACCAGAACTGGATGCAATATTCCAAGTGCAGTTGCACCAGAGTTTTGTACAGCTGTAACATGACCTCATCATTCCGAAATTCATTCTCTCTACCAATAAAAGCTAACACACTGTACGCCTTCTTAACAACCCTATCAACCTGGATGCCAACTTCCAGGGATCTATGCACATGGACACCGAGATCTCTGCTCATCCACACTACCAAGTATTTTACCAATAGCCTGGTACACTCTATTCCTGTTACTCCTTCCACAGTGAATTACCTCACACCTTTCCACATTAAACTTCGTTTGTCACTCAGTCTTGATTTTTGGTATTCGGCAATTATAAAGCACAACTTCAATGCCATTAATTAATTTAGTCCATTAAATTGGCAGCTGGAATTGGAAAGAACCTAAATCATTATTGACAGCATGTGAATTGACACAGTTAAACCATCAACAATAGAATTGTCACATAGGATATTGGAACAGGAGGCAACCATTCATCCTTCAAGCTGTTCAATCATTAATTTAGACCATTATGAACTGTATCTTAATCTCGGAGCTGCTCACAGTACTCCAGCTGTCGTTTAATGATGGTTTTCTATAGTTGAAGCATGACCTCTACATCCTTATATTCTAGTCCTCTACACATAAAGACCTGTGTTCCTTCGCCTTTTCTTTTATTTTCATTACATTTTAATGGATCTATATTTTTTTTGGACCCCAGGTTTCTCTGGACAATTGAGAAAGTACCCTAATAAAAGCAAATTACTGTGGATGTTGGAATCTGAACCCAAAAGAGAAAATACTGAAAAATTTCAGCTGGTCAGGCAGCATCTGTAAGGAGAGAAAAGAGCTGATGTTTCGAGTCCAAATGACCCTTTGTCAACGCTTTGATAAAGGGCCATCCACACTTGAAATGTCAGCTCTTTTCTCTCCTTACAAATGTTGCCATTCCTGCTGAGATTTTCCACTGTTCTCTCTTTTGATTTGAGCAAGTATCCTGTTCTATCCTTTTGAGGTCTAAAGTGAATGATTTCACATTTGCCTAAATTGAAATCCATTTGCCGCATCTTTTCCTAGTCACTAAATCTACCAATATCTCATTGTAATTTTACACTTCTATTTAAATTGCTTACAATGCTTAGTACCTTGATGTCATTGGAAAATTTGTCTATGTAAGTTACTAACAAATACAGTGAATAGTTGCAGTTCTGACACAGATCCTTGTGGGATGTTGCCCATTCAAGTACCTGCCCATTCATGTATTGATCCACTTTCTAATCAAGTCAGTTATTTGCCTTCAGTTTTTTGGGTTTCTTTAGCTAACAGCGTTATGTAGAGAACTTCATCAAATGCTTTGGGGACGTCAATAGAATAAAAATATATAATTTCCTGTTCAACACTTGAGATGCCTCTTTACAATATTTAATCAGGTTCATCAAGACATGGCCTATCTTTTACAAATGCTAGACCAGCGCTAATGTTTAAGTTTATGCTCCTTTGCTCTGGACTCTTTCATCAGAGAAAATAGTTTCTTTGTATCTACCCGTTTATATCCAATTTATCATTTTAAACACCTTAATCAGACCACCTTATAAACCAGAAGAAATGCAAACCAACCTCTCTTCACAGTTGAAACCTTTTAGATATCTGTGCCATACTGGCGAATCTGTGCTGTATCCTCTCTAAGGCCAATATATCCTTTCTGGGGTGTGATGCTGAAATCGTGAAAGAGATCTAACCAATGTTCTGTGCAACTGAAGTATCTTTTTCTATCCTTTTGATTGTATTTAAATTGATACTTTGAGTAAATGTGACTAAACATTTACTCAAATCAGGGAGCTTCAGTATTGCTGAAAAAAGCAACAAGCTGTGAAGTTTTTCATTTTGCGCTCATCAGGACAGACATTAAAATGCTGAATTTCAAAAAGAGCAACAATTTATACTGCATGAAAAATATATCCAAAGACCTCTCCTCTACAGGAAAAAGGAACGTTGCAGGCATTGCACTTTTTTTGAATTAAATAAAGGCATGTGGAACACTAGTTCTCTGGTGATTTCTCCATGGCTGTGTGACCCATCAGAGTTGATTTACCAATCAATCAGCAAGCTTTTTTCATGCGGAATAAATTGTTGCTCCCTTTGAAATTTGGCATTCTTCTGTCAAGTCTGATGAATGCAAGGTGAAAAGCTTTAGCAGTTTGTCTCTTTATTTTCAACAATGTTCAAGTTCCATACTACCAAGTTACTATCAGCAACCTCACATCATTGATCAAAAATCTCCTATGGTGTTCTCCACCCCCATCCCACAGCATATTTCATGATAGGCTTCCTTAATAAAACCAAAGCATTTAAAATTATCTTCTGTTCTATGCTCCAGTGACCCTCAAGCCCTGAATGACTTTCTGCATGGAAGTGACAAGGTTAGTACATGCCCATCCGTGTTACTTTTTCAGAAGTATTCTCCACTAACTATAAAATCGGAGATTTTCTAGAATAGTGCCAGGGATGAAGAATTTCAGTTATATGGAGAAAATGCAGAAGCTAGGATTTTTTTTTATTCATTACTGGAATGTGAGCATCATTGAGAGGCCAGCCTTTAATTGCCCATCCATAATTGCTCTTGAGAAGATGGTGGTGAGGCATCTTCTTGAACTGTTGCCATTTATGTGATGTAGGTATCCCCACAGTGCTGTTGGGGAGAAAGCTCAAGGATTTTGATCCAATAATAGTGTAGAAACAATAATATAGTTCCAAGTCAGGATGGTGCATACCTTAATGGGAAATGTGCAAGTGATAATGTTCCTTTGCATCTGCTGCCCTGCTATACTAAGTGCAAGAGATTGTGGCTTTCGAAGGTGTTGTCAAATGGATCTTGGTGAGTTACTGCTGTGCATCTTGTAGACGATACGTGCTGCTGTTTCTTTGTGCTGGTGGTGAAGGAGGTGAAAGTTGAAGGTGACAGACGCAGTGTTGTAGGCGACTTTATCTTGGATAGTATTGAGCTTTTTGTACTTTGCGCTCATCGAGACAGCAGTGTGTTCCATTACATTCCTAACTTGGGTCTTATGGATGGGGAACAGGCTTTGGGGAGTTAACTGTATCAAAAATTATGTACTGAAACAGTCTGTGTCCTTATGCAGCAAGACCTGGTCAACACTGAATCTTGTGCTGGCAAAGGACAAGTAACATTCATGTCACAAACATATCAGATATTGACTATGTCTAAGGAGAAAATTTAACCATCTTCTCTTGACTTTCAGTGGCATTACCATCCGTTGGTTTCATAATGATTATTAATAAATCTAACATTTTATTCCAGAAATATTAGTTAATGGAATATATATCCCCGTAGCTGCTTTGGTGGGATTTGAATTCCTACCTCCAGAACATAGAACATAGAACATTACAGCGCAGAACAGGCCCTTCGGCCTTCGATGTTGCACCGACCAATTAAGAAAAAGCAATGACCCTCTAACATAAACCATTCCCTTTTCGTCCATAAACTTATCTACTAACCTCTTAAACACCCCCAAACTTGGTGCATCTACAACTGCAGCAGGCAGGGCATTCCATACCCTTACCACCCTCTGGTAAAGAACCTACCTCTGACATCCATCCTATAACTATCACCCCTTAATTTAAAGCTATGTCCCCTCGTGCTAGCTTTCTCCATCCTAGGAAAAAGGGTATCACTGTCCACCCTATCTAAACCTCTAATCATCTTATATGTTTCAATAAGGTCTCCTCTTAGCCGCCTTCTTTCTAATGAAAACAACCTCAAATCCCTCAGCCTCTCTACATAAGACCTGCCTCCATACCAGGCAACATCCTGGTAAACCTCCTCTGTACCCTCTCCAATGCCTCCACATCTTTCTTATAATGCGGGGACCAGACTGCACACAATACTCCAAGTGCGGCCGCACTAGAGTTTTGTACAGTTGCAACATGATGCTGCGGCTCCTAAATTCAATCCCCCTACCAATAACAGCTAAGACTCCATATGCCTTCTTAACAACTTTATCCACTTGACTGCCTACTTTCAGGGATCTATTGACACATACACCAAGATCCTTCTGTTCCTCAACACTATTAAGAGCCCTACCATTAGCCCTATACTCTACACATTGGTTATTCCTGCCAAAGTGAATTACCTCACACTTTTTTGCATTAAACTCCATTTGCCACCTCTCGGCCCAGCTCTGCAACTTGTCCAAGTCTCTCTGCAAACTATAACACCCGCTTCACTATCTACCACTCCACCGACTTTAGTGTCATCTGCAAATTTACTAATCCATCCTTCAATACCCTCATCCAGATCATTTATAAAAAATTACAAACAGCAGGGGCCCCAAAACAGACCCCTGAGGTACACCACTTGTCACCGAACTCCACGATAAATATCTCCCATCAACCACCACCCTCTGTCTTCTATCTGCTAGCCAATTCCTAATTCAATTAGCTAAATCACCCTCAATCCCATACATCTGCATTTTCTGCAGAAGCCTTCCATGGGCCACCTTATCGAACGCCTTACTAAAGTCCATATATATCACATCAACTGCCTTACCCCCATCCACCTCTTTGGTCACTTTTTCAAAAAAACTCAATAAGGTTAGTAAGGCACGACCTACCCTTCACAAAACCATGCTGACTATCCCCAATCAATTCATTTCTCTCTAAAAACTATAAATCCTATCCCTAATAATTCTTTCCAATACTTTGCCCACAACAGAAGTAAGACTCACCGGCCTATAATTCCCCGGAAAGTCTCTATTCCCCTTCTTGAACAATGGGACCACATTCGCTATCCTCCAGTCTTCCGGCACTATACCTGTAACCAACGACGACCTGAAGATCAGAGCCAGAGACACTGCAATCACCTCTCTCACCTCCCAGAGAATCGTAGGGTAAATCCCGTCCGGCCCAAGGGACTTATCTATTTTCAAACCCTCAAGAATATCTAGCACATCCTCCTTATCTACTTCAATAACATGGTTTTGTCAAGGGCAGGTCGTGCCTCACAAGTCTAGTTGGGTTCTTCGAAAATGTGACCGAACACATTGACGAAGGAAGAGCAGTGGACATGGTGTACATGGACTTTAGCAAGGCGTTTGATAAGGTCCCCCATGCAAGGCTCCTTGAGATGGTGAGAGGGCATGGGATCCAAGGAGCTTTGGCCTTGTGGATCCAGAACTGGCTTGTCGGCAGAAGGCAGAGAGTGGTTGTGGATGGTTCTTTTTCTGCGTGGAGGTCGGTCACCAGTGGAGTGCCCCAGGGATCTGTTCTGGGACCCTTGCTGTTTGTCATTTTCATAAATGATCTGGATGAGGAAGTGGAGGGATGAGTTAGTAAGTTCGCCGATGATACAAAGATCGGTGGTGTTGTGGATGGTCTGGAGGGATGTCAAAAGTTGCAGCGGGACATAGACAGGATGCAGGACTGGGCGGAGAAGTGGCAGATGGACTTCAATGCAGATAAATGTGTAGTGGTCCATTTTGGCAGGAATAATGGGATGAAGGAGTACAATATAAGGGGTAGGAGTCTTAGCTGTGTTGTAGAGCAGAAGGATCTTGGGGTCCGGGTCCATAGGACTCTTAAATCGGCCTCGCAGGTGGAGGAAGTGGTCAAGAAGGCGTATAGTGTACTGGTCTTCATTAATCGAGGGATTGAGTTTAGGAGTCAGGAGGTAATGATGCAGCTTTATAAGACTCTTGTCAGACCCCAGTTGGAGTACTGTGCGCAGTTCTGGACACCTCACTACAGGAAGGATGTGGAAGCTATTGAAAGAGTGCAGAGCAGATTTACAAGGATGCTGCCTGGATTGGGAGGCAGGCCTTATGAAGATAGATTGAGGGAGCTGGGACTCTTCTCCCTGGGGAGACGTAGGTTGAGAGGTGACCTGATAGAGGTTTATAAAATGTTGAGAGGAATAGATAGGGTGGATTCTCAGAGGCTATTTCCCCGCGTTGAAATGGTTGCTACGAGAGGACACAGATTTAAGGGGCAGGGAAGCAAATACAGAGGGGATGTTTGGGGTAAGTTTTTCACTTAGAGGGTGGTGAGTGAATGGAATCGGCTGCTGTCGGTGGTGGTAGAGATGAACTCGCTGGGGTCTTTTAAAAGACTTTTGGATGAGTATACGGAATTTAATGGGATAGGAGGTTATAGATAGGTCTGTGGATTGGTAGGTATAGATGTGATCGGAGCAACTCGTGGGCCAAAGGGCCTGTTTGTGCTGTAGTGTTCTGTGTTCTATGTTCTATTAGCCCACGCTGGATTACACTTCCAGTGAGACTAACATTTTACTGTATGTCAGGGAAGATTAAGGGGAGATTTTATAGAAATGTTCAAAATTATGAAGGGTTTTGATTGAATAAATAAGCAGAAACTGACAGGAAGAGCAGCAAAATAATTTGCAAAATAACAAGAGTGTTTTTTTTACACATCCAGTTGTTATGCTCTGGAATGCACTTGCTGCAAACGTGAAGGAAGCAGATAATAATTTTCACAAGACAATTGGATAAATATATGAAGATTAAGTTTACATGGCCTTTGGGAAAGAGCAGAGAAAATGGCATTAATCTGTGATTATACGAAGAGTTGACATAGGCACGAGGGACTGACTGCTTGTCCACAGAGTGATTCCATTATTTGTTTTTCTCTTTGTAATGACAGGAGATGCGAGTAGTTGTGGATCCTAGAGTTGGATCATTTTAGTTTTGTTCTAAACTTGCCAGTTTTAGACTGTCTGGTGATGCAACCAATTAGGAGTTGGTGCAGAATTTCTTTTTGCCTTAAAAGGAGCATGGGAAACAAATGAAGTTGACAGCAAGAGGAAGCCAGTCACTGATCCCCATGTTTGTGATGAAAATTCATTCTGGGGCAAATTGAAAAATGTTAATGATTTGGTCTGTGTTATTTTGGGATCCCCTGTTCATGTGCTTTGCTACCTCACTTCTTCATTTCAATTGACCTGTTCCCACCCAAACCTCTCAATATTTGACCATATATATAAGAAGTAAAATGTTTTTCTTGGGTTTCAGGGCCAGCTGGCTTCAGCCAATGAAGGAATTAACAGCCAGGTATCCTCATCCACAAGCTGCGTTGACATCTCCTTCCTTGAAGATGACATCCTTGGTTCACCAGCGAGTTCTGGTATTCAGCAGGTTACAGAGGAGCCCTGTGATATCTTGCAGCAAAGTTTACAGGAGGCTAATATCACACAGCAGACATTGCAAGAGGAGGCTGATCTGGCAGCCAGCGTGCTACAGATACAACCCTACTGCCACCCGAACCCTGCAAGCCAACCTGCCGAAGGCAACTCCCAGCTCCTCAGGAGTGTTGGCACAGATTTCAGTGGGTTACCCCAGCAACAGCAAACTGCTGTAATTGCACAACAGCCTCTGCTTCAACAACAAGTGAATACGCAGTTTATCAATAAAACTATTAACGTGCAGCGTTTGATTCAGCAAGTTGGATTGAACAGTGTTGCGATACAGCCAATAGCCAGCATTCAGACCAATGGCAGTCCCAGAGCGTGCAGCATTGGACAGATTCAGATGGTTGACCAACATGGTGGGCAAGCTACCCTGATGCCTGTCGGGCACCACCATCAGCAAGGATTGTTCGCCAAACCTGGCCAAACATCCCAGATATCTGCACCTCCTACCGAGAGTTACCTTTCTGCCTCAGAGTGTCAGGTGACTCTTAGTTCATCAATTTCTTCACAATTCCAAAAGACTATCACAAGCACCAATCTAAATGGAAATTCGCTCTTTGCCAATACAAATCTTGCACAATCAACACAACAGGTTGCTCTTAGGCCAACTGTCAATAACCAGGTGGTTCATACTCCAGTATTGACCCAAATAATTCAGAGGACACCGACTCCAATTCAGCCAAAGCACCGTGTAAATATCCAGCCCAAACTTGTTCAGATAAGCCCAAAGCCTTCATTTAGCCCAAACTCTTCTGCCCTCCAGACAGCAATAAAAATCCAAACAGAAACCACACTACAGCAACAAAAAGCTCATCAGAACTTAACTTTTGTAGCAGGAGCCTCAGGTCAGAATGTGCTGCTATCAACGCAAAGCCCAGCAGTTGCTCAAACTATTGCTGCCAATCTGATCAAACAACAATCACAACAAGTGCAGTCCAACGTGGGCAAGCCAGTCAGTGTTCAAGTTCTAAACCAGGGAAGTAGTATAGTAATCCAGCCTCAGTCAGTGGCTCAGGCTGTCATCCCAGGTCAAAGCCAGTTTATTTTACCAGGGCAGTTGGCTAAAGCAGCAACAGCAGGCAGCATTCCCCAGCAACTTTCTTCAATTCAACCTGGAACTGTGTTAACTGGCCAGAATGCAGCAATATCAACTTCCCCTGGACAGCCGGCCACAAACCGCGTTATGGGGCACCAGGGATCTTCTAGTCAATTAGTCAGCAGTCAGTCCCTATCTGCGCAGATACTGACTGCTCAACATGTGACAGGACAATTGATTACCGGCCAGACTAACTTTGGCCAGGTTTTTACAGCAGCAAACACGCAGCTGACGGTTGGCCAAGGAACGGCGCATATATTATCTGGATCTCTGCAGCTACAGCCCAGTCCGCTAGCTCCATCTACGCTATTTCAGATGCCCAGCCAACTAGGTGCTGGCTTTGCTTCACAGTCGCATTCATCTGGTCAATGTACAGTGATGCAGCCTGGCCCAGCTGTCGTACAGGGTGTCTCATTGCCAAATCAGATAACTGTTCTCAATAGTACTGGCTCTTTAGGACCATCCATTAATGTTCAGCAGGTGAGCATTAGCTCCCCCAAGAGCAATATTGTGAAGTCACAACCTTCCACTGATGCTGAGTTAGTATCAGTTCCTGGACTACAGCAGACACATGCTTTGCCCCAGTGTCACCGACGTATTCAGACCCAATCTCAATCCCAAGTGGCAGAAGTTCAGCAGTCTGCTCCACTCTCAGTTGCAACCTCACAACCAAACAATACCTTAGCTGAGAACACTGACAAATCCATCAACCAGCAAGGCATAGAATCAGCACTCAAAGCCGACCAGCTTTTGCTTTTCCAACAGGTTAGTACTTTGACATTATAACAAAAACATTGATAGATTCCTGGTCAGGTTTTATTGATAAGAGTAAGATGTGCTATAGGAATCAATATCTTTACATTAATTGAAAATCCCAGCGGATTAAAAAACAGACTGTAAACTCTCACCCAAAGTACTGGCAGTCCAGTGAAGATTCTGAAGAATTTCCTAGGTGACAGGGTCAAAGATGGGGAAATGAAGCTGATGTGTAGATGAGCCATAATATACTTATGTAGCCAAATAGGTTGGAGGAGCTGATTGGCCGCCTTCTGGTTCTGGACCATGTTTACAAGTATAGTAACAGAATTGAGAAGTTACACCTACCATGAAGAGTGAAAGAGACTGCTGTTTTTACTGAAAAAATAGATGGCCCATTGGTGATCTGACAGAGGTTTTAAAAATTATGAAAGGATTTGATAGCATTGACATGAAGATGCTTTAACTTGTGGCGGAGACAAAACAGGAAGATGTAAATACGAGATGGTTACTAATAAATCCAATAGGGAATTCAGGTGATGCCTCTTCACCCAATGTAGTGCGATTGTGGAACTTGCTACCACATGGAATGGTTGAGATGAATTTAAGGGGAAGTTGGATAAGCACCTTAGGGAGAAAGGAATGGAAAGATGTATTGATGCAGTTAGGTGCAGTGGGGTGAATGTAAGCTAATGGACAGCAACAGCATGGACTGAATAGCCTGTCTCTGTGCAGTAAATTCTACGCAAGATCAAGACCATTCAGTCCACTGCCTCCTTCCCTTCCTTTAGCTCATCGAGATAAACTTCTTTTCATGTCCCAGCCCTGAGTTTGCAACCTTCTCTGGGTTTTCTCCTATTTCCCCACATACCCTCAACAAGTACTAATCACGGCGACACCACCACCAACCCCATTCCTCCCCCAATCTCTTTCAGTCTTAGAGTCCATGGAAAAGTTCTCTGCTACCCTAGCCTCTTGAGCATTCCTAATTTTCAATTTCTCCCACCATTGATAGCTGTGCCTTCAGCCACTGAGCTCTGAGCTGTGGAATTTCCTCTTCTAGATCTCTACCTCTGTAGTCCTTTAAGATGTGATCGAGCTTGGATCTCCTGCCCCTAATATCTCATTCTATGGCCAGCTGTTAATTTTTATTTGATAATACTTGAAAAGTACCTTGGAATGCTCTGCCACATTGATGGCACTATATAAATGCATGTTGTTGTTGTAATGTGGGACATATATTTTCTCGCTGAACATTAGTATGCTTAAATCTATATCATTAATAAAAGGTGGTTTCTCTTAAATCTACAACACTTTGTTTTATTCTTTCATTGGATGTGGGTGTTACGTGAAGTCTTGAGCATTTATTGCCCATACCTAATTGCCCTTGAGAAGGTGGTGGTAAACCATTGCCTTAAACCGCTGCAATCTATGTGGTGGAGGCACAGCCACAGTCCTGTTGGAATGTTCCAGGATTTGGACCCAGTGACAGAGAAGGAACAGCAATATTCTGTTTGGATGTTCGGTTTGGAGTGCAACTTGCAAATGGTGGTGTTTCCATACCTCTGCTGCCCTTGTTCTTCAAGGTAATCGAGGTCTGAGATTAGGATGGTGCTGTGAAGTAGCCTTGGTGAGGTGCTGTGGCACATCTGTATGTGGTGGAGGGATGGAATGTTGAAGATGGTGGATGGGGTGCCAATCAAATGGCTGCTTTATGCTGTCAAGATTTTAGAGCAGGCTTGTCTAAAGGCCGGCTCACAGGCTGGATATAATCTGCGAGGCTCGCCATATCCTCCAAGTGTAGGTAACACTTCAAGTTCAAAACCTCCTGGAAATAATTTAAACAACTACTCAATGTCTGCTCAGCCAATCACACGGTGGTTTCCCTGATTATTGGCTGCTGATACGATCTGTAGCCAATGCAGGCTGAAATCAGCCTTTGATTGGACGAGTTGCCCAACATCGGTTGCTGGATAAATTTTGAATATCAGTTTTTGGTTAGGGATCATGTGGAAAGATAAGTTCAATGGAAGGGATGGGAACTGGAGCGGGTGATGGCCTTCTTGACCCTGATCTCGGAAAATAGAGTAAAAAGTCTCACAACACCAGGTTACAGTCCAACCAGTTTTTGGGGTTACAGCTAATGTGACATAAAGCCAAGATCCTGGCATGTGTGTGGAACATGGTTATCATAGAACATAGAACAATACAGCACAAACAGGCCCTTCAGCCCACGAGTTGCGCCGATCACATCTACCAATCAACAGACCTATCTATAACCCCCTATCCTATTCGTTTCCATATTCTCATCCAGAAGTCTTTTAAAAGACCCCAGTGAGTTTGCCTCAACAACCTCCGACGGCAGCCGATTCCATTCACTCACCACGCTCTGAGTGAAAAACTTACCCCTAACATCCCCTCTGTATTTGCTTCCCTGCACTTTAAATCTGTGCCCTCTCGTAGTGACCATTTCCGCTCGGGGAAATAGTCTCTGGGAGTCCACCCTATCTATTCCTCTCAACATCTTATAAACCTCTATCGGGTCACCTCTCAACCTACGTCTTTCCAATGAGAAGAGTCCCAGCTCCCTCAACCTATCTTCATTAGGCCTGCCTCCCAATCCAGGCAGCTACCTTCTCTGTCACTGGGTCCAAATCCTGGAACATTCCAACAGGACTGTGGCTGTGTCTCCACCACATAGATTGCAGCGGTTTAAGGCAATGGTTTACCACCACCTTCTCAAGGGCAATTAGGTATGGGCAATAAATGCTCAAGACTTCACGTAACACCCACATCCAATGAAAGAATAAAACAAAGTGTTGTAGATTTAAGAGAAACCACCTTTTATTAATGATATAGATTTAAGCATACTAATGTTCAGCGAGAAAATATACGTCCCACATTACTACAACAACATGCATTTATATAGTGCCATCAATGTGGCAGAGCATTCCAAGGTACCTTTCAAGTATTATCAAATAAAAATTAACAGCTAGCCATAGAATGAGATATTAGGGGCAGGAGATCCAAGCTCGATCACATCTGAAAGGACTACAGAGGTAGAGATCTAGAAGAGGAAATTCCACATGGCTTTACAATCCTTGTAAATCTCCTCTGCACTCTCTCAATAGCCTCTACATCCTTCCTATAGTGAGGCGACCAGAACTGCGCACAATACTCCAAGTGGGGTCTGACAAGGATCTTATAGAGCTGCGTCATTACCTCCTGACTCCTAAACTCTATTCTTCAATTAATGAAGGCCAGTACACCATACGCCTTCTTGACCACTTCCTCCACATGCGAGGCCGATTTAAGAGTCCTATGGATCCGGACTCTGAGATCCTTCTGCTCTACAACACAACTAAGACTCCTACCCTTGATATTGTACTTCTTCATCCCATTATTCTTGCCAAAATGGACCCCTACACATTTATCCACGTTGAAGTCCATCTGCTACTTCTCCGCCCAGTCTTGCATCCTGTCTATATCCCGTTGCAACTTTTAACATCTCTCCAGATCATCCACAACACCACCGATCTTTGTATCGTCGGCGAACTTACTAACCCATCTCTCCACTTCCTCATCCAGGTCATTTATGAAAATGACAAACAGCAGGGGTCCCAGAACAGATCCCTGGGACACTCCGCTGGTTACCGACCTCCATGCAGAACAAGACCCATCCACAACCACTCTCTGCCTTCTGCCGGCAAGCCAGTTCTGGATCCACGAGGCCAAAGCCCCTTGGATCCCATGCCCTCTCACCTTCTCCAGAAGCCTTGCATGTGGAACCGTATCAAATGCCTTACTAAAGTCCATGTACACTACGTCCACCGCTCTTCCTTCATCAATGTGTTCAGTCACATTTTCGAAGAACTCAACTAGGCTCGTAAGGCATGACCTGCCCTTGACAAAACCATGCTGACTATTTCTAATCAGTCCAAACTTCTCATAAATCTTATCCCTCAGAAGCCTCTCCATCAGCTTACCAACCACTGAAGTCAAACTCACTGGTCAGTAATTTCCTGGACTATCCCTATTCCCTTTCTTAAAGATAGGAACCACATCCGCAATCCTCCAATCCTCCGAAACCTCTCCCGTTTCCATGGACGACGCAAAGATCATTGCCAGGGGCTCTGCAACCACTTCCCTCACCTCCCACAATAACCTGGGGTACATCCCATCCGGTCCCGGCAACTTGTCTATCTTGATAGAATTTAATAGGTCTAACACATCCTCTTTCCTAACATCCACATACTCAATCTTTTCCGTATGCCTCAAACCTGCAGTGCAATCTCCCAGTTCACTTCCCATGGCGAATACCGAGGCAAAGTATTCGTTAAGCACCTCTGCCATTTCTTCCGGATTCACACAGACTTTTCCCCCTTCACCTTTTATAGGCCCTATCCTTTCTCTTCTCATTCTTTTACTTTTCACATATTTGTAGTAGGCCTTGGGATTCTCCTTAATCTTACCTGCCAAGGCCTTCTCATGACCTCTTCTGGCTCTCCTAATTTCCTTTTTAAGTTCCCTTCTACACACCTTATACTCCTCCTAGATCCCTAACATCTCCTAGCTCTCTGAACCTTTTATACACCTTTCTTTTCTTCCTAACTAGGTTCACCACAACCTTCGTGCACCACGGTTCCCGCATCCTACCAAAACCTCCTTGTCTCTTCGGCACGTTGTCTTGCAGAGCCCCAGACAAACATTCCTTGAATATCCGCCACTTTCCTTCTGTACTCTTCCCCGAGAACACCTCCTTCCAGTTTATACGTCCAATTACCTGCCTAATGTTTTCATATTTCCCCTTACTCCAGACATACACCTTCCTAGCCTGCCTGATCCTATCTCTTTCCATTGCTATCAGTCTCTCAACGGGAATCTTGGCTTCATGTCACATTATCTGTAACCCCATGACTTGCCTAAAGTGGCAACATCTCACTTACTATCCTTCTGGAGACAATACACATCTCTTTAACCTCTGCCTAATGCTCTCTCCACTCACATTGTCTGTATCTTTAAGATTTGAATAGCAGGTTAGCTGTAAAGACTCGCATTCTAATCAGTATTCTGTGAACTATGTGTGACTTTATATGCCCTTCTCTGATCAGAACCTTCCACACACCTGACAAAGGAACAAAAGCTTGTGAGTTTACTATCAAATAAACTGGTTGGACTTTAACATAGTGTTGTGAGACACTTTAACTGTGTTTACCCCAGTCCAACATCCATATCTCAGAAAACAGCGCAGGCTCAGACTCATTTGTTTTCCGTAGTGTGCTAGTACTGGACTTGGATAGAAATGACTGGTGAGGGGCTGGAATAGCAGTGGGGCAAAATAAATTGGCTGTTGGTGGAGGAGAGAGGCTGCCTGTGTGTAAGGGAGAGTGAGTGTGCGTGTATGTGAGGGAAGGAAGAGTGAGAGTGTGTTTGTGTAAGTAAGTAAGTCTGGTGGGTGCTCGAAGCAGAGGAGGGTGAGGCTGGTATGCCTTTTCCTCGACCGAGCTGGTGAGTTTTGGGGCATGGTGGTGGCAGTTTTTGGATATTCAGAATTGAGGGTTGCCCAGACCTCTTCTTCAAGGGGCAGGGCGAGGTCACGTGAAACCCTCGGGATTGGGGAGATGTGTGCAGAAGTGGGGGTGTGGCTGTGAGTGCAAGGGAGTGTGTGGAGGGCAGTGCGAGACACACCAATGTGTGCAGAGGACTGGGTACAAGCGATAGTGGGGCTCGGTACAAATCTACCTTAAACCCAGTCTCAGTTTTTTCACTCACTCTCATCCCCACGTACCAGCACATATACATGCACCCACTTACACTCATTCCCCTCTCTGGTTTTTTACATTTATTTTTAATTTGAACAGTTTATTGCTATGACATTGTCAGCAGTTGTTGCCTGCTCAAAACCTGGCATTTATGTGGCACAAATGTTACTTGCCTAAATATTGTCCCGGTCTTGCTGCATTTAGATAGGGACCATTTCAACACACATTTTTATATGCAGTTAATTTTTTTTAAAGCCTTTTCAATTACAGAAAGAGCAAAAGCAGCAGCTCCTATATCAGCAGGCCTTAAAGTTCCAACAGGAAAAAAGGTCTCTCACTGACCTCTTCCAATGGCTTGGCAGCACCTCTCACTGCCAACAGTGTCCCAGCGTCTGTTATTGTCAGCAGTGGGATTGGATCTGCTGTATAGACAAGCAGTATCCTTGTGCCCGCAAGCACTGTACTAATGGAGTCCAAAAACCAAACAGTCTTACCTCAAAGTCAGGCCAGCCACTTCCTGCCAGCTTTGGCAAGCCAGGTATGAATTGATTCCTCGTCATAGCGGCTTTACTTGCACAGTTACATGTTCGTTCCTTTTGTCCTGAAACCAAGCCATATAGAATATGAATAATACATCTGGTGCTGAGGTTGTGGTTTTGTGGTTAAATTTTTTAATTTATTGAAGCTCAGTTTGCCCTCTGTCAGATCATTATTGTTATCTTCCTTCAAAGCAACAACAACTTTCATTTATATAGTACCTTTAACATTGTAAAATATCTTAGAGCATGTCACAGGACCATAATTAGACAAGAATTTGAAGTTGTGCCATGTAAAGTCAAATGACAAAACGATGCTCAAAGAGCTAAGTTTTAAGGAGGGAAAGAGTTAGGATGGTGGAAAAGTTTACAGCATTGAAAGGGGACTATTTTGCCCAGCATGTCATTGCCCATGACAGTTGGAGATCCAGCCTAATCACACTTACCAGCTCTTGTTCTGCAACCTTGTAGGTTACAGGACTTCAGTTGCACATCTAATGATTTATTCTGTATTTTTAGGGTTTCTACTTCTATTAGCTTTTCAGACACAGTGAGTTGCAAATCTCCTCCACACTTTGAATGAGAAAGATTACCCTTGTATCCTGTTCTGAACACTCTTCAGCCTCCTTCCACTCCAGTTCCTATGCAATGCTTTTAGGACCTTTCGTTTTTCCTTATTCTTTCTTGGGATGTAAACTTTATTGGCAAGACCAGCATTTGTTGCCCACCCCAAATTGCCTTTGAACTGAGTGGTTTGCCACACTATTTCAGGTGCAGTTAAGAGTCTATGGTCTGAAGACACATGTGAACCAAGACCAGGTAAGGATGGAGGTTTTCATCCCGAAAGGACACTTGTGAAACTGATGGGTTTTTATGACAATTGATGATAGTTTCATGGTCATCATTTTGCAAAAACCCTGTTTGTGGAGCAGCTATTATACTGAGGTTTGCTACAGACTTATGATAGAAGTAGCACATGCCCCAAAATTTCATGATTTCTATTTTGATATTGGGAACAGGGAATTTCACTAAACCGTGTACTGTCACTGCTCTTGGCAACACTTTTCCTTGTCCTACAGTATTCTTTAGGTAAGTTACTTGTACTTTTGCAATCTCAGTCTTGGCATAGTTTATTCCAAGTGTTGATGTAGATCAATATGTCATCCAAATAAACCACACAGTTTACTGTTTACACCGCGATTCATTAATGTTTGAAAAGTGGTTGGATTAATTTTTTAATACAAATTTCATAATTTGGTATTGGTTTGGTTGATGTGACATGACAAAAGCCAATATTTCTTCATATCTTGAAGTTAAAGTGCTTGCCAGTATCATTTAATAAATCTATCCCAGTAAGGGAGTTGTACTGCCAACTATTATGACCTGACAAGAGGTAATTGCTGGGCTGACCAAATTCTGATTAAGCAGTCACAACAATTTGCAATTTGTATACTATTACAAGTTTGTATGTCTACTGAAGACAGGAGTAAGAATTCCAGTATCATTTCTGGAGGCTTTAAAATTAAAACACTTATTAAGAAAATAAAATTTTAAAACAAGATTATATTTACACAGTTAAAATTTATCTTACAAACATTTCCTAAACAATTTCTACTTAGACTTGCCCTTTGGAAATTGAGTTGTGATATCCATAACGCTGATGTCTTGCTTTTGTTTCTGGCAATGACCCTGCACGGTCTACTAATATGCTATTAGATGGTTGCCCAAAAACTGATATGAGAATTAAGGGCACCAGTTTGATTGTAGATTGTGGTTTCCCCACCATTTGGTCCACATGGCACATATTACAAAATTGCATTCACAACCTTGTGACGATTTAGCTAGTACTAAAGTTTCTCCACACTGTTTTCTGTGTCCTGTTTGCTGTAGGAATTTCATGGGTTTTGTTTATTCATTCATGGGCATGCGTGGTGCTGGCTGGCCAGCATTTATTGTCCATGCCTAGATGTCCAAGAACAGTTCCCTAAAGGACATTAGTGAACCAGATACGTTTTCTGATAATAGGCAATGATTTCATGGTCATCAGTAAATTCTTAATTCCAGATTTTTTTTTTATTCAATTCAAATTCCATTGTCTGCCAAGATGGGATTTGAATCCAGGTCCCCAGAACATTAGCTATGTTTCTGGATTAGTAGTCTAGCGATAATACTACCAAGCTATTGCATCCCCCACTAGTAATATCTCTTTACAATATTTGGGTGGGACCACTATTTAATGAAAATCTGTTCACTCTTTGTCAAAGAGGAGATCTCCAATTCCTCACTTAAAATCCTGTTTTTTTTTAAAAAAAAACATACTGGAACTCCCTCAGCTTATGTTTGGGATATTTATGTGATCTTTCTTAACTCTGAATCGGCTTGTTGAGCCTTGATCGGAGAATCATAGAATTGTTATGGTGCAAAAGGAGGCCATTTGGCCCATTGTGTCTGCATCGGTCCTCCAAACAAGCATCATGACTTAGTGCCTTTTCCCCATACCGCTGTGTGATGTTTCTATTCAAATAATCATCTAATTCTCTCTTAAATGCTTCAATAAAACCTGCTTCCATCACACTTCTAGATAGTGCATCTGGACCCGAACCACTTGCTGTGTGAAAAAGTTTTTTCTTACATCAAGTTTGCTTCTTTTGCAAACCACTTTTAAATCTGTGCCCTCTCATTCTTGATCCTTGTATGACGGGGAACAGTTTCTCCCTATATACTCTGTCCAGCCACTTTCGTGGTTTTGAGCATCTATATCAAATCTTCCCAGCCTCCTCTTTAAGAAGAACAGTCCCAACTTCTTCAAGCCATCCTTATAACAGAAGGTTCTCATCCCTGGAACTATTCTTGCAAACCCTTAGGGAAAACTTATTAAACTCTTCTCTCAGAGTATCCAAGTCTTTGAAGAAAGGTTTGGCTAACGAAATATCTGTCTATGGTTTCAATTTGACCTTTGATGATGGGCTTTGCTTAGTCTTTGCTCAGATCATCACATCTGAAGGAAAAATTCCCCAAACCTTTTCCTGTAATTGCTCCAAATCTTTAAGCTAACTTAGGCTTTCCATAATTATGTGAGAATTACTACCTTCACTCAATAAATCAACTCAGGAGTAAGCCAACACCATTTACAGGTAACTTTTGGATAACCCCTACCTTCACTGTCCCAGACATTAGGTCCAGGTGCATTCATAGAACATAGAACATTACAGCGCAGGACAGGCCCTTCGGCCTTCGATGTTGCGCCGACCAATTAAGAAAAAGCAATGACCCTCTAACCTAAACCATTCCCTTTTCATCCATAAACCTATCCACTGACCTCTTAAACACCCCCAACCTTGGCGCATCTACAACTGCAGCAGGCAGGGCATTCCATACCCTTACCACCCTCTGGGTAAAGAACCTACCTCTGACATCCGTCCTATAACTACCACCCCTTAATTTAAAGCTATGTCCCCTCGTGATAGCTTTCTCCATCCTAGGAAAAAGGCTATCACTGTCCACCCTATCTAAACCTCTAATCATCTTATATGTTTCAATAAGGTCTCCTCTTAGCCGCCTCCTTTCTAACGAAAACAACCTCAATCCCTCAGCCTCTCTTCATAAGACCTGCCCTCCATACCAGGCAACATCCTGGTAAACCTCCTCTGTACCCTCTCCACTGCCTCCACATCTTTCTTATAATGTGGGGACCAGAACTGCACACAATACTCCAAGTGCGGCCGCACTAGAGTTTTGTACAGTTGCAACATGATGTTGCGGCTCCGAAATTCAATCCCCCTACCAATAAAAGCTAAGACTCCGTATGCCTTCTTAACAACCTTATCGACTTGATTGCCAACCTTCAGGAATCTATGCACATTTACACAAAGATCCCTCTGTTCATCAATACTATTAAGAGTTCTACCATTAGCTCTATACTCTACACATTTGTTATTCCTGCCAAAATGAATTACCTCACACTTTTCCGCGTTAAACTCCATTTGCCACCTTTCGGCCCAGCTCTGCAACTTGTCCAAATCTCTCTGCAAACTATAACACCCCTCTTCACTATCTACCACTCCTCCGACTTTGGTGTCATCCGCAAATTTACTAATCCATCCTTCAATACCCTCATCCAGATCATTTATAAAAATTACAAAACAGCAGGGGCCCCAAAACAGACCCCTGAGGTACACCACTTGTCACCGAACTCCAAGATGAATATCTCCCATCAACCACCACCCTCTGTTTTCTATCTGCTAGCCAATTCCTAACCCAATTAGCTAAATCACCCTCTATCCCATACATCTGCATTTTCTGCAGAAGTCTTCCATGGGCCACCTTATCAAACGCCTTACTAAAGTCCATATATACCACATCAACCGCCTTACCCCCATCCACCTCTTCGGTCACTTTTTCAAAAAACTCAATAAGGTTAGTAAGGCACGACCTACCATTCACAAAACCATGCTGACTATCCCCAATCAATTCATTTCTCTCTAAATAACTATAAATCCTATCCCTAATAATTCTTTCCAAAACTTTGCCCACAACAGAAGTAAGACTCACTGGTCTATAATTCCCAGGAAAGTCTCTATTCCCCTTCTTGAACAATGGGACAACATTCGCTATCCTCCAGTCTTCCGGCACTATACCCGTAACCAACGACGACCTGAAGATCAGAGCCAGAGGTCTGCAATCGCCTCTCTCGCCTCCCAGAGAATCCTAGGGTAAATCCCGTCCGGCCCAGGGGACTTATCTAACTTCAAACCCTCAAGAATATCTAGCACATCCTCCTTATCTACTTCAATACTTTCCAGTTTGCAACCCTGTATCCCAGTGTTCTCCACAACTACATTTACGTCTCCCTGTGTGAATACCGAAGAGAAATATTTGTTCAGTGCCTCTCCAATCTCTTCAGGCTCCACGCACAACTTCCCACTGCTGTCTCTGACTGGCCCTAATCTTGCCCTAACCAATCTTCTATTCTTGACATATCTAAAGAAAGCTTTAGGATTCTCCTTGATCCTATCAGCCAAAGTCTTCTCGTGTCCTCTTTTAGTTCTTCTCAACTCACTCTTTAGCTCCCTCCTGGCTAATCTATAGCTATCCATTGCACTAACTGAGCCTTCAAGTCTCATCCTGACATAAGCCTCCTTTTTCCTTTTAACCAGCGAATTAACTTTTTTAGTACACCATAGTTCCCTTACTTGACCATTTCCTCGTTGCCTGACAGGGACATACTTATCAAGGACTCGCAGTAGCTGCTCCTTGAATAAGCTCCACATTTCAGATGTTCCCCGTCCCTGTAGTTTCCTAGTCCAACCTATGCACCCTAATTCTCTCCTGATAGTCTCATAATTACCATTCCCCCAGCTATAACTACTGCCCCCAGGTTCATGCCTATCCCTATCCATCACTAAGGTGAACGTAACCGAATTGTGATCACTATCACCAAAATGTTCACCAACTTCCAAGCCTAACACCTGGTCTGGCTCATTGCCCAGCACCAAATCCAATGTAGCCTCACCTCTAGTTGGCCTATCTACATACTGAGTCAAAAAACCTTCCTGCACACTTTGTATAAAAACTGACCCCTCTAACGAGCTAGAGCTATAGCTATTCCAATCAATATTAGTAAAGTTAAAGTCCCCCATAACAATTACCCTATTACTTTCACTCCTGTCCAGGATCGACTTTGCAATCCTTTCCTCTACCTCTCTAGAACTTTTAGGAGGTCTATAAAAGACTCCCAACAGGGTGACCTCTCCTCTCCTGTTTCTAATCTCAGCCCATACTACCTCAACAGACAAGTCCTCATCAAACTTCCTTTCTGTCACTGTGATACAGTCTTTGACTAATAATGCCACTCCTCCCCCCCTTCTACCTCCTTCTCTACTCTGACTGAAGCATTTGAACCCCGGAACCTGCAACAACCATTCCTGTCCCTGCTCTATCCATGTCTCTGAAATGGCCACAACATCAAAGTTCCAGGTACTGATCCAAGCTGCAAGTTCCTCCACCTTATTGCGAATACTTCTTGCATTAAAGTATACGCATTTCAAACCATGCCCTACTCCACCCGTACGCTGCTGTGCTTTACAGTTCTCGTCTATGACCCCCCTATTCTCGTCCCTCTTAACATCCAAACTACTCAGGATCCCACCCCCCCTCTGAATCAGTTTAAAGCCCTCTGCATAGCCTTTGCAAATTTTCCCCCAAGATATTGGTTCCCCTCTGGTTCAGGTGTAGACCATCTCTCTTGTAGAGGTCCCACCTACCCCAGAATGAGCCCCAATTGTTCAAGAACCTGAACCCCTCCCTCCTGCACCATCCCCGCAGCCACGAGTTCAAACATTCCCTCTCTCTGTTCTTCTCTAAACTATCCCGTGGCACAGGCAAGAGTCCAGAGATAACCACTCTGTTTGTTTTGGCCCTACGTTTCTACCCCAACTCCATAAATTTTTGTTTAATATCCCCTTCCCTTGTCCTACCTACATCATGTGTCCCTACATGAACTATGACTTTGGGCTGACTCCCCTCTCTCTTAAGAATCTTGAAAACCCGCTCTGAGACGTCCTGGACCCCGGCCCTGGGAGTCAACACACCAGCTCTGAGTCCCGTTCATTACTATTTACTCTCCTATCTGTCCCCCTAACTATGGAGTCTCCAATTACCAGGCCCAATCTTTTATTTCCCCTACCCACCTGAGCGTTCACAGCAGGCTCACCCCCAGAGACCTGCTCCCTTTGGCTATCTCAGTACAAAAATACAGCTACATGGTTCCCACCAATATCATGTATTAAAATTATGCCTTTCCCAGCAAAAGTGTTTGAGTGGCTTCCATTATCTCTTACTATAATTTTTACTCTAATAAGCTTAGCTGTTTTATTTGTGGGATATGGAGTTACTTTTCCTCTCGACACAAATTCTTCAATGTTCTTGTTTAATTCCTGAACTCTTAGCACTGTTCATGCTCAGATTCAAAGCTCTATTTAACGCTCCAACTGAATCTGTTGTGTTTTCAGTCTTCTGAATCACCCTTACATAAACCAATAAGTTCCATAGATTTCCCATACAACTTTCAGCATAGCTGAAAAAGGTGTCCTACCTTGTAACCGTTCCAGTCTGAAATAAAATTCCTGGGGGATTCTTAGCTGTCCCATCTCTTTCCTGGCTGCTTGCTTTCTTTTCACTGTCCTGCTCTCTATCCTTCTTGAGTTTGTGAGGCTAATGGAAAAGGTGTTTGGATTTATGGACTAGTTTATAGTCATCAACCATCTCCATTGCCTGTCTACCCAACACTCTGGTCTTCTGCATGGGTTCTAATTACTGGAAGAAATGGTTTTTTAAATTCTTCCAGCAGAATTATTTCCCTCCGAGCTTCATACTTGGCATTTATCTTTAATGCCCAAACCCAACAGGCAAAATTGCTTTACCCTGTCAAATTCAGTACGGGTCTGCCTAGGCAGTTTTCTTACGATTCAAAATTTCTGCCTATTCACTTCAGGTACTGACTCAAGTGCATCAAGAACATAGAACATCACAGCACAAACAGGCCCTTCAGCCCACAAGTTGTGCTGATCATATCCATACTTACCAAGCCAAAGAATTATCTGTGACTCCCAATCCCATTAAATCCCATGTAGTTATCCAGAAGCCTCTTAAAAGACCCCATCAAGTTCGCCTCTACCACCACTGACGGCAGCCGATTCCATTCACTCACCACCCTCAGTGAAAAACTTACCCCGAACATCTCCTTTGTATTTGCTTCCCTGCACCTTAAACCTGTGTCCTCTCGTAGCGACCATTTCAGCCCTGGGAAATAGCCTCCGAGAATATTGTAGGAAGGATGTAGAGGCTATGGAGAGAGTGCAGAAGAGATTTACAAGGATGCTGCCTGGATTGGGAGGCAGGCCTTATGAAGATAGGTTGAGGGAGCTGGGACTCTTCTCACTGGAGAGATGTAGGTTGAGAAGCGACCTGATAGAGGTTTATAAAATGTTGAGAGGAATAGATAGGGTGGACTCTCAGAGACTATTTCCCCGAGCTGAAATGGTAACTACAAGAGGACACAGATTTAAGGTGCAGGAAGCAAATACAAAGGAGATGTCGGGGTAAGTTTTTCACTCAGAGGGTGATGAGTGAATGGAACCGACTGCTGTCGGAGGTTGTTGAGGCAAACTCCCTGAGGTCTTTTAAAAGACTTCTGGATGAGTATATGGAAAAGAATAGGATAGGGGGTTATAAATAGGTCTGTGGATTGGTAGGTGTGATCGGCGCAACTCGTGGGCCGAAGGGCCTGTTTGTGCTGTATTGTTCTATGTTTTATGTTCTAATCCATTCTATCTATTCCTCTCAACATCTAATAAACCTCTATCAGGTCGCCTCTAAACCTTCATCTCTCCAGGGAGAAGAGATCTAGCTCTCTCAACCTATCTTCATAAGGCATGCCCCCCAATCCAGGCAACATCCTTGTAAATCTCCTCTGCACCCTCTCAATAGCTTCCACATCCTTCCTATAGTGAGGTGACCAGAACTGCACACAGTACTCCAATTGGGGTCTGACAAGGGTCTTATAAAGTTGTAGCATTACCTCCTGACTCCTAAACTCAATCCCTCTATTAATGAAGGTCAGTACACTATACGCCTTCTTGACCACATCATCCACTTGTGGAGCAAATTTAAGAGTCCTATGGACCTGGACCCCAAGATCCTTCTGCTCCTCAACACTACCAAGACTCCTACCCTTGATATTATACTCCTTCATCCCATTGGTCCTGCCAAAATGGGCCACCACACATTTATCCACGTTGAAGTCCATCTGCCACTTCACCGCCCAGTCTTCAGACTATGCACAACACCACCAACCTTCATATCATCGGCAAACTTACTAATCCATCCCTCCACTTCCTCATCCAGGTCATTTATGAAAATGACAAACAGCAAGGGTCCTAGAACAGATCCCTGGGGTACTCCACTGGTGACCGACCTCCATGCAGAAAAAGACCCATCCACAACTATTCTCTGCCTTCTGCAGGCAAGCCAGTTCTGGATCCACAAGGCCAAAGTCCCTTGGATCCCATGCCCTCTCACCTTCACAAGAAATCTTGCATGGGGGGACCTTAACAAACGCCTTGCTGAAATCCATGTAAATCCACTGCTCTTCCTTGATCAATGTGTTCAGTCACATTTTCAAAGAACAAAGAACAAAACAGCACGGGAAACAGGCCCTTCGGCCCAACAAGCCCGCACCACCACCCCGATGTTCCCACCTCTACCCATGATCCCTGTCCATGTTTATAGATCTATGGATTAAAAACCTAATTTGAGACAATTTAGGGAGAATTTGTTTTGCCAATTAGCCTAAGAGCACATCTTTGGGATGTGGGAGGAAACCGGAGCACCCGGAGAAAACCCACGCAAGCACGGGGAGAATGCGCAAACTCCCACAGACACAGGCCCAAATCCATGTATCTGCACAGCACAGCGATAGTCACTGAGCTGTCGTGTTGCCCATCAAATGGTCCAGGTCAAGTGTACACTAACGATATGAAGCACTAGGATACTCTCAAAAAAAATTCCAATAGCAGCCCTCTCACGACCCATCGTGTGTATGCCCCTTGTTAGACAACAAGGTGGACCAAAGCACCTGTAGGATAAAAACAAGTACATCAATATCATCATCTATTTACACACTTCCTACGACAGCAGGGTAGGACCTTTAGTCCTACTAGAGGGATCTTGGTGTATTTGTGCATAGATCCCTGAAAGCTGGCAATCAAGTCGATAAGGTTGTTAAGAAGGCATACAGAGTCTTAGCTTTTATTGGCAGGGGGATTGAATTTCGGAACCGCAACGTCATGTTGCAACCGTACAAAACTCTAGTGCGGCCGCACTTGGAGTATTGTGTGCAGTTCTGGTCCCCACATTATAAGAAAGATGTGGAGGCATTGGAGAGGGTACAGAGGAGGTTTACCAGGATGTTGCCTGGTATGGAGGGCAGGTCTTATGAAGAGAGGCTGAGGGATTTGAGGTTGTTTTCGTTAGAAAGAAGGCGGCTAAGAGGAGACCTTATTGAAACATATAAGATGATTAGAGGTTTAGATAGGGTGGACAGTGATAGCCTTTTTCCTAGGATGGAGAAAGCTAGCACGAGGGGACACAGCTTTAAATTAAGGGGTGATAGTTATAGGACGGATATCAGAGGTAGGTTCTTTACCCAGAGGGTGGTTAGGGAGTGGAATGCCCTGCCTGCAGCAGTTGTGGATGCGCCAAGTTTGGTGGCGTTTAAGAGGTTAGTTGATAAGTTTATGAAAGAGAAGGGAATGGTTTAGTTTGGAGGGTCATTGCTTTTTTATAATGGTCGGTGCAACATAGAAGGCCGAAGGGCCTGTTCTGCGCTGTAATGTTCTATGTTCTATTTAGTTATTATCATATGGAAATTGATATTTCCATATGATAATCACCGGTTTACAACTGCTCGTCTCAAGCAGGGAACAGGTGTCCTCACCCTGCTGGTGGCAACAGAGACCATTGAGGTCAGGAACAAGGGGAGTGCCCTCATACTGGTACTGCCCACCTGGCACCTTGGCATTGGGGTTGGTCATTGAGGGAGGATTGGGACTGGTAATAGGGGGGGTGGGTGGTTTGGTGTTGGGCCACCAGAGGGGATTTGGAGCTGGTTAGCAGGGATGTTGGGGCTGGCCATCAGGGGCTGGCTGGTGAGAGGTTGGTGCAGTAGGCCGCAATCTGGGATGGTTGAGGAACAATATGAGTGTTTGAGAGGCTGGGAATGAGGGAGCCAGTGTTCATGTGCTGATCTCCCCACTGACAGCTCGGCGCATGTGCAGTGGCCCACTCAGCACATTGATGCCAGTCTCTTGGGTGGGATGAAGTCCCGATCCCACTCTTCATTGTGAATCACTCCAGGGTACCCTGCATTGCACAGAATGTCAAAGGTTCATTCAGGTAAGTATGCCCAAAAAACAGGTGGGAAATTCTCCTGTTTTCCAGCCCCTTGGACACTTAGTTTTGTTTTGGAAGAATCCTAGCCATTAACTTAAGATGTCTCCTATTATCCTTATGCAACGTTTAATTTAGCTACTAATCTTTAGTCAAGGATTTAAAACAATCTATATTCTCCTTTCAGAACAGTCTTAGCAATTTCCAAAACCATTTTGGTCTTCTATCTTTACCATTCATTATTATCCTGCATTCAGTCTTCCTTTGTCTGCATTTTGAAATCCTGCAAAAGCCCCCAAGCTTCATTACAACTGGTCAGAAGGAGTGCTCAGTTTCTTCAGCCCTATTACTCCACAACTTGTATGATAAGTGTAAATGTTTAATTCACTCAACAAACTGTTTATCTTCGTTATTGCTAGACCCAGAATAAAAGAGACATTAAGTTAATGGCCAGGATTCTTCCAAAACAAAACTAAGTGTCCAAGGAGCCAGAAAACAGGAGAATTTCTGGCCTGAGAATTTCCCAGGCTTCTTCCAATAAACTCAGGATAATTTATTCATTATGAAATGCAACTAATTTTTAAAATGAGTTGTAAAGTTGGTTAATATCCATTTGTAATCTAGAAATGTAATGATTTATCCCTTTTTAAAATCCCCCTCTCATAGAACATAGAACAATACAGCACAGAACAGGCCCTTCGGCCTTCGATGTTGCGCCGACCAATATAAAAAGCAATGCCTTCAAGTTCAAGTTCAATGCCATCAAGGTCAAGTCTCACATCAAGTTCAAAAGGTCTTGACACTTATTATGGTGTGCCTGTGTGCATGGACTGTGATGGGGATGGAATTTTGTTTCACTGAGGATAGCCAAGAAAAGATTCTAAGAAAAAACATCATGGGTCCTCACGCTTTGAACGTTAGAAGGCTAGGGAAAATTAACCAGAGGAATAAAGATAGAATTGCCAATGAAAGAATTCCCAGTAGGCTAAGAAAGGAAAAATAAATTTAATGTTTCTTTCCAGGGGAGAACAAATTGGGGAGATTTTTGTAAGGTGCATGGTCTGTGCACATGTGTAGTGGCAGAATAGGAGACTCACTCCACAGTTGAAAAAGTGTGGAAGCTCTCTATCATTTGAAAAGGGTTGGGGAAGGATTGCAGTTCTGATCAGAGAAGGTTGAGATTCCAGGAAGTATCTGCCCAGTATCTTTAAAAAGAAAGGATGTTTTGCAACACAGCAGGAGTCATTTGAAAAAAGTACATCAAGTCTACAACCTCCAGGGTGAAATGGGGAGTACTGGGAAGACAATGAAAAAAATAACTGAGCAGTCTCAAGTCACAAGTGCCTGCAAGAGAAATGGCAAGTCAATAAAGAAAATGAATCATTGAGATCCTATTCCATACATTTTCAGTACTTCCTACAAATAAATAAAATTGCCAACAAGTTGGCAGCTTTTCTCAGTACAAAAACAAGTAAAACCTTTAATTTGTTCCAGGGCTTGGCCCATCCAAGAAAGCCAGGAATCAAAACTTACAACGACTTGACAAAGATTCTTTAAGAACATTTCTTTTGACAGCCACTGATCACGTGAAACATTTCAGGTTCCATCAAAGAAATCAAATGGAAGGCAAAGGCATTGCTCAGTTTGTGACAACCTTAAAAAAGGCTGGCACAATATTGTGAGTTTAGTGAGTTATTAAAAAGAACTCTCCAAGATCGTCTAGTTTGTGGTCTCCAAAATGAGGTTATCCAAAAAGAATTGCTTACTGAACCTGCTTTGACTTTAAATGATAGTAGTAGAAATCAGTGTCAATGGAACTCACTGTTAAAGAGCCTTCACAATTTGAAGAAGGAATGAAGATCCACAAGTTGGGAACTGCCCATAAGAAGTCAAAATAGCAACAAACTTGTCACAAATTTGCCAAAATTGGTCATTCAGTGAGTAAATGATGGAGCAAGGATAGTTAATGCAACAATTGTGGCAAATGGGTCACATTGTAAAACTATTGGGCTATTCCAGCAGTCCTTGAGAAAAACATTCAGAAGAAAAATCTTCAAGAAGAAGAGCAAGTTGCATTCTTGAAAAAGAATGTACAACATGGAAGAAAAGAATTACCACCATAAAGAAAAGAATATCTAGAAATGTGACGAAGAGCTCCAACTGAACATCTTCACCATACAGGATGAATCCCAAAGATTCTGGGTGATTCATAGCTTAAATTGTTAATCAATTAGGATGAAGATCAACACTAGTACTGCTCTATTTTTAATTCTTGAGGCTACATATCAACAGAAGCTGAAGCATCTTCCTTTGAAACCACCTGATGTGATTTTAAGGACATATACAAAAGAAATCGTGAAGTTAAAGGATTATGTCATAGTCAACCTAGAGTTAAGTGGGCAAATAGCAGACCAGTCACAGTATACCATATTGGAGTAAATTATACCCACATGAGACTACAATATGGTACAATAGAATATACCACATCACACTACATCATGCTGCAATAAAGTTACCTCTCCATGACATTGGTGGTAATTTATCAGCTCTATTTAGGAGACCAGGTTGGAGAAAATGAAACTTAACTGGAACACTGTCAACAAATTGGCCAATGTCAAAACAGACCTACATCACCTGGATGAATACAAGAGTGTATTCAAAGGGACATTTGGCTCAATGAATAGAGTTGAAGTGAAACTCACGATGCAGCTAATAGTCAACCAATAAGTCTCAAAGCAGGAATAATTCATCCCAAGGTCAAAAAAGAATGAGCTATTAGCACTGGTGTATTCAAATTGATTCAAATGAGTGACTGGGCTACTACCATCATTTTTTTTGTATTTATGGTGATTTTTAAAACAATCGTAAATCCAATGTTGTATGTTGATCGGTATCCACTTCCTTTAATTAAAGACCTGTTTGCTGGACAGAAATTCAGCAAGCTTGATTTTTCACCAGCATATCTACGGATGAAGTAGCCACTGAATCTCAACCATTGATTACCATTATTACTCATAAAGGCCTATTTTGTTCTAAAATATTGCCTTTTGGAATAACAGCCACACCAGTTTTATTCCAAAGGTGGATGGATAAGATTTTAAATGGTCTCTCTGGTGTACAATGTTACCTGGATGATATTCTAATTGCAAGATTCAGTAAACAGGAGCACTTGAATAATTTAGAAGCAACATTGGAATGTCTTCAAGCATATGGTCTGCATATCAAAAAAGAAAAGTCTGACTTTTTCTGATATCAGTCCAATATTTCCAATATTTTAATAGTAAAGGCATGTAAGGAGATGGACACTATTTTCGAAACACTACTTCCGACAAATGTTTCTAGGATTAATTACCACGGCAAATTTGTTCCTAATCTAGCCAAATTATTGAAGCTATTACATAATTTACTGTGTAAGAAACAGTCTTGGGACTGGGTAACGGAATGTGTGAAAGCGTACAAGGATGTCAAAGGTGCTTTGTCTGAATAGTCTCAACTATTTGTTCATTTTGATCTGAAGCTACTATTACTGCTTGTTTCCAACACTTCACCTTATGGAGATAGAATGACAGAATCCCCATAGTGCAGAAAGGGGCCATTTGGCCCATCAAGTCTATCCCATCAGTCCTTATGCTGGTAGCCACATGTACTTACCTTGTTCCCCGACACTACAGGGCAATTTAGCATGTCCAATCAACCTAACCCACACATCCTTGGACTATGGGAGGAAACTGGACACCCAGAGGAAACCTATGCAGATGCTGAGAGAATGTGCAAACTCCATGCAGACAGTGACCCAAAGCTGGAATTGAACCCGGGTCCTTAGCACTGTGAAACAGCAATGCTAACCACTGTGCCATGGTGCAGCCCATGGGGCAGTAATTTTGCATATTATGCCTTCGGGAGAAGGATGACCAGTAGCTTTTGCTTCATGTATTCTGATTAGTGCTGAATTTAACTATATGAGCTAGAAAAAGAAGCAAGTATAATATTTTGATATATCAAGGTTTCATTATTTCGCATTATTGATACATCATTGGCCTTTAACAGCTATATTTGCGCCATATAAAGACTACTAGCCAATTGGAAAGATGGTCACTGATCTTATCTGCGCACTCCTATGATGTAAAGTATCATTAATCAGAATGCCATGCTTATACTGATGCATTACCATGCTAATCTCATAGCAGCATAGCACTGAGAGGGTCACTGCACATGTGGTGATCTGTCAGTGCTAGGATTGGTGCATGGACAGTAGCCCTGCATTGCTGACCTTCTGATTGCTGGCCCACTTGATCTCTGGCCAGCACAGCAAATCTGCATTGCTGGCCAAGCAACCCCTTCTGTCCCTATGATCACTGGCCTCCGCCATTATCCCCGAATCTCCCTCCATCCCTTCCTGCACTACCCTCCGCCCCCCCCGCAACACCCATGCATATACATACACACACACACACACACACACACACACACACACACAACCCCAGTTGGCCAGCCCCATCACCCCCTTCCTTCCCTCTGCCACCGATCCTGAGGTGAACATCTCATTCACCTGACGAAGAGGACAGCCTCGAAAGCTTGTGAGTTTACTATCAAATAAATTGGTTGGACTTAAACCTGGTGTTGTCAGACTCTTACTGCGTTTACCCCAGACCAACGCTGGCATCTCTGCATCATGACCGATCCTGACTGCAGAGAGGCAGCAGGCCTCTCCCCTTCAGGCCCGCCCTTTCTGGTCCCACCCCCCCACCCCATTGTCACTGGCCAATACCCATCGGACTGGCAATGCCTGGGACACCCCCTCATCCCTGACCTCCCGGGGGGTCTCCATGGCCCCCTTCACTCCAGTGGGTTCAGGCTGCAGTTGCTCATTAGTGGAGAGTGGTTTTAAACTACTCCTGGCAGAGGCTGGGGGTGGGAGGGGACTAGCGGGCCAGAGACTTCAAACTTCAGAGACTGATATTAAAACTCTATTTTAAATATGGAAATGATTTCCAATGCAGAATTGACGATGCCAGAGATCTGGAGATGTGCAGAGGCTGTGGACCCAGTGGGAAGCTCACTATATGGCCTCCATTGATATCATCCAACCCGTTGCATTTCTAGAGCAGCACAGCAGGCTGGGGAATCACCTCCATATGTATTAAGAAGGTTGAGTTAACCTTCCAATGTGGGTATTTATTGTGGAATGTTCTTCCTAGTCTGCATGGAAGAATTCTTAAACAATTTGAAGGACATCCTGGAATTATCCAGGAGGAGGAATTAGCGTGTAGTTATTTTTGGTGGCTGGGTATGCTCAGATTTAAGAAAGTGTCAGTCCTATGCAGGAATAAGAAATACACCATTGTTGTCCCCTTTATATCTTTGGGGGTAGCCTAAAATGCTATGGTAACACTTGCATGTAGATTTTGTTATTCCATATCAGGGTTACATGTTCTTAGTCAAATTGATGCACAGTCAAAGTGGTCAGAGATTGTTATCAAGATACATACTACATCTGAACAAACCCTTCCAAAATTTGACAAACGTTTCTTAAGATTTGGTAAACTGGAACAGATTGTTAATGATAATGGTTCAAAATTTACTTTACAAGAGTTTGAGGATTATCTCAAAGTAAATAGTTTTCATCATACTACATCTGCACCTTATCATCCATCAACCAATGGATTAGTTGAAAGATTCTTACAGTTCTTGAAATATTTTTTAAAAGTTTCAAGAGAGCAAAGTTCGTTATCATGTCTTGCAAATAGTTTTTTGGCATCTTATAGAAACACTACTCATCATCTACCCAAAGTTCACCTGTGGTTATGGCTCTGACGGAGAAAGTTGATAACTATGTTTGATTTGTTACTATCTCCAGAAACTTCAGAGGTGGTAGATGTCAACAACAATTTCAAGTTGCGAGACAAATGAGGGCAAGACAACACTCATTTCAACTCGGAGATCGAGTATTAATGTGTAGTTATATCATGAGTGACAAATGGGTACCAGCCATAGTTTTAGCAAAAACATATTACGTGGTTCAAACCAAAGATGAACTAGTTTGGTGATGCCATATTGACCAGTTGCTTTCATCTCAAAATGATTTCTCAGAATCGTCTCCAGAAATACCAGCTTCTTTAGTCCCTAGTGTATAATGATTAATGATGCATAGCATTGAGTCTCGAGTATTATTGATCCTATGTATCACAGAGTAGTAATTTATTGTCATGACCATATAAGTCAAAGAGGAGGGATGTTATAAATTTAATAGTTGTATGATTACATTAAGAGCCAGTCACATGATTTGATGGTGATGTGATTGGGTGTTGACCAGGCTGCTTCTTCAATTTCAGTTTGTACTCTGTAGAGTTCCTAGAATAAACCTGTTGTCATTTAATTGAATCTACTTGTACAAACCACACCATTTTTGTTTTGTTTAAAACCCACAAGTCCTAACATAGTTAAGATGTTACAAAATATGTACAAGATTGGTTTTCTGTTCCCTGCTAGAGGATGCCAATGCTAGCTTTTTATCTCTAGATTTGTTAACTAAATTTAAATGCCACCAGTGGCCATAGTGGAATCTGAATCCATGATCCCAGAGCATTAGCTGAACCTCTGCATCATTATTCTAATGACATTACCACTATCTCAATATCTTCTCACCTCTGGCAGGTGGAGGACATGAATTAGAACAGACAATAGATAGGGTTCAAAATCATCATCGTGCAGTTGCGGTGCATATTTGTTATTGATGGCATCAGATAATATGAGTGAGTTTTTTTTAATGGTAAATGTCACTGTCTTGGCAAGCATTTTTATTTCCCATCCCTAATTTCCCTAGAGAAGTAGTGGTGAGCTGTCTTTTTGAATCACTGCGGTTCATGTGTTATAGATCCAGTTACCATGTTGTTTGGTCGGGATTTTGACCCCATGCCAGTGAAGGAATGGCAATATTGTTCCAAGTCAGAATAGTGTGTGGCTTGGAGCGGAATATGCAGGAGGTGGTGTTGCCACATGTCTGCTGCCCTTGTCTCTCCAGCTAGTGAAGGTTTCAGGTTTGAAAGGTGCTGTTGAAGTATTCCATGGGCTGGTATGTAGCAGATAACATGCGCACTACGTAATATGATGCAATGATTATTTCGAACAGGAATGAATGTTACATAACATCTCTGAATCCCCCTTTATCAACATTCTGGTGATCAATGTTGACCAGAAAATTTAACTAGACTAGCCATCTGAATACTGTGGCAGGCGAGAGGTTGGGAATTCTACAGTGAGTAACTCACTGACTCTCCAAAGCCTGTCCACCGTCTACAAGGCACAAGTCAAAACTGTGACAGAATACCCAAGACTGAAAGCCTTTTAAGACAAAACAACCTATTTGATTGTCAAATAATCTACCAGTTTAAACATACACTCCCTCTATCACCAGCACATGGGGGCAGCAACATGTACCATCTCCAAATATATTTCAGCATCTGGCTAACCAGGCAATCCTTCAATCGCACCTTTCAAACCCACCATCTCAATGGACAAGGGCAGCAGACAGATGGGAACACCACCCACCCAAGTCCCATACCATCCTGATTGGAAATATATGCCTTCATTGTCACAGGACTAAAATCCTGTAACTCTCCCCAACAACATTTATGAGTGTACCTACATCACAGGGACTGCAACGGTTCAAGAAGGTGACTCACCAGCACCACCACTTCAAGGGCAACTAGGATGGATATTGTATGTTGTCCTGTCAGAAATGCTCACTTCCCATGAAAGAATGAAAAAAATAGGGACAGAGGCAATATCAATAAGAGGGTCAGTATCAATGGTGACTATTCGGATGAGAATGTGAGAAGCTTCAAGAAAGTGGAATTAATGAAGCTTTGAGGTGTGTCTTGAGGAGTGCAGCACCAGAGAACGCTAAGGAAGCCAGGGTTTGGCACCTGATAGTGGAACATCACTTCCCTGTCCTCATGAGGTTGTTGAATCTCTTGTAGTATTGAAGCCATGTTTGACGGAATGCATTGCTGCAGCTGACTATATCTGCCACTTCCAGCCATGCTTGGTTGTTTAGAGAGGCTGGTCTCTTCCTCGTGCTTGACAAATCGTTTGGAATTTTTTGAGGATATGACCAGTAGAGTGGTCAAAGCTGAACCAGAAAATGTTGCGTATCTGGACTTTCAAAAGGCTTTTAACAATGTCCCATACGAGAGATTAGTGAGCAAAATTAAAGCTCATGGTATTGGGGGCAATGTGTTGATGCAGATCGAGAATTGGTGGCAGACAAGAAGCAGAGAGTGGCAGGCAGTAGGTTACCACAGCGCTCAAGTGGTGTGACTAATTTGCAAGTGACACTAAGCTGGGTGACAGTGTGTGATGTGAAGAGGATGCTAAGAGGCTGCAGGGTAATTTGGACAGACTAGCTGAGTGAGCATATTCTTAGCAAATGCAATATTATATGGATAAATGTGAGGTTATTCACTTTGGTGGCAAAAACAGAAAAGCAGAATATTATCTGAATAGTGACAATTTAGGAAAAAGTGAAGTGCCACGTGATCTGGGTGTCTTGGTGGAATGTTGCTGAAGGTTGGCGTGCAGGTACAGCAGACAGGGAGGCTAACAGCATACTGACCTTTGTAGTGAGAGGATTTGAGTATAGGAGTAAGAGTGTCTTGTTGCAATTATATAGAGCCTTGAGAGGCCACTCCTTGAGTATTGTTTGAGGAAAGACATTCTTGCTATTGAGGGAGACCAGTAAATGTTCACCAGACTAATTCCTGAATTGGTAAGTCTAACACATGAAGAGAGAATCCAAAGATTAGCGAGGTTAGGTGGATTGGTGATGCTAAATTGCTCTTTTGTGTTGCAGGCACTATCTAAGGTAAATGCATGGGATTATGGGGATAGGGCTTGAATAGGATTGTGGTCAGTGCAGACTCGGTGGGTGAGCAGGACATGGCCCTTGTGTTGTGGCCAAAGGGATCAACTAATATGGAGAACAAGTGGGAGTGGCATGTTAAATGGTGGTGCAGGCCGAATGGCCCACTCACTCCTGCACCTATGTTCTACATTCCTATCCGCACACCTTCACAGTCTGCTGGATTCCAGGAAATATTCCTAGAGCTGGAGGAGGCAGCTTTCCCATACGGTACTTCTATCCCTGTGTAGATGAATTCTGCAGCGTAGGATTCTGAGAGACTGGGTTTGTACTCGTTGGAATTTGGAAGAATGAAAGGGGATCTGATAGAAACATATAAAATCCTGATGGGACTCAATGGGCTAAATGTGGGAAGAATGTTCCCAATGTTGGAGAAATCCAGAACAGGGGTCACAGTCTAAGAATAAGGGGGTAATCATTCAGGGCAGAGATGAGGAAGAACTTCTTCACTCAGAGAGTTGTGAACCTATGGAATTCTCTACCACAGAAACTGTTGGGATCAGTTTGTTAAATATGTTCAAGAGTGAGCTGGATGTGGCCCTTGTAGCTAAAGGGATCAAGAGGTATAGAGAACAAGTGGGAGTGGTATGTTGAACGGTGTGCAGGCTCAAAGAGCCGAATGGCCCATTCCTGCACCTGTTTTCTATGTTCATATCCACACATCTTCACAGTCTGCTGGATTCCAGGAAACATTCCTAGAGTGCTAGAGACAACTTTCCCGTATGGTACTTCCATCCCTGTGTAGATGAATTAACAATAAAATGATACAGTGCAGAAAATGAGGCCTTTCAGCCCATCTTGTACCAGCTCCTTGTAAAAATTATTCAGTTAGTTATACAGTTCTGTAAATTATTTCCCATTTCAAGAATGTTTCCAAGTCTCAATGTGCTGTCAGTTGCAATTTGTTGTATAAATAAAGGTCATTTCATCTCCTAAACTGGATCTTGTAACACAATTTAAGATTACTGGGACCTTTAAGTTGGAATTAAGCTTTCACTGTATGTACACATTAATTCCCTTGTAAGAACCTATGTACAAGTGGTTAATATGTTCAGTTAAAAGTTTGAACTATTTTGAACTGGGGTGTTAACTTACGTCCTCATCGGTTTAAGACTTCAGTTAAATGAATGGACAAAGTAATTCAATGCCGACACATTAAGCATTTCCATACAAAGGGGAACTCTACACAGAATTAAGTCACCTCTTAACCTATTTAAATTTCAAATTTATACAGGATTCAGATAGATAGGTAGAGGGAAATTATTCCAGCTGGATTGTAGATCTGAAATCATTGACAAAAGAGCCAGAGGGGAGAGTTTATCTGGCTTTTCCTGAAAAGGTGGAGAAAATCCATCCCATATATATTGAAAGGGGGTATTGGAACAAGTATTTGAAGAGGAAGAACTTACAGTTTATAGACAGAGAGACAGGGATATGGAATTAAACATAACTGCCCTTTCACTGAGCCAGCACAGAATTGATGGGTCAAATAGTTTCCTTCTATCCTCTACGTTTCTATGATTTTAGGAGTAGGCCCTCAGCCCCTTGAGTGAGTTTCACAAATATTCATAAGATCACAATTTGAAGCTGTAATTGTGGTTGACAGAAACTTCCTATCTATTTAATTTTTTAAACGAAAACTTGTGATATCTGCTGTGCCAGTTTATCTGTTTTGAATCAATCTTACATTTGCTTTCAGTTATCAAGTCAATCAGCAGCTCTATCCTAGCCCCAGGCTTGGCACTGATTGCTACCTCAGTCACTGCCACAGGTCCAGGTTGAACCTCAACATCAGCTCAAAGAAAATGCCAAATACTAACCAAAAGCAAATTCTTGCCTGCGATACAAAACACTCTTATAAATGCAGAAACTGGCATTAAATCAAAGTACAAGGAACAAAGAACAAAACAGTACGGGAAACAGGCCCTTCGGCCCAACGAGCCCGCGCCGCCACCCTGATGTCCCACCTCTACCCGTGATCCCTGTCCATTTTTATAGATCTATGGATTAAAAACCAAATTTGAGACAATTTAGGGAGAAATTGTTTTGCCAATTAGCCTAAGAGCACATCTTTGGGACGTGGGAGGAAACCGGAGCACCCGGAGAAAACCCACGCAAGCACGGGGAGAATGCGCAAACTCCTACAGACATAGGCCCAAATCCATGTATCTGCACAGCACAGCGATAGTCACTGAGCTGCCATGTTGCCCATCAAATGGTCCGGGTCAAGCATACGCTAACGACGTGAAGCACTAGGATACTCTCAAAAAAAAATCCAAGAGCAGCCCTCTCACAACCCATCGCGTATATGCCCCTTGTTAGACAACAAGGTGGACCAAAGCACCTGTAGGATAAAAACAAGTACATCAATATCATCATCTATTTACACACTTCCCAGAGACTCCCAAGGTTCATGATCCCTATTTTAAATCAGTTTGCTATACCCCTCCATTCTCATTCTGTTCATGTGCCCATCTAAATATTTCTTAAATAACTCCAGAGTACCTGCCTCCACCACTTTACTTGGCAGCGTATTCCATAGCCCCACCACCCTCTGTGTGAAAAAAACTCCCTCTAGCATCCAAATTATACCTTAGCCCCCCCACCCTAAGCCCGTGACCCCTTGTGCTATTCAAGTCCATCCTAGGAAAAAGCTTAACCCTGTTTACTCTATCTGTATCCCTCATAATCTTGTACACCTCTATTAGATCTGCTCTAAGTTTACGTCTTTTGAAGGAAAATAGTCCCAATTTGCCTAACCTCTCTTCGTAACTCAGGCCTTCCATACCAGGCAGCATCCTGTTAAACCTCCTCTGCACTCTCTCCAGAGTCTCCACTTCCTTCCAGTAGTAAGGCGACAAGAACTGGACACAGTATTCCAAATGAGGTCTAACCAATGTTTTATACAACTGCAACATTAAAGGCCAGCTCTTGTACTCTATACCCCTTCCTATAAAGGCTAGGATACCATATGCTTTCTTCACAACCTTCTCCACTTGCTCTGCCACCTTCAGAGACTTGTTCACCTGCACCTCCAGGTCCCTCTGCGTTTCTATACTCTTAATAGGTCTCCCCTGTATCATATACCTCCCCCCTACATTCTTTCTTCCGAAATGCATCACCTCGCATTTATCAGGATTGAATTCCATCTGCCATCTATCTGCCCAAGCTACCAGCCTATCTATGTCCTGCTGCATTGCCTGACAATGCTCCTCACTATCCGCAAGTCCAGCCATCTTTGTATCGTCTGCAAACTTGCTGATCACTCCACTTACTCCCTCTTCCAAGTCATTTATATACTGAAGTACTGAAAATATGATGCTGAAATTAAAACAGACAAGGTAGAAATCCTCAGTAGCTCAGGCTGTACTTTGTTTCAGGTCACTGACTTCACTGGGATTGGTGGAGTTTGAGACGTACGATGTCAGTTAAAGAATAAGATGGAAGAGGATTGTCATTGGTAGGGCAAACGGCAGCGGAGATTAAATGAAAGGATTGATGGTGCAAGATGAAAGACTGTGATAATGAGACATGGAAAGAATGTGAAGATGGGTTGAGAAGAGGTATAAATACAACAGCAGAATCATTACTAGCACACACTGTCAGATTAATCATTGGAAATGGTGATTATCATCTAAAATTATTAAACTCACAGGTGAATCTAAAATGAGTAATTGAAAAATGAGGGGCTTCTGTTGCATTCTAGTGAAGCAATGCAGGAGCCTGAAAATAAAGATGCCATAGAGTAGGATGGAGAAATATACCATTCAACAGCAGATTTTCTCTAGTATTAAGACTTTGCCTTGTATGTTCTTAAGTATCTTTACATTGCTTTGGGGAAAGAGTTCATAGAGCTGATTCTTTGAAAGAGTTACTCTGGGTTGAAAGTTGGTGTGCTGAGCTGTAAATTGTCTTCTCTGAGTATCAATGTACATTACTTAAAAATAGCAACTCAATTCTGTTACTTTTCCATCATAGAATCATACAATGCAGAACAGTCCCTTCAGCCCATCAAATCTACATTGACATGTGTGGAACACCTGATCTCCCAGCTAATCCTATTTACCAGCACTTAGACCAATAGAAATCATTGGTTGATCACACTTGGATTTTGTCTTTTTCTTGACTCCATTAACCTCCTGAACATGAAGGATCTTTCCTCTAGCCCCTATTCTTAGCTTCTTGTATCAAGGATATTTGACTGTTATCCTTATTTGAAATATGGGTATCTACACAGCTTGTTTCATTAGAAAGGCCTGGGGGGTGGACTTTACCTGATGCTAACAGAGTCTATGGCCTCACTTCTCGATTAATACTGAGAACCACCTAGATAAGATGGTGGTGTGCTGCTTTTTTGATCCACTGCTTATGGGTGTAAAGATACCCAAAGTGCTGTTGGAAAGAAAGGCCAGGATTTGATCCAGTGAAGGAACAAAGGTATAGTTCCAAGTCAGGACGGAGCATGACTTCAAGACGAACTTACAGATAATGATGTTCCCGTACATCTGCTATCCTTATCCGCCTAAGTGTGGCAGAGGTCGTGGAGTTGGGAAGTGTTATTGAAAGAGGCTTTGATAAATATGCCCATCCGGGAATGATTGAATTATATCCAAACAGAATTAGTGCCTGCTACAAAAAAAACCTCAAATTATATTTTAATTTCCAAAATGAATAAGTGCATGTCACTGTTAATTTTTATCATAAGGAGCTTCACTTAGTGGAGAATCACTGACTCAACGTGGGAGAAATCTTTTTCTATAGTGAGTTGTTGTGCTGTGGAATAATGCAGCCATGAAATGTGGTGGAAGCAGATTCAACAGCAACTTACAAAAAGGAATATGAATAATAGAAGAAGAAAAAATTATGGTACTATGTGAAAAGATCAGGGAGGAGCTGCAATACTTTGATATTTTTGGACAAACTTGTTTTAGTGATGATGTAGAACTTGCTGCCTATGAGGATGCTGGAAGCAGAAATAATGAATGATGTTTAAAAGGGATTTGGAAAGACATTTTCAGAAAATATATCTGCAGGACAAATGCGGTACAGCAGGAGAATGGGACTCATTGGATTTCTGTACAGACATGGAATCAATGGACAATAGCCTCAGTGCTGTAATGACTCTGATTCTTCCAAAGAGTCTTTACTGACATGATGGGCTGAATGGCCTCCTTCTGTTCCATAATATTTGTTGATTCTAATTGGTTGAACAGTCTTTGCACCTTTCTTAAAGCGGAACTGAACCCCAGTGGTGGAGTAACTCCATTTATTGTTCTCTCTCCTCGTCTTCTACATTTTTGTAATGTTTTCTTATTTTTTCCTGGTCGGAGTGCTCTTTGTCTTTTGTTTTCCAGCTGAGAATTATTGGTGTGTGATGTAATTTCTGACTTACAGTTCCTGTATGAATGATGTTATTTGAAGCAATTGAACTTGTATGTTGTTAATGGGGCAGGGAGAATGAGAAGAAATGATGTACACAGGAACTATGAACCATAGATTTCATAACTTTATCATAACTCTTAGAGTAAAGCATAGCACCAAATAATGAAATACTCTGACCAAAAGAATAAGAACCAAGCAAGAAGCATTCACACTGATTAGGTGGAGAGAAACATTAGAAATCACTGGGAAAGGGATGGGTTTCCACCCACCAGTGTTTAGTTCCTCTTTAAGTACAGTGCAAATGGACAATTGGTTTTAATTCTGTCTTCCATTAGACTCGACTGCTGTGGATGACTCAGTGTATTGTCACGCGTAAACTCTGCAAGGACAGCGTCTCCACAGTGACAAGGGAAGGTTCAAACAGTTCACTTAAAACCACTTGTCCAGCCACAACTGCAATCGACAGTGCAGGTAAGGAATCGACTGGGAAGCACCTTCACCTCATGGCAGTCACCCTAAGCTCAGCCTTCCTAAACATATCCTTGTCAAAGCCGAATGTTAAAATCAGAGGACCACCTTTCTTTCCGTCACACCTTTGTTACTTGTTTATGCGGTGAGGATCTTGACTGTTATGGAACACAGGCAGGTAAATGGAGTTAAAACATAGATCAGCCTTGATCAAAGTAAAATTGGAGCCAGACCACTTCAGGGTAATATCAGGAAGCACTTCTTCACACAAAGGACAGTGGGAATCTGGAACTCTTTTCACCTTGAAAAGCTGTTAAGACTGGGGGTGGGAGTCCAAAGACATGTAAATTAGGTGGGTTGGCCATGCTAAATTGACCCAAGTGCCCAAAGATGTGCAAGTGAGGGGGGATTAGCCATACCAAATGTATGAGGTACGGAGATAAGGTGTAGGCTTGATCTGGGCGTGTTTAAGGTGTTCTTTCAGAGTGTTGATGCTATCTTGATGGGCTGAATGGCCTCCTTCTGCACTGTAGGGAATCTATGGGGCCATCAGTTGACAATGTCAAAACTGAGATTGATTGATGGATTTCTGTTAGACAAAAATATTAGGATTAGATGGGCAGATGGATTTAGATGTTTCAGGTATGATAGAGAGGGATGTAAAAAATGGGGGAGTTGTGTTACTGATCAGGGAGGATCTCACAGCTGTACTGAGGGAGGACATCTTGGAGGGCTCATCCAGTAAGGCCATATGGGTAGAACTCAGGAATAGAAAGGGTGCAATCACTTTGATGAGGTCGTACAACAGGCCATCTAACGGTCAGCTAGAGGAGACAGAGGAACAGATTATGAAAAAATGTAAAAACATCATGGTTGTTGAGGTGGGTAATTTTAACTTCCCTAAGTTGACTGGGACACCCTTCGTGTGAAGGGCTTGGATGGGGGGAGGAATTTATTAGTCATGTCCAGGAGGGTTTTTTGAAGCAATATGTAAATAATCCAACTAGGGATGGTGCCATACTAGACCTGGTTTAGGGGAATGAGCCTGGCCAGATGATTGAAGTTTCAGTAGGAAAGTATTTCAGAAATAAATCATAATTCTGAAAGTTGTAAGCTACTTACGGATAAGGATATGTGCAGTCCTCGGTGAAAGTGCTAAATTGGGGGAAGGCTAAGTACATCAGTATTAGGCAGGAACTGGGGAATGTAGATTGGCTGTTTGAGGGTAAATCCACATCTGTCATGTGGAAATCTTTTAAAGGCTGCTTGATTAGAGTTCAGGACGAGCATGTACCTGTGAAGATGAAGGAAAAGAGTGGCAAAATTTCAAGAATTTTAGATTATAAGAGAAATTGTTAGCTCAGTCAAAAAGGAAAAAGAGGCATAAGGTTTAAGAAACTGAAGACAAACAGAGCCCTCAAAGACTAATAAGAAAGCAGGAAAGAACTTAAACAAGGATTTAGGAGGCCTAAAGGGAGCCATGAAATGTCCTTAGTAAACAGCAAGAAGTCTCACAACACCAGGTTAAAGTCCAATAGGTTTATTTGGAATCATGAGCTTCCACATCAGATGAAGTAGCAGCATTCCAAAGCTTGTGATTCCAAATAAACCTGTCAGACTCTAATCTAGTGTTGTGAGACTTCTTACTGTATCCACCCCAGTCCAACGCCGGCATCTTCACATCTTGGCAAACAGGATTAAGGAAAATCCCAAGGTATTTTATACATGTATAAGGAACAAGGGGATGGAAACCGGTAGCTGCTCTCAAGGACAAAGGAGGGAATTTATTCTTGGAGCCGGAGAAAGTGGGTGAGGTCTTGAATGACTATTTTGCATTAGTATTTATAAAGGAGAAGGACATTGTGGATGATGATTCTAGAGAGGGGCCTATTGATATTATAGGACATGTTGATATGAAAAAGGAGGAGGTATTGGGTGTTTTGAAAAGTATTAAAAAAAACAGGCCTCTGGGACCTGTTGAGATCAATCCCAGAATACTGAGGGAGGTGAGGAAGGAAATTGCTGGGGCCTTGTCTGAAATCTTTGTATCTTCTTTAGTCATAGAAGAGGTCCCAAAGGACTGGAGAATAGCCAATGTTGTTCCTTTGTTTAAGAAGGATAACATGGAAAATCCATGAAATTACAGGTTGGTGAGCTTAGGGTGGCAGAGTTATTGGAGAAAATTCCTTGGGACAGGATTTACTCACGTTTGGAAGTGAACGAAGCAATTGCTAGCAATAGGCAGTATGGCTTTGTGTGGGGAGGTTATGTCTCACAAACACGATTGAGTTTTTTGAGGAAATGACAAAGATGATTGATGAGGGTAGGGCAGTGGACATTGTCTACATTTTAGCAAGGCTTTTGACAAGGTACCTCATGGCATGCTGATACAGAAGGCAATGATCCCACATGGGATCATTGGTGAGCTGGTAAGATCGATACAGAACTGGCTTGGTCATAGAAGACAGAGAGTCATAGTGGAAGGGTGAGATCTATGATCAGTGGTGTTCCGCTGGGATCGGTACTGGGACCCCTGTTGTTTATAATATAAATGATTTGAGGAGAATTTAAATAGCCTTTTTAATAAATTTGCAGACAATACAAAGATTGGATAGCAAGGAGGATTGCAGAGAATATAGCAGAATATGGATAGGCTGAAGACTTGTGCAGAGAAACGGCAGATGGAATTTTATCTGGACAAATGTGAGGTGATGTATTTTAGAACATCTAATGCAGGAGGGAAATGTAGTAAATGCATTCCCTTAGAAGCATTCACATGCAGAAGGATCTAGGTGTACAGTGCCCTTAATGTGGCAATAGAAGTGGATAAGATGGTCAAGAAGGCGAATGGCCTGCTTGTCTTCTTCAATTGGGGAATATGAGTGTATTGGTAAGTCATGTTGCAGCTGTATAGAAGCTTAGTTGGGCCACAAAAGTTTACAAAATTGAGAAGCATGGATAGAATGGATAGTCGGAGTCTTTCTCTAGGGTAGAAAATCAATTACTTTAATAAGGTTAATGTAAAAGGAGGGAAGTTTAAAGGAGATGTGAAAGGCAAGTTTTTTACACAGAGGATGGTAAGTTCCAGGAATGCGTTGCCAGAGGAGCTGGTAGAAGCAGATACAACAGCAATGCGCATCATCTTGACAGAAGCATGTATAGGTAAGGAATTGAGGGATACGGACCACATAAAGGATTTTAATTTAGAAAGGCTTTGTGTGTCTGCACAGGCTTGGTGGGCTGAAGGGCCTGTTCCTGTGCTGTACTGTTCTTTGTAACCCTGAGACATCTGTGCTCAGCTAATTCTGGCTGTCTTGATCGTCTCCAATTCTAACCACTCCACCATTGATGTCCATGCCTTCAGCTACCTGACTCTGCAATGCCTTTTTTACACCTCTCTTCCTCTCTACCTTGCTTTCCTTCTTTAAGAAGCTCCTTAAAGCCTACCTATTTGATCAAGCTTTTTGTAATCTGACCCAATATCTTCTTATTTGGTAGGATGTCATATTTTGTTTTACAATGCTCCTTTGAAGTATCTTAGAATATTTTATTACATCAAAAGTGCTAAATAAATATATTGTAAATTGTGTTGTTAATTTTGGTGTACATTGAAGACCATAACAGGTATATTTTGGGAGGAAAAAAAATGAATTGAGAAGTGCATTCAGTGGATTGACACTGAAGGATTGATGAGCAAAGATGCCTGGGAAAATTAAATATATCATCCCCCAGATATGCAAATGAAGTACAAAAATAGCCAGGAACACTTTGAGTATTATAAAAGGGCACAAAATAAAGAAGTAATAATACATTTATATCTACAAGGATCACCATTGGAGTGCAGCATGTAGATCTGGATGACCCATCATAGAAAAGACATTAAAACCATAGAGAGTTCTCAATGTAGATTTATCAGGAAGATGCCAGTAATAGAAAATTATAGTATTGAGGAGAGACTTGGGAGACTGGTTTCCATTGGAACAGAGAAAACAAACTGGAGAGTTAAAGGAAGTTTTTTTTTAAATTACTTAACGTTCTGGTAGTCTTAGTAAGTTTACTCAGTTTCCTTGCTTGCAGTATCAGTGCTGTGGGTTAGTGAATTTAAAATGTCACTGAGAATGATGAGAAAGGTCAGGAAATGCTTCTTTAGAGTTATTGAACCAACTGCTTCATAACAGGGCATGGAGTGAGGAAAAGATGATCGTTTTGAAGGAAAACTTAAGAATTGCTCAAAGCTGTCAGGAGAGCAAGCTAGTGTGGTTACTTCTGGATTACTCCAGCAATGCAGACATGATGGCTGAATGGCATATTGTTTTCTTTATTTTAAAAGTAAGGATTTCCAGTTTGGAACAATCACTGTTGATGAATGTGAGTGAGCGACTTGAAATCTCAAGAGTTCCTGTTGCTCAGTTCTGAGCCAGGAAGGCTCAGGGTTCAAGTCTCATTCCAGTCATTGAAGATGACCATGGAAGGAGTGTTCATGGCCCAAATATTCTGGAGTTTGCGCGTTCTCCCCGTGGTTGCATGGGTTTTCTCCGGGTGCTCCGGTTTCCTCCCACATCCCAAAAATGTGCTCTTAGGCTGATTGGGTAACAAATTGTCCCTATATTGGCCTCTATATGTCATTAAGACGTTAGGATGGCGGCGCGGGCTCGTTGGGCCGAAGGGCCTGTTTCCCATGCTGTGTTGTTCTTTGTTCTTTGTTTAAATATCAGGTTGTCAATCAGTCCGTCAATCCTTCCAATAATCCAAGGGAAAATAAAAATACTCGGAATACCTTTTGGATACACTTCTCTTAAGTGTTGAATATATTTAAAGTTTTATTCAATTCAGTTTCATCAAGCATATTGTGGACCAGATAAAATCCATTGTTGTGTAAACATTTAGCGCTTAGTTTAGAATATGCTTGCTTAGATTGCTTCTTCCTGTGTGGAAATCAGGAAGGTGGTTGGGCCATCTGCTATTTAATCTTTCCCTAAGTTGTGGTGGAACAGTAGTCAAGGGCCAGAGGAGAGTTTTAGTTCACTTTTCACTTGTTTGCCTGTGGGGCAACAGGAGCCTGTGTGTACAAGGAAACCTCAGGCCTAGGCATCATCCTCCCATGATCAGGATCCCCTCTCCCAAGATTTAACTGACTGCTGAGAACATTTCTGTAGCTTATTGTTCACCCTAGGCGTACAAACATTTCGATACGTTCCAAGTTAAAGTCACAACCTCTGAGTTTCTGGACTTTTTAAAACTTGAGATGGAAAATTGAAAGTGTCCAGCCTGCACTGCACATTCAATTCAAACTCCAGTAAAATTCAGTCAATGTATTACACCCTCTGCTCAGCAATGAAAAATTGCTTCATTGCTCTTATTCTTTAGCCATGCCAAGGGTCAGTCGAAGGTAAGGAAACATCTTCTCACTTTCCTTCCTCACCATTCCCCTCTCCAGTTTTATTCCAAAGGTGTGTGTGGTCTAATAGGACAGTAAGAGAGAAATTATTTGCTCAGGTGGGGGAATCCAAAAAAGGGCACATAACTTTAAAAATTTCATTGAAGGGCCGATGTTAAGAAGCCCTTCTTCACGTAACAAGTAGTAAAACTCTGGAATTAACTCCTCCACAAGGAAGTATTATCAGTTGAAAACTGAGCTTGATAGACTGTGTTAACTAAGGGTCATGCAACCAGGACGGGTAAATGAAGCTAAGATACAGATCAGCCATGATCTGGTGTAAAGGCAGAAGAGTTTCGAGGTGCTGAATTGTCTGCTATCTCTGTGTTCCTGTAAATTCTAGAAAGAAAAATGCAATAAGGTTAGATTCAGATCTAAAAATATCTACTTATTTTGTAATGATTTATTGTTGAGTTACATATACTTGCGCAACCTTTTGGAAATATGATTTCCCTTTTGTTTTTTAGGCAACCCCCAGTATGATCAGCAACCTCACAGGCCTGAATGTTGCCCTAAGTAAGGGGTCAATACAAATCCAAATGGTTGGGAAAGGGATTGCCCGCATTACATCTGCAGGAAACTTGCAATCATCATTGGTTAGTGCATTAGCAGCAATGGGAATTTTCTTACACTCGTACTTTTACCATTGGAAATGTAGTCATTTGGTAGGATAGAATTGAGTATTGCTGAAAAAACAGACAATATTGAAGCTTTTCTTTCTGCACTCATTAGGACAGCTCACAATATAAACCAACAGTAAAGGGGACAATGGTTTATACTGCATGAGAAGTAAGTGCTGTCTGGTTGCAAGTGGACTCAATTGGTGTTGCCTTGGAGAATGCAACAGAAAACATCTAATTGCCAAGCTTTTGTTCAAATTTAAATCAGGCAACTTGATTCTGGTATTTGCATAGAGAATGGACCAAGAATGGCTGTTCTCAAATTGTTTAGTTGGAAAAAGTGCAATGCATGGACATGCTCCTTCTGTTTATAAATGCTTTAACCAATCAGAATTCATCTACCTAGTTTGAATTTGAACAAAAGTTTAGTAGTGAACAATTCCCTGCTTCATTCTCCAAAGCAACACTCTACCAATCAGAGTTCACTTGCCAACCAGTCAGCACTCTCTCTTCTCATGTAGTATAAATTATTGTTCTCTTTACTGTTGATTTATCGTCAGAGTCCTGATGAGTCCAAGAGGTAAAACTTCAATAGTAAGTCTCTTTTTCAATAATACCAATTGTACATTTATTGAAAACCTTGTGTGTAAATTCCAGCACATCATTCATAGAATCATAGATGTTTATGGCATGGAAATAGGCCCTTCGGCCCAACTTGCCCATGCCACCATTTTTTTTAAAACCCCTAAGCTAATCCCAATTTGGCCCATATCCTTCAATACCCATCATATCCATGTAATGATCTAAATGTTTTTTAAAAGACAAAATTGTATCCACCTCTACTACTATCTCTGACAGCTTGTTCCAGACACTCACTACCCTCTGTGTAAAAAAAATTGCCCCTCTGGACACTTCTGTATCTCTCCCCTCTCACCATAAATGAATGCCTTTTAGATTTAGACTCCCCTGCCTTTGGGAAAAGATATTGACTATCTTAGCTGATCTATGCCCCTCATTATTTTATTGATCTCTATAAGATCACCCTCAACCTCCTATGCTGCAGAGAAAACATCCCAGTCTATCCAGCCTCAATCCATCAAGTCTTGGTAGCATCCTAGTAAATCCTTCCTGCATTCTTTCTGGTTTAATAATATCCTTTCTACAGCAGGGTGACCAGAATTGCACACAGTATTCCAAGCGTGGCCTTATCAATGTCTTGTACAATTTCAACAAGACATTCCAACTCCTGTATTCAATGTTCTGACCGAGCATGCCGAATGCCGCCTTCACCACCTGTGACTCCATTTTCAAGGAGCTATGAACACGTACACCTAGATCTCTTTGTTCTGTAACTCTCTCCAATACCCTATCATTAACTGAGTAAGTCCTGCCCTGGTTCAATCTACCAAAATGCATCACCTAGCATTTATCTAAATTAAACTCCATCTGCCATTTGTCCACCCAGTGGCCCAATTGATCAAGATCCCATTGCAATTGGAGATAACTTTCTTCACTATCAGCTATGCCACCGACCTTAGTGTCATCTGCAAACTTATTAACCATGCCTCCTAGGGCGGCACGGTAGCACAGTTAGCACTGCTGCTCCACAGCTCCAGAGATCTGAGTTCGATTCCCGGCTTGGGTCTGTATGGAGTTTGCACATTCTCCTTGTGTCTGCATGGGTTTCCTCCCACAGTCCAAAGATGTGTGGGTTAGGTTGATAGGGCAATTTTTTTAGCAAGGCCATAGTGTGCTGGCATGCATAGATTAGAAGGATTAGTTGGTAAATATGTAAGGATATGGGGTGGTGCCTGGGTGGGATTGTGATTGGTGCAGACTCAATGGGCTGAATAGCCTGTTTCTGTACTGTGGGGTTTCTACGATTCTATGTTCTCATCCAAAAGATTCGAATGGAGATACTTTTATTCTGTTCAATTTTTTTGAAATGAATCAATTTTGCTTTTGAACTTTGCAGTTTGAAGAACCAGTTGGGAATTTGAAGCAATCAGCAACAGCCACTCTAAACAGAGGAGACTTGTGAGTGCATCAACTCTGTTCAAAACTGTTTGTCTTTTGTGCATGTATTTTAAAATAATGTGAACTTTTTTATTCTCTTATTCTCTCAATTTTACTTGCATTATTTTGCATAAAAAACCTTAAAATAATGTGCTGCATCTCCTACACTCTGGCTCCTTGAGAATAGTGGTTGTGAGACGAGACAGATGTTTAGGATGCTCATGCAGCAGAATATGTTGCAGGCTTGGAGCCCCAGTGTTAAATCATACTGGCTCTTGGCTAAGTAGTCAGGTTGAGTACCAACTGGAATTCCAATGCTTAAATAATAAGAAGAATAGAAAATTCATCAGTGCTTCCCACTTGAAGGGAAAATAATTGAAGCTTATGGAGGAAAGAGAAGGGGTGCTGTGATGAATTCAGTAGATCTGAGTCAGCACAGAAGAGACTCATTGGAGGGCTATCTTACCATTGTGTCCCATTGGCTGATGAGCGGAGTAAGTCAGTAAGATTGCGCAAGAACTGAGAAATCAGGTTCGTGCCCATTTTCTTGCCTCTTTCAGTCTTACAAGCATTAGATACCCAGCGTGAGAAGCCTTGCACTCATTCCTGATGCAAGGCTGGAAATGTTTTTTACATTGATTTAATGAGACTGGGATGTTATCATTCAGGCTGACTTGACTGTGACCTCACCAGAAAAGGTTCTCTCCAATGCAAATCACAGCCGGTCCTCAGCAGTGTGGACCAGTCATGGTGGCCTTGCATGGAGACCCCCTGGGGAAGTTGGGGCAAAAGGATGCCCCTTGGGCAGAGCCAGCATAGCACTGGCACCATCCACTGGACACTGGGCGTGCTAAGGAGGTGGAGCCAGCATGGGCAGGCCAATAGGGAAGCATGGCCAGACTAGGAGTAACTGATTGATGGCTGGTGGTATAAGTCACTGCACATTCTACATTGGGATCAGTGGGGGAGAAGGAAGAACATGATCGGGGCTGATAGGGGTGGGGAGAGTCAGACTGGCAATTGCAGGGTGGGGAGGGGACTGAGGTAGAACATAGAACATAGAACATAGAACAATACAGCACAGAACAGGCCCTTCGGCCTTCGATGTTGTGCCGACCAAAATAAAAAGCAATGCCCCTCCTAACTAAACCATTCCCTTCTCATCCATATACTTATCAACTAACCTCTTAAACGCCACCAAACTTGGCGCATCTACAACAGCTGCAGGCAGGGCATTCCACTCCCTAATCACTCTTTGAGTAAAGAACCTACCTCTGATATCCGTCCTATAACTCATACCCCTTAATTTAAAGGTAGTAGCGATAAGCTGTGGGCCCCAATGGTAGCTGGGGAATGGGTTACTGTTTTTAAGCCACGGAGGCTGGCGGAGAGCAGCAGAGGCTGAGTGACAGGTCACTGCTGCTAGAGACCTGCACGTGAGCAATGGTGCCCTCTGCTACTCTTAGCCAGCCCCCTCCCCCTACAGGCAAGAATAATTTCTGCCATTTTTTTCGCGCACTGAGTCGATAAGATATCAGACTTGCCCAAAAAATGGATCTGAAACTCTCCTGTTTTTATGCCTGTTGTGGACTTAGAATTTTTTTAGTAAGATCATCATCGTCATTGAATCTATTCAAATCAGAGGTCAATAGACTTCTAAACACCAAAGACACCAAGAAATATGGGGATAGTGTGGTAAGGTAGCACTGAAGTAGAATGTTAGTCATGATCTAATTGAATGGTGAAGCAGGCTCAGGAGACCAAACAGCTATTCCTTAATGTTTCTAGGCAGGACAATGTCCCACCAACATATCACAGAAACCCTCAATCATGTTGTGTAGCACTATCAATGTGCTACAAGGGTTAGATTTCAAACAAATCTAGCCATGTGGGCTATCAGCAGCAGTAGAATCATATTAACCACAATCTGTAACCTCATGGTCCAACATATCTCCTGCTCTGCCATTATAATCAAGCAAGAGGAATCAACCCTGGTTCAATGAAGAGTGCAGGAGGGCTTGCCAGGAGCAACACCAGGCATATCTAAAAATGAAGTGTCAACCTCATGAAGCTACAACACTTGTCTACTTGCCTGCCAAACAGCAGAAGAAGCATATGATCAGCAGAGATAAGTGATTCCAAAATCAAAAGATCAAATCCAAGCTTTGTAGTCCTGCTGTATCAGCTGTGAATGATGATGGACAATGAAAAAATGAACAGAAGGAACAGACTTCACAAATATCCCCATGATGTGGAAACCCAGCACATGTGCAAAATACATGGCTGTAGCATTTGCAACAATGTTGAGCCAGCATTGCTGAGCAGCTGATCCATCTCGACCTCTTGCTAATGTCTGCAGCATCACAGATGCGAGTCTTCAGTTAATTTGGTTCGTTCTACATGTTATCAAGAAACTGCCTAAGACTGAGTCCTGACAACATTCCAGCAATAGTACTGAAGTATTGTGCTCCAGAACTTGCCGTGTTCTTAGTCAAGCTATTCCATTACAGCTGCAACACTTGTGTCTACCCAGCAATGTGGAAAATGGCCCAGGTATGTCTGTCCACAAAAAGTAGTACAAATTCAAAACAGCCAATTACTGCCCAATCAGTATGTGGTCAATCACCAGCAAAGTGATGATTGACCATAAAGGGATCATCACTAGTGCTATCAATCAGCACCTGCTCAGTAATAATTTCTCACTCATGCTCTGGTTGCGATTCACAAGGTCTTTCAGTTCCTGACCTTATTACATTCCTGATCTAAAAAATGGACAGAAGAGCTGAACTCAAGAGATCAGCACAACTGACAGCTCTTGACAAAGGGCAGCACAGGGGTTAGCAATGCTGCCTCACAGCACCAGTGACCTGGGTTAAATTCCGGCCTTGGGTCACTGTTTGTGTGGAGTTTGTACATTTTCTCCGTGTCTGCGTGGGTTTCCTCAGGTGCTCCAGTTTCCTTCCACAATCCAAAGATGTGTGGCTTAGGTAGATTGGCCATGCTATATTGACCCTTGTGTCAGGGGAATTAGCAGGTTAATATGTGTCAGCAATAGTGCTGGGGTAGAATGGTAGTCAGTGCAGATATGATGGGCTGAAAGGCCTCCTTCTGCACTGTAGGGATTCTGTGATCAAGGCAGCATTTGAGCGAGTGTACTATCATGAAGCCCAAGCAAAATTGAAATTGGGGAAATTGGAATTGGGGAAAATCTTTCCTCTGGTTCTAACAACTTAGGAAAATGGGTGTAGTGATTGGAGGTCAATCATCTCAGTCTCAGGATATTGCTGCAAGGTTCCTCAGGAGGGTGTCCTATGTCCAACCATCTTCAGCTGCTTCATCAATGACTTTCCTTCCAAGGTAAGTTCAGAAATGGGGATGTTCACTCTTAATTGTTGCCATTTGCAACTCCTCAATGACTAAAGCAAGACATTTCCATATACAGCAAGACCTGGACAATATTCAGGTTGTGCTGATAAGCGGCAAGTAATATTCACACCTCACAGGTGCCAAACAATGACCATCTCCAACTAGAGAGGAGTTAACCAAATTCTCATGACATTCAGCGACATTGCTATTACTAAATCCCCCATTATCAACATTCTGGGAGTGACCATTGACCAAAACTGAATTGGACCAACCATATAAATATTATGCTATCAAAGCAGTTGCTCGGCTCCTGACTTGCAAAAGTCTGTCCACCATTTACAGGACGCAAGTAGGGAGCGTGATGGAATCCTGTCCACTTGTCTGGAAAGCATAATTTCAACAACACAGAAGATGTTCCACAGCATCCAGGAGAAAGCAGCCTGTTTTATTGGTTCCCCATCCACCATCTTAAGTGTTTACTCCTCCACCACTGTGCACAGTGGTGGCATACCATGGTAGCATACCACCTATGAGATGCACTGCAGGATTTTATCAAAACTCCTTAAGCAACACTTTCCAAACCTGTGACCTCTGTAACCTTGAAGGACAAAGGCTGCAGATACATGGGTTTGCCACTCACTATGCTGACTTGAAAATATATCGCCACTCCTTCACTGTCCCTGAGACAAAATCCTGGAACTCCCTTCCTAACGGCATTGTGGATGTACCTACAGGAATTCAAAAAGGCAGGTCATCACCACCTTGTCAAGAGCAAATAGGAATGACAATAAATGCTGGTCTTGCCAAGGATACCCACATCCCTTGAGAGAATAATTTGTTTAAAAATATCTTTACTATTCTGTACGATTCTATACCAGCTGGCCTGAATCCATCTCCTCAGCAAAAAACAACTTGCTTGAGGCAGTATATTTTTGACTGGGCATATGGATCATATTTGAGCTATACATTCTGCTTATAGTGTGGTAAACTAAATTCTATAAAATCTGGGAAGTGAGATTTGTCATTGTGCTGATATGTACAGTTATTGTGAACTACACTTTCTACGAAACTTCTACAGTGTAAGATATTGACCCCTTCATCCAGAAATAGGGAAGAAATTGCTGAATTAAGTTTTTGAAAATCAAAAAGAAAGAATGTGTGTCCCACAGCACCATTCACAATCCCAGCATGTTCCAAAGCATTTCACAGCCAGTAAAACTGTTGTAATCACTGTTGCAGTGATTACACAGTGGGATGTTTCACAACACCAAGTTAGAGTCCAACCAGTTTATTTGATAGTAATCACACAAGCTTTTGGAAACAATGTTCCTTTGTCAGGTGCGTGGAAGGTTCTGATCAGAGAAGGGCATACACAGATTACAGAATAATGATATTGACGCAGTGTGGAAGACACAGCAACCAATTAACACAAGACAATGTGATATTAATCAAATTATCTGTTTCAGGTGTATTACTAACTGCTTCTCTTTCTTTTAATTGTGGAATAAACAGGTTACTTGAAAAGTTCTGCAAGGACCAGTGCTCTGTTATGCAACCTGAATACAACACTCCTTTTAATTCCTTTGAGGACACAGTTTTCAGACTGTTGCCCTATCATGTATGTAAGGGCTCGCTACCATCTGAAGTGAATTTTAATAAAGGTACTTTGAAAACTTGTCTGTTTCTACATTTTGAGGAGGAATAAATTATCACCTTCATCTCTGTGAACTGTTGGACAATATAATTAGGTGTATTGTTGGCCTTTAATTATCAGATGTAGAATATCAACTTTGCTTCTGCTAATGTTAAACATAGTCACAGAACCACTTAAGTGTTAGAATTATTAAACTAAAGTGATATGCTTTTTAACAAGCAGTGTTTCTGTTTTATTTTTAAAAAGATTCATTTGCAAAAACCTGAAAGTAAAGTGCTACAGTGTATTTGTCATTTGGTAATATTTGCATTATTGATGCAAAGTTGATAAGGATGTGGACCAAAATATACAAGCTGAATGACTGTGATCTCTTACATAATCTACATTGTTTATGATGAGAAATTATCTGCCCCCAGTCCACTGATGCACTGAAGCTCTTCGTTTCCTGGAACACCTCCCCCGGATTTTCTGTGGTCGATGATCTGTCCACTTTCTGAGACTGATCACTTGTCTACTTTATGTAGCCTGACCTTGTCTATTTTCTGTAGCTGGTCATTGCTCACTTACTGCAGCTGATCATTGTCCACTTTCTGTCTTCTATTTGGAGAGTTCTGGCATTGAAGATTGTCTTAGCCAACAGCTCAAAGCAAGTGATAGTAAATCAGCATGTTATTTTGTGCCTGGTCTTGTCTTTCCTTCTGCCCAAAATCAATCTTACCCTGTGTTACAGTGCTGTCACAATGTTTTTCTGGTTGTATTGAAAATTATCGTTCCCGTCAAGTGACCAGACAAAATCATGGAGTGATTTAAGATGCTTTATTACTGCAGCAACAGGACTCTGACTGAATCTTCAAGATTAGACAGAGTACAGAATTCAGAAATACACAAGCATAATAGTTTCAACTTCAGTTACAAGTAACTAGCATATGCCAATAAAAGTATAGGAATTATCTCTATCCACTCAATTATTGATTAAGGTTACATCATGCATACACAAGGATACAGTATCCAGTTATAACTTGTGCATATTATATCATCAAGCAATGATAGCTGTTTCTCTGACTAATAATAAACAACCTCTTTTCCATTGTTTCTTGTTTGAATGGGCAAACATGAGCTCCAGCTGCACATTGTTAAATCAAATGGTCCTTGACTCTTATCTGGGTCTGCTTTAATCAAGACCTCTGGTTTTCACATATTTTTCCCTGTGTAACTGAAATATAGCTTACAGTTTATGTGATTTTCAGATGTGTGTGATTATTAACCCTTTCATCCCATCAGCAGCTTAATTCTAGAATTTTGTGTTAAATGAATCAGACTTTAAATACTAATTACAAACATGCAATTGGGGGTGCAATAGGATGACTTAGGGAAGGGGGGCTGTGGCAGACCTTGTGACAGCTTTTAGTACTTTCTCTCACTTATCCATAAACCTGTCTGTGCCTCAACTATTGCTTGCGGTAATGAGGCCCACATTCTCTGGATGAAAGAGTTTCTTCTGAATTCCCTATTGGATTTATTAGTCTTGTATTTATGGTACCTAATTTTGAACTCCCCACAAGTACTGCAGATCAAAAGGGAAGTAAAACCTACAGATGCCGGAAATCTGTATGGCTTACTATGGATGAAGTGCAATCTATATTGTTATGCAAACTAGTGCAAGAATGAACTGTTTTCCACTGGTCTGAAACGTAAAGGTAATTGCCATTTCACAAGATGTATCTTCTAGTGTTGGTATTATTTTTGTAGTCTTTTTCATTGTACATCTGATTGTTTCTCCCCTAGTGGATGAAGAGTTTGAGGTCGTATCAGCACAACTCCTCAAACGAACGCAAGTCATGCTCAACAAATATCGGTTGTTGCTCCTCGAAGAGTCCAGGGTACGGTGTTCATGTTACTTTAAATGCATGCTCTATACAAAGGAATCCAGACCACCACCAGGAGATAGAATCCTGTCAGGGTAATAACCTCACAGGATCTTGACCTAACGATGCTTCTTCACATGAAGACAGTGAGTGTTGCTAAGTGACTTGTGCACAAAGGGAGAGAGTAGGGAGAGAAAGTGAAGGCAGACAAGAAATGAAAACAGATTAGTTAAATTCTGTTCTCATTGAATATTAATACTCTACAACAGAAATCAGTATCCAATATATTTAGAATAGTTCAGTTTTTTAAAATAATGGGAAGAAGTGCATAACTTTTTTTTGGTGGTGGCACATGTACAATGTTCAGTGAAAATGGCAAAGAGGCAACTGTGAATATGATGTGAAAGAAAACCCCCTTGGGAGAAAAGTCCAAATCTACTGTTAACAATATTACTGATTACGGCTTTGACAAAGGGCCATCTAAACTCAAAATGGTAGCTCTTTTATTTCCTTACGGATGCTGCCAGACCTGCTACGATTTTCTAACGTTTTCACTTTTGGTTTCAGATACCAGCATCCACAGCAATTTGCTTTTATTATTGATTATATAATTGATCAATAATCAAATCACAATCACACTTTGGTTTAAGTCAATCTCTGCAAAGTAAGATTTAATGCAAAGTAACTTTAATATTCAGCAAAGGCCAAAAATTGCAAAAATTAGTGGCTGCAGGCCTGAACCTTAACTATTTTTCTCCCTCCTCTAGCTGAGAAACAGAATCTAGTTATAGAACATAGAACATTACAGCGCAGAACAGGCCCTTCGGCCTTCGATGTTGCGCCGACCAATTAGGAAAAAGCAATGACCCTCTAACCTAAACCATTCCCTTTTCGTCCATAAACTTATCTACTAACCTCTTAAATGCTACCAAACTTGGTGCATCTACAACTGCAGCAGACAGGGCATTCCATACTCTTATCACCCTCTGGGTAAAGAACCTACCTCTGACATCCGTCCTATAACTACCACCCCTTAATTTAAAGTTATGTCCCCTCGTGCTAGCTTGCTCCATCCTCAGAAAAAGTCTATCTCCGTCCACCCTATCTAAACCTCTAATCATCTTATATGTTTCAATAAGGTCTCTTCTTAGCTGCCTTCTTTCTAACGAAAACAACCTCAAATCCCTCAGCCTCTCTTCATAAGACCTGCCCTCCATACCAGGCAACATCCTGGTAAACCTCCTCTGTACCCTCTCCAATGCCTCCACATCTTTCTTATAATTGTATATTAGTTGTAGTACTTCATCTTCTGAAATTCACCAGAATGATATTAGGGCTCAAAGGGTTAAATTACAAGAAGAGTTTCTGTTAACCTCTCCTTGAGTTTAGAAAATTGAGGGGTCATCTGACTGAGGTTTTAAAATGTAAAAAGATTTGATAATTAAATCATGCAAAACTGTTCCATGGTAACCCAGAGCTTGAAGCATAACTTTAAAATTCAAACCACGCCATACAGGTGATGTCAAGAAGCATCTCTCATGCAATGGGTGATGGAAATTTTGAACTTTCCCTCAAAAGCTGTTGAAGCTCAGAAATTCCTTCAATCAAAGAATTGTGAATCTTTGAAATTCTCTACCCTAGAGGGTTGTGGATGATATTAAATATGGTTAAAGCTGGAAAAGACAGATAAGTCATTTTGATTTTTGAATTAAGGAATTTGGGGAGCATGTGGGAAAATAGAGTTGAAGCCCATGAGCAGCCATATTAAATGGTGGAGTAGGATTTATGGCCTATTTAGTACATGACTGTTCCTATTTCTTGTTTGTATGCAGCCTTGATCTATTTGAATGAGGAAAAAGGCTTGAGGCTGAATGGCTACCACCTCCTCCCATGTTTCTAAGTGTGGCATTTACTACTTTGCTTTCTCTATATGTTGTCAGAGGACAAAACCCTCAGCTGAGATGGTGATGATCGATCGAATGTTCATTCAAGAAGAAAAGGTGGCTTTTCAGGAAGCGAAGCAACTGGCCAGAGAAAGTCCTGGTAAGACCGTTTTTTAAAATATGCAAACAGGGACCTTTCTGGACCTGGTATTGGGGCTTGAGCCTGGCTAGGTTTCAGTAGGAAACAGTGATCCACAATTCAGTAAGCTTTAAGATATAAGTGGATAAACATAAGTGTAGTCCTCAAGTTAAGGTGCAAAATTAGAGGAAGGCTAATTACAACAATATTAGGCAGGAACTGAAGAATGTTGATTGGAGGAAAATGGTTGAGGACAAATCAACATCTGGCATGTGAGAGACTTTCAAGTGTAAGATAATAGAGATTCAGGACTGGCATAAAGAACAAAACAGCATGGGAAACAGGCCCTTCGACCCAACGAGCCCGTGCTGCCACCCCGATGTTCCCACCTCAAGACTAAGGATAAGTATAGCAAGTTTTGGGAATCTTGGATAATAAGAGCTATTGTGAGCTTAGTCAAAGAGAAAAAGGAAGCATTTGTCAAGGCTTGGAGGCTGGGAACATGTGAAGCAAGTGTGAAATACAAGGAAAGTAGAAAGAAACTTAAGCAAGAAGTAAGGGGGGTTGAAAGGGGGTCATGAAACATCATTGGTCAGCAGGATTAAGTAAAATCCCAAGACTTTTTATACATATATAAAGAACAATGGGATGAAAGAGTACAATATCAATGGTAGGAGTCTTGGCAGTGTTGAGGAGCAAAAGGATCTTGGGGTCCGGGTCCATAGGACTCTTAAATCGGCCTCACAGGTGGAGGATGTGGTCAAGAAGGCACGTGATGGAGGCGAACTCACTGGGGTCTTTTAAAAGACTTCTGGATGAGTACATGGGATTAAATGGGATTGGGAGTTACAGATAGTTCTATGGCCTGGTAGGTACGGGTATGATCAGTGCAACTTGTGAGCCAAAGGGCCTGTTTGTGCTGTAGTGTTCTATGTTCTATAACAAGAGGGTAGCCAGAGAGAGAGGGCCCACTCAGGAACAGGGGAGTGAAACTATGTGTGGAGCCAGAGAAAACGGTGAGGTATTAAATGAGTACTTTGTATCAGTATTCACCAAAGTAAAGGACTTGGTGGATGATGAGTCTGACAAAGGGTGTATAGATAGTTTGAATTATATTGAAATCAAAAAGGATGAGATATTGGAGTTAAAAGCAAATTACTACAGATGCTGGAATCAAAAACCAAAAGAGAAAATACTGGAAAATTTCAGCAGGTTTGGCAACACCTGTAAGGAGTGAAAAAGCTGACATTTCGAGTTCAGACGACTCTTTGGGGTTTTTGAGAAACATTAAGATAAACAACTCCACAGGGTCTAATAAGAATATACTCCATGAGGGAGGAAAGGAAGGAAATGCTGGGGCCTTGAGAGAAATCTTTGTATCCTCACTGGCTACAGGGGAGGTTCCAGAGGATTGGAGAATAGCCAATGTTGTTCCTTTGTTTAAGAAGGTAGCAAGAATAATCCAGGTAATTAAAGGCTAGTGAGCTTTTGTTCAATGGCCGGAAAATTATTGGAGAGGATTCTTCAAGGCAGGATTTACTCCCACTTGTAAATAAATGGACTATTAGCAAGAGACAACATGGTTTTGTGAAGGAGACGTTATGTCTCACTAACTTGATCGACTTTTTCGAGGAAGTGACGAAGATGGTTGACAAGGATGGGCAGCGGATGTTGTCTACATGGACTTCAGTAAGGCCTTTGACAAGGTCCCTCATGGCAGACTGATGCAGAAAGTGAAGTCGTAAAGGATCAAAGATGAGCTGCAAGGTGGACACAGAACTGGCTCTGTCACAGAAGACAGAGGGTAACAGTGGAAGGGTTTGCCTCTGAATGGAGGGCTGTGACAAGTGACGTTCCTCAGAGATCAGTGCTGTTTGTAATATATATGTAAATGATTTGGAGGAAAATGTAACTGGTTTGATTAGTAAGTTTACAGATGACACAAAGGTTGGTGGATTTGCAAATATGATGAGGACCATCAGAGGATACAACAGAACATAGATTGGTTGGAGACTTGGGCAGAGAGATGGCAGATGGAGTTTAATCCAGCCAAATGTGATGTAATGCATTTTGGAAGGTCTAATACAGATAGAAAATATACAGTAAATGACAGAACCCTTCGGAATATTGATAGGCAGAAGGATCAGGGTGAAAGATATACAGATCACTGAAAGTGGCAACACAGGTGAAGGAGGTAGTCAAGAAGGCATATGGTTATCTTCATCAGCTGGGGCATTAAATTTAAGAATTGGCAAGTCATATTGCAGTTTTATAGAATCTTAATTAGGCCGCATTTGGAATATAATGTTCAATTCTGGTCGCCACACTATTAGAAGGATGTGGAGGTTTTGGAGAGGATACAGAAAAGATTTACCAGGATGCTGCGTGGTAGAAAGGGCATTAGCTATGAGGAGAGGTTGGACAAACTTGATTTGTTGTCACTGGAACAATGGAGGTTGAGGGCGACCTGATAGAAGTCTACAAGATTATGTGGGGCATAGACAGATGGACAGTCAGAAGCTTTTTCTCAGAGTGCAAGAGTCAATTACTAGGAGTTTAAGACGTGAGAGGGTCGGGGTTTAAATGAGATCTACAAGGCAAGATTTTTTATACAGAGGGTGGTGGGTGCTTGGAACTCATTGCCGGTGGAGGGAGTGGAAGCAGATACAGTAGTGACTTTTAAGGTGTGTCTGAACAAATACCTGAATAGGATGGGAATAGAGGGATATGGTCCCCGAAGAGTAGGGAGTTTTAGTTCAGCATTGTTGCTGAGGCTTGGAGGGCCAAAGGGCCTGTTCCTGTGCTGTAATTTTCTTTGTTCTTTGTTCTTAGTAGAAAGCTTGAACGAATGGGGAGTTGACATTCATGTACAATTCAAAACTGGCAAGCATTTGGAATTGAAATGGGTAGTAAGAAAATTGATAGGTCATTATAGGTATGAAAGAGATGACAAGGACAGGAAAAAAAAGAGAGCAACAGAAAACTATCATCTCTCAAGCCTTTAGAGGGAGAGAGCAGCTCTCAACTCTGCCAGTTCTGGATATCTGTAAAGAGAACTCACCATCTAGCAGAAGACACCAAACCAGAAAAAACTTAGAGGAATCAACAGGAGAACTCCTAAATTTTCCAAAAGCCATAAAACCTGGTTGTATTTTTTGAGAGTGACTGAATTCTATTATTATATTTTTTGGTTAATGAATTGAGTATTGTATTTATTTGAACAATATTCTATTAGAATCTTATTTTATTTGATAAGTTACTTATTTAGTTAAAGTTCCTTGTTAGATGAATGAATAAACTCTTAATTATTCATTTTAAACTGAATGTCAGGTATTTCTGTTAATCATTATTGGATGTTACTGAAAAACGGTTCACATCTTCCCCACACTTTTAACAGATATAAGGCAAGGTATTTTTCTTTGGGGGATTTTGCGTTACTTCTCAAAAAGGAGTCGACATTTACTTTGTAACAATACATTGAAGATGTTGGAACTATTCTCCTTAGAGAAAAGAAGGCTGAGGAGAGATTTGATAGAGGTATTCAAAATCATGAGGAGTCTGAACACAGTAAATAAGGAAATGTTGTTCCCATTGTTGGAAGGATTGAGAACAAGAGGGCATGGGTTTAAAATAATTATACAAAGAAACAGTGGAGAGATGAAAAAATCTTTTTCATGTAGTGAATGGTTAAGATCTAGAATGCACTGCCTGGTGAAGGCCAGTTCAATTGGGATATTTAAGAGAGGAATTACATTATTAGCTGAAAAAGGAGACGATGCAGTGAGAAAGTGGGAACTCAGTGAATTGTATTTCGGAGAACTGGCACAGACATGAAATTTCTTCCTTCCTTTTTGTAACAATTCTGCGATTCTATTTGAAATCCCCTTTAGCTTTTCAGCTCTTTATCTCTATGACTATCTCCAGCTCCACAACCTTTCGAGATCTCCTGACTTCTTCAGCATCCCCAATTTTTATTGCTTCACCATTGGTGGCCGTACCTTCAGTTGCCAAGATTTTGAGCTCTTGAATTTCCTCCATAAACATCTCTACTTCACTATCTTTTGTTAAGTCTCCCCTTAAAAAATAGCTCTTCACATCATATATAATATTATTGTCAAATTTTGTCTCATTACACTCTTGTGAAGTATCTTGGGATATTTTACTATGCTAAAGGTGTTTTATAAATACAAGACATTGTATTCAAAAGAGAAAATGCTGGAAAATCTCAGCAGGTCAGGCAGCATCTGTAAGGAGAGAAAAGAGCTGACTTTTCGAGTCCAGATGACCCTTTGTCAAAACCAAAAGGCATAGAAAGTGGGAGATATTTACATTGCATGGTGAGAGAATGAAAGTTGAGAAACCAGAGGCTGCTAACAGCAGTACATAGAGAGAATAAAGGGTGTGAATGTCCAAATGGCAGAAAAGCTGAAATCAGAGGGTAAATTGTGACAGATGAAGATGTGGGGGGGAAGGGGAACAGATGAAAAAGAAGTAAAATTTAGAAAAAGGGGGAATAAAGCTCAGGAAAGAGGGGATAAAGTAGGGGGGAAGTGTGGAGGGAAAGAAAAATGAAGAAAGACAATTAAAAAAAAAAGATAGAGAACAGTAAAAAAATTATATAAAGTGAAAACAAAGGGGTTAAGGAAGGGTAAAGCTAATCATCTGAAGGTGTTGAATTTGACGTTGAGACCAGAAAGCTGTAAAGTACTGAGCCAGAAGATGAGATGCTGTTACTCTAGTTTGCATTGAGCTTCACTGGAACATTAGAGCAGGGCAAGGACAAACATGGGCATGGAAGTAGGATCGTGTGTTAAACTGGCAAGCAACCGGAAGGTCAGGGTTTTGATTGCGCACAGGCTGAAGGTGTTCAGCAAAGCGATCACCCAGTCTATGCTTGGTCTCTCCAAAATAGAGGAGACCACATTGGAAGCAGGGAATGCAAAACCCCAAATTGAAAGAGGTGCAAGTGAAATACTGCTTATCTGGAACGAATGTTTAAACTTTGGAAGGTAAACGTGGAAGAGGTAAAGGGGCAGATGTTACACCTTCTGCAATTGCATGGGTAGGTGCCATGAGTGATGGGAGACTTGATGGGTATAATGGAGGAATGGACTAAAATATTTCAGTGAAATTCAATGCAAACTGAAGGAACAGCATCTCATCTTCCGGATAAGCATTTTACAGCCTTCTCAACCTCAACCTCATTTCTTCTGATCAACAAGCTCAGACAGCCCACCCACTTCTATCTACTTTCCAAAATCCACAAAAAAGGACTGTCCTGGTAGGCCTATTGTGTCAGCACACCTTCTCTACAGTCTCAACATCGAATTCAACAACTTCAGATAATTAGCTCTACCCCTTTTATTTCACTTCATTTAATTTTTTACTGTTCTCTACCTTTTTGTTCCTTTATTGGTTTTCTTCTCCCTACTTTATCCGCCCTTTCCTTACCTTTTCTTCTTCTTTGCTTCCCCTCTCTCCCTTCTTCTAAACTTTACCTCATCTATTTCCAACTCCCCGCTACCCCTCACATCTTCATCTGTCACAGTTTACCCTCTGATTTCAGCTTCTCTGCCGTTTGGCCATTCACACCCTTTATTCTCTCTACGGACTGCCATTAGCAGCCTTTTCCTCTGGTTTCTGTGGTTATGGCTCATCTTTCATTCCCTCACCCTGTAGTATAAAATATCTCCCACTTTCTTTGCCTTTTAGCTTTGACAAAGAGTCATTTGGACTCAAAGTGTCAGACATGCTGATATGTTCCAGCATTTTCTCTTTTGGTTTCAGATTCCAGCATCCACAGTAATTTGCTTTTATGCAAGATTTGTATTTTTTTAAATATATTTACCTTGAATTTCCAGTAACCATAGAATTCTGAATTTTGTTTTTAGATGCATATATCTCATCCATTTTCAAACCTAGACTTACCAGCAATCTGCCAATTGTTTCTTGTCCCCTTGTGGCTCTCAAAGAACAAGTTCAAAGTTCAGCACAGGTCACTGACTCCAAACTGGTTATCAAACAGGCCAGGAGGTCACCCTCTGCCACCTGGACAACAACTTCACCTATGAGAGACACAGAGATGGAGTCTCTCCCAAGTCGCCCCAAGTCTCTGAAAACTTATATTGCCAGTAGCAGAGGTGGCCTCAAGCTGAAGATAAAGCAAGAGGCAGGTTACAGCAAGGTTATCCACAACACAGCATTAGATCAGCTCTCTCCTCCACCCGTCCTGCAATGCTCAGGAACTGGAGCCTCCTGCACAGTGACCTCTCTTCGACAAAGTAACGGAGATCTGAACCGCAAAGTCCCTCCTGCAGCTGAGAAATGGCAGCTGGAACATTTAGACACCAAGGATGCATTAGAACAAAGGGATTATCTAATCAATCTCGGAAAATGTGAGAGGAATTGTCCTGTTAGTTGCACTCCAGGTTTGGTGCCTGACCAAAGTAAATCATCCCTCCTACAGATTGGTCCTGAGTTTAATCGATCAATCGAATATGAAATTGACCAAAAAGCTGCTCTTGGCTCAGGCAGAATTAATGATGTAACTCAGCCATTGAACTCTCATGATGTGGTTGCAGATAATGGCTTCCAGAGTGTGATGCAGGTCAAAACTGAAAGATTGGCGGGAGGGAAGGCAGATGACAGCACAAGCAATCTGATGAAGGAGCTTGCAGAAGTGGAAGATGCACTCAGGCAGGGTCTGGGGAGGGTCGGCTCAGCAGAAGATCTGCACTGGGAGCTGCCACTTCCACAACCTAAACGTCGCAAGTCTGACTCTGTGGACAATGCCAGTTTCTCCAGTGATAGTCCTCAGGACAACACACTAAATGAACACTTACAGAGTGCTATCAACAGCATTCTGGATCTCCAGAGACTTCAGACCTCAGAAGAGGAGCAGTGCGTAACTGAACCTCCCAATTCAGCAGAACTTGACATCCCTCAGTTCTCCCCTATAGCTTCCTCGGGGGATTTTATGGAACCTGATCATGACAGTGGCCTTGTTGAAGTAGCAACCTCCACTTTGGAAGAAGCAGTAAACAGTATTTTAGGTGACTAGGGAAATATTGAAAGATGGGAAATATAAGCTGGAAATGGGGCTAAATTTAAAAATAACCCTGGCACACATTGTGTGTCTTGAGTGCAGAGAGTTACAGATGCAAGTGCTATACAGCTACTTGGACAGTGCCTACACAAATTATTGGACAATACCAGTTGTGTAGAAAGAGGACCTAAGATCTAGTAACTTATATAAAATGGTTGATATCTACACAACTGGTGTTGTACAGTAGCATTATTTATTAACACTGAAGACTTGCAGACATATCAGATGGCTTTACTCCTCAATTGCCCTCCAAGTGTTATGCAAAAAGATGACTGGGATATGTGGGGAACTTCTTCAAATTACTGGCTGACTCAAAATTGAGCCATGATCATTGTAGCACTGGTGTTTTTCACAGTCTTCAACATATCCCTAGATCTCCAGCCATGTATTGGTTGGTACTATTGCTCGCCATTTTTTGCAACTGCTTTGATTAGTTTCTTGTCGGCCTTGATTTTTTTTTGCAGGATTTACTTCCTTTCTAACAAATGCAGATTTTTCACGGATTGGTGGGACTTGTCACTGTGCTGAGGATTGGATTGGGTACATACCCAGTTATTATGAAGTCGTTGTGCTTGAATCATTTTGAAACATATTCACAGATCTTATGTGAACAGAGGAAGTCTGTGAACATGTTTCAAAATGATTCAAGCACATTAAATGTGCATTTAATAGGAGTTGGTCGCTGATAAAGGTTTCTTAAAATGGATTGTTGCAAAACACAGTTTAATTTTAATTATAGATAGATATTTGTTTTTGTTCCACGGATTATATTTAATTTCAGAGTTATTTTTATTTTTAAAAAATTGTCTTGCACTTATTCAGGGATAGGTGATTTATTTTATCTACCTGATAATGTCACCTTGGAATAAAACAGTGTTTGTTTCCGTAAAGTTTTATAAACTTCATTTCAGATTAAATCATCAAATATTTTATTTTAGAGATATGCTTCTGGAGTAACCTGGATGAAATAACCTTTCCATGTTGAATTTCTCATATCTGATTCAACAGAATTCAATAGAATCTTACAATTTCATGAACTCTAATAAATTTACATTTTTACCTTCCTTGAATTGGAGTTAAAATCTAAATGTTCATCTCTTTTTACAATTGCCACTAAATAATTTAAGATGAGGAAGCTCCAAACTGCAAAAATGAGCATGAACAAATTGATTTCTTGGTGAAAGTATGCTTAAAAATAATAAAAGACTCTAAGTATTATCATTTTAATCAAACAATCACTGACAGTATAGACCCAAATCACTTGGTGCCTAATCTTATTATCATTATCAGGGTTTTCTTTTGATAGTTTAATGTAACTAATCATAAAATGTGAACAATTTCAAAATGTATGTAAACTTTATTAAAAAGGGTTCTGTTAAGATTTTCAGGACCCTGTGTGCATTTCTACCACAGATCAAAGAGAGGAAATAACTGTGAATTAGTAAGTACTGCCTGATCTTTATTGTTTTTAATTTGCTCATACCAGTCAATGTTGATTAACCCTTGCGTGGTGTTAATGGATTGCCAACAGCCTCACAATGGATGGTTATTGACCTTCCTAGCCCATTAATATCAGCAATGCGCCTGTTCTATCTGTCATGTATCTGAAGTGCCTGTATGTTTAAGCAATGGGCCATTCTTAGTATGGGACTCAAGGTCTTAGAATGTAAGTAAGAGCTGATCATTGTTTTTGATCAGGATTGGTTGGATGAAGCCATTCTGAGTAGTGCCATGGGCAATGGAGTAGAGCAGGCCTGGCAGAGGTGAATGTGGGCCTTAGGGGAAGCAGGAGCAATCCATTGAAATAATCTGTACCACTGCCTCTCTGGGACCTCACTCACTGTGGTGCAACTGTCCATCCTGACCTCATCTGCTTTCATTCCTGAAGCCCAGTTTCCTTTGCTCAGTCTGGCAATCTGGTTGAAGCCCCTTCAGCTTACTTAGAGAACATTAATGAGCTGAAGCACCACAGTCTGCTTCTGTCATTTCCTCAATTGTTAGAGAAAAAAATTTGTTTATTTCTGTGACACTAATCTCCCCGTGTTCTTAAACAGTTTTATGATTCATTATGCAAAAAGAATTTAATGCAAAATGTCTCATATTGAATTCAGCTAACAGGCTGACATGTAGGTAACCTTGTTTTATGTTGTATTTTTTAAAAGTCTGACAAATGATTTGATTTTTTTTAAGCTGAAAAGATCTGGTATCCTGTGTTTGAAATTTTTACTTCCCAGGTTGTATCACATTTGTACATTGTGAGGTGATAGGCTTACTGTAACAATATCATAAACCTGTTGGTAAAAAGAGTCAGTTTGTCATTTTCATACACAAAATCTTCCTCATAATTAAACACAAAAAATATAAAACTTGTGCCCTTCAGAATCTCAGGGTATCCTAAAGCGCATTATTGCTAATGAAATACTTTTTGAAGTGTAGTTGGCATCTGTAATGTAGGAAATGTGCAGTCATTTTGCATATCGCAAACTCCCACAAAAAGCAATGGGATAATCTGTTTCAGTGATGTTAGTTGAGAGAAAAATACTGGCCAGGAAACAACTCTTGGTTTCTCAGAGTATTGCTATGAGATATTTTGCATCCATCTGAGAGAGGACATTAGGTTTAATGTCTCATCTGAAAGACAATAGATGGGATTTTCCGGCCATGCTCACCACCAAGGCTGAAAATTCCCGCCCAAGATCCACTCCTGCCCATTACAATTCCCCTGGTGGGTAGGAAGGGACAATTCTGCCCACCATCTCTGACAATGCAGCACCACCTCATTCCTAGTTAGCAGCTCCAGTCTCAGGAACAGGGCTTGAACCATGAATTTGTGATTCAAAGACAAGACTGCAACTACTGAGCCATGGCAGACATTCCTCACAAACTTGACAAATTAATCAAATGATAAAGGAACTCCCAAGTTAGCTATCTGCGCTGGCATAAGTTTATATGTGTTACCAATGGAGGGGAGGATAGTAAGCACAAAGTTAATATTTTTTAAAAATCCTTCCATTTTATATTTCTAAAAAATCAGTGTTGGATTACAAAAATATTCAAGTCTGTTCAGAACAGAAAATACTGACAGAAAACAGTTGAAAGAAAAGTTCTGATTGTAACTTAAGTTGTGTTAATGTGACAATACTTGTGTTTCTTGCAGAGCCTAGTGGAATTATGACTATCTTAACCCAGTGTGAGTGCACGTGCTCAGTAAGAGCACTGCATGGTTAGCGTTACAGTGCCAGAAATTGTACCTCTAGTGGCAGCTATTTGGAAATATCTTAAGTTCAAGAATAAGTCACAGTCTGCAACAAGGCAGCAATACATCAAGAAATGTAATGTTGCCATAACTCTGCTAACTAAGATCATGGGCCAATTCTCTTCAGATGGCTGGCAGGAATCCTGATGCCCCGATGAATGAGGTGTCAGCCAAAAATCGGGATTCCTGATGGGCATGAGAGCTGTCAGGATCCCCACACTCCGATTGGGTTCCACCCAGAGCAAGCGGTAACTGATAATTATGCAAATACGTAATTTGAATGTAATTAGTAGGTTTGACAGGCCATTCATCAGCTTCCCTCCAATCACTGCCCTCATCCTCCCCCCATGGGAATGGCACCAGCTGGGCTTTACATATGCTACCCAGAAGTGGGGATATGGTGTGCTGGACCTTGAGGGTCCAGGGGAGCACCATCAACCCTTGGAGAAAAGAGGCACATCTTTCTCCCCCAGCACTCAAATCACAGTCCATAATCCCCGCTCCCCCCTAATCAGCCCTCTTCACTTTTTTGGAAATCTTAATTGTTTTGAAGAATTCACAGGCTGTCAATCAGACTTAGATTCTGGCAACATTGTGGTCAGGGTCAGTGGGGTTGTTGAGATGCATTCAAGCATGAAGGGAAATGAAAGTAAATACAAGTGGCTGGAGGATGATAGAAATCCATCGAATTGTCAATGGAAGTCTTCTTCAAGGCACTACATGTTGAATTTGTTGGCGATCAAAGGGTTCTATTGAAATGGAGAGGGTTTCAAAGAATTCAACTTGTTATTATGCCTCAGAGACTTCGAAACGAAGCCGTGTGAATACACTGGGGCTGAGCACTCAGCTGTGCAGAATGAGATATCTCTTTCCAACCACCCCCTCCCTCCCCAACCCCAGTTGAAATGGACATCTCTCTGTCAAAGGGATCAGCTTTCTCCTCAGTTTCTGACAGGAAGAAAGGAAAATCTCTGCTGCAGAATGGAATGCTACAATGATTTAAAATCCTGTCAGGTGGGCATGGAGATTAAAGTTACCTGATCTGATCAAAATTGCATAGCTAAAAGGCAGGAATGCAGAAGCAGATCACAGAGCTCCCTGAAATCATTGTGCCGGGGTGATTTTCAGTTCTGCTAGGACTTTATGAGGCAGTCCAGCCACAACACCCCCAGCCTGGCTGAGTGTGCCAAGAACATTGTCCCAGCCTGAGCCCTGAGGGTCCCTTCCTCTGCAGTCTGGCAACAGCAAAGGGCAAATGGCCACTGGATCTACCTCCTTGAACAGCCCAAGGTGTGTCAGTGCCATGAGACATTGTACTGTGCCAAGGCACATGGTTTAAAGGAGAGCTGAAGTCGGGAGGGAAGAGTGATGGAGGAGTCTGAGGCAGGATGAGTGGAGGGTTTGTGGAGACAGGGACAGAGTTGAAGGTCTGGGAAAGGGGACACAGTGGGAAGTCTGAGGGGGAGGACTGAGTGGGGAGGGAAGAGTCACCCTCTGGGTGGGCACTTAGCCTCAAAAGAGGGCCCTACACTTAATAGTGTATTATTCTTTACATTATAAACTTGATGTTTGCACTGACCTGTTTAACTTCTTCATTCTCTGCTGGAGATCGCATCATTAAATTTTGCAATTTGACCAAAATATTGGTTACAGAATTGTATAGCACAGAAGGAGGCCACTCAGCTCACCGTGCATTGCATTGAGTTTTTGAAAAGGCTTCAGAATTAGTCCCACTCCCCTGTTCTTTCTCACAACCCCACATGTTTTTCACTTTAGATCCAATTCCTATTGAGTCTGCTTGCAGCACCTTTTTAGGCAGATCAGATCAAACTCACAACATGAACAGAAAAGAGTTTCTCATAACAGTCATGATTAGAGGGAGGCCTTTTGGTTTATTGCTGGATTGCTCTGCCAATCAGCGCTAATCCAATGCCCTACCTCATAGCACTGTATATTTATTTCCCTCATCTTCACTTGGTTAGTTTGCCTTTGTTTAACTAAAAATGCCAAGGGATATCATGGTTTGTACCTTCGTGTTTTTAAATGCACATTTTGACCATTTTCATAACACTGGCTCTAAACATTTTGTGTAATGTGAATGATTAAGTATGTGTGTGTTTTGATAGCAGTTACTGTTCTGTAGCAGGTAAATGAGAATCTAACTTAGTTTTACACACAAGTGAAACTATGTCATATAAGTTGTATCTTCTGTTTAATGTCTTTCAAAAGCTGGGCTCTGCAGTATTTCACTGTGATGCACCTCTTTATGGTTAAATATGTGCTTGTGTCTTGAGTGCACTTTGTCAATATTTTTGATTATTTCATTGCATTCCAGTGTCTCGATATTCCATCATTGCTCAAGTCTTCTATCACAAACATGCAAATCGGTTAATCTTCAGGTAATGAGTTTGTGTGTTGGGCGGCTAATACCTCCTGTGCATATTGAGCCATAAAGTCACGTCAGTTGTATATATATAATTAATGAATACACTTTGTTGCTTTGTACAGCAAGGCAAGTCTTCTCAGCCAGTTCAGAGGCCTTACTCAAAACACATGGGATTGTCATTATTGTCAATAGTTGGTGAACAGAATAATTCATTGTTTGGTTGGCTGTATAGTATTAAATCTCTTACCCTAAACAAATGAACATTTTGTACACATTTTTATTAAGCTATTTATTGAAGTACCATTTTCTAATAAATGAAGATAATGTGAAAGAAATCATACGAGTTGATGACTTCTTTTGTTGTTGAGATTTATTTTAGTGTTTAACTTCTTTAAACTTCTCATAGGAACATCAGACTTCAGAGCAGGATAGATCATTCAACACTTTGAGCATGCTCCATAGCTATTAAGAACATTGTTGACCTGGTTCTGAGTCAATTTCACTTTGGCATCTGCCCCCTGTAACAGCCTTGAATAAATTCAATGACCTGGTCTTCACTGCTTTCTGCAGAAGTAAATTCCACATATTAACTATCCATTGAGAGAAAAATATTCATAAGCTAGATTAATTTTCAGGTTGGTATGACACTGTCTCCCCCATCACTCCCCAGCACTCTCCTGGGAGAAATTGGTTTGACTCACTATCTCAGTTATAGGTTATGTCTGCTCTCCAAAACATCGAGGGGATTCAAAATGGAATGTAAGAACTTGCTGGCACCATGATCTCAAAACAAAATCTATCAACATGAGATAATCTGAGTAAAAATTCACAGCCTATTACTATGACAGTGACGACACTCAACAATCCAAATATGCCAGCCTTAAAGAAATGATAAACAACAATTTTTGTATTTAGATGACATCTTTAGTAAAAATGACCCAATTTACTTGAATGTAACAGCATGAATGATGCAGCTCATGATAACAATCAGTCTGGTCTATTGGATCTTCAATTTGGTGGTACTGTTGGATTTAAAATGTGTAAATTCCTGCACGACAACACAACTAAGTTATGGCAAGTAAAACTAATTTACTTAAAACAGTTGTGTTATGGGTTTATTTGGTGCATCATTGATGAGGTTTTGAAACTTGTATGTTTGAACATGAACACTTGATTTGGCATCCTAGTGCTGTTGCCACTCAGATTAGTTCGTTCTAGACTGTTCTCCCGATTTAATATTATGTGACTCTATAAATCATACTATGGGCAGTGCTATTCTCCAGCATCATGTTAATCGTCACACTGCTGAACACCTTTACATTCCAACAGTATGCCAACACAGGCTACATTGCCTTTCCTTCTCAAAAGAAAGCATTCCTTCCAATGCAGTATAGCTATTTCAAATGCAATCTTTACTTGCTCTCTCTTCTTCCCCACCTCAAATCTCTGTCTTTATAAATTCAGATGGTCCTGAAGCTTGACAGTTCTTCTGCATCTCAGTCTGGTACATTTGGAGGAAGGTTAATTCTACTCTAGAGAAACTCTACCTCTGCTATTTGGTCATTTGATTCACTTTTTGTGCATCTTTGAGATATATTTCTCTATTAACAATCATTCTATTTTAATTTGGATATTGAGGGTTTGTCCCATTCCTTCCAAAAGGAAGTGCATTTCATTCATTCAAGAGCAGATTTGAATTTTCTTTCTCTATGGTGTCTGCCATGTTTTTGCTTGATGTTTATATTTTGCAAATAGAACCTTCATTCAAATAGAGCCTTCATTGGCAGTTGTAGATGCACCAAGTTTGGTGGCGTTTAAGAGGTTAGTAGATAAGTTTATGGATGAAAAGGGAATGGTTTAGGTTAGAGGGTCATTGCTTTTTCCTAATTGGTCGGCACAACATCGAAGGCCAAAGGGCCTGTTCTGCGCTGTAATGTTCTATGTTCTGTGTTCATTTTCATTTGTTTCATAATCGCAGCCAAACATTTATTCACTGTTTTATTTCCAAACCATTTTGCAAGCTTATGTATCTTTTAATTCAGCTCAATAGTTCTCAGTTTACCTGAGCCATTGGTACTTTTACTTCTTGAAGTTCTTTGCTCTACAGTGTCAAATTTAACATTTTTTGATCTTACCTCATTTTTTTTCTTTCTCTATCTTAGTGTTTCTTTGACAGAACCTTTATGTTCTCTCTGAAATTTGTTTGTTCCTTGGTTCATTGACGAGTTCAGTTTATTGTGCATTTCCAAAGGTACATATTCAGCTTGAATCTTGTCTTCAAATCTTCCTTTAACTCTGATGCAGAGATTTTCCTGCAGCACTGCTTCATTTAGATTTTGTACATTTTGTTTCTTCTGACTTATCTCAGATAGCTTTCCTTCGTTTACAGCCATTTGTTCACTCACACTGCAATTTCTACTACATTTTCTAAAAGCCATATTTTTAAGCCTTTCAGCTGCTTCTCAACTATTTTTTCTGCACTTGATATTTCAGCTTGTGCCTTGCTGGTAACCATATTGTGGTTTACTTGAATATTGTCTCTCTTGCTTCTGGGTCCCATGTTGCCCTCACTCTTAGCTCTCTTGTTGCCTTTGGCACTTATTGAAGGTGTGCTAGACTTTCTTCTGGAGTCTGCGCTGTCCACAATTTGGGGCTGAATTTTATGTTTTTAATAGTGTGTTGCATGTTTTCATACTATCACTTTATTATTAATACATTTTATTGGCACCGATAATGTTATTTCACCACCGACCTGTGACTAATTTGTCTCAGATTTGCCTCTAGCAGGAACGTTCTTATCCTGACCGTTGCCAGAGGGACCCTGCAAGTTGATGTCAGTGGGGAAGGCGCCGCAACACTCTGTCACTGAGACAATAAAGGCGCTCAAAGAAATCAGTGGCTACATTGGGTGGCATGCTTTGGTAGTTACTGTTCCATCAGCAGAACCATGAGAGATTCTCTCCTTCTCCCATCCAGCCACCTGAGGCCTTGTATGAAAGTTTAACGATCTCTTACATGCTACCCAGATGTGGGTAAGTACCAACATGCATGCAGTGCACACATAGGAGTTGGATTACTTTGCACCAGAGCATCATCAACATGATGTTTAGCGAGCTGTCATTGCCCTCCTTCCTGCCAAAGAAACTTACTAACACACCATATCCAGACCTACCATTTTGGTGTTATAATGTTGCAGGAAATTGTAGAACCCGCATGCAGGAAAACAACCTCCTATTGCCCAAAGCATGTGTTGATCACGTTCTCCCTCACTGCCCTCAAATATCTGACTCTTGCTGCTGCTAGCTCCCCAGTGCCTGAGTCCTCTTCGTCATTGTCCTCCGCCTTTTCCTCCACCTCCTGATTGGCAGTCTCCTCCCCAGTGACATCTGGCTGGTTGACCTCCACATCCTCCTCCTCCTCATGAAGGTCTCCTCACTGCTGCACCAGATTTTGTATGGAACTGCACTGCACCACAACATGGGATGCTATCAGGGGGCTACATTGAATGCCTCCAGCCTTCGAATAAATGTTCTTCAAGGGAGGTAGTCACGACACACAACACGCAGAGCCACTGAGCAGAGACTGATAGCCAAGTTCCGCACACACGAGGACTGTCTTAACAGGGATCTTGGCTTCATGTCACACTATCTGTAACCGCCATGACTTGCCTGGGTTAGCAAAAAACCTCACTTACTGTGCTGTCTGGAGACAATACACACCTCTCTAACCTCAGTGCTCAGTATTCCTTTGTTAGGCACTTTAAGACTTGAATAGCAGGTTAGGTGTAAGGATTCGCATTCTAATCAGCAATCTGTAAACTGTCTGTGCTGATATGAGTGCTTTTGGAGACCAGAACACCTCATTCGCCTGACGAAGGCACAAACGCCAAAAACTAGCAGATTTACTGTCAAATAAATCGGTTGGACTTAAAATTGATGTTGTCAGACCTCTTACTAAGTTTACCCCAGTCCAACACCAGCATCTCTACATCATGCCAGATTTCTCAGCTCTCACAATCTTACTGGAACTGGATTTCTGGCGCAGTCAGCCTATCGCCATTTCAGGGAAAAGCTGAATATTTTATGTAACTTTATTTAACTGCTTCATTACATTTGTTTAGTGAGCCCAGTGCTCAATCATTCAGGTTCGCTTGCTTTCATGGCCTCATTGGGAGAAGTTCTCCCAGCAAGGAAAACTCCTGCTGCCAATGAATGGGGAACATCATGTTGCCCTCAATGATTGAAGCAGAGGCCATTGAGGCCCCCTGTGAAGATCAAAGGTAAAGATCAGGGTACGCTTTGGGTACTGCCAGCTGGCATCTTGGCAATGCCTACCAGGCAAACTGGCACTGTCCAAGGGTCACCTTGGCACTGCTTACTTTGGGCAGAGGTTATTGAGGGGAGCCCAGCTACCATTCTGCAGGAGGATCACTAACAGAGGAAGGGAAGAGGGCAATCAGGGCTAGGTGGGAAGCGGGAGATGATCCAGTAGGCCAACAATCAGAGGCTGCAGGTTGGTAGGCCAGCAATAGGGTGCACTTCCATCTAATCCCAGAATCTGCCAGCACTTGGCTCACAGCCCCGAGTGTTATGATGTGCCAAGTGTTCATCCAGATACTTTTTAAAGGATGTGAAGCAACCTGCCTCTACCACTCTCCCACGCAGATCATTTCAGATCATCAGTACCCTTTCAATAAAAAGGTCTTCCCTCAGATCCCCAAATAAACCTCCTGCACCTCACCTTGAACCTATGACCGCTTGTGACTGACCCTTCAACTAATGGGAACAGTTGCTTCTTATCCACTCTGTCCATATCTCTCATAATCTTGTATACCTCAATCAGGTCGTCCCTCCCACTACAACAAAAGTTTATGCAACCTCTCTTCATAAATTTTCCAACCGTGGCAGCATTATGGTGAATTCCTCTGCAACCCCTTCAGTATAATCACATTCTTCCGATAATGTGGTGGCCAGAATTGCACACAGTGTTCCAGTTGTGGCCTCACCAAAGTTCTATACAACTCCATCATGGCCTCTCTGCTTTTGTAATCTATGCCTCAATTGATATAAGTTTTGTCCCATACACCAGTCTATGAACATGGTCTTCCACCTTCAGAGATCTGTGGACAAATACGCCAAGGTCCCTGAAGTTCTAATCAGAATCTGAGTGCCAAGTTACAATATAGCTTGAGAAAAACTTACCAGAGAGATTTCCACCAGTATTAAATGACCAAGATGTTGCACATATCTTGTCATACTACCGTTTTCACACTCTGTTGCCAAAATATTTCCGCTGTTCATTCCAGCATGATTTTACACTTCTGCTGACAGCATAGCCCTGCCACCGGTTTCCTGGTAGCAAGGCTTGTGTCAACAATAGTGGAACCATAATATCCCACCGCCAGCGAGTGATGTATCGCCTCCCACCACTATGAAATATGCCACACAGAGGGAGAAAAATCTAGCCCAGTGCTTCCAACATGCTTCATCTCATTTCTGAAAAATCTGACTCTATTTGTTAAAATATTCTTGGAAATCCAGATGATTGATGGCATTATACTGAAAGCAATAGTAAATTATTTTGGAAAATAATCATATGATTCCTTATATGACTAATCCTCAAGGGTGGATGGGGAGTTTTATGACAGAGATTGCTTGAGTTACTTAAAGGTGCCAGTAGATGGGGATGGGGAAGGATAAGCAGGGTTGATTAAATGCAGGTGAAACAACTTTTGGACAGAGTAGCTTTTACTTGATCTAATATTTGCATACAAATATTTTTAAATGCACAAGAAGCAATGAAACTAGACATTTATTGAAATAGCCATTTTCATTTTTGCAATGCAATCTTCAAAACAGAAACTCCTTTTTCAAATGTCCATCAGGTGGCAGAATATAGTTATTTATTTGAGTCATTGAAAAAGTCTTCCAAATAAATTTCCATAGTTTATAGATTTGACTGAAAAAATTGTGTCTTCGTGCAATAAACTATAATCCAGTAACTTGTGATCAGTACATGGCTTCAAACTGCAATGATCTTAAATGCTAGTTTTAAAATGGAAGTTTAACGACAGTTTGAAGATATAAATGGTCTTACTGGTCCATTCAGTGAGACACAGTTCCATTGTTCTCTGGTCAGGTGCAGATCAAAATGGCTCCTTTTCCGTTTCCAATATTTGGAAAAAAGAAACACTGCTTTCATAAAGAGTATTTGAATGGATTATTTTGGCTATTTTCATTTCAGAATACTTTTGTTTTATTCATTCATGGGACTCTGGCATTGCTGGCTGGCCAGCATTTATTGTCCATTCCTAGTTGCTCTTGTTCAGAGGGCAGCCAAGAGTCAACCACATTGCTGTGGTTCTGGAATCACATGTAGCCAAAACAGCAGATTTCCTTCCCTAAAGAAAGATTGCTTTGTATTTGGCAAGTTGATGGAGATACATGTAACATGCAGTTTGACATCTTGAGATAAGCTGGTGTCGTACTGATCACTACCTAGTAGCCATGTTTGAATTTATCCAGTGATGATCAGCTTCATTAGGTCACATAGCCAGGAAATCCCAAAACAAATATTTGTAAATCAAAGATCCTGCTGCATGAAAAGATTCCTGTCATTTGAGCACCATACTGTATTTGTACCCTGTTTCCATCAGTTGTTGGCTGGTAGTGGATAACCAGCTTGATTTGTGCACTATTTTGATGCAAACTGTAAAGAAATATTTCATTATAAAATAAAAACTTTTACAAGCTAACATTGTTGTGAATAGCAATAAATACACCATAAGTATAACAATTTCAGACAGTTTAACTGTTAAGTATATCTTGTGTTGGAAAACGTAGAATGAGAAAGAAAATTAAATTTGCAATTATATCATTCATTACCTCAGGATATCCCAGAGCTAATGAAGTGATCTTGTAATGTTAACACTGTTATAGCAAACATAGCAACCAATGTGTGTACAGCAAATTCTCACAGAAGTGATGATGTATTTGTTTCAGAGATATTTGTTGTGGGATAATGAACATAGAACATAGAACATTACAGCACAGAACAGGCCCTTTGGCCTTCGATGTTGCGCCGACCAATATAAAAAGCAATGCCCCTCCAAACTAAACCATTCCCTTCTCTTCCATATACTTATCAACTAACCTCTTACACGCCACCAAACTTGGCGCATCTACAACCGCTGCAGGCAGGGCATTCCACTCCCGAACCACCCTTTGGGTAAACAACCTGCCTCTGATATCCGTCCTATAACTATCACCCCTTAATTTAAAGCTGTGTCCCCTCGTGTTAGCTTTTTCCATCCTAGGAAAAAGGCTATCACTGTCCACCCTATCTAAACCTCTAATCATCTTATATGTTTCAATCAGGTCCCCTCTTAGCCTCCTCCTTTCTCACGAAAACAACCTCAAATCCCTCAGCCTCTCCTCATAAGACCTGCCCTCCATACCAGGCAACATCCTGGTAAACCTCCTCTGTACCCTCTCCAATGCCTCCACATCTTTCTTATAATGCGGGACCAGAACTGCACACAATACTCCAAGTGCGGCCGCACTAGAGTTTTGTACAGTGCAACATGATGCTGCGGCTCCTAAATTCAATCCCCCTACCAATAAAAGCTAAGACTCCATATGCCTTCTTAACAACTTTATCCACTTGACTGCCTACTTTCAGGGATCTATTGACACATACACCAAGATCCTTCTGTTCCTCAACACTATTAAGAGCCCTACCATTAGCCCTATACTCTACACTTTTATTGTTCCTGCCAAAGTGCATTACCTCACACTTTTCCACATTAAACTCCATTTGCCACCTCTCGGCCCAGCTCTGCAACTTGTCCAAGTCTCTCTGCAAACTATAACACCCCTCTTCACTATCTACCACTCCACCGACTGTAGTGTCATCTGCAAATTTACTAATCCATCCTTCAATACCCTCATCCATATCATTTATAAAAATTACAAACAGCAGGGGCCCCAAAACAGACCCCTGAGGTACACCACTTGTCACCGAACTCCACGATGAATATCTCCCATCAACCACCACCCTCTCTTCTATCTGCTAGCCAATTCCTAACCCAAATTAGCTAAATCACCCTCTATCCCATACATCTGCATTTTCTGCAGAAGTCTTCCATGGGCCACCTTATCAAACGCCTTACTAAAGTCCATATATACCACATCAACCGCCTTACCCCCATCCACCTCCTTAGTCACTTTTTCAAAAAACTCAATGAGGTTACTAAGGCACGACCTACCCTTCACAAAACCATGCTGACTATTTCCAATCAATTCATTACTCTCTAAATAAGTATAAATCCTATCCCTAATTATTCTCTCCAATACTTTGCCCACCACTGAAGTAAGACTCACTGGCCTATAATTCCTTGGAAGGTCTCTCTTCCCCTTCTTGAACAACGGGACCACATTCGCTATCCTCCAGTCCTCCGGAACCACACCCGTAACCAACGACGACCTAAAGTGCAGAGCCTCTGGCTCTGATATCTCCTCTCTTGCCTCCCAGAGAATCCTAGGGTAAATCCCGTCCGGCCCAAGGGACTTATCCAACTTCAAACCCTCGAGAATATCTAGCACATCCTCCCTATCTACTTCGATACCTTCCAGTTTGCTACCCTGTACCTCAGTGTTCCCCATAACTACATTTACATCACCCTGCGTGAATACCGAAGAGAAATATTTATTCAGTACCTCTCCAATCTCCTCAGGATACTGGCAGGAAGAGTCCTTTGAACTAGGACAGTGAGACCTTCAGTATTCATCTGAGAATTTACCTTGGTTAACGCCTCATCTGAAAGATGGTACCTCTACACTGGACTGTTGGCCAGGGTGATGTAGCATAGTCGCTGGAGTGCGGAGTGTGTTCATGATCTCCTGACTCAGGTGGAATTGCTACTAATGAGACATCATCAAAACTGGAGGTATCATCACTTCACTTTCCATTCCTAAGTGCCCCATCCAATGGAACAACCCACCCCCGCCCCCACCCTCCCCCACCGCAACACTCCACCAGTCCCATCCATCTTCAATACTTTTCCATCATATGAGAAAAGGTCCAAAAGAAAAGTACTTGTTTGGTGCCCCATGATTTTCCTGCTATGTTGCTGGCAGCAGTGCCTGGAGATTAATATTTAATTTCAGAATATTCATGGGCATTCCTGAAGAATAGTTAGCTCTCCAACAAAATGCAGCTTGGTGAAAATACTCCAAAATGAAAACTATTCCATGTCTATTATTTTCACTTATGTTTGCAGAAGACTGGGTGGCATGGTGGCACAGAGTTTAGCACTTCTGCCTCACAATGCCATGGACCCAGCTTCAATTCTGGCCTCAGGTCACTGTCTGTGTGGAGTTTGCACGGTCTCCCCATGTCTGTGTGAATTTCCTTTGCCTGCTCCAGTTTCCATCCACAGTACAAAGAAGTACAGGTTAGATGGATTGGCCATGCTAAATTACCTCTTAATGTCGGGGGACTAGCTAGGGTGATGCATGGGGATGAAGGGGATAAGGGCCTGGGTGGGATTGTGGTAGATGCTGAATCAATGGGCCAAATGGCCTCCTTCTACACAGCAGGATTGAATGATAATGTCTACTTGACCAATTTAATTTAAATTAGTTATAAAAATGTCTTGCATTTTACAGGCGATAGAATGGTGAAATGTACACCATTCTTTAGCAAGGGGGATAGAAGGGGAAATGATGGATTTAAACAGTGTTAATTAAGGGTGTTGGTACAGTTCAAAGACTGATTTGGTCAGAGTTGACAAATAGAAAAGGAAATGTTAAATTGCTGGGTGTTTACTGTAGACGCCTAAGGAGTGATATGGAAATAGCAAAGAAGGACAAGGGCAGCAGATAGAGTCATACAGTCATAGACCTATACAGCATGGAAACAGGCTGTTCAGCTCAATTTGTCCCTGCCACCCTTTTTATTAAACCCCTAGATTAATCCCAATTGCTCGCATTTAGAACATAGAACATAGAACGTAGAACATTACAGCGCAGTACAGGCCCTTCGGCCCTCGATGTTGCGCCAGCCAGTGGACCCTCTAACCTAAACTATTCCAATATCATCCATACGCCTATCCACCGAACATTTGAATGCCCCCAAAGTAGGCGAGTCCACAACTGCTGCAGGCAGGGCATTCCACGCCTTCACCACCCTCTGTGTAAAGAACCTGCCTCTGACATCCGTCCTATAACTACCACCTCTTAATTTAAAGTTACGTCCCCTCGTGTTGGTCATCACCATCTGAGGAAAAAGGTTCTCACTATCCACCTATCCAGTCCTTTGGTCATCTTATATGCCTCAATTAGGTCACCGCGTAACCTTCTTCTCTCTAATGAAAATAACCTCAGGTCCCTCAGCCTTTCCTCATAAGGCCTTCCCACCATACCAGGCAACTTCCTGGTAAACCTCCTCTGAACCCTTTCCAATGCTTCCACATCTTTCTTATAATGCGGCGACCAGAACTGTACACAATACTCCAAGTGCGGCCGCACCAGAGTTTTGTACAGTTGTAACATAACCTCACGCCTCCTCAATTCAATCCCTCTTACCAATAAAAGCTAACACACCGTACGCCTTCTTAACAATTTTATCAACCTGGGTGCCAACTTTCAAAGAGCTATGTACTTTTACCCCAAGATCCCTCTGCTCGACAACACTATTAAGGGTCCTTCCGTTAGCCCTATATTTCATATGCCTGTTATTCTTACCAAAGTGAATCACGTCACACTTATCTGTATTGAATTCCATTTGCCACCTCACGGCCCAGCTCTGCAACCTATCTATGTCCCTCTGCAAACTGTAACATCCATCCTCGCTGTCTACAACTCCCCCACTTTGGTATCATCAGCAAATTTACTAATCCAACCCTCTACACCCTCATCTAGGTCTTTTATAAAAATGACAAACAGCAGTGGCCCCAAAACAGATCCTTGAGGTACACCACTTGTAACTGCACTCCAGGTTGAATATTTCCCATCAACCACCACCCTCTGTCTTCTATCAGCTAGCCAATTCCTAATCCAAACTGCTAAATCACCTTCAATCCCATGCATCTGCACTTTCTGCAGTAGCCTACCATAGGGAACCTTATCAAACGCTTTGCTAAAATCCATATACACTACATCAACTGCCTTACCCTTATCTACCTCTTTGGTCACCTCCCCAAAAAACTCAATAAGGTTTGTGAGGCACGACCTACCCTTCACAAAACTGTGCTGACTATCCCTAATCAATTTATTTCTCTCTCGATGCTTATAAATCCTATCCCTTATAATTCTTTCCAAGACCTTGCCCACAACAGAAGTCAGGCTCACCGGTCTATAATTTCCAGGACGGTCCCTACTCTCCTTTTTGAACAAAGGGACAACATTTGCCATCCTCCAGTCTTCCAGCACTATACCTGTAGCTAACAACGACATGAAGATCAAAGCCAAAGGCTCTGCAATCTCCTCTCTAGCCTCCCAGAGAATCCTAGGTTAAATCCCATCTGGCCCAGGGGACTTATCAATTTTCATACCCTCAAGATTCGCTAACACCTCCTCCTTATGAACCTCAATCCTGCCCAGTCTACAACCTGGTATCGCAGTATTCTCCCCGCCAACATTGTCTTTCTCCTGCGTGAATACTGACGAAAAATACTCATTCAGTGTCTCTCCTATCTCCTCAGGCTCCACGCACAACTTCCACTGCTATCTCTGACTGGCCCTAATCTTGCCCTAACCAATCTTTTATTATTTATATACCTGTAAAAAGCTTTAGGATTCTCCTTAATCCTATCCGCCAAAGTCTTCTCATGTCCTCTTCTAGCTCTTCTCAACTCCCTCTTTAGCTCCTTCCTGGCTGATTTACAGCTCTCCATTGCCCTAACTGAGCCTTCACGTCTCATCATTATATAAGCCTCCTTCTTCCTCTTCACCAGAGATTCAACTTCCCTAGTACACCATTTGGCCCATATCCCTCTATAACCCATTATACTGATATAATTATCTAAATGCTTTTTAGAAGATAAAATTGTAGCCATCTCTACTACTACTTCTGGCAGCTTGTTCCAGCCACTCACCACCCTCTGTGTGAAAAAATTGCCCTTCTGGATACTTTTGTATCCCTTCCCTCTCATCTTAAACCTATAACCTCTAGTTATAGATTTCCCTACCTTTTGGAAAAGATATTGACTATTTACCTTTTCTATGCCCCTCATTATTTTATAGACCTCTATGAGGTTACCCTCCTACGCTCCAGAGAAAAGAATCCCAGTCTATTCAGCCTCGCTTTATAACTCAATCCATCAAGTTGCAGTAGCATTCTAGTAAATCTTTTCTGTGCTCTTTCTAGTTTAATGATATCCTTTGTATAATAGGTGACCAGAATTGCATACAGTATTCCAAGTGTGGTCTTATCAATGTCTTGTACAACTTTAACAAGATGTCCCAACTCCTGTATTCAATGTTCTGACCGATGAAACTAAGAATGCCGAATGCCTTCTTCACCACTCTGTCCACCTGTGACTCCATTTTCAAAGAGCTTTGAACATGTACCCCTAGATCTCTTTATTCTTTAACTCTCCCCAACCCCGTACCATTATCTGAGTAAGTCCTACGCTGGTTCAATCTACAAAATGCATCACCTCACAATTGTCTAAATTAAACACGATCTGCCATTCACCAGCCCTCTAGCCCAATTGATCAAGATCCCGCTGCAATTGGAGATAACTTTCTTCACTGTCCACTATGTCACCAATCTTGGTGTCACCCAAATCATTAATATAAATGACAAATTACAGTGGGCCCAACACTGATCCCTGAGGCACACTACTGGTCAGAGGCCTCTAGTTTGAAAAACAATTCTCTACAACCACCCTCTGGCTTCTTGCAAGAAGCCAATTTTGTATCCTTTAAGATGCCTCACCCTGGATCTCGTGAGATTTAACTTTATGCAACAACCTACCACGCACTATCTTGCTAAAGTCCATGTAAACAGTATCAACTGCATTGCCCTCATCTTCCTCCTTGGTTATCCCTTCAAAACAAAAACTCAATTAAATTTGTGAGACATGATTTTCCACTCACAAAGCCATGCTGATTGTCCCTAATCAGACCTTGCCTCTCTATCTGCCTGTAACTCCTGTCTTATTGGGTGAATAGGAATAATGGTATAGAGTCAAGATTTTACAACACAGGTGCCAGGCCTCATGAAAAGTGTTATGATGGAAATTAAATTCAATTAATCAGATCTGAAATGTAAAAACAAATTTCAATGATGGTAAGCATGAAACTATCAGCAATTGTCATAAAAAAACTCCAGGGAAGGAAATTTATCATTCTTACCTAGTCTGGCCTAAATGTGACTCCAGATCAACAGCAATGCAGTCAACTCTATATATGGAACTTAGCTGACAATGGCAAGATCTGCAAGACAATACAGGCTACAAGATGAAGGCAGTAAAATCACTGACACCAAAGTACGCCTCCCTCATGAACTCAATGCCTGTTTTGAGAAAGAGGTCAGTGAGAGCATGTCCTTCACCCCAGAAGCCTTGGATGAACCTGAATCTGAGGTCAACACTGCAGATGTCAGACCTGCCTTCTCGAAGGTCAACCCACAGAAAGCAACTGTCCTGGATAGCGTACCTGGACAAGCACTTAGATCCTGCATGAACCAGCAGATGGGAGTCCAACAGATAGTACATACTATCTGTTTCAAGAAGATGACTATCATCCTTATATCAAAAAAAAGCCAAGCAGTCTGCCTTAATGACTATTGTCCCGTGGCTCTGACATCCATCATTATGAAGTACTTTGAAAGGTTAGTCATGGCATGTATCAAATCTGGCCTCTCAAATTGGCTGGATCCACTACGGTTTGCTGACTGCCGCATTGAGTCCACAGCAGATGCCACCTCCCTGGCCCTGCGCTGAACCTTGGAACACACCTAGATAACAAAGACACTTATGTCAGACTCCTATTCATCGATGACAGCTTGGCCTTCAACACCATTATTCCTATGAACCTCATTTCCAAGCTATGTGGCCTAGGGCTTGGGTCCTCTTTCTGCGACTGGATCTTGAACTTCCTAATCCACAGACTGCAATCAGTAAGGATAGGCAACAACATCTCCTCCTATGTCCTCCACAGGGGACATAGCTTTAAATTAAGGGGTGGTAGTTATAGGACGGATGTCAGGGGTAGGTTCTTTACCCAGAGGGTGGTAAGGGTATGGAATGCCCTGCCTGCTGCAGTTGTAGATGCGCCAAGTTTGGGTGCGTTTAAGAGGTCAGTGGATAGGTTTATGGATGAAAAGGGAATGGTTTAGGTTAGAGGGTCATTGCTTTTTCTTAATTGGTCGGCGCAACATCGAAGGCCAAAGGGCCTGTTCTGCGCTGTAATGTTCTATGTTCTATGTTCTACATCCTCAACATCAGTGCCCCACAAGGCTGTGTCCTCAGCCTCTTACTATACTCCTTATACACCTGTGACTGTGTCCAAATTTACCTCCAGCTCAATTTTCAATTTTGCTGATGATACCACCATAGTGGGTCACACCTTAAATAATGACGAGACACAGTACAGAAAGAGGTAGAGAATCTGGTGAACTGGTGCAATGACCTTAATCTCCCCTTCAATGTCAACAAAATAAGGAGATAGTCATCAACTTTAGGAAATGCAGTGGAGGACATCTCCCTGTCTACATCAATGGGGACAAAGTAGAAATGATTGAGAGCTTTGAGTTTTTAGGTTGTCCAGATCACCAATAACCTATCTTGGTTCATCTGTGACAGCTCTACAGTTAAGAAAGCCCACCAATGTCTCTACTTTCTCAGTAGACTAAGGAAATTTGGCTTGTCCACCACAACTTTCACCAATTTTTACAAGTGCATCATAGAAAGCAATCTTTCTGGTTATAGTACAGCTTGGTATGTCTCCTGCTTTGTCCAAGACTGCAACAAACTACAAAGGGTCATGAATGAAGCCCAGTTCATCACTCAAACCACCCAATGACACTTCTTTTCACCCGATGACACTTCTCCACTACTTTGGAAAAGCAGCCAGCACAATTAAAGATCCACACACCTTGAACATACTCTCGTCCACCTTCTTCTATTGGGTAAAAGATACAAAAGTCTGAGGATATGTACCAACCAACTTGAGAACAGTTTCTTACCATTGTTCTTTGTTCTTTGTTCTTTGTATCTTACTGCCATCAGACTTCTGAATGGACCTAACTTGCATTAAGTTGATTTTTTTCTATACCTTAGCTACGACTGTAACATTACATTCTGCAGTCTCTCCTTTCCTTCTTTATGAATGATATGATTTGTCTCTATACTGTGCAAGGAAAAATACTTTTGACTATATGCTAATGCACTGACAATAAATCATCTCAAATCTTAACTGCCCTCTGAAATGGCTGCAAAAAGCCACAGGAGCAAATCGAGATAAAACAACAACTGCTGCTTTTGGCATCAATGCCCGCAATCCATAGAAGATTTTTAAAAATCTATGTACTGAGATCAGACAGTGCATATGGTGCCAAACACTTGGGGGATAACGCAGAAGAAGGAGTGGGGTTGGGGCCTGGGCATATTGCTCTAAATGATCGTTCTCATCTTCCACGCTGGCAGCCAAAGCTGCAAACCTGAAAGTCCAGACAAGTCTATCAGACTGAGGGTTGTTTTAAAAGCCAGTCTGGTGTCAGGTCTGTTTCACTGAGTTGCTGCATTTCTTCACACAGCTTCATTTCATGATTCTGACTTTTAAAAAAAAAGTCTGCAGTAAAATCACTAACGCTGCCCAAAAGTCAACTGCAGCATGGCAACTGAGAGAGGATAGAGGAATGTTTGGGGACAAGGTTAAAGGGACACCTGGGGCAGGTTGGGATGAATGGGAGGGGGTGTCAAAGGAGAGGTTTGGAGGATTGGGAAGTTAAAGAGTCAAAAGGGAGGTTAGAGGCTGGTTTGGGGATTTTAGAGGGGGTTTTGGGGGACGTTATCTAATGGATTGAATAATTTTGTAAATGGAGTGATTTCTTTGCAATCACTTTCCTAACATCAGTTCAGTTCTCCGTGATTAATTATCCTTAGAGAATTCAGCTTTGTAGCTCCAATTTCACTATTGCTACAGTCACCCTGCTCACTGTATAGCTAATGAAATAAAGATGTAGTAAGAAAGAGAGCAGTGGATTGCAGGAGGCCATAAACAGATTGATGAAATGACAGATGCAGTTTAACTTGGCCTTTAAAGAAATTAATATGGAGAGACAGTATAATCTAAGTAGCACTATTTTGAGGGAAGGGGAGGCAGTGAGGGCTTATTTTCACATCTTTGAAGGGCAAGTTGATGAGGTAATTAAGAAAGCAAATCGGATACTTGTTTTTGTAAATGTGGACACTGATTATAAAATGTAGGGAATCATATTAAACCTTTACAAATCTCTGCTTAGTCCTCAACTGGACAATTGTGTACAATTCTTCAAGAAGTATGTGAAGGTTCTGAAGAGGGTACAGAAGGGATTCAGCAGGATGATACCATGACTGATGATTATGTGGAGAACATTAGAATAAGGAAGGGTATGGGGGAGACCTCATAAGGCATTCAAAATCATGAAGTAGCTGTTTCTATATAGATCAAAAGAGGAAATGAGGACAGTTATTCACATTATTCCAGTGTTAAGATCTGGAACATGCTGCCTGGAAGTGTGTTGGATTCAGATTCCATAGGAAGTTTCAAATGGCAATTGGTCATGGACTTGAAGAGAATGAATTTACAGGATAATGAGGAAAATATTGGAATGTGTGGCTAAACTGGATAGTTATTTCAAAGAATGAACGCATATAATGGACCAAATAGCCTTTTTTTCTGGCTCTTATCAATCAATGCTTAAGTGGCTGTTTCTGCTTCTGTTTTGGTGGTGTTGGCATCACACTTCTATTCATAGAATCATCATAGAACTCTACAGTGCAGAAAGAGGCCCTTCAGCCCATCGAGTCTGCACCGAACACAATCCCACCCAGGCCCTACCCCCATATCCTGACGTATTATACCGACTAATCCCTCTAACCTACACATCCCTGGACACTAAGGGGCAATTTCTTAGCATGGCCAATCAACCTAACCCACACATTTTTGGATGTGGGAGGAAACCAGAGTACCAAGAGGAAACCCACACAGACATGAGGAGAATGTGCAAACTCCACGTAGACAGTGACCCAAGCGTGGAATCGAACTCAGAACCCTGGAGCTGTGAAGCAGCAGTGCTAACCACTGTGCTACCATGCCACCTACTCCACAATATTTTAAATGAATGAAACAGCAATGTGATAATGACCAGATAACTTTTTTTTAATGATGATGATGAAAAAAAGCCATGATGTTGAAGATAACTCCCTGCCCTTCTTTCAAGCAGTGCCAAGGGATCTTTTAAACCCATCCAAAACAAGCAAACACGAGCTTGTTTTCATCTCTCATCCAAAGGCCTACAACTCTGTCAGCAAGAGACTTCCTCCTCACTGCAGCACTGTCCTCAGGCCCCAGAATGTGTTTTAAACCCATAGACAATTTGCTTCTGACCAAACAGCAGCCCCCATCGACTGGCAGCTCTCACCTACAGAGCCACAGCCTGACTGACAGCTGATGTGGCATGCCTACTGCCCCGCAAATGATGTGGAGTCGCTGACGTTAAGACTGGGGTGAACACAGTAAGTAGTCTCGCACAACGCCAGGTTAAAGTCCAACAGGTTTTATTCGGTAGCACGAGCTTTCGGAGTGCTGTCCCTTCATCAGGCATCACTCACCTGATAAATGGAGGGACCACTGTAGCAACTGGAGCTCCAAAGCTGAATTCTCTAAAGGGTAATTAATCACAGAGCAATCAACTGAAAAAGTGATGGCAAAGTTTGGGGGCATTTAAGAGGTCCGTGGATAGGTTTATGGATGAAAAGGGAATGGTTTAGGTTAGAGGGTCATTGCTTTTTCTTAATTGGTCGGTGCAACATCGAGGGCCAAAGGGCCTGTTCTGCGCTGAAATGTTCTATGTTCTAAGAAATCACTCCATTTACAAAACTATCCAGTCCCCAGATAGCCTCCTCTCCCCTGAAGTCCCCTGTAAAATCACAGGGGGAGTGTGAGACTCCTCACTGTCCTCAGCCCCGCCCCTTCTGTCAATCAGAACCCTCTCCTCTGCTCTGATTGGTTAGAGGCTGAAGCCCTGCCCCCTGCTCAATGCGGACCAGCTCGGGGCAGCCCGGGGGGTGGTCACTCTCCGGAGGGATGAAGACGGCGGCGGTTTGAGGATCTAACCGACTGGTCAGAGCGGGGAGGGGGGGAGAGAGAGCGGAAAATGGCACCAGGAGCTGAGTAATTTTTAAACCCATCACTGATGGCGAACGTGAAAGTGGCCGTGAGGGTCCGACCTCTCAGCAAGAGGTGAGGGCAGGGGGAGGGAGTGGAGGGTGATGAGGGTGAGGGAGGGTTGGTGAGTGGACGGGCTGAGTGGAGGAGGAGGAGGGGGTGAGGGAAAGTGGAGGCGAGGAGCGAGAGGGGTGACAGGAAAAGCAGTGACAGGGGAGGGGGTGGTGGGCAAGAGACAGAGTGGAGAGTTGGTGAAAAGGACATTTGGTCTGGATAAAACTGAGATGGGTGTGGGGTGTGGGTCAGTGCTCCCTCACTGTGCGGGGGGACAGGGGAGAGGGGATGGGTGGGGGGGACGGGGACGGAAGAAAAGTGTTTAAAATGTTGATGATAAAGTTGGGGTTGTGCTTTTCTCAGACTGAGACCTGTCAAAGTGCTGCGCTGTCACTGAATTATAAACACAGATCTCTGCCATTTGTTCTCTCTCTTCAAAGTTAACCCAGCTGATATTCAGATTCGAATTGGTCTCTGACTGGTGGCAGATTCTAATGAACTGAGTGTCTACTGTAAGAGAGATTGTATATTCGGACTATTTAGTGAGACGACAACTTCAGTTTGTATTGTTGCTGGGAACGGAAGTTTGGGTTGGGGGGAGGGGGTTGCTGCGAGGGAGGATAGAACAGACCGTCGGTAATAGTCGTCTTTTAAAATGTGCTTCCAAATTTGGTTACAACATACATCTGGTTGGCATCTGCCCTGATGATTTAGAAAGGGACAGTTAAATTCTGCAGAGAGCTTGGGTAAAGACATAATTTAGCGTTGGTGAGCTAAACATTGCACGGAGTTTTATTGTGCCAAGATCCCGGGAAGAAACACCACTAACGTCGATGTGTAATTTCCTTCGATCAACAACCAACAAAAATGTAAACTTCTAGAATTTTAGTGATTTTAGTTTTATTTGTAACAAGCTGATTTTTTAAAAATGGAGCAAAGTTTATGCAATATTTTAAAGAACTCTATAAAATAGATTCCAAATAAGTATTCTTTAGGAAGATTCAACAAATATTTGTGCTCAGACTTCCCCTAGAGTTTGTCACAGTATGAACTCTTCTGGTATTAGAACCAAAAGATCTGTGATTCTCCCATTGAATTGGAGGTCAGAAGAGATTGCTACTCAGAGATACTCCAGAGAAGAGGTTCAGTGCCCAGAATGTCTTTACCTGAAATAGCAATCTGTGATTTTAGAGGAAGTAGTTTAGCACATACTTGTAGAAGGGTCAAAAATTCTGTTTGTTAATTTTGGCAAAAAATTCTTCTACCAGTGTCTCCTTTAAGATGGTCCTCTTTGTCCAAGTCCTTGTATCTGTTTCTTTGGCTTGGTGCCACTTGTTCTGATTTCACACAGGAAAAGAGCCTAGGGTTGTTTTATAGCATTAAAAGCCATTATATAAACATAAATTGTTTGTTTTCTAATTTGTGTTTTCACTCAAATTAGCAAAACCTTCGGGAACTTTGCCCAAATTCTTCTGACATTGTACTGTTATTGCGGATTTACTTCAAACTGGTCATTTGTACATCCTGTGTTAACATTGCTTAAAAAGTCACAGAAGGCAAATGATATTTATATTGCTACCATGGGTAACAGTAAAAGAATCAGCATGTCACTTCTTAGTATGCTTTAAGTACTTCAAATACTTATTTACAGTAATCCAAGAAAATGTTTTCTGTCAACCAGAAAACTAGAATACTACAGGTGTTGAAAATCTGAAATAAAAACAGAAGATACTGGAAACACTCAAATCTGGCAGCATCTGTGGAAAAAGAAAAAACAAGATTTAACATTTCTGGTTCTGATCTTTCAGTTCTGATGAAAGTCATCAACCTGAAACATTTAATTCTGTATTTGTGCATTTCACAGTAAGAAGTCTGACAACACCAGGTTTAAATCTAACTGATTTATTTGATAGTAAACTCACAAGCTTTTGACCTTATTTCATTATTGACTTCATTCACCTGACAAAGACCATAAGGTGGAAAGCTTGTGAGTTTATTATCAAATAAATCGGTTGGATTTAAACCTGGTGTTATCAGACTTCTTACTGCGTTTACCGCAGTTCAACACCGGCATTTCTACATCATTTCTGCATTTCAGCATCTTGATGTTTTCATTTCAGACAAGTTTGGCTTATTTGGAAAGTCATAGAGAAAGTAATGTGATCTGCAAAAAAAAGTATGAAAAAATTGGAATGATGGGACTATTGGCAGTCGAATCTCGTTACAAATTATATTAAAAATTACATTTTCTACATTGTTGTGCAACATCTTTACAATACTTTTAATGCATTAATAAATTATGTTAAATGCTTATTCCTAATTTTGTAATCATGGAAACATAGAATCTCTACAGTACAGAAGGAGGCCGTTCAGCCCATCAAGTCTGTATCGACCACAATTCCACCAGGCTCTATTCCCATAACCCCACATATTTACCCCGCTAATCCCTTGGCGCTAATCAACTTAACGTGCACAGGCAGTGATCCGAGACTGGAATTTTCTTTTTATTTTCTGTTCTAAACTAAGGTATCAAATTTATATATAGAATCAACATAAAATAAAATTCAAGTTGAAATATTAAAACATATTTAAATTTTCTTTACACTAATTCTGTCTGGAGTTTTAAGTTATCCTTTCCTCAATCAGTGGCAGAACCCCACATCATTAGATTTAACTTTTGAATTTTGTCCTAGTTCTGGTGCTTTGATTAATCTTTTGATTACTGTCATGTCTCCTTATGTGGCTTGGCATTGCAATGTCTAGTTAGACTTCTGCAAAGCAGTTTGGGATCTTAAAGGCACTGCAGAAATGCAAGTTGTTGTTAAGAGATCACTTACAGTAAAGGTAAATTTTAAAAGGCAAGTGCCTTTGGATGCAGCTTTATCCTATTGACATTGTAATCAAAATAATGCCATGTGATTTTTTTGGCTTGTGGGATGATTCTGACCTTGCTGGTACCTTGCACGTTGTTAACTTTCTCTACTACTATTCTCAGGTTCTAAAGGGTTTAGATATTAACACACCAGTTATATCAAAACCTCCTATTCTGGCTTCCAGTTGACAGAAGGCAGGCTTGAATTGTATAATACCTTTCACAATCTTGGATATTCCAATGCAATTTAGAAACAGTGAAGAAGTTTTGAAAGAGTCTTACATTTGTATAAGTACCAGACATCTCAAAGCATTTCACAGTCAATCAAGTATCTTTTATTGAGCAGCTCCTGTCTCACATTGGAAGCATCATAGCCAATGAGCACACAGTAAGCACTCCTTCCATTCAGCCAGTGAGCATGCAGTAAGCACCCCTTCCATTCAGCCAATGAGTACAAAGCAAGCATACCATCCATTCAGCCAATGAACATACAGCAACCACTCTCTCCATTCATGATGTGGAGATGCCAGCGTTGGATTGGGGTAAACACAGTAAAAAGTCTCAACACCATGTTAAAATCCAATAGGTTTATTTGGTAGCACATGCCATAAGCTTCCAGAGCGTTGCTCGTTTATCAGGTGAGTGGGAGTTCTGTTCACAAACAGGACATATAAAGACACAAACTCAATTTACAAAATAATGGTGGGCATGTGAGCCTTTACAGGTAATCAAATCTTAAAGGTACAGACAATGTGAGTGGAGACAGGGTTAAACACAGATTAACAAGACTTATTTGGGCTTGCAAAATCTCATTAACTGTCCTGCACGGAGACAATAAACTGTGCTGGTTTTCTAATAGAGCCAGAGCCCAAAATGTTTAAGCCAATGAAGGGCTTTTGAAATTGGTCACTGTTGTAGAATGGAAAATGTGGTAGCCAATTTGATTGATGGAAACTGCCACAAAAGATCATCATTATGATAATTACCAGACAATTTTTTGTGGTGTTGATTGAGGGATAAAGATTGGACACTGGAGAGAATTATCCTGCTCTTCTTCTTAAGGGATAGTTTTATATCCCCCTGAGGGTAACAGTGCTCTCTGAACACTGCTTGCAAGTGTCAGTTTAGATTTTTGTTTGCATCCAGAATAAGAATTCTTCTACAACCTTGAAACTGGAGCTAATAGTAGTTATGTTGATTGCTTCATAGCATGTACATAGTGTTGGTCAAAACATAACCTAGGGAGATACTGATTTGGAGACCCAAATTTTTGATAGCACTTGAAAATTTATTTACCATATTCTGGGATGTCTTCCTTCTGTGGGTAGCTCGGGCACTGCCAACTGCATACACTGCTCTGAGATTACTGCCACTGATTTTGACGGAGGTGCACACTCTGGAGAGACTGAAGAACTTCCCTCTACAGAAGCTAATGAATTCTGTAGAGAAATAGAGAAATGAATTGATTGGGGATAGGTCAGCATGGTTTCGTGAAGGGTAGGTCATGCCTTACTAACCTCATTGAGTTTTTTGAGAAAGTGACCAGAGAGGTGGATGGGGGTAAGGCGGTTGATGTAGTATATATGGACTTTAGTAAGGCGTTTGATAAGGTGGCCCATGGAAGACTTCTACAGAAAATGCAGATGTGTGGAATAGAGGGTGATTTAGCTAATTGGATTAGGAATTGGCTGGCAGATAGAAGACAGAGGGTGGTGGTTGATGGGAGATATTCATCGTGGAGTTCGGTGACGAGTGGTGTGCCTCAGGGGTCTGTTTTGGGGCCCCTGCTGTTTGTAATTTTTATAAATGATCTGGATGAGGGTATTGAGGGATGGATCAGTAAATTTGCAGATGATACTAAAGTTGGTGGTGTGGTAGATAGTGAAGAGGGGTGTTTTAGTTTACAGAGTGACTTGGACAAGTTGCAGAGCTGGGCCGAGAGGTGGCAAATGGAGTTTAATGTGGAAAAGTGTGAGGTAATGCACTTTGGCAGGAACAATAAATGTGTAGAGTATAGGGCTAATGGTAGGGCTCTTAATAGTGTTGAGGAACAGAAGGATCTTGGTGTATGTGTCAATAGATCCCTGAAAGTAGGCAGTCAAGTGGATAAAGTTGTTAAGAAGGCATATGGAGTCTTAGCTTTTATTGGTAGGGGGATTGAATTTAGGAGCCGCAGCATCATGTTGCAACTGTACAAAACTCTAGTGCGGCCGCACTTGGAGTATTGTGTGCAGTTCTGGTCCCCACATTATAAGAAAGATGTGGAGGCATTGGAGAGGGTACAGAGGAGGTTTACCAGGATGTTGCCTGGTATGGAGGGCAGGTCTTATGAAGAGAGGCTGAGGGATTTGAGGTTGTTTTCGTTAGAAAGGAGGCGGCTAAGAGGGGATCTTATTGAAGCATATAAGATGATTAGAGGTTTAGATAGGGTGGACAGTGATAGCCTTTTTCCTAGGATGGAGAAAGCTAGCACGAGGGGACACAGCTTTAAATTAAGGGGTATGAGTTATAGGACGGATATCAGAGGTAGGTTCTTTACTCAAAGAGTGATTAGGGAGTGGAATGCCCTGCCTGCAGCTGTTGTAGATGCGCCAAGTTTGGTGGCGTTTAAGAGGTTAATTGATAAGTATATGGAAGAGAAGGGAATGGTTTAGTTTGGAGGGGCATTGCTTTTTATTTTGGTCGGCACAACATCGAAGGCCGAAGGGCCTGTTCTGTGCTGTATTGTTCTATGTTCTATAATGTTGATGCCTGCAGACATGTCTCTGGCAGCTTCCTTAAATGTTGCAGCAAAGTAGAGATTGAGTTAGGGACCATGATTTATCCTTGCTTTATGCTGCTGGTTGCATTTGTATAAGTACCAGACACCTCAAAGCATTTCACAGCCAATCAAGTACAAATACATCCAATCAGGCCATCTGCAGTAGTTGTGGGACTTTGTCAAACTGCTTGGACGTCCAAGCTTGGAAAGCAAACACCAAAGACTAGGTGGATTCTCAACGTCAAAAGCTTCAGTTATGTCCATGAACTGCAAAATGTTGCTCCCTGCATGTTTCTTGTTGCCTTGCTGTGGACACCATCATCAACTGTCCCACAGTTAGCTGTAAAACCACACTAATTCTGGTAGGTCATCACCTCTTATGCTGTCTAGCAGACAGTTTAATGAGATCCTTTCAAGGACCTTTCATGCAATTGAGAGACGACATATCCTTTGGTAGGTGTCTCATGCATTTGTGGTCCTTTATGCTTCCAGAAGCTGACTGTGTTGGCATTTGTGAGGACCTAAAGCACTTTTTTCTGAAACCATGTAATCTTGAAGACCATTGGAAGCTTGTCAACAAGTTTTGCACCACTTCCAAGTAACCTACTGACCCAGAGGAGAGATTGCTACTGTCGAGCCACACAACACGTAATTACGTTTGTTATCATTTGCTATCATTAGTGTTTTTTTATATGGTGGCTTTCAAACTGGTTGAAACACAGACTTGAGCTCCAGATTTTCTGGTTTTAAAAAAAAAAAACAGGTACAGTACAGTACAAAAACCTTCTTTAAAGATGCCTTGTCTTTCAGAAATGAAAAAACAATTCTTACACGTGGTGACACAGTAGTTAGCATTGTTTCTTATTGTGCCAGGAAAATATTTATAGGATCAAGAGAAATCAGAGAAGCTAGGTTTGATTCTGGCATTAGGTGACTGTCTGTGTGGAGTTTGCACGTTTTCACTGTGTTTGCATTGGATTCCTCCAGGTGCACTGGTTTCCTCTCAGTCCGAACATAGAACAATACAGCACAAACAGGCCCTTCGGCCCACGAGTTGCGCCAATCACATCTACCAATCCACAGACCTATCTATAACCCCCTATCCTATTCTTTTCCATATACTCATCCAGAAGTCTTTTAAAAGACCCCAGTGAGTTTGCCTTAACAACCTTCGACAGCAGTCGATTCCATTCACTCACCACCCTCAGTGAAAAACCTACCCCTGACATCTCCTTTGTATTTGCTTCCCTGCACCTTAAATCTGTGTCCTCTCGTAGTGACCATTTCAGCTCGGGGAAATAGTCTCTGAGACGTGTGCTGTTTAGGTGGAGTGGCCAAAGTAAATTGCTCCTTAATGTCCAAAGATGTGTAGGTTATCATGGCATAGTGAGGATGGAGGGGAAGGCGTAGGTAAGATGCTCTTTTGGAGAGTTGGTGCAAACTTGATGGGCTGGATGGCCTCCTTCTACAGTGTAGAGATTCCATGGTTCTAGTAGCTGATAGGCCTGGTAATAGAAAACTGACCTGTCTGCTGCCATCTTTCTCAGACTATCTGCTTCTGCTGTTTTGAGTAGATGTTGTGGCACAGATCAAGAATGCTTCTTGTTGAGGTGTGGACTGCCACACTAATGCACAGTCATGCACAGGAAAACTTCTGCTTTTCTCATTTCAAAATACTGATGATTGTCAAACTATGTGTGAATGTCATCTGTGAACAACGTTTAGCACCATTCATGACTGCTCAAATACTTAAAACAGTTCACATCCAAATGCAGCAAGATACAGATAATATCCAGGCTTGGACTGACATGTGGCAAGTAACATTTGCGCCACACAAGTGCCAGGCATTGACTATCTCAACAAGAGAGGATCTAACCATTTGCCCATTGACATTCAATGACATTACCACTGCTGAATCCCCCCCTATCAACTTCCTGGGGGTTGCTATTGTTGAAAAATTGAACTGGACAAACCATATAAAGACTAGCTACCAAAGTAGATCGAAGGCTACTAACCTTGTAGCAAGTAACTCACTTCCTGACTCCCCAAAGCCTGTCCATCATCTACAAAGCATAAGTCAGGAATGCAATGGGATACTCTGCACTTGCCTGGATGCATGCAGCTCCAATACTTGAATCATCCGGGACAAAGCAGTCCACTTGATTGCTCCTCATTCCACAAATATTCAATCTCCAGCACCCTCAAACACTGGCAGCAGTGTGTACCATCTACACAAAGCACAGTAAGAACTTACCAAGACTCCTTTGGCAGCACCTTCCAAACTGATGATTACTACCATCTAGAAGGACAAGAGCAGCAGATACCTGAGAATACCACCACCCCCTCCACTCACTTTCTTTCAATGTCGCTGGGTCAAAATCCTGGAACTCCTTACTAAAAGCGCTGTGGGTGTATCTATACCTTGGAGGCTGCAGAGATTTAAGAAGGCAACTCACCACCATCACCTTTAAGGGTAATTAGGGATTGGCAATAAATGCCGGCGTAGCCAGTGACACTCTATCCTGTAAATTACTTTTTCAACTTTACAGGAATTGCAGTGAGGAGACCAGGCTACAAGAGCAGTGGAGTAATCAAACATGAAAAACTACAGCGAAGATAGGCTTAGCAGGGACAGGTAATGGAAATAGGTGGAGTTTGTGTGGTTGGGTTATGCTCAGTTGATGTAACTGTTTTGAAGTCCTTTAAAACTAGCATTTGTCACTTTTCAATTCATTAGGAAAACACTCTGGCATGGCACAGTGGTTAGCAGTGCTGCCTCTCACTATCTGTATGTAGTTTGCACATTCTGTGAGAGTTTTCTCTGGGTGTTCTGGTTTCCACCCAGTCCAAAGATGTGCAGGTTAGGTTAATTGGCCATGATAAATTAGAACCTAGAACATAACAGCACAGTACAGGCCTTTCGGCCCTCGATGTTGCGCCGGCCAGTGGACCCTCTAACCTAAACTATTCCAATATCATCCATATGCCTATTCACCGAACATTTGAATGCCCCCAATGTAGGCGAGTTTGTGTCCCAAAATGCATAGGTTGGGAGGATTAATCATGAAAAATATGTGGTTTTACAGAGATAGGATAGGTTGGTGGGCCTGAGTAAGTCTGTCAGAGTGTTGGTGCAGATTCGATGGGCTGAATGGCCTCTTTCTGCACTGTTGGAATTCTATGATCAATTAACATAAACCATCCGAATTATAATAAATATTTGCACCTTTAATACCATAGAAAAATTACAGCATTGAAGGAGGCTGTTCAGCCCATCTTAGACATTCCAGTCTGAGGACTCCTATGTGCCCTTTCTAATCTCACTTTACTGCATCTGGACCTTACAGCACTTACGGTACAGATCCAGGTACTTCTTAAAAAAGTTTAAGGTCTCTGTCCCCAATTCAGGCAGCGAATTCCAGACACTCATCGCCCTCTGCATAATAAAGTTCTTTCTCATATCCTCTCTACATCTGCCTTATGCTATCTTAGTTTAACATTGGCAGTTATTGTTCAGGACAGAAGAACACAGTCTAGTCATTGTAAGAGATGTCATCTTTCCAATGAAATGTTAAATGGCAGCCCTGTTTGGTCTTTTGTGGACAGCAACATTGTTACACCTAAAATAGCTAGGCAGTGAATCTACAAATCATTTAGAGAGAGAAGCCCACCAACAAAGTTTTAGCTTGCCACAATATAAAGGAGCATAAGTAAATCACCAGCTATTGACCACAGTTTATATCCAATTGATAAACAATTAACAAAGAGCCCATGGTATATTTGAAGAATAGTAGGGGAGCTTTTTGTGTCCTGGTCATCAATTATTCACTATAATTATAATCACTAAAACAGGTAATCTGCTCATTGCTATTTGAGCGATTTTGCTGAGCAGACATTGACTGCTTCATTTGTCTATAAGCCAACAGTGACTGCATTTCATAAGTAATTAATTTTATGGGAAGGTGTTCTTAGACTTTTATGGAAAAGTCTTAGCTTTTATTGGTAGGGGGATTGAATTTCGGAGTCGCAACGTCATGTTGCAACTGTACAAAACTCTAGTGCGGCCACACTTGGAGTAGCGTGTACAGTTCTGGTCCCCGCATTATAAGAAAGATGTGGAGGCATTGGAGAGGGTACAGAGAAGATTTACCAGGATGTTGCCTGGTATGAAGGGCAGGTCTTATGAAAAGAGGCTGAGGGATTTGAGTTTGTTTTCGTTGGAAAGAAGGCAACTAAGAGGAGACCTTATTGAAACATATAAGATGATTAGAGGTTTAGATAGGGTGGACAGTGATAGCCTTTTTCCTAGGATGGAGAAAGCTAGCACGAGGGGACATAGCTTTAAATTAAGGGGTGGTAGTTATAGGACGGATGTCAGAGGTAGGTTCTTTACCCAGAGGGTGGTAAGGGTATGGAATGCCCTGCCTGCTGCAGTTGTAGATGCGCCAAGTTTGGTGGCGTTTAAGAGGTTAGTAGATAAGTTTATGGATGAAAAGGGAATGGTTTAGGTTAGAGGGTCATTGCTTTTTGTTAATTGGTCGGCGCAACACCGAAGGCCGAAGGGCCTGTTCTGTGCTGTAATGTTCTATGTTCTGTGTTTTGGGATATCCTAAGAATATGAAAGGCATAATGTAAATACATGTTCATTCTTTTAACTGTTTTAAAGTATCCACATTAACAAAGTACATGTTATATATGTAATAAAATCTTATTTCTCTTGTAATCTAACTTCGGCAGGAGTAAAATTATTTCAAATACAGATTGAAATATCTTATTAATATGATACAAATTTGCCAACAGCTATGGGTTCTATTTCTTCTCTCCATTTGATTTCCCTTCCATGTAGTGAGTATGGTCAGCGCAATTAACCTCTAAACCAAGATAGTCTTGACACTTGAGGGACTTTCTGGTTAGGTGTTGAGTTGTAAACTGATTGAACTCCCTAGGTGCCAAGTGAAGATAATTAAAGATTGTTATTGCCAGTAGTTTAGAGCTGAAAACTATCGTTATGTTATAAGTCATGGATATAAGAACAATTTTAAAATGGGATTTATTCTTGTATGTTCACAGGAAATGGTCACATTAATGGTCGTGAAACAAAAGTTGTTTGCCTTCTTTCTAAATGGTTTTAGTAATCTGTTTATTGTACCAGGACATTGACTCAATCAGATGGATGGAGGATGGGTGGATGTAGCCTTTTAAGAACTTCATGTTTTTGAATAGTTTTTCAAGAAATGTTTGTGCAATTATGTGATGCCAAAAATTAAAAATGCTTTGTCAAAATTACTCAAGTACAAATGATGGAAAGTGAAACAAAACATATTATGTTGAATTTTGAAATATTGTGTCAATTTTATTCTTCGTATAAAGGCAGTTTTGATGGCAGGATAATCCCATTATAAAGTATATTTACTTTTCTCCTCCAGAGAAATTGCAGAAGGATCAAGTATAATTGTACGTGTGGATGACAAGATAGCCAGCATCAAGAATATAAAGGTAAGGGTCCCCTCCCCTTTGTTTGGAACTATTTGTACTAGTATATTTTAATCCAGATAAATTGAAAATTTTGTTGATAAACATTGTTTTGACAAAAGAGCCTTTCTGATTCTGAGCTTGATATATGTGAGAATAAAAAAATTGTAGATTTTTTTTTATATACTGGACATAGAATCTTAGCACAGAAGAAGACCATTCAGCCCATTGTCCCTGTGCTAGCTCTTTGAAACTATTATCTCATTTGTCTTATTTGAAAGAGTCATCTGATTAGTCTCATTTCCCTGTTCTTTCATTTTGAACTACTTTCTATTACATTATTATCAAAGGTAGTAAACCTTTTTGAGCAGTAAACAGCATAGACAGTTTAGAGTGAAATTTGTACTTTGTCTTTTGAGGATGTCCATTGTTAAACATATCTGGAGAAATGTTCTGTCTAATTCTGATATGACTAATTATAATGCTTTTTTTCCAAAAGTATTGTTAGTGACTGAGAGTAGTTAGGATAAACAGGAAGCCTGAACTTGTAGGGAAACAATTCTTGATATAGGGACTTTAACCCATTGAATGCTGAAAACTCAGCTTTGAATTAGCAGTTTAGCAGCTTTAGAGCATGGAGTGGAAATCAGACCTTTTATATAATAGTAATATTTTATTCAAGAACCATATTTGCAGCCTGAAGACCAAAATGAAATATGACTTGCATCAAAAAAATTAACATTTAGACAAAGTGATCAATTTAGAAACATGGAAACATTTGATAGCCATTTAGTAACAAAAACATACATTACATATGAAAAATGTGTAGTTTTCATAATTTAAGACTTCTTTGAGGACCCAAACCATGCAAGGAAGGGGTATCTTTCTGTTCCATCACCCACCATCGGTGGGACCTTTGTTCTGCAAGCAAGGTGTGGGATGGAGTTGGGCTCATATCTTTGGGCAGCCAGGTGCTAAGGCTGGCTACTTAATAGACTTGCCTCAGACTTGGGGCACTTTATCCCAATTTTAGACCCTCTAATTCTTGCCCCTCCCTCCTACCCACTTCATGGCCCATTCATGTAAGCTCATGCTTCCCATCCATTACTATAGCCTCTTAATTGTTCCAAATTAATGACCACTCATACCAATCCACCCATCATCCTATATCCTTGTACCCTCCATGCCAATTCACCCATTATCCACCATGAGCAGACCTCAGGAATCATGTTGAGATTAAATAAAGTTCTAAGTATTTATTACAGCCTTTTTTTAAAATTCCCATTCATGAAAGGAACATGTGGGTTCATGCATTTTGGGAGAACTAACAAGGCAAGTTGGTAGTGGGGAGTCCAAAACCAGACACACAACTTTAAAATTAGAACTAAGTTATTTGAGGTATATTGGAAAACACTTCATTTCACAAAGGGTAGGGCAAATCTGGAACTTCCTCCTCAAAACAATTGTTGCAGCTGAGGGTCAAATAAAATTATAAAGCTGAGATTGATAGATTTTTCTCAGGCAGGGCAGTAATATAAAATCCCTACATTGCAGAAGCAGACCATTTGGCCCATCAAATCTGCACCAACTCTCTGACAGAGCATCTTAGCCGTGAGCACCACCCCCCCACATTTACTATGGCTAATCCATCTAATCTACACATCGAGACACTAAGAGAAAGTTCTATCAAAGCCAATCTGCACATCTTTGGAGCATGGGAGGAAACCCCATGGAAGCCCACATAGATGTGGGGAGAATGTTTGCATGGAGATATACAGCCACCCAAGACTGGAATCAAACATGAGTCCCTGGCATTGTGAAGCAGCAGTGCTAACCACTGTGCCATGGTGCCAGAGGAATAACAGAATCAAAGTGGGATTTAAGATGCAAATAAAAGACTTGCATATTTGTAGTGCCTTTCTTAACGACCAGATATCTCAAAACGTTTACAGCAGACGAAGTTCTTTAGAAGCGTAGGAAGTGCACTAGGCAATTTGCTGATAGGAAACTCCCACAAATAGCAAGTGCGTTAATGATAAGTAATCTGTTTTTGTGAGGTTGTTCAGAGAAGGAATATTGGCCTGGACACTAGCAATAACTCCCCTTCTTCTTTGAAATAGATGTTTTATGTCCACCATAATGGGCAGATATTTAACATTTCATCCAAAAGATATATACTTCTGACAATGTTGCACTTGCTCAGTATTGCATGGAAATGTCAACCTTGATTTTTGTTCTCCAGTGGGAGTGGAACTTGAACCAAAGTCTTACGACACAGAGACAAGAGTGCTAGCAATTAAGCCATACCCAATACAGATCAACAATGATCTAATTGAGTGATAGAAGAACAGGCTTGAGAGGCTGAATGACTTCCTCCTTTTCTCATTTTCTATCAGCAATGCTCTATGAAGAGAATTCCACATCCTTACATTATATTAGATTTTTTTTCCCTCTAACCATCTCCTTTAATTTTTTTCCTCTTTTCATTATCTTGTGAATCCAAAGTGAATCACTTCACACTTTTCCCGCATTAAACTCCATTTGCCAGCTCACAGCCCAGCTCTGCAGCTTGTTTATGTCCCTCCGTAACCTGCAACATCCTTCTGCACTGTCCACAACTCCACAAACTTTAGTGTCATCCGCAAATTTACTAACCCATCCTTCTACGTCCTCATCCAGGTTATTTATAAAAATGACAAACAGCAGTGGCCCCAAAACAGATCCTTACGGTCCATTACTTGTAACTGAACACCTGAATGAACATTTCCCATCAACCGCCACTCTGTCTTTTTACAGTTAGCCAATTTCCAATCCAAACCACTAATCTGTTGTCATCCACTGGTGCTGTCAATACATTTTTGGCCTGAACAAGCAATGGCTGCATTATTTTCATTCAACTATCTCGGCAGGGATGAATTCTCAATCTTCATGCATTCTATTTCAGGTCAGGAAAATGAAAAAGAGGGAAATATTTGATTTGATATTAAATATGAGAGCCATAATTACTTCATTTGCCCTCACATGTCATTGCATTTCACAAAGAAAAGCCAGGGGAGTGTGGTTTTCCATGGTGGAAGTATGAGTGGGAACTGTCCAGAACTGGGAGTTGATGGACTTTTAAGTTTGATGTGCAGCACACACTTCAGTGCCTTCAGCTACAATACCCATTCACCTGAGAAAACAGGTAGTACTTAGGTCCTGATGTTCCACTTTGATGACATTCAATTGCACTTCATTGGAATAATTATGATAAAAGAATTGATCAGGTTTTTCCCACCACTAGTTTGCTAACTCTCCCTTTTGGAGGAACATTGAGGAATAAAGTTTGACCTGTTAAAAGCATAACCTATTGTATCTCTGCAAACTATGTTCTGCCGTATTGTAAATTGTGTTTTTGGAATTCAGTAATATGGTATTCATCGGAAATAATTCACCCTTTCTGGAGGGTTTGTTTGGTGATTGTATATCAGTAATTACAAGATTCCTCAGTAGATCCAAGCAATAGTTAATGCTTATTAAACAAAAATGAGCATAGAATTCTAACTATTGAACAGCATTAATTAATAAATTAGAAAGGAAATAAATATCATAATGAAAAAAAATCTATCAAACGTTTGCTGCTAGAATTTCTACAACTGCACATGGATTAGTTCTATTAAATAGAGAACAATATAATGATTGAAAAAATATAATCCGATAAAAGACTCACCAGTTTGGCTCTGTTTAACTGCAAGATGATAACATAATCATAGAATTACTGGAGGCTATTTAATTTATTTATATAGTATATTTCCCAGAATGGATTAAATGCTGCACTTCTGTCCAAATAAACTCAATGCATGAAGATTGAGAATTAATCCCTGCAGAGATAATTGAATGAAAATTATGCAACCATTGCTCATTCAGGCCAAAACGTATTGATTAAAGTATCTCAGACATGACCAACTCATGTATAACTTGTCAGAGCTCTATATCCCATATTGCCACCATTTCCCTTTTTTTTGGTTTTATAATCTGCAGCTGTGGCTGTAGCATAAAACCTGGCTGCCCGCATCAATCTAATATGAATGCAGCATTATGTAATCTATTTGTGTTGTAAAACTATTGGGGAATAATATGCATTTATTTCTTGACAAATCTGTGATTTTTCAGTAAAATATGTAGATAAACTCAGTCCTGTTGCACTTCAACTGAGAAGCTGTGCTTGAAGAGTGTGGATCAAATATGAGCTATGACAATGTCACATATTCCAAAGCATGTATAACATTTTCCGTGCTGTTCCTTGTTGGAAGTGTTGAACAGCTGAATTTACTTCATAGAATTCCAAAATTCAATTATTTGACGCAGTTTTACATGTTAGAACATAGAACGTAGAACACTACAGCATAAACAGGCCCTTCGGCCCACAAGTTGCGCCGATCATACCTGTATATACTAGGCCATAGACCTATCTATAACCCCCAATCCCATTTAATCCCATGTTCTCATCCAGAAGTCTCTTAAAAGACCCCAGCAAGTTCGCCTCCACCACCACCAACTGCAGCCAATTCCATTCATTCACCATCCTCTGAATGAAAAACTTACGCCTAACATCTCCTCTGTACTTGCTGCCCAGCACCTTAAACCTGTGTCCTCTCGTAGCAACCATTTCAGCCCAGGGAAATAGCCTCCAAGAATCCATCCTATCTATTCCTCTCAAAGTTTTATAAACCTCTATCAGGTTGCCTCTCAACCTTCGTCTCTCCAGGGAGAAGAGTCCTAGCTCTCTCAACCTGTCTTCATAAGGCATGCCTCCCAATCCAGGCAACATCCTTGTAAATCTCCTCTGCATCCTCTCAATAGCTTCCACATCCTTTCTGTAGTGAGGCGACCAGAACTGCACACAGTACTCCAAGTGGGGTCTGACAAGGGTCTTAATAAAGTTGCAGCATACCATCCAACTCCTAAACTCAATCGCTCGATTAATGAAGGCCAGTACACCTTCTTGACCATATGCTCCACCTGCGTGGCTAATTTAAGAGTCCAATGGACCCAGACCCCAAGATCCTTCTGCTCCTCAACACTACTAAGACTCCTACCCTTGATATTGTATTCCTTCATTCCATTGGTCTTGCCAAAATGCAGCACTACACATTTATCTGCATTGAAGTCCATCTGCCACTTCTCCGCCCAGTCTTGCATTCTATCTATGTCTTGCTGCAACTTCTGACATCCCTCCAGACTATCCACAACATCACCAACCTTCACATCATCAGCGAACTTACTAACCCATCCTTCCACTTCCTCATCCAGGTCATTTATGAAAATGACAAACAGTAAGGGTCCCAGAACAGATCCCTGGGGCACTCCACTGGTGACCGACCTCCATGCAGAAAAAGACCCATCCACAACTCCTCTCTGCCTTCTGCCGGCAAGCCAGTTCTGGATCCACAAGGCCAAATCCCCTTGGATCCCATGCCCTCTCACCTTCTCAAGAAGTCTTGCATGGGGGACCTTATCAAATGCCTTGCTGAAATCCAGATAAACCACGTCCACCGGTCTCCCTTCGTCAATGTGTTCAGTTACATTTTCAAAGAACTCCACGAGGCTTGCAAGGCACGATCTGCCCTTAACAAAGCTGTGTTGACTATTTCTGATCAAAATAAACTTCTCTAAATGTTCATAAGTCCTGTCCTTTAGAATCCTCTCCATCAACTTACCGACTACTGAGGTCAGACTCACCGGTTGTAATTTCCCAGGCTATCCGTGTTCCCTTTCTTGAAAATAGGAACCACATCCACAATCTTCCAATCTTACAGAATCTCTCCCGTCTCCATTGATGAAGCAAAGATCATTGCCAGGGACTGTGCAATCACTTCCCTCACCTCTCACAGTAACCTGGGGTATATCCCATCCGGACCCGGCGACATATCTACCTTGATAGAATTTAAAAGTTCCAACATGTCCTCTTTCTTAATGTCCATATACTCAATCTTTACAGTCTGCTGCAAACTTGCAGTACAACTGCCCAGATCATTGTCTACCATGAATACCGAGGCAAAGTACTCGTTAAGCACCTCTGCCATTTTTTCCGGCTCCACACAGACTTTTCCCCCTTCATCTTTTAAAGGTCCTATCCCTTCACTTCTCATCCTTTTACTCTTCACATATTTGTAGAACGCCTTGGGATTCTCCTTAATTATAACCTGCCAAGGCCTCCTCATCACCCCTTCTGTCTCTCCTAATTTGCTTTTTAAGCTCCTTTCTACAAGCTTTATACTCCTCCAGATCCTTAACATCTCCTAGTTCTCTGCATCTTTTGTACACCTTTCTTCTTCCTGACTAGGTTTGTCACAACTTTTGTTCACCACAGTTGCCAGGACCTACCAAAACCTCCTTGTCTCATCGGAATGTTGTTGTGCAGAGCACCAGGCAAACATTCCTTGAAAATCCGCCATCTTCCTTCAGTACTTTTCCCCAAGAATACCTCCTTCCAGTTTACTCGTCCAGTTTTCTGCCTGATGATTTCATATTTCCTCCTACTCCAGATAAACACTTCCTATCCTGCCTGATCATACCTCTTTCCAATACTATCATGAAAGAGATAGAATTATGCTCTCCTACCGAGAGATTCGATACCTTTCCTGGTTCGTTAGCCAGCACAAGGTCAAGTATAGTCTCCCCTTTCGTAGGTTTATTCACGTAACAAACTCCTCCCCATCCAAGCCCCTTACCCTAGGGATACTCCAATCGATATTTGGGAAATTAAAGTCTCCTATCACAACAATGCTGTTATTACTACATCTGTCTAGGATCTGTTTCCCTATCTGAACCTCAACTTCCCTGTCATTATTGGGCGGCCTATAGAAAACATCCAGCAAAAGTTATCAACCCCTTGCTGTTCCTACTGTCCATCCACAGAGACTCTGTAGACAGTCCCTCCACAGCATCCACTTTCTCTACAGTCATGACACTATCCCTGATCAACAGTGCTACTCTGCCACCTCCTTTGCCTCCCTCCCTCTGTCCTTCCTGAAGCATCTGAATTCCCAGCACCTGAAACACCTAGTCTTGTTTCTGTTATTAAAATGTTAGTGTTAAAGTGGGCACTCCAGGATTAAAACTAATTGAGGAAAACGTTCTCAGCTGTGCTAGAGAATTACATTTTTAAGTAGCTACTTGTTTAGATAGTTAATGATCACTCATGTTTAATTAACCAAAAGGGAAAGTTGTCAGTTGTATTTCAGTCAGTATGTGTCACTATCCTTTATCTGCTGTTCCTTGTTAAATGATAAGAAGAAGGGGTTTGTGAGCTTGAAAAAATATGAGTAATCAGCCATGGAATTTTGTATTGTCATTTGATACTTTATATTGGGGTCTATAATGCCGTGTTGATAATAAAATTTTGCAAACAGAAACAAAATTTGCATAAAAATCAGAAATTCAAAATAAAGAATTCAAAAACTATTTATTTCCCTATCTTTTTGATATGTCCTTGTGCTGTTCCCTTTCCCTAGTTGGAAAAACATTTGACTCTAGTCTATAACAGTGCCACAGCCTGTATTCAGGACTTGCTGAACAAGCAGCCTGAGGTTACCAACACTAATTTTTCTTTACCTTTTCAATTGTAATGTTTCAAGTTATATCATTCCCTTAACAGGAAATAGTATATCAAGATCTCAAATATGTTTGATTTTATAACATGTGGCATTGTTATTTGAAGTATTATCACTGCATACTGTGTGTTCTTGATCATTTTTTTCATATCCAGCTTCCAGTCTGTTGATATTGCTTTAAGAAGAAAATGTTTTCCTCAATAAAATTAGTTAACAAAGAGAGGATCTAACTATCACTCCTTGCCGTTCAGTGGTATTACCATCACCAAATCTCTCATTATCAACATCCTGGGAGTTACGTAGATCAGAAACAGAACTGAACTAGACATGTAAATACTGTGGTTACAAGATCAAAGGCTAGGAATCTTATGGGAATAACTTACCATCTGACTCCCTAAAGCCTATCCATTTATCTTGCAAGGCACAAGTTAGGAGTGTGATAGAATACCCTCCACTTGCTTAGATGAATGCATCTCCAAGAGCAATCGCTTCACCATTGTGTTGTGTGTCAAGATGTTTACATGTTTAAGATGTTTAATCATGTTTACAAGATGCATTGAGGCAACTCATTAAGTTCCTTAGACAGCACCTTCCAAAACCACAACCTGTACCATCGAGAAGGACAAGATAGCAAGGAACTCTAGCATAGAATCCTACAGTGCAGAAGGAGGCCATTTGACCCAACGAGTCTGCACCGACCACAATCCATCCAGGTCCTATTCCTATAACCCCATGCATTTACTCCAGCTAGGGGCAATTTAGCATGGCCAATCCATCTAACCTGCACATCTTTGAACTATAGGAGGAAACTGGAGCACCCAGAGAAAACCCACACAGAAATGGGAAGAATGTGCAAACTCCACACAGACAATGACCCCAGCCAGGAATCGAACCCGAGTCCCTGGCGTTGAGGCAGCAGTGCTAACCACCGTGCCACCCAAATTTATTTATTAGTCACAAGGTTTACATTAATACTGCAACGAAGTTACTGTGAAATTCCCGCCACAGTCCACTGCCCATTTGGGTCAATGTACCTAACCAGTATGTTTTTCAGATTGTAGGAGGAAATTAGACCACCCGGAGGAAACCCATGCAGACACGGGGAGGATGTGCAGGCTCCACACAGACAGTGACCACAGACTGGAAATCAAACCTGGCTCCCCAGAGCTGTGAGGCAGCAGTGCTAACCAATGTGCCACTGTGTTGCCATGCTGCCACTTCAAGGTTTCCCTGCAAATCAGCCGCCTTCTGATTTGACTGGGTCAAAATCCTGGAATTCCGCCCTAATAACACTGTGGATGTGCCTACACCTCAGAGATTGCAGCAGTTCAAGGAGACAGCTCACCACCACCCTCTGAAGTGCAACGAGGGATGGGCAATAAATACTGGCCTAGCCAGCTAAGACCCACATCCCATAAATGAATAAAAGAAAATTAGGATGTTGTTCCAGCGCAATGAGAATGATTCATAAGTATGAGTCATAAATAATGAATGACTTGGATGTCAATGATCTTGCATGAGCATTCCAATGAACATAGAACATAGAACACCACAGCACAAACAGGCCCTTCGGCCCACAAGTTGTGCCGAACACATCAAAACCCACCCAGCCATAGACCTATGTATAACCCCCAATCTCATTGGATCCCATATACTCATCCAGAAGTCTTTTAAAAGACCCCAGCAAGTTCGCCTCGACCACCACCGACGGCAGCCGATTCCATTCACTCACCACCCTCTGAGTGAAAAACTTTCCCCTAGCGTCTCCTCTGTACTTGCTTCCCTGCACCTTAAATCTGTGCCCTCTCGTTGCGACCATTTCAGCCCTGGGAAATAGTCTCTGAGAGTCCACTCTATCTATTCCTCTCAACATCTTGTAAACCTCTATCAGGTCGCCTCTCAACCTTCGTCTCTCCAGGGAGAACAATCCCAGCTCCCTCAACCTGTCTTCATAAGGCATGCCTCCCAATCCAGGCAACATCCTTGTAAATCTCCTCTGCACCCTTTCAATAGCTTCCACGTCCCTCCTATAGTGAGGCGACCAGAACTGCGCACAGTACTCCAAGTGTGGTCTGACAAGGGTCCTATAAAGTTGCAGCATTACCTCCTGACTCCTGAACTCAATCCCTCGATGAATGAAGGCCAGTACACCTTAAGCTTTCTTAACCACATCCTCCACCTGGGAGGCCAATTTGAGAGTCTTATGGACCCGGACCCCAAGATCCCTCTGCTCTTCCACACAGCTAAGACTCCTACCTTTGATAGTGTACTCATTCATCCCGTTGGATCTGCCAAAGTGGACCACAACACATTTATCCGCGTTGAAGTCCATCTGCCACTTCTCCGCCCAGTCTTGCAACCCGTCGATGCCCCGCTACAACTCCTGACATCTCTCCAGACCATCCACAACACCACCGACCCTCGCGTCATCAGCGAACCTACCCACCCATTCCACCACTTCCTCATCCAGGTCACCCATGAAAATGACAAACAGCAAGGGTCCCAGAACAGATCCCTGGGGCACTCCACCGGCGACCGACCTCCATGCAGAAAAAGAGCCATCCACAACCACCCCCCACCTTCTGCAGGCAAGCCAGCCCTGGATCCACAAGGCCAAAGCCCCTTGGATCCCATGCCCTCTCACCTTCTCAAGAAGTCTTGCATGGGGGACCTTGTCAAATGCCTTGCTGAAGTCCATGTACACCACATCCACTGCTCTTCCTTCGTCAATGTGTTCAGTCACATTTTTGAAGAACTCAATTAAGCTCGTAAGGCACGACCTGCCTTTTACAAAACCATGCTGACTATCTCTAATCAACCTAAACTTCTCCAAATGCTCGTAAATCTTGTCCCTCAGAAGCCTCTCCATCAGCTTACCAACCACTGAGGTCAGACTCACCGGTCGGTAATTTCCAGGACTATCCCTGTTCCCTTTCTTGAAAATAGGGACCACATCCGCAATCCTCCAATCCTCCGGAACCTCTCCCGTCTCCATCGACGACGCAAAGATCATCGCCATGGGCTCTGCAATGACATCCCTCACTTCCCACAATAACCTGGGGTACATCCCATCTGGTCCCAGAGACTTGTCTATCTTGATAGCATTTAGAAGTTCTAACACATCCGCTTCCTTAATATCTACATACTCAATCTTTTCAGTCTGCCACAAACTTGTAGTGCATCCTCCCAGATCACTTTCCACCGTGAATACTGAGGCAAAGTACTCATTAAGCACCTCTGCCATTTCTTCCGGTTCCATACAGACTTTTCCCCCTTCACCTTTTATAGGTCCTATCCCTTCTCTTCTCATCCTTTTACTTTTCACATATTTGTAGAAGGCCTTGGGATTCTCCTTATTCCTACCAGCCAAGGCCTTCTCATGACCCCTTCTGGCTCTCCTAATTTCCTTTTTAAGCTCTCTTCTATAAGCCTTATACTTCTCTAGATCCCCAACATCTCCTAGCTCTTTGAACCTTTTATACACCTTTCTTTTCTTCCTGACTAGGTTCACCACAGCCTTCGTGCACCACGGTTCCCTCGACCTACCAAAACCTCCTTGTCTCACTGGAACGTTGTCGTGCAGAGCTCCAGACAAGCATTCCTTGAATATCTGCCACATTCCTTCTGTGCTTTTCCCCAAGAACACCTCCTTCCAGTTTATTCGCCCCAACATCTGCCTGATGTCTTCATATTCCCCCTTATTCCAGACAAACACCTTCCTAGCCTGCCTGATCCTATCCTTTTCCAATGCAAGGGTGAAGGAGATAGAATTATGATCTCCATCCCCAAGATGCTCTCCTACCGAGAGATGAAATGAAAAATACTTTTCTACACTGATGTTTGTTGAAGTTTCACTGACAGTAGTCTTAATACTGATTTCACTTTCACTCCTGTGGATGATGGACAGGCTTTGGGGATTCAGGTGGTGAGTTACTTGCCACAGGATTCCTAGCTTTTGATCTTGTCGTCAAGTATTTATATGCCTAGTTCAGTTCTGTTTCTGGTCTATAGTAACCCCCAGAATGTTGATAATGAGGGATTTAGTGATGGTAATGGCACCAAATGTCAAGAGCTACTGCTTTTCTAGATCATGATAAGTGTATCCTGCAATCACAAAATTTTTATTTTGAGGCCAGACCTCTCAAAAAGTCATTTGAATAGAATTTAAAATGTGCTTTTAGTAAGTTAAATTGGTTTTATATCTTTTCTTGTTTTCTGAATCCTGTACCAGCTGGATTCCCGGCTTGACTTCCTTGGGAATACAAGAGAACAGAATATAGAGTTCACCTTTGATTACTGTTACTGGTCAGTAGATTCTGACTCTTCCAACTTTGCTCCTCAGGAACTGGTGAGTATTGTACTGTTCCCAATTTCTTTATTATCTATTGCAACGTCTTTTTAAAAATGGTTGTTCTCCACTGTTTTAAGATACAATTGTGATTGGCTAGAAAACAGACTGTAGCAAAAACTCCACCAAATGTAGCTGCAAGAATGAACATTTTTTGGTAAATTGATGCACAATTTAATTGAATGCAGATCTATTGTGTTTGAAATTCACACTTACTGGTATGGAACCTTGCTGTGTAAGTTCAGACTTTGATCCAAACTATATAGAAGGTACAGCTTAGCATTTTTAGTTGCTCTAACAAAGTAAAGTAATGGAATCTTTGAATGACCATCTTCAGATTCAGAAGTAGAAATCCTATCAGTACATTCAAGCTGACATGTTAGTGTGGTGCGTTGTTGTTTAGTGGTCTTCTTGTTGGAACAATCCATTCAGTCCTAAAGAAGTCACTGGAAGTGGCTTCTTTCAGACATTCAATCAATACACCTAAAACAACAATAAAGTTTTGAATTCTAAATATACTTTGTAGCTTTTTTAAATTATCTTATGGTAGCTAATTTCCTTTCTTTTTATTGCAAAGTTGCCAGTTGAGAGTGAAATTGATTGTAGTGAATTGACAGGTCAGTTGAAAAATAAATTGAGTAGGGTGCAAAACAGATTTGTTGAGAATATGTTTTGTTTGGCTGCCACAGATTAGTTTCATTCTTATTAATTGCTGATGTGTGTGAGTGTGTAATGTATATAATTAATAGTCCTCAGCGAATTAAGGTTGTAATCCAATCAGCTTTGTGGGGTAGGCAGATGATATTCTAAACCACGATAGCAAATTTGGATTGGTTTATGTTTGCCACCTGGACACAGGTATTATATTGCTGCCTTAGCAAGCAATATGTTGCTCCTTATAACATGTACGAAGTTTTAAATTTCCCTATTGACTTTTTTTTCTCCTTTTTTGTGGAGGTAGAATTCTATTATTGAAATGAAGGAAGGGGTATCACTACTTTTATATGATGTTGCACCTGAAGAATGGCACAGGGTTAACACTGTTGCCCCACAGAGCCCTGGACTTGACCAATTCTGACCTTGGATGACTGTGTAGAGTTTGAGCGTTCATCCATGTCTGCGTGGATTTCCTATGGGTGTTCCAGTTTTCTCCACCAGTCCAAAGATGTGCAAGTTTAGTTGATTGGTCATGTTAAATTGCCCTTAGTATCAAGGGGATTAGTAGGGTAAATATGTGGGGTTACGGGGATAGACCTCGGTGGAATTGTTGGTGCAGGCTAGATGGGCTGAAATGCCTCCTTCTGCACTGTGTGTATTCTGTGATCCTATTTAGTAAGTTTCCATGAGTGATCTGGGCAAAGATTAATATATATTGGATGTGCAATTTATTATACTTAATAATTTTTTCACCACCAATTAACATTTTGTGTTAAATGTGAACTCAGGCAAACTGTTTCTAGTGACAGGAGTGTTGGTAATAAGAGCACATAGCTTTAAGGTAATTTGCGAAAATGCTAATGGAGCAGATGAGACATTTTTAATACAGTAAACTTAGAAAGGGTCATGTGTGGAACTGGAAACTCACGCTGTTAAAATTGTGGCGTGGGCTTGTTGGGCCGAAGGACCTGTTTCCCATGCTGTGTTGTTCTTTGTAAGTTATGATTTGAAATGCATTATCTGAAAAGCAGTCAATAGTCACTTCCATAAGAGAATTGGGTGAATACTTGGAGGGGAAGAAAGCTGGGCTCAGGCGAAAGAGCAAGGAAATGGGACTAATTGGATTGCATTTCACAAGAGTTGGCAGTGGGTCAAATAGCCACTTGTTGTAAAGTACACTGCCATGATAATGCAAGTACAAGGTGGTCAGTGGTCTATATCATAACCTCTATCAAATATTATTGAAATCTTAAATATGGAAATCTGTGTAATTTATTTTTAGTTAACTCAAACTTGTTCTCTATTTTATTTGCAATTTCACAAATACAGAACTCAAGTAGTGACAGTTAATTAATACTAAGGAACATCCTCCACTCAGAAAGCAGCAACAACTTGTCTTGGAAAATAAACCTTCACACAGTGCAACTGTTTGGTGTGCACCTGAATGTTTGTTTCTTTCAGGAAAAGGGAAATTTTTAAAAGCTGCATTTTGCTAGCTTATATACAACATGTTTATGGGAAAGACAAAAATGTGATGAGCACAACCTGTAACTACAACTGTCAGAAACATGAGCTCATCTTAAACCTTTCCTGTGTCAATTTGACACAGTCGATCATGGAAAAATATATATATCAATATTGACAACCTCATGGACTATATTCCAATGTACATTCTCAGTAAAACAAAAGCCAAATTTTCTTATACATTACTAATAAGGCATATTAATTGAGATACTGTCAGCATAAAAAGTTGATGGTTGCATGTATATTCTGAGGTTGCATTTTCCCCAGTGCTTTTCCATAGAACCATAGAATTCGTACAGTACAAAAGGAGGCCATTCAGCCTATCAGACCTTCTACTCCACTCCACTCTATCCCCAAAACCCCATGTATTGAATATGGCCAAACCATCTGTCAGATACATCTTCAGACTGTATGGTGTTGCTTCGTCATTGCTTCCCCTCTTCCTGAAATTTATGCAGTTTAAAAACCCAGGATTGACTTTGAACAATTGACGTTGACGTTGAACAAGATTGAACAAGCAGGTTTTTTCCACTAAGGCTAGGGGAGAAAAAAAACCAGAGGACATGTGTTAACGGTGAAGGGGAAAAGTTTAAAGAGAATATTAATGGGGGGGGGGGGCTTCTTCACACAGAATGGTGGGAGTGTGGAATGAGCTGCCAGATGAAGGGGTGAACATTTAAGAAAAACTTGGACAGGTACATGGTTGAGAGCTGTGTGGAGGGATATGGTCCAGGTGCAGGTCAATGGGACTAGACAGAAAAATGGTTTGGCACAGCCTAGGAGGACGAAAAGTCCTGTTTCTGTGCTGTAATGTTTTATGGTTCATAAAATACTGCTCAATTTAACCCAAATCATCTTATCTACTCTTTATCCCTTGATGATGCCTTGCATCATGGGATTTGTCCCTCCATCCTGACTTCTGCTTTGAAAAAGGTTATATAAATTGTACTTATTATTGATGCCAGCACATACATTATTAAACTGACATTATCGGAGGGATGATAGCCCCATACTCAAAAGACCTTCCTTATGGTGAACTGGCCTCTGTTGCATGAGTTGCTTGGCATTCGTGCCTCCCACCAGAAGGACACCTATTAGGGAGTATGAAAATGGCAGATATTGACATTGATGACTGGTAGACACGCAATGACCTTTGGAGGCTGACTGGAAAGGCATTGGAACAGGCGAAAAGCCAAGAAGAGGACCCATGAGAAAACAGAGGCCAGCAAATTATACCCACTGTCTCCCTCTTCAGCAAATGTGGCAGGCTGTGCCAATGTGGGGTTCCTGCACCTTAGCAGGCGATGCTTAATAAGAGTTCACCACCATGGCACAAACCACTGTGGCCATAGGAGACATCTGCCATTGTGCTGTCAACAATGTTGCAATGGGTTAAATGTCTTATAAGAGTGGAAATCTGAACAATATAAGTGACCTTTATCTGATAAGTATAGATAAATACATGACACATCTTCATATATTTATTTGTCATTCTTATGGGAGCACAAAATGTTTGATATATCTTTTTACAGAAAGTATTGTGTATCAAGTTGCACTAATCTTCTTGTGGTTTCCAGCAAAGAGATGACAAGTCTGAGCTTGTTAACTGCTATCATTTGCCATTTGTGAGGCATGTTTAAAACCCTTGGAGGTCCATTACAGATTAATGACATTGATATTTTTCTTGAGTGTCAGAAATAAAGAAGGGCTTTGACTTGATCAGTTTAAATATTATGCATCAGATGTTTTAACAGAACCACAAGCCTTTAATATTGAAAAGTAACCCAAGATTTATAATGGAAATATATATATATTTCTCTGTAAAATTGATAAGAGTAATATTGAGTCTTGTTCTCGAGAAAGGCACAATGACTTTTTTCATTTGTAATTTTGTGTTCTTATTACCCTGCTTTGGAGCTTAAGGAAATGTTTCCCATGGAATGCTTACAAATTACAGCACCATTACAAGTAATTATTTCAGCCAGTCCATTTTGATGTTTGCCCTATTCACAAGCAGGAATCCTAATCCCATGTCAACCCTGCTTCCCAAACACCTTTTTCCGCCTTTTCTCAAGAAACAAATATAACTTGCTCTAAATGTTGATGTTGTTTCTCTTTCTCCAACTACTAATTCCAGTAGTTAATTCCAGAGTCTTGCAACCTGGTAAATAAAAATATCCCTTGTTTTCAGACCTGAAATACTTGCATTTAGTTATATAGAACATAGAACATAGAACATTACAGCGCAGAACAGGCCCTTCGGCCTTTGATGTTGTGCCGACCAATTAGGAAAAAGCAATGACCCTCTAACCTAAACCATTCCCTTTTCGTCCATAAACTTATCTACTAACCTCTTAAACTCCACCAAACTTGGCGCATCTACAACTGCAGCAGGCAGGGCATTCCATACCCTTACCACCCTCTGGGTAAAGAACCTACCTCTGACATCCGTCCAATAACTACCACCCCTTAATTTAAAGCAATTTCCCATCGTACTAGCTTTCTCCATCCTAGGAAAAAGTCTATCACTGTCCACCCTATCTAAACCTCTAATCATCTTATATGTTTCAATAAGGTCTTCTCTTAGCCGCCTTCTTTCTAACGGAAACAACCTCAAATCCCTCAGCTTCTCCTCATAAGACCTGCCCTTCATACCAGGCAACATCCTGGTAAACCTCCTCTGTATCCTCTCCAATGCCTCCACATCTTTCTTATAATGCGGGGACCAGAACTGCACACAATACTCCAAGTGTGGCCGCACCACACTTCCATGTACAATATGTAGTCATTTCATAATTTTAAATACTTGTACCATCACTCTACAAAATTTTCTCTATTTTAAATCAAATAGCCCTAGCAGTTTAGAATTTTAAATTTCCTCATTGTAGACAGGGTCCTGTTGTACATATACTAAAGCCTCAACCTTTCAATAGTGTATTGTCCAAAACTGTGCACAATTTCCAATCTTGGCTTTTTGCAGTTTGATTGACAGGTACACCTCAAATATCATATTCCATTTCTCCAGCCATAAAATCTAGAATTTTAAGTCTAGAATAAGGCTATTCTTGTAGTGTTATTCACTTGAGCTATTTTTCATATCTTATGTATCTGAAAAGCCCATTCTGTTTTAGAACATAGAACAATACAGTACAAACAGGCCCTTTGGCCCACGAGTTGCGCCGATCACATCTACCAACCCACAGACCTATCTATAACCCCCTATCCTATTCGTTTCCATATACTCATCCAGAAGTCTTTTAAAAGACCCCTGTGAGTTTGCCTCCGACGGCAGCCAATTCCATTCGCTCACCTCCCTCTGAGTGAAAAACTTACCCCTAACATCTCCTCTGTATTTGCTTCCCTGCACCTTAAATCTGTGTCTTCTCGTAATGACCATTTCAGCTCGGGGAAATAGTCTCTGAGAGTCCACCCTATCTATTCCTCTCAACATTTTATAAACCTCTATCAGGCCGCCTCTCAACCTACGTCTCTCCAGTGAGAAGAGTCCCAGCTCCCTCAACCTATCTTCATAAGGCCTGCCTCCCAATCCAGGCAGCATCCTTGTAAATCTCCTCTGAACCCTCTCAATAGCCTCTACATCCTTCCTATAATGAGGCGACCAGAACTGCCCACAATACTCCAACTGGGGTCTGACAAGAGTCTTATAGAGCTGCATCATTACCTCCTGACTCCTAAACTCTATTCCTCGATTAATGAAGGCCAGTACACCGTACGCCTTCTTGACCACTTCCTCCACCTGCGCGGCCGATTTAAGAGTCCTATGGACCCGGACCCCAAGATCCTTCTGCTCTACAACACAGCTAAGACTCCTACCCCTTATATTGTACTCCTTCATCCCATTATTCCTGCCAAAATGGACCACTACACTTTTATCTGCGTTGAAGTCCATCTGCCACTTCTCCGCCCAGTCTTGCATCCTGTCTATGTCCCGCTGCAACTTTTGGCATCCCTCCAGACCATCCACAACACCACCGACCTTTGTATCATCGGCGAATTTACTAACCCATCTCTCCACTTCTTCATCCAGGTCATTTATGAAAATGACAAACAGTAGGGGTCCCAGAACAGATCCCTGGGGCACTCCACTGGTTACCGACCTCCATGCAGAACAAGACCCATCCACAACCACACTCTGCCTTCTGCCGGCAAGCCAGTTTTGGATCCACGAGGCCAAAGCCCCTTGGATCCCATACCCTCTCACCTTCTCCAGAAGCCTTGCATGGGGGACCTTATCAAACGCCATGCTAAAGTCCATGTACACTACGTCCACTGCCCTTCCTTCGTCAATGTGTTCAGTCACATTTTCGAAGAACTCAACTAGACTCATAAGGCATGACCTGCCCTTGACAAAACCATGCTGACTATTTCTAATCAGTCCAAACTTCTCCAAATGTTCATAAATCTTATCCCTCAGAAGCCTCTCCATCAGCTTACCAACCACTGAAGTCAGACTCACCGGTCGGTAATTTCCTGGACTATCCCTATTCCCTTTCTTAAAGATAGAAACCACATCCACAATCCTCCAATCCTCTGGAACCTCTCCCATTTCCATGGACATTTCCCATTTCCATTACACATCTCCCAATATTCATCCATTTCAAATATTATTATATTTTATTACCATATTTATTATGTTTTCAAATTACCACCCACATTTGCTGACAAATTCTATTTGTCATTATTTTCTATTCAATCCCCATGCACAACGTTTGGTCCTCAAGAGTTATTTACTGTACCTCCTATTTTAGTGTTATCTCCAGATTTGGTCTCTGCTCCCTCTAGCCCTATATCCAAAGCATCACTGTATACAGTGGTCCCAGAACAAAACTTTCTGCACACCACTACTCGCTATGAACTACTCCCAGGACGGTCATTAACTTCTGTTGTCTCGTTCCCCTGCTGGCCACCTCCGCCTCCTCCTCCTCCTCCTTCCCTGCCCCCTTATAAGCGACTTTTGCTCCAATGTATTTGCTTTCCACTAGGCATTTGCAAATTTAAATTTAACATTAAAACTGTGAAATTGAACAGATGTAGTTAAAGTTGAGAATATGTTTTGAAGACGTAATTTTATAATAACTCACATTGGAAAGCTAGATATAGATAGCAATTCTCTGAACTGATAGCACATTGCATTCTGATAGATGATGACACTATTTTGATCACACCAACTGCTTGATTATAGGCTGCAACGGCTGTAATGCAACTGTAGCAGGTTTGCAGCAAATCTTCTAAACCTTTAATTGGAAGCTTCAACTTGACTTAAAATGTTTTACTAACATCATCAAAGAATGACACAGAAATTACAGCACTAAAACCAACCATTTGGCTCAACTAGTCTATACTGACATTTTATTGTCCAAACAAAGCTCTATTTCCACTTTGCCTCCACGTTATCTCACCCTATCAGCATATATCATAGAACACTACAGTGCAGAAAGAGGTCATTCAGCCCATTGAGTTTGCACTGCCCACAATCCCAACAAGGCCCTACACCCATAATCCTATGCATTTACCCTTGCTCGTCCCCCTGATGCTGAGGGGCAATTTAGCATGGCCAATCCATTAACCTGCACATCTTTGGAGTGTGGGAGGAAACCCATGCAGACAAAGGGAGAACGTGCAAACTCCACATAGTTACCCAAGCTGGGAATTGAACATGGGTCCCTGGCACTGTGAGGCAGCAGTGCTAACCACTGTGCCACCATGCTACCCATACACTTCTATTCCTTTCTCCCTCATGTACTTATCCAGCTTTTCCATGAATGCATTTAAATGATTCACCTCAAGCAATCCATGTGGCAACAAGTTTCATGTTCTTATCATTCTTCAAGGTGACAGTGCCTTGAGTACAGAGCTATTCTGCCCATCATGCTTGTGCTGGATAAATGGAGTAAAGTTGCTTGGTGCAAAGGGGTTTCTCTGTGTCACAGGCAACATTGTAGCACTAGCAATGGCAAATAAATGTAATTATAGCATTACAATGTTGCGTAAGCAATTTCTAAATTCTTTGTAAGCATAGACATTTCTAAGGGAAAGTATTGACAACAACGTTTTGTGCACCAGACTTCCATACAATTCTAGGATTTTTCATATGCCAAAAGATTAAAACATCCAAGCTGCAATAATACCTGCTTATGTAGGGATAATGTGAATCGACACAATATGTTGATTCACATTAATATGGAATATTAACCTGTAATATGGACCTAAGCATGAAAATATTCTAAGTGTTGGTCAATAGTTTGTTCTCCTGTCACTAACCTTTTTCCCCTTTGACTCTCTTCCCTACCAGTCCAAAGCAAGCACTTGTTCAAATGGGTGCTGTAAAAAAGCTGCGCTAATTTTCTAAAAAAAAGCAGTACTTTACACACTTAAATTATGTTTCATTGTGATTGCTATACAATGCAGGCTATAAATTAAATAGATTGCTTCAGTTTAAAAGGAAAGCAGAATTTTCTTCTCTTTGTCTTTCCTGAAGGCAGTTACTCCTAACTGTAGCACATTTCTTATACTTGGCACACTCAACATCCTATCCAGTTGGTTATTACACATGTTAAAAATCAGTAATGAGTGTTAACAGACTATGCAAACCCAATTCTGCTGGAAATCAGATGTCCATGTGGCATGTATAGCAAAAATCCCTGGAGGAAACTGTGGGCTGTTCATCCTTTCTTAACCAAGGATAGAGAGGCCAATTGTATCTCACCCTCATCCTTATACAGGTTGAAATCATCTAACTGTGGGCCAATCATTGAGGCCCGCAGGAAGAATGTTCTTGGTCTTCCACAATTTTTGCTGCACTCATGTTCCTTACAGTGGAAATGTCTCAATAATTGCAGCATTACACATTGCCTCTTCACCAACTCTATTCAAGAAAATGGAATTTAATCATGAAAAGTGTGAGGTGATGCATTTTGGGAGGTCTGATGAGGGTAGATTGTACACCAATGAATGGTAGGTGTTGAGGAACAAAGGGGCCTTGGTGCACAAGCTCATAATACAGATCCATACTTGGGGTGGCGAAGGTTGCATATGGAATGCTTGCCTTCATTAGCCAAGGCATAGAATATAGGAGCAGGGAAATCTTGGTATAACTTTGGTTAGGCCACAGATGAAGTATTGTATGCAGTTCTGGATGAAGAACTGCACACTGGAGAAGATGCAGAGGAGATTCACCAGGATGTTGCCTGGGATGGAAAGTTTCAGTTATAAGGAGAGATTGGGTAGGCTGAGTTTGTGTTCCCTGGAGCAGAGAAGGCTGGTAGGTGTAACTCTGATGGAGGTACACAAAATTGAGAAGCATAGGTAGATGCCAGAGATTGTAAGAATCTTTTCCTCATGGCAGAGATATCTAAGACCAGAAGGCATAGGTTTAAGATAAGGAGTAAGTGGTTTAGGAGGGATCTGAAGAACTTGTTTTTCTCCCAGAGGGCAGTAGAAGTATGGAACACATTGGCTGAGATGGAGGCAGATACTTTCAACATTTAAGAAGCATCTAGACAAATGTATAAATTGCCAAGTCATAGTAGCTATGAACCCAGTGCAGATAAATGGAATTAGTATAGATTGGTATTTGATGATTGGCATAGACATGTTGGGCTGAAGGGCCTGTTTCTGTATAACTCTATATAACTACTCAGTAGATAAAGAGGAACCAAAAGAAGTTGTATACCTGCATTTTCAAAAGGCATTCAATAATGCACAGCACAAAAGACAAGACAAGACAAGGGCTTATGAAGTTGGGGCAATATATTAACATGGATAGAGAATTGGTTAATTAGCATCTACTAATCCTCCGACAGAATGGCAAATGAAATACGGATGGGTTTATAAGACTTCGAGACCACTTGAACCTAAAAGAAGATGGTTTATGAGAATAAACTAGCTCAGAATATAAAAACATAGCAAAATTTTTACAAATATATAAAATGAAAAGAGTGGCTAAAATAAATATTAGCCTTTTAGAGGATGAGAAGGGGGATGTAATAGTTGGAAATGAGGAAATGGCTGAGGCATTGAACAGGTATTTTGTGTCGGTCTTCACACTGGAAGACACAAATAACATGCCAAAAATTGATGATAGGAAGGCTATGGCAGGTGAGAACCTAGAAACTATCATTATCATGAAAGAAGTAGTGTTGGTCAAGCTAATGGGGCTAAAGGTAGACAAGTCTCCTGGTCCTGATAGAATGCATCCCAGGGTACTAAAAGAGATGGCAGGGGAAATAGTACTATTGGTAATTTACCAAAATTCACTGGACTCCGGGGTGGTTCCCACAGATTAGAAAACAGCAGATGTGACACCACTATTTAAAAAAGGAAGTAGACAAAAGATTGGCAACTATAGGCAGGTTAGCTTAACTTCTATAACAGGGAAAATGCTTGAATCTATCATCATAGAAGAAATAGTGAGAAATCTGGATATAAAATGTCCCATTGGTAAGACACATCATGGGTTCATGAAGGGCAGGTTATGTTTGACAATTTGGTGGAATTCTTTGTCCACATGCGCAGTGGACAACGGGGAACCTGTGGAGGTCGTGTTTCTGGATTTCAAGAAGGCATTTGACAAAGTGCCGCACCAAAGACTGCTGCATAAGATAAAGTTGCACAGTGTTATGGATAATGCAATGGCATGAATAGAGGATTGGCTAACTAACAGAAAGGAAAGAGTGTGGGGTAAATGGATGCTTTTCTGGTTGGTGACCAGTGGCTAGTGGTGTGCCTTAGGGATCAGCGTTGAGACTGCAATTGTTTACGATTTACAGAAATCGTGATTTGAAGTTGGGGGCCAAATGTGGTGTGTCAAAATTTGCAAATGACACTAAGATGAATGGCAGAGCAAAATGTGCAGAAGACGCTGAAAGTCTGCAAAGGGAAATAGATAATCTAAGTGAGTGGGCAAGGAGTACAGTGTTGGTAAATGTGAGGTTATCCATTTTAGGAGTAATAACAGTAAAATGAACTATTATTTAAATGATAAAAAATTGCAGCATGCTGCTGTACAGAGAGACCTGGGTATCCTTATGCAAGAATCACAAAGAGTTGGTTTGCAATTACAGCAGGTAATTAAGAAGGCAAATGGAATTTTGTCCTTCATTGCTAGAGGGATGGAGTTTAGAAGTTTTGGTGCAGTGACATTATAGTGCAGCTGTATAAGGTGCTGGTGAGGCCACATCTAGAGCACATTTGAGAAAGAATATACTGGCACTGGAGGGGGTGCAAACGAGATTCATTAGGTTGATTCCAGAATGTGAGGAGAGACTGAATAGATTGGGGCTGTACTCATTGGAATTCAAAAGAATGAGAGGAGATCTTATAGAAACATAAGATTATGAAGGCAATAGATAAGATAGAAAGTTGTTTCCAATGCCAGGTGAAACTAGAATAGGGGGCATGGCCTCAAAATAAGGGGGAGCAAATTCAGGACTGAGTTGAGGGGAACTTCTTTACAAAAAGAGTTGTGAATCTGTGAAATTCCAGTGAAGCAGTTGAGGCTACCTCATTGAATATTTTTAAGACAAGGATAGATAAATTTTTGAACAGTAAAGGAATTGAGGGCTATGCTGAGTGGGGGGTGGGGGGTGGTAAGTGGAGCTGAGTCCATGAAAAGATCATCCTTGATCTTATTGAATGGTGGAGCAGGCTCAAGGGGTCAGATAGCCTACTTCTGCTCCTAGTTCTTATTTTCTTATGAATTCAATGATTGAAAGGGGGGAAATGGAGTAGTGAGATTATTGTCATAATGTAATAACAATGTAAATCTGACTGAGAATAATGTAAGACATGAAGTAAATAGTGTAATTTCATATACATTGGATAAAGACTTGGGGTGGTATAGTGTAAGGGTCTGGCATATGATGAACGTGTGATTGAGTACAGTATTATCCACTCAGTTCTTGACAGGTTTTTAAAAAATCCTGAAATTCCTTTCCTGACAGTGCCTTCGTGATCAGCACCACGGGGATTTTAGCAGTTCAGGAAGGTGGCTGTCTGCCATCACTTCATGGGCAATTAGGAGTCAGCAATATGTGCTAGTTTTGCTAGCGGCACTCGCATCCCTTGAATAAATTTGTTAAAACTTTGTTTTGCTGTAAATACAATTTAATAACAGAAAAAGTCCAGGGCCACGGCTACATTTTGGTCAGCCTGGTTAAACTAAGAACAAACACCAGCAATGGTGTAAGAAAAAAACTGAGTGAGTTTGAATCAAAATTCTAACTGGCAGGTCACTTTGAGCTACTTAAAAGCCAAATTGTTGCCCATAAGGTATTTCTCTAAAATGGGCAATTTCATCATAATTCAGAAATTCTCTTGCAAAATTCCCATAGAATCCCTACAGTGCAGAAAGAAGTCATCCGATCCGTTGGGTCTGCACCGACTTTCTGAAAATGCATCCCACCCAGGCCCTCCCCTCTGCCATATTGCCATAACTCTCTGCATTTACCAGGGCTAATCTACTTAACCTACACACCTTTGGACACTGAGGGACAGTTTAGTGTGGCCAATCCACATAATCTGCACCTTGTCTTTGTAATGTGGGAAGAAACCAGAGCTCTTGGGGAGAACATGCAAGTCCAGAACTTGGATACAAATCCTGGCTGTACTGAAAGTTGTGTCATGTTCTGAATTAAATGTTTTGTATGAAACGTTAAACAGAGATGGATAGATGAGATAGACCCAGGTCACAATTCCAACTGTTCTTTCATTATCTTGCCCAACCTTAGTCCCTCAACCAACAGTTAAAACAGACTATCTGGTCATTTACTTTACTGCTGTTTGTGGGACCATGTGTGGAAATTAGCTGCTGTATTTTCTACAATAAAATATCAGCTATACTTTATTAAAAGTAAAACAATACTCATTAGCTGAAAGGCTCTTTGGGATATCCTAAATTGGTGAAAAATGAAATATAAATCTAAGTCTTTCAATCTTACTTTAAGTTCTTATAAGATTTATACCTGTGCTTATCCTATGGAAATTCTTATTATATTTATATTCAGCAATGTGGTCATTAATTGTAGTACTGAGTTCTTGAGCCAATTGCACGAAGGTCAGGTCATGCAAAATTGAACTTCTCTGACTCCAAATGTGTATTCTGGCACTAACTTTTTACTCTTATTTTGTTCATTTATGACGTTTTGAGAGGCACAGGCAGGCTTAATAGAGGGCAATATACATCAACTTCTGAGCACGTGGCAGTCTTTTCAATCTGTGACAATTGCTGGCACATAACAAAACAATTGGGGTGATTCTCCCATCCAACTGCGCTGCCTTTTTAGCGCAGTGGGCCAGGAGACTCTAGCGGCAGCCAATTTGTGTTGGGTTTTCAGGCCTCCATGTGTCTCTCAGCGTCAGCTCTGTGCCAGAAATCAGTGTAGAGCTGCATAATATCTGCAACAGCTTATTTACATGCTATTTAAATCCTATTATCAGGCCCTAGAATGAAATCTCCGGGCCTACTAAACCACCCCCCACCCCCACTTCCACCCCACCGCCAAGAATATTTCACTCCAGCAGAGATTATAGTAGCTGCCACTTGCAGGGAGCTGATGGCACAAGCGTACTGGAGTGAGGTGGGGGAGGGGTGGTAATCAAGGAAGCCCCCTCCCAAAGGTTGGGCCCTGCGGGGGGTGCCTCTGGGCATTGCCACCTTGTCACTGCCAGCCTGAGCCCAAGGGGCAAAGTGCCAATGCCCAGGGTATATCTTGGCACTGTCCACTGGTTATGGGGCAGTGCCAAGAGTCTGGGGAAGTCCCACTGCCAGTTGGGAGGCGGGGGGGGGGGGGGGGGGGGGGGGGGGGGGGGGGGGGGGGGGGGGGGGGGGGGGGGGGCCACGGGGGAGAAGGTAGGGAGGCCACTGATCAGGATGGGGATGGTGGTGTGTTTGTGTGTGTGTGTGTGTGTGTGGTGGGGAGGGGGGGGGCTCCTGCTTAGAGAAGTTGGGGCTGCAGGGAGGAGGCCAGAGAGAGGGTTAAGGCTGGCACAGACATGTTCGGGGGGCCAGCAAACGGACTATAGTGGGTTTGATAGGGCAGCAATGCAAGGGTCATAGGGCTAGCCAGCAATCGAGCTGGCAAGCATCAGGTGGGCCGGTAGACATGGGCAACTGCAAGTATGTTGCTCTCGGCATTGACAGATCAGCACATTGGCACGTAGTGGCCCGTTCAGCACTGCCAGCCTCTCCAGTGGAAACAGGCCCTGCCCCCTGGTTTCTGCAGTGCACAGACTGTGGGAGATCCATTTTGAATCTCCCATTGAAAAAGCTAGTGTGATTCATTTACGTGAATTCGACACTTCGAATTTTTTTGGGAGAATCATCCCCATTATGATGTTGCTGTTTTTTGTTAATTGTGTCCCTCTGGAACTCAAGGAGAAAGAAACGTGCATCCATCAATGCTATCTTCTATCCATCTGATGAGACGACTATATCACAAACATTGAAGTTCTCAACAAAGCCAATGTGACCAGCACTGAATGTCTTCTCTTACAATGTCAATTGCATTAGGGCAGGGCACATGTCACACGTGGAGAATCCTAGAATGCTGAAAGCAGTGATTTATGATGAACTGTGCTCTAGAAAGCGAAACATTACAAAAGCATCACAAAGCAGCTGAGTGCGAAGCTGCAGACAGAAAGAGCTGACAACAACCAGGAAAACAACCTTCGTTTCAAAAGCAAACAGATGCAGGGCTGCCGAGGAAACACAGACAGTGGAAGAATCTGCCTATAAAGGTGTCCTCCAAACCAGGGGTTCCTATGTGCCAACTACTCAAGAGCTTACAACTGGAGAATCAGCATCTTCAGTCACAAACAGTCATGTCAACGACTACATAATCAAATTTTTCCATTTCTTGCTTGCAAAGAATCTGCCAGCATCATGAGTTTTTATTGTACCTTTTATATATTTTTTTAAAAAAACTCTTCATTATCCATTTGTACACAATATGTGGATGGGAAGATGATCATGCTGAAGGATGGTTGCTAGAGAAATATTTGCCAATAGCTACTAAAATAATACAAGTCCATATCATTCTTTCTCCCACTGTTAGTTATTTTGTGGATTTATGAATCTCACAAAATGTAGTTTAATCATTTATGTTATTTAACTTCAAATTGAGTGCTTCTTCTAACTAGACTTCACGATATTCAGTGAAATTTGTCAATCTGCTGGATATTTCTCCTTGCATCTAGTCTACATAGCTATAATAAGCCTAAGAATATCTGCCCTGAAGGTTGTGCAGAATCTCAAGGGACCACCAAAAGTACAAACGCTTTTTTTTAAAAAAAAACCCTAATCTTAATTGTGCAAAAAAATTCAGCTTCCTGTCTGCGTGACAGCTGACAATAGGCTTTTGCTCCAAAGCTTCGGTATATAAACTGCAGTCATTAAGCTAAACAGTAATGAGACTAATTTTAAAAGATTAGGCTTAGGTGGGTACACAGCAAACAATCCATTTCAGATATAGTAACTTCATTTGAAGCACTTTTGTTGATGGCTGAAGAGACCAAATTCTGCCACAAGTGAGTTCTAGAAATAGTTGTAGAATCCCTACAGTGCAGAAGGAGGCCATTTAGCCCATTGAGTTTGCACTGACAATAATCTCATCCAGATCCTATCCCTGTAACCCCACGTAATCCCCCTGACACTGTTCCCTGTAACTGCAATTATTTACCCTGCTAACACCCCCCTCCTCCCCCCCCAACCTACACATCTTGGGACACGAACAGGCAATTTCACATTACCCCTCCATCTAACCTGCATATCTTTGGAGTGTGGGAGGAAACTGGAGCACCGGGAGGAAACTGGAGCACCTGGAGGAAACCCAGACACGGGGAGAACATACAAACTCCACACAGACAGACATATCGCATATGAAATATCAGATGTCATAGAACATGAACATAGAAAAACTACAGCACAAACAGGCTGCAACATTATCTCCTGACTCCGAAACTCAATCCCTCGATTGATGAAGCCCAATACACCATATGCTGCCTTAAGCACATCCTCTACCTGCAAGCTGATTTAAGAGTCTTATGGACCCAGACCCCAAGGTCCTTCTGATCCTCTACACTGCTAAGTGTCTTATCCTTGATATTGTACTTATTCACGCAGGGTGATGTAAATGTAGTTATGGAGAACACTGAGGTACAGGGTAGCAAACTGGAAGGTATCGAAGTAGATAGGGAGGATGTGCTAGATATTCTCGAGGGTTTGAAGTTGGATAAGTCCCCTGGGCCGGACGGGATTTACCCTAGGATTCTCTGGGAGGCAAGAGAGGAGATTGCAGAGCCTCTGGCTCTGATCTTCAGGTCGTCGTTGGTTACGGGTGTGGTTCCGGAGGACTGGAGGATAGCGAATGTGGTCCCGTTGTTCAAGAAGGGGAAGAGAGACCTTCCAGGGAATTATAGGCCAGTGAGTCTTACTTCTGTGGTGGGCAAAGTGTTGGAGAGAATAATTAGGGATAGGATTTATAGTTATTTAGAGAGTAATGAATTGATTGGAGATAGTCAGCATGGTTTTGTGAAGGGTAGGTCGTGCCTTACTAACCTCATTGAGTTTTTTGAAAAAGTGACTAAGGAGGTGGATGGGGGTAAGGCGGTTGATGTGGTATATATGGACTTTAGTAAGGCGTTTGATAAGGTGGCCCATGGAAGACTTCTGCAGAAAATGCAGATGTATGGGATAGAGGGTGATTTAGCTAATTGGGTTAGGAATTGGCTAGCAGATAGAAGACAGAGGGTGGTGGTTGATGGGAGATATTCATCTTGGAGTTCGGTGACAAGTGGTGTACCTCAGGGGTCTGTTTTGGGGCCCCTGCTGTTTGTAATTTTTATAAATGATCTGGATGAGGGTATTGAAGGATGGATTAGTAAATTTGCAGATGACACTAAAGTCGGTGGAGTGGTAGATAGTGAAGAGGGGTGTTATAGTTTGCAGAGGGACTTGGACAAGTTGCAGAGCTGGGCCGAGAGGTGGCAAATGGAGTTTAATGTGGAAAAGTGTGAGGTAATGCACTATGGCAGAAATAATAAATGTGTAGAGTATAGGGCAAATGGTAGGATTCTTAGTAGTCTACATGAACAGAGGGATCTTGGTGTGTATGTGCATAGATCCCTGAAAGTAGGCAGTCAGGTCGAGAAGGTTGTTAGGAAGGCATATGGAGTCTTAGCTTTTATTGGTAGGGGATTGAATTTCGGAGCCGCAACGTCATGTTGCAACTGTACAAAACTCTAGTGCGGCCGCACTTGGAGTATTGTGTGCAGTTCTGGTCCCCACATTATAAGAAAGATGTGGAGGCATTGGAGAGGGTACAGAGGAGGTTACCAGGATGTTGCCTGGTATGGAGGGCAGGTCTTATGAAGAGAGGCTGAGGGATTTGAGGTTGTTTTCGTTAGAAAGGAGGCGGCTAAGAGGGGACCTAATCGAAACATATAAGATGATTAGAGGTTTAGATAGGGTGGACAGTGATAGCCTTTTTCCTAGGATGGAGAAAGCTAGCACGAGGGGACACAGCTTTAAATTAAGGGGTGATAGTTATAGGACGGATATCAGAGGTAGGTTCTTTACCCAAAGGGTGGTTCGGGAGTGGAATGCCCTGCCTGCAGCAGTTGTAGATGCGCCAAGTTTGGTGGCGTTTAAGAGGTTAGTTGATAAGTATATGGAAGAGAAGGGAATGGTTTAGTTTGGAGGGTCATTGCTTTTTATATTGGTCGGCGCAACATCGAAGGCCGAAGGGCCTGTTCTGTGCTGTAATGTTCTATGTTCTATGTTCATCCCATTTGATCTGCCAAAATGGACCAGCAAGGGTACCAGAACAGATCCCTGGGACACTCCACTGGCGACCCACCTCCATGCAGAAAAAGACCCATTTACTACCACTTTCTGCCTTCTGCAGGCAAGCCAGTTCTGGATCCACAAGGTAACAGCCCCTTGATCCCATGCCCTCTCACTTTCTCAAGAAATCTTGCATGGAGGACCTTATTGAATGCCTTGCTGAAATCCATATAAATCACATCTACCGCTCTTCCTTCGTCAAGTGTGACATTTAGTCACACTTTCCTTTAGTCACATTTTCAAAACTCAATCAGGCTCGTAAGGTATGATCTACCTTTGACAAAGTTGTTGATTTTTTTTGGTATGGGAGTCTGTTGACTAGCCCACGGGAGACATTGCTGTTTTCTTCCATCGTCAGCTAGTGGCTTTTGGGTTCAGCGTTTAAGACCCTCACGTCACACTTGCGAGCATCCTTGAAGTGAAGCTTAGAATATCCTACTAGTCAACTGGCTTCAGTTAATTATAACTGTAAGGGAGTATTTATATTTGTAAAATTCATCAATTGTAAATACAACATTAGGAATCACAGTAATTTATTTTCTGAAATTGTTAACTTATAATTCCTTCCTTCCTCTGCATGTATTTCTGCTTCGGAAAGTTTCTGATAGAACTTAGTGTGCAAAATTAAAAGCATAACCTATTTTAGTTGTGTGCAAATTGATGTCCTTTTAAAATGAAGGATTCTATTCTAGGCACACAGTTGCATTTGAGTTACACCCTTGACTGATGAAGCATGCGAAAATCTGAGGTCCTTTGCTGTTCCACCCTCAAGGGACATGAAATCCAGTGAAAGAAGCTAAACTTTAGGTAGCAAATCAAGAAAATCTTTGCCTCTGAGACTGTATAAAATAAGTATATGTGCAGTTAAGAAAGAAATACATATTATGGGTTCGATCTTACCAGCCATTCATGCCATGTTCCCACTGCAACGAAATTGTAGAATTTGGCATTCATTTACAGCAGTAGGATGGGAAAATCCCACTAGCGCGAATGACTGTAACATTCCAGCCTTAGTATTTTTCACAGCCTCAGGATTACCCAAAGTGCTTTATAGCCAATGAGGTATTTCTGAAGAGTAGTTTGTAGAATCATAGAATCCTACAGTGCAGAAAGAGGCCCTTCGGCCCATCGAGTCTGCACCGACCACAATCCCACCCAGGTCCTATCCCATATCCCAACAAATTTTACCCACTAATCCCTCTAACCTATGCATCTCAGGACACTAAGGGGTAATTTTTAGCATGGTCAATCAACCTAACCTGCACATCTTTGGACTATGGGAGGAAATCGGAGTAACCAGAGGAAACCCACGCGGACAAGAGGAGAACGTGCCAACTCACACAGACAATGACCCGAGCCGGGAATCGAACCCAGGTCCCTGGAGCTGTGAAGCGGCAGTGCTAACCAGTGTGCCACCCTTGTTGTTGTGGTAATTTAGAAACCATGGCAGCCAATGTGTACACATACACCAAAACTCCCACAAACAGCAATGTCATTATGACCAGATAACCTGTTTTTACTAAACTCGGTTAAGAGGGAAATTTTGATTGGGATTTAGAAACATAGAAGCATGGAAACTAGAAGCAGGAATAGGCCATTCGACCCTTCTAGCATGTTCCATCATTCACTTGATCATGGTTAATCATCGATGCCTATCAAATCACGCAGAACTATCTCTGCATACTCTTCACAACTCACCCTTCCATCCAACTTTGTATCATCTGCAAATTTGGAGGTAATACACTCAGTTCCCTCTACCAGACCATTAATATATAATATGAACAGTTAAGGTCCCAGCACAGATCCTTCCAGAACTCTGCTAGTCACTGATTGCCAATCAGAAAAAGCCTTGTTTATGCCAACTCTTTGCTTCCTATGTGCTAACCAGCTTTCTCTTCATCTCAAAACATTACCTGCAATCCCGTGTGCTTTAACGTTTCATATTAGTTTGTTACATGAGACCTTGTCGAAAGCCTTCTGAAAGTCTAAGTAAACCACGTCCACTGGTTGTGCTCGGTCAACGCCTCTACTTATACACTCAAAACATTCTAATAGATTCATCAAACATGATTTCCCTTTTGTAAATTCATGCTGACTTTGTCTGATTACACCACTATCTTCCAAATGCTGAATAATGAAATCCTTGAAAATAGACCATAGTAACTTCCCCAATATCGAAGTCAGACTCACTGGTTTATGGTTCCCTGTTTTCTTTCTACCTCCCTTTTTGAACAGTGGACTTACATTACCTACCCTCCAACCTATAGGAACTAATCCAAAAAGCAAAGAATTTTGGAAAATAACCACTAATGGATCCACTATTTTAAGAGCCACTTCCTTAAGTATCAAGAGAACTCATTTGTTCTTTGATGAATAAATCTCTTAAAGCATTGTGCGTATTAGACACTGTTGGAGATGTTAGGAGAATAAGAGAAAGGTGGGTACTCCACCATAAATATTATTATAGGCATATATTTAGCAACATAGTGGCAATAATGGATTGTTAGAATCTATAAATATAATGAAATTGTACAAATTGTATATGGAATATGTGTTTTTAACAATTGTTGCATGCAAAGTTTAAAGCCCAGAAATGTATTTTGAATAAAAAGTTTACAAAATCATGAGTAGTTTGGACAGAGTAGATAGGGAGAAGTTGTTCCCATTAATTAAGAATCAGAAGGCACAGATTTAAAGTGATTGGCAGAAGAAGCAACAGCAATGTGAAGAAACAGATCTTTTGCATTAAGTAGTTAGGTCTGGAATACACTACCTGAGAATGAATCAAGCGCAATTGTGTCTTTTTACAAAGAGAATTGGATCGTTACCTCAAGAGGATAAGATTGTAGGGCTGGGACAAAAAGGCAGGGGCATGGCACTAGGTGAATTGCTCTTGCTGAGAGCTGGTAGAGGCATGGGGGTATTGAACAGTTTCCTCCTGTATTATAACCATTCAAATGATTCTATGAAATCAACACATGTTTTCAAAGCCTTCATTTTTTTTCAAGCACCCTTTTCCGTACTACAAAATGTCTTCAATCAGAATTGGTCACAGATTAATGCATTGGATGTAATGGTTTATGAAAACATTGGGCTGTTATTGTCATAAAACGTGAGAGCAAAGCTTGAGTACACTCGAGCTGTGTTACAGTTTATGTTTGGCGTGTTCTGTATAGGAGTGTGGTGATTTGAATTTTGTTGTGGATTTTTTTTATGTTTGCTATATATTTTAGTGGGGGTTGTCTTTGTGGACAACAATAATTGATTAGAATATCAGATGATTAGGTCACAGGCATCATCTTGTGAGATTGTAGTATAGCAAAAGATGTTGCTAAACTAGGAAAAACATAATTTCTCTATTAAGTTTAAGAGCTGGTGCGAACTGAAGACACTTCATTCTACAGCAGTGCTGCCTACAAGTATGGATGCAACAGAATAATTATATTCACAAGAACTAATTTTAGTACAAACTGTCTAATGCCCAGTCCAGGTATATGTGTTTCATGTGTATCTTCTTCAACAGATGTCTTCCCTCATCAATAATCAAAGAAATCAAACATAACCATCCAAAACACTTATACGATTTGCTTTTTGTCTCAGCATTTTGCTATTTAATATATAATTTTTTTTGTAAAGTTTATTTATTAATGTCAGACGTAGGCTTACATTAACACTTACATTAATGAAGTTACTTTGAATATGCTCTAGTCACCACACTCTGGTGCCTGTTCAGGTACGCTAAGGGAAGATTTAACATGGCCAATGCACTGAACCAGCACGTCTTTGGTTAAAATTCACATTTATATTCTGTGAATGAGTATTGAATTTTGAGACAAATTTGCATTTCCATAGTGCCTTTGGTGACCTCAAGATAATCTGAAAGTGCCAATGGTGTATTCCAAATCTGTAATAAATGGAGGGTGACTCATATGAGGCTAAAGAACAAAAGGCTTTTTTGCCAGCTGAACAAATAACTACAATTATAACACGGCGAGACAGAATAATGATGGAACTCTATACTACTCCTTTCTGGCTCCAACTGTGTAATCTCCCAAGCCCAAGATTCTCCTCCATCCCTGCACTTGATTGATGCTACTTTCTACCTGCACACTCCATGTGGTCCAGCCTGACCATGTGGCTCTGAGGGAACCTTCTTAAAGGGGCCATGCTAGCACAAATTAACCTCATTTGGATTACCAATTTAGTCACATGTGGCTAATATGTTGGACAGAATACTTTCCAGTGACATGCTGATTTACAGCTGAAGGAATACACTAACGGGCACTGAAAACTGAGTAATCAATCTAATAATATCTGGGAATTGAAAAAAACCATATTTTTGACATTTTATCATAAATGTAAAATGATATCAATACCTTGTGATGTTTGGAAGTGTAAATGTTCAGGCAAATTTGCTTAAGCAAATGTTATGATATCATTAGTACAGCAAAGAAGAGTGACCTGTTTTGGAATGCCTGCGCTAGGGAATATGAGATAAGACTATGTTAGCATGGTGATGATACGGAAGCCACAATAAACTTAGGTGACTACAATACAGCAAATGCAATGAGGTAATTTTTAAAGAACGTTTTGTGCTGAAGTTGTAATCAGATGAACTTGTTACACTAATAGAGTTGCTATATTTAAAATTACATTATAAAGCAGCAGAACCCAGAATTATAAACAAAAGTAAGAATTTTGTCAATAATAATGTTTATGTTTGAACAGATAATCTAGACTGATGCTGTAGTACAGTGCTTAATAAGTACTGCATTATCTGGAATGCTGTTTTGTGAACGAGATGATCTGATATAATTAACTGAAGCCCATTATCCCATACGTGGGTGTAGAAGATTCTATTATTTGAAGAAGAGCAATGGAGTTCTCCCAGTGTTCTGGCCAATGTGACCTCGCTGGTTATAGCACCTTACTATATTACAGATTGGCTGCCAACATCTAGCAGGAATCAATAGACAGTAATATGCAGTGGGAACCCAATTTGATTGTTTATTTTACAACAAGCATTTTGGATAGTTTTTGAAAACGTGATTCACTTGAGCAAGAAGCTCAGCATAAACCAGGAAATGTTCCAGCACTTTCTGCTCTGTATGAAACACACATCAGTGTTACAATTACGGACTAAATCACCAAGAAAGCAGGTAGTTGGTCTTATTTCAGTTTTTTAAAAAAGCTGTTTACAATTTTTCCAAATGAAATGTTTGGACTTGAGTAATAGATTAAAGTTTGTTGTGGGTGAAGTTGGACTTTACTTCAATAAAACTTTGCAGATGAACAAGCCACTAAAACTGTGATTGCTGAGTATTTATATTTATGCTGTGTAGTTTGTAATCTTGAGTGTGGGTTAGGTTTTTTGGCAGTTGTATTGCGATGCATGCATACCAACACCATCTGATATGAATTTTTTTTTAAATTAAAACATTTTGCTGAAGAACTAGTTAACCATTGGCTTATTAGTTTGATCATGCTTGAAACTGACTTTCTTTGCTTGGGGCCTCTCTCTGACTCTACTGCACAAAATGATGGATCTGTTTTTTCCATTTACTTTAAAAATAAGTAGAATCCTTCAAGATCAGACTGCAGTTTTATGACGGAATGAAAATATATCAAGAAACCCAGCAAGCACAATAAAACCAATAACCAATATCCCCAGGCATTTTCTCCTAATTCTGTGGAGTTCTTGCAATTTAAAAAAAACACATAATTAATTCAGCTTCCTTTGAAGAAATATTGGGTGCAATCTTAAAAAAGAATTCTAACTCCCGAGTGATGAGCAGAAAAGAGAATTTTAGATCTGTTACTGTTGGGCGAGCTTGAAAGTGCAATCTTATGACACTCAGTCACTCTTTTGGATAGAAGTGTGATTTTCACAAATTTTGAAGCTGGGGGGGGCAGTGGGAGGGGGAGCTGTAGAGGGGGTGGACCCTAAACTTGCCAGTGAAGAGTGCTCGGAGGCACCATTGCGCAGGCAACCTGATCTACTAAAGAACTGTGAGACCTCCTTCCACCCACGGTTATTACCCCTCCCATCATCATCAGCGGAAGTGTAAGCCACTCCTACATTGCCACAGAGATCCTGGGGAATTGGATGGGAGTTTTACTGAGGTGAGAAAGCCATGCAGGATGCGGTTGTTCTGCTGTGGAGGCTCCCATCTATGTCTGTCCGTGTGCATGTGTATATGTGTGTCTGTGTGTATCTTTACGTGTGTAAATGAGTGTCAATCCTTGGATGTGTGGCATCTGTCTATGTGCACAGTAATGGTACCTGGTGGATCATCCAGAGGCTTCAATAGACTCCGATCATCCCCCCACCATGGGCAAGGGATACCATATCTTGTCTCCACTAGTGGAGACCAGCTATGATTCTCGCCAGCATGAGTTCTGACTTGTGAGGGGTAATTTCAAGTGAGGCTGGATGATGCCATGCGAGATCCGTTACTTAAATTGGCTTTGTGCCTTTTTGGGGAGGCAACTACAGCCCGTAAAGAGAAAATAGCTAATTCAGTGGGAGCATCCTAAACTTTTCAGGTTAGGAGGGATGGTTATTCCTCAATACATGACCATCAGTACAACCTTGAGATGAGGCAGGGTACAATTCACATTGCGCATAGGGCATCTACAGTGTGGGTTCAGGTGGGAAGGTTGGAATATTGGCCACAATTGCAACGGGATCCAGGATTACTCCAGGTGGAGTGAGCTCTACCTGCAAACTGTGGGATTCCAGGAAGGTACAGTGCCAGGGACCTGGGTTGGATTCTGGCCTTGAGTGACTGTGTGGAGTTTGCCCATTCTCCCCGTGTCTGTGTGGGTTTCCTCTGGGTGCTCGAGTTTCCTCCCACATTCCAAAGGTGTGCAGGTTAAATTGATTGTCCAGGCTGAATTGCCCCTTTATGTCAAGAGAACAAAGAACAAAACAGCATGGGAAACAGGCCCTTCGGCCCAATGAGCCCATGCCGCCACCCCGATGTTCCCACCTCTACCCGCGATCCCTGTCCATGTTTGTAGATCTATGGATTAAAAACCAAATTTAAGACAATTTAGGAAGAATTTGTTTTGCCAGTTAGCCTAAAAGCACATCTTTGGGATGTGGGAGGAAGCTGGAGCTCCCAGAGGAAACATATGCAGGCATGGGGAGAATGCGCAAACTCCCACAGACACAGGCCCAAATCCATGTATCTGCACAGCACAGCGATAGTCACTGAGCTGTCGTGTTGCCCATCAGATGGTCCAGGTCAAGCATACACCCTCTTTACCCAGAGGGTGGTTAGGGAGTGGAATGTCCTGCCTGCAGCAGTTGTAGATGTGCCAAGTTTGGTGGCGTTTAAGAAGTTAGTTGATAAGTTTATGGAAGAGAAGGGAATGGTTTAGTTTGGAGGGTCATTGCTTTTTTCATAATTGGTCGGCGCAACATCGAAGGCCAAAGGGCCTGTTCTGCGCTGTAATGTTCTATGTTCTATGAACGGGAGAGAGAGTTGAAGCTATCTTGAAATATAATTTGGAATCAAAACTGGAAAAGTAGCCCTTTTCATGAGTGAGGAGCCCACAGCTGCACTCCAGTAAACACACTCAAATTGTTTAAAGCTTGAACATTGGAATAGAGTCAGAGCTGAAAGAAAAGAAGACTTTTTTAAGAAGCTGCAGTTGAAACTATTGCCTTTTGTTGCACTTTAACAAGAGATTGCAGGAGTTATTTGCTTCATACTGCAGTTGCTCCATTTGAGCTTTAACACAATATATGAGAATGCAAGATAGAGACAACCGTTAAGGAATCAGAGCTGCTGCATATCCACCTCTGGGCGTTGTGGGTCTCTGCTGGACCATAGCCAGCCTTCACTCTGAGCCGCACTGGATGGCGTCGGGTCCTTCTCCTTTTCTTCAATTGGATCACTGTCATCAAGTAGGTTGCGTTGAGCACAGGCTCCAAAATTCAATACTCCTTCTCCCTAGAGACTAATAGATGCAATTGATTAATGAACACCAGGAAAATATAGTAGACTTTCCACTCACACACAGAAAGTTAAAGTTATGCCCTAGAACTGCATCTGTCTAATTAGCACATCAACGAAAATCTCTGATGTGCTTCCTTCAGTTGGCATGGGTGATGGCCAAAGGGCATTGATTCATTGTTGAAGTACAAATTGAGTTTAATCAGCATACAAGATTACAAATTGCAGAAGTGTCTGATAAGATTTCACGAATGTGTGCAAGCTCTGTGGGATTGAAATGTTAAGTATCAGGACTGGCATCTGGGTGTGAGTTGCCTCAGTTGCAAGGCTGGATCAGCGAAAATTTAATTAGACAGATGCAGTTCTAGGGCATAACTTTAGCTTTCTGTGTGTGAGTGGAAAGTCATATTTTCCTGGTGTTCATTAATCAATTGCATCTATTAGTCTCTAGGGAGAAGGAGTATTGAATTTTGGAGCCTGTGCTCAATGCAACCTACTTGATGACAGTGATCCAACTGAAGAAAAGGAGAAGGACCTGACGCCATCCAGCGCGGCTCAGAGCGAAGGCTGGCTATGGTCCAGCAGAGACCCACAACACCCAGAGGATGAGGAGGTTAAATCCATCCCATGGGTCTAATCAAGGATCTATCAAGGGAGACTTTCCTATCTGGAGCTGACTGACAGACAATTCTGTGCTCATCTGTGTCAAGAAAGGTGGTGGATCACATCTGCCACATTCTGTGGGAGGATCTAATACCCCTGGATTGGGACGACCCTTAATGTCACTGCTGCTCTCAATTTATTTTGCCTGTGAATCATTCCAGGAAATATACTGCAGGAAAATATGAAATTATGCACTTTGATAGGAAAAATAAAGGAGCTGAATATTATTTAAATAGAGAATTATTTGGGTGGCACAGTAGTTAACACTGCTGCTTCACAGCTCCAGGGACCTGGGTTCGATTCCTGGCTCGAGTCACTGTTTGTGTGGCATTTGCACATTCTCCTCATGTCTGCCTGGGTTTTCTCCAGATGCTTTGGTTTCCTCCCACAGTCCATAGATGTGAGGGTTGGGTTGATTGGCCATGCTAGAATTGCCCCTTACTGTCCTGAGATACATAGGTTAGAGGGAATTAGAGGGTAACTACATAGGACTATGTGGGGTAGGGCTTGGGTGAGATTGTGGTTGATGCAGACTCAATGGGCCAAACGGCTTCTTTCTGCACTGTTGGGCTTCTATGATTTTATCAGAAAGACTGCAGAAAACTGCAGCACAGAGTGATAAGAGGTCCTCGTGCATTAATCACAAAAAAATTAGCATGCAAGTTCAGCAGTACATAGGAAAGATAAATGGAATGTTAATCTTTATTTGAAAGCGAATAGACTATAAAAATAGGGAAGTCTTGCTAAAACTACACAAGGCACTAGTTAGACCAGAGATCTCCAAACTACGGCCCATGGGCACATCCAGTCTGCAGCAGGCCGCATCCAGATAGGAGTTTGGAGACTTCTGGGTTAAATCATTGGATATTGTGAACAGTTTTGCTCTGCTTATCTGTGGACTGCTCCGTAGGCAGGCAACAGAAGGTTTACTCAGTTGATCTCTGGTATGGAGCAATTTTCTTATGAGAAGAGGTTGAGTAGATTTAGGATATTGAGAGGCAATCTAATTGAGACACATAGGATTGCGGGGGCTTGATGGGTTAGATGCTGAGAGGTTGTTTCCCCTTGTGGGAGAATCTTAAACTAGAGGGGATATTCTCAGACTTAGGGGTCACCTATTTCAGACAGAGATTTCTTCTCCGAAGGTAGTATATCTGTGGAATTATCTACCACAGAGCTGTAGAAGCTGTCTTGTTATGTATGTTAAAGGCTGAGATAGATTTTTAGTCGGTAAGGGAATCAAGGGCTAAGGCGGGAAAATGGTGGAATTGAGGACGATCATATCCGATCAGTTATGATCTCAATGAATGGCAGAATAGACTTAATGGGCCAAATGATCTACTTCTCTCCTACATCTTATGAATCTACAGGAGATCTATATGGTGGTATCTTAGTTATTAGTACATAAAGTACGAAAGGAGATGACCTCTAATGTAAGGCTCATCATTGTGTGAACTTCGCTCACTGAATCTAGCCAGGTTGATAAATTGATGGGGTCTGCAGCTATCTCAGGTTTCATGGTGTAGAGAGTGCAATTGATTGCACACACATAGTATTGAGAACTCCATAGCACTAGCCCCTGATGTCCTTGAACAGGAAAAGGTTCCATTCCATTAACATTTAGTTGTGCAATCATCAGAAATGCATCAGGTAATTTTGTGCCAGGTGTCCTAGGAGTTGCTATGACTCATAAATCCAGAGTTATTATCAAGTGCCTGTCATATTTGAAGGACATCAGGGAATCCTGGGTGGCTACTTGGGGATAAGGGTACCCACTCAAATGATGGCCCATAATACCAGACAGAATCCTCTGCGTCACTTGGAGGAGTGATACAAATGATACCAAAGGCATCATCATCAAGTAAAGCATTGGCATTCTGAAGATGTGCTTCTGATGTTTGGACCAGTCATGCAGCCTCTGCAGTGCTCTCCATAGAGGGAGGGCTCCAACTTGCATTGGATGTTCTGCTGTAAGCAGATGAATCCTTCTTCTTAGCCTGTAGGGCTATTGCTGTTGGAGTCACCTGGGTGGATGGACCCAAGATCTCCAGCTGCTGGTCCTCCTTTCTTTATATGGCTGAAGGCCCCTACCTGATTCCGAGGAGAAGAGACATCTGGAAGGAATGAAGATGCCCTACCTCGCCTAGCCAGTGATGGATTCCACCAACGGCTACAGGAATGGAGTACAAATCCCGAGTCCGCGAGATGTTCCCTATGATCCTCAGAGTACTATATAACAATGACCCCGTGGGGTATGTGTGTCTGAGTTGGTGGAAGGTACATGATCTTCTTGCAAATGCTCCTCTGCTTTTTTTCTCTGTAGTGGCCTTGAGGCTAAGGCTTAGGTTGGTTCTGGAGGTTTGTCTAAATCTGCTGGTGCCTGTAAAAGAGCAAAGCTAAATTTTCTTTATAAGCAAGCATTGCACGAATGCATTGGATGTGGCCCACTCATGAGGGGATCATCTATGATGGCTTACTGAAGAGAGGCTGATCTGATCTTTCTCTGTCCTTGTTCCCCGAGTCAGGGATCTCTCACTCTTGTTGCGGACAAGCTTGGCCTCCTTTAAGACAATTGGATGGAATATGATGAGATAGAGGAGAAGCTGAGAATCATGCATATATGCCTGTTTCTGCTGAGGGTGGGATTGGTGCACTATGATAGATGAGATTCCGGTGATGCTAAAGTGCTTGTGAGACAACTAGTGGCAATATGTCTTCTGTTAGTATTGTGTGAGATCCCTTTGAGTGCATGATGCCATTAATGGATTGAGATTGGAGGGAGCTGAATGTCGAGTTATTGTCATGGAGCAGATGAGATTTTCATCCTTTTCCTGCACTATATGATGTTTCTTGGGCAAAAAAGACTTTTAGCATGTCCAAAGGGAGCAATTCAGCTGCAGCCCTAGAGAAATGTAGGAAGTGCAGGAGGGAACTTAAGAAAACAAACAGAAGAGCAAAACGAGCAGGATTAAGTAGAATCCTAAGATATTTTATGAATATGTTAAGGGAAAGAGATTAACCAAGGAAAGAGTAGAGCCCATTAGAGGCCAAGGGGGGAAGCTGCAGGATATTGGAAGGCTGTTAAATGAATACTTCTCTTCAATCTTCACTCAGAAAAAGGAGAACGTAGATGCAGAATACAGCAACTTGCACTATACGACATGGGAAATAGAGAGGTGCTGGGGTTCAGTGCGAAAATCATTTGGCCTGGTAGAATTGCATCCCAGGCTGCTGTGTGAGGCGAGGCAGGAAATTGCAGGTGCTCTGACACAAATTTTTAGTTCCTCTCTGACCACAGGGGAAAATGCCAGATGACTGGAGAATAGCTAATGTGATTCCACCTTTCAAGAAGGGTGATGGAGATGAAGTGGGAAATTACAGACCAGTGATTCTCATGTCAGTGAAACTATTGGAGAGAATTCTGAAGGAGAGAATTAATACCCACTTGGAAAAGCATAGATTAAGTAGGGCAGTTGGCATGGATTTGTCAGAGAGAGATCATACCTAACAAATTTGAGACAATTTTTTGAAAATGTGATTGAAAGAAATTCAGTTGATATCGTTTATCTGGATTTTGGCAAAGCTTTTGACAAGGTCCCACATGGGAGACTAGTTGAGAAGGTTAAAGCTCATGGAATTCAGGGAAACTTGGCAAGATAGATCAGAAACTGGCTTTGTAATAGGACACAAAGGGTAGTGGTAGAAAGCTGTTGAATAACTAGAAGCTGGTGTCCAGTGGTGTACCACAAGAATAAATACTGTTTGTTATGTATACAAACAAAGTAAATGAAAATAAGGGGGGGAATGTTGAGCAAGTTTACAGATGGCACCAATGTTGGTGGAGTTACTAGTGAAAAAGATGGTCGTAGATTACAGAAAAATACAGATGGATTGGTCAGATGGGCAGAGTAATGGGAGATTAATATTTAACCCTGATAAGTGTCAGATGATGCAATTTGGAAGAAGAAACAAACTGATGAAGGACAGGAAAACGGGAAGCTCAGAGAAACAGATTGATTTTGTGGTTCTTATTCATAGATCCTTGAATCTTGAATCATAGAATCCTGATAGTGCAGAAGGAGGCCATTTGGCCCATTGAGCCTGCACTGACAACAATCCCAGCCAGGTCTTATCCTTATAACTCTACATATTTACCCTGCAATTTAGCATAACCAGTCAACCTAACCCATACATCTTTGGAGTGTGGGAGGAAACCGGAGCACTCTGAGGAAACCTACGTGGATATGAGGAGAATTTCGGAGCCGAGATGTCATGTTGCAACTGTACAAAACTCTGGTGCAGCTGCACTTGGAGTATTTTGTACAGTTTTGGTCGCCACATTATAAGAAAGATGTGGAGGCATTGGAAAGGGTGCAGAGGAGGTTTACCAGGATGTTGCCTGGTACGATGGGTATGAGGAAAGGCTAAGGGACTTTCATTAGGAAGTTACTTTCATTAGAGAGAAGAAGGCTAAGAGATGACTTAATTGAGACATATAAGATGATCAGAGGGTTAGATAGGGTGGATAGTGAGAGCCTTTTTCCTCAGATGGAGATGGATAACATGAGGGGACATAGCTTTAAATTAAGGGGTGGTAGTTATAGGATGGATGTTAGAGGTGGGGCTGTTTACTCAGAGGGTAGTAAGGGCGTGGAATGCCCTGCCTGCAGCGGTTGTGGACTTGTCAAGTTTAAGGGCGTTCAAATGGTCAGTGGATAGGCATATGGATAGCATTGGAATAGTTTAGGATAGAGGGTCATAAAATTGGTTACATTGGTCGGCGCAACATCGAGGACCGAAGAGTCTGTACTGCGCTGTAATGTTCTATGTTCTGTGTTCTATATTCTATGTTAATGTGCAACTCAAAATGGAGAGTAACTGAGCCAGAGTTCAACCTGGGACGCAGAAGCTCTGAGGCAGCAGTGCTAACTACTGTGTCACAGTGTCACCCTGCAGTGCAACCAGCAGAGCACATGAGTAGGATAGTTAAGAGGGCATATGGCTCACTTGCTTTCATCAGTCATGGTATAGAGTATAAGAGCAAGGAGGTTAATGGTGGAGTTATACAGAGCATTGGTTAGGCCCCACCTGGAATACTGTGTGCAGTTCTGGTCCTCTCACTATAGGAAGGATGTGATAGCATGAGAGGGGGATACAGAGGAGGTGCACCAGGATCTGAACTGGTGGATGCCTGGGATGGAACATTTGAAGTATAAGGAAAGACCAAGTAGACTTGGATTGTTTTCTTTAGTGCAAAGACTGCTGATGGGGGACATGATTGAGGTGCATAAGGTTGTGAGGAGTATGGACAGGGTGAGTAGCGAGCACCTGTTCCCTTGTTGAGGAGAGGGCATAGTTTTAGGGTAAGGGACAGAAGAATCAGAGGAGATTTGAGAAAAATATTTTCACTCAGAGCGTGGTGAGAAATGGAATGCACTGCAACTTATTGGAAGCCGGAAACCTTACAACGGTTAGGGATATTTGGATGTGCATTTGAAACATCATTACATTCAAAGATATGGGACAAGTGCAGGAAAATGGGATTGGCACATTTTCAATGGTAATTAATGTCAGTGCAGACTCGATGGGCTGAAGGGTCTTTTCTGCACTGTGAAACTTATGAGACCTACTGAAGCAGGACCTGGAGTGAAATCCAAAAGGTGGTTGTTGGGTGGCAGGTTACAGCAGTAAGCACATTACTGCTTCTAGGCGATCTTGCCAGAGGTGGAGAAGCAAAGGAAATGGCTATCTGCCAGCAGGATTGGTGGCTAATTAGGGTCAGATTGGGAAGTGCTGGGATTTTACCAGTGACGGATGGCCACCATGCTGTGGGTGAAAGTGTGGTCCCTCTCTGAGGGCAGGATCCTCCCTCTGTCCTCTTTGCAATGATGGTCTCACAGCTGCAGCCAAAAATAATTTTAATAATTTCACACATTTTCCAAGAACACTTTCACTTTCCCGATGAGGCTACCAGTAGAACGTTGTTGTGGACTCTGTCATGGGACCTACTGACGATCTGTTTCCTATGTCGCTGGGGACTGTGCTTCTGGAAGTGGCTTATGGTAAGATTGCACAAATGGGCAGCTAGTGGGATCAGGACCTGCTTTTGATCCCAACCTCAAATAAAGACATTCATATTTTGCCATTCAGTACAGTAGAGGTAAAATGCTGCTTTGTCAAACATGCTTTCCTAGATATGTTACTTGCAGGTGAGATGTTACACCAAGATCTCTGCTTGAAAAGCTATAAACTGTCACTTTTGAGGAGGAGTAGGAGACTTTTCTAAATACCCTGGCCAACATTTGTCCTTCAGTATTACTAAAAGCAAATTTAGTGTCTCACTTATCACGTTCATATTTTGGTACCTTCTTTCATAGACATTCACTGCTGGGCTTGCCTGGCGATCACATTTCAATGAAACATAATTTGAGGTAAAACTCTTCAGAAGCACTGTATTAATGAAAGATGCTGTATAAATTTACATTTTTTTAATTAAAATCGACTAAGTTTTCAATTTAAAATGGTAGAATTGCTAATCACAGAATTGTTACAGCACAGAAGGAGGCCATTATATTTGCATTAGCTTTCCAAATGAGCAATTCACTTTGTGCCATTTTCTCCACCTTCTCATGGTAACCTTGTATATTTTTCCTATTCAGGTCAGAGCCTAATCCTCCTTTGTCTCAATTGAACTGCACTCTCAGAAAGGATATTACTCACTGCATGAAAATATTTTTCCTCATATCACTTCTTTGCTTCTTTTTGCAAATTACCTTAAATCTGTGCTCTCTCATTCTTAATCTCTTCATCCACGGGTACAGTTTCTCCTTATCTATGCTCTCCAGCCCCCTCCTGACATTGAATACTTATATTAAATCTTCTTATGGCCACCTTTTCTCCAAGGAAAATAGCCCCAACTCATCCAATCTATCTTCATAACAGGTGTTCGTTATCTGTAGAATCATTCTTGTGAAACTTTCCTGCACTGTCCCCAATGTATAAAGTGTGGTGCCCAGAACTGGGCACAACACTTGAACTAATGCTGAACTAGTTTGTTATACAAGTTCAGCATAATCTCCATGCTCTTGTACTCTATGCCCCTATTAATAATGCCTTCCTGCATTATTATCTTCTTCATCCCTTTCTCCCATATTTTTCTCTTCCTCCCTCAGTCTACTAACAGATTCTGTAAAATGAAAACATTTTTTCTGTTTCCTGACAGTTCTAGGAATAGCTCCACTGGTACCAACAAGAGACAGATTCTAATTTAAGAACATAGGAGATAGGAGTAGGAATAGGCCAGCAATAGTTCTTTCAAAACTGCTTTGATATTTGGTAAAATCATGGATATCTACTTGCCATCTTAATTCCTATCTACTTTCCAAAACTTCTGATTCTCTTGTATGTCAAAAATCTATCTAACTTAGCCTTGAATATATTCAATGACCCAGCCTTCATTACCCTCGAGAATAGTGAATTGTATAGATTTATGACCCTTTAATAGAAGAAATTCCCCTCATCACCATCTTAATTGGAAGACTCTTTATTCTGAAATGATACCCTCTGATTGTAGATTTTGCCATGAAAGGGATCATTCTTTCAGCATCTATCTTGTTAAATCCCTTCAGGATCTTGTGTGTTTCAATAAAATCACCTCTCATTTTTCTAAACTCCAATGAATATAGGCCCAACCTGCTCACCCTTTCCTTAGAAAGTAACTTCTTTACCCTGAAATCAGTTTAATGAAATTTCTCTGAACTGCCAACAACACAAGTATATTCTTCCTTACGTAAGGAGGCTGAACCTCTAAGCGGTAGTCTAGGTGCGATATATTTTAAATGTGGCGAGTTTAACATGGGTGCTGGCTATAAGAGTATGGCTTTGAATCTAACTCCTGTACTCTACAGACTTGTATTGAATTCTTGTTTGTATGTAGGTTAATTAGAGTTGGAGAACCCAAATTCTGGATTATGTAATGACCACATCAATATAAATGCAAAGTAAGGGTACCTGCAAAATGATTAGGTCAGATTTGTAATCAACTTGCTAATTTTTGTGCAGCTATGGTTAAACTGGGTCACAGAGAATCTTTCATAAATTCAGAATACCAATTCAGACAGCTGTTTCTGAATATTTGATTGGTAATATTCTAAACAAACTACTGTTCTGTTTACCCACAACTGAGGTATGCTATATAGAGTATAGGAATAATAACTGTAGAAATGGAATTAAATCTAATACTACAAAGAAATTGTAGCATAAAAACAGACTATTTAATCTAACTGGTTTGTACTGGTATTTATGCTTTTGCATTTAATATGATCAGCATATCCTTATATTTCTTTCTCCTTTATGATTTTCTTTTTCCATTTTTTCAATAAAACCACTGTTACATTATGTTTTGTTTTGTTGAATATATCACTGCAATTGCATAAATGTTAAGGAAAAAAGGCTAATTTTCAAGGAGAAATGTAATTTGACTGCTAGGAAGAAGTGTCCAGTAGCTGTGGGTTTGGAATGTCAGTGCTCGTTTTGCTGTTTAAAATATTTGCAAGGCTGAATTAATTCTTTAACATTTTGGTTCAGTTTTAAATGTCCCATAGATTGCAGAAGAATGTCTGTTTTGTGCATTAATTCAACATGATGCCTGCTTAGATCAATGACAGAGCATGTGGAGGCTCGAGAATGTTTATCTGTAGGGAGAGAGGAATAGATCATAGAGATTTGTTTTGGAGCCAACCATAGGCCTCTTCACTTTTGTAGCCCTTTGCATTCAAAAATCTCAGACTGTGCAATTCAGTTGTGTAATTTTCATTCCTTAACTGAAGCAAGCAACTTCATAAAAGTTGGAGATATGCCTCTTGAGATTGAAGAAGATTTAAGTTTTTCCAATATGTTCGACATCGTTTAAAATTGGCTCTGCGTTTTGCTCGTAATGGAAAAAACAGAGCATTTTATACAGACATCGAAATAGATGTAAAATGCCAGCCCTGGTGAATGTGTTTTTTAAAAATCGAAGTCTGTATAAGAGCAAGAGAGAAATTTATGTTATGTTTGATATTGTGTGTGTGTACTGTGGTTGGTTAGTGTTGGAAGGAAATTGTCATTGTTGTGTAATCTTTATTCATACCCCTTATTAGAACATGACTAAATTTGTTTCTTTTCTGGGTGTGTTCCTTCCATATTAAACAAAAAAGAAGACACAATAGTGACATTTGACCCATTTTGCCTAGTAATCTGTCGGTGGAAAAGTTTCTCCACATCTGGTTCTGATTTTAAAAAAATGCTTTGAGTTCATTTATGTATGGCAATGAAAATAGTATATTTGTAGTTAGTTAAATTAATTTTAATAAAATAAAAACATAGGACACCAAATTAAGATTTCTGCTAGGCATTTGACATATAAGCATCTCCAGAAGTTTTAAAATTTGGAACAGTCACAATTTTTTCAAAGCCAATTCTACTTCTAATTTTGATGCTGCAAAATCAGGGACAGATTACTGCATTGAGATAAATATAATGCAAATGAGTATAATATGAATTGCTGTCTGCTACTCCCACCCTGGAATTGACTCCTGTTTATTGTTAGTGGTTTTGCAGCAACCTTGGATTCCTGCTAGTAAGAAATTTTCAGATTTCTCCTGATGACAGCCTCAACCTCTGTGTATAGCTACAATGATGAGTAGCTTATTTTTAACTAGCAGGAATCTGCAAAAGATTTGTGGTAAACTTAGTATCTTTATTGCAACAGTATTTATTTCCCTATTTCACATAATTCCATCCTTCCTTAACCATTCCTTCGATCACTTTCGTATCTTCTCATCTCACCTCTTATTCCTGTGCCACCCATATCTAATTCCACTCCTCTCATTCCACCCTAGCCCCAACTCCACACCTCCCAGGCCAGTACAACACCCCCGCCCCGGACCTCATGTGTACCCATCCACCCGTCTTTCTGTGCTATGTCAATCTGGACCTGCACTATTTCTTCATGAGTTCGGTAACAAGTCAACAAGTCAGCCAGTAACCAAGATCAGGAAGTGACTAAATCTATGGGCCGCTAGCCAAGGCCGTGGAATGGCGAGATCTACAGCCCAGTAACATATGACGGAGAGCACCGAGTCTGTGAGCCAAAATTAGATGTAAAAATATATCAGGCTCCACCTATCAATCAATCTAAAAATGCAGACTGATAGAAACTATTATTGACTGTGAGGAGTTTCCTTAAGCTTTCATAAATTTTATGTTGGTTTTTATCATTTTCCTTTCTATTCAGTAAAGGAAGAACACTTTCTTATTTGATTATTTCTTGTCTTTTTTTTAATGTTGATGTGAAACAAATATGCGCATTAATACTTTCGTAATCCCCCTACATTTTGCTTTTTCCTTTAGCCTTATAGTCCCTTCTTGCTCCATTCTCTCTTCTCTCCACTGCTCCAATTACTTGTAATTTCTCCTCACTCCTCCTCATTTAACTTGCTTATCCCTCACCTTGCTTCTTCCTCCTTCCTTCACCTATCATTCTTTCACTCAAAAAAGCACACTTATCACAACATCTCCGTAAGCAATGTCAAGAGAGATTCCCTTTTATATTTAATAAAGGAAAAAAATTAACATATGCTAGGAATTAATTCAATGTTGTTTAATTCGTATCTAATAATTCTATTATAACTTATACTTCTATAACATGGAATCATAGCAACATTCAGTACGTCACATCATTTGCCCTGTCATGTCTGTGGTGGCTCTTTGGTTGCGTTTAGCTCTTCTTCCCCACTTTGATGCCAGGATTGGCAACAGTAAACTGCCTGTGATTTATAAAGTTTGAGCATGATCTCTGTTTTTTATATCCTATGCCTCTGTTTATCAAGGTAAACCTGATTCAGTACCCTGACACATTTTACTTGTCCAGTGCAGTCACAATGGGCTAAATGGTCACTTCTTACACTGTAACAATTTTGTGAATTAGCTGCAGTCTCAGTATTGACTATTCACAGCAAATTGATTACATGCGGAAATTTAAAAACTGTTGACATCCTACTTCATTAATTAATGCATTCCACAGCCTCGCAACTTGTTAATAAAATTTCTCCTGCTCTGTGTCTTAAATCGCTTGTGTTTAACTTTGCATGTATCTAGATCATTGGATATTGCGGTCAGGAATGAGCATCAGTCTTTTTATAAATAGACAATGCTGATCATTTAAAATAAAAGCAGAAAATAGACATACACTGTAAATTTAGCATCTGAGAAAGAATAGTTAAATGCTTTGGAACTACCTGATCACTGTACTGGTGAAGGTCATCACCCAGAACATCAGCCTATTTTCTCTTTTGACTCTGACTAATATGCTAGCATTTCCATCAATTGTCTTTCATCATGTGGTCATTAGTCTAATGTCACATGACATGGTCGAGCTTTTCTCAGAGAGCTAAATTTTCCCTGTGCATGCACCTCAATCAGTAATCCTGGAGAGATAAACTGTCTGGCCACACAGGTTTCGTTGTGCTTAAGTGCTACAATTTGCAGGATGATTTCTATCAGATGCACTGCCAAAAGTAAAAGAAGGAAGTAAAAATAATTTACTATTGATTTTATCAAACAATCTGCTCATGCTAAGTTTTGATTTAATTATGTACTGATTTCTGGTTGGATTTATACCCTGTTGTAGTCATGTGAAAGCACTGATCACATCTGAAATTTAACTGAAATTGAATGATTGAAGGATTAAACAGACCAAAGAAAATTTTAGTACTGTGAGCTCAGTTAGAAATTGTCTCAGCAATACAAACTCTTCATGTTATCTATTATAAAATTAGGATTCTGTGCATTTAAGAGTATATGATATGTGAACAACAGTATACATTTGATACTCAAGCTTGCACTGCCATTTAACATAATCATGGCTAATCTTCAGCCTCAACTCAACTTTTTGAGTCCAAGAGATTCAGCTATGTGCTGACCATCATGATTTGAAAAACTTGTAGCCACCGAGGCTACTTCTAGATCAAGGCCAATTGAATAAAAGCCTCTTCATTTTCAGGTTGCTGTTTCTCTTCCTTAGGGTGACTGTGCCATCCGTCAACACTGGGAAAAAAATATTTCGAATGATGCCTCAACTGTGAATCCACAGTAGCAGCTGCTATTCTCCAGGCTGTCATCTTGTGAATGTCTTCCATTGGTATCCCCAACATCTTGTAGTAGAAGCGCCATCAGTGGGAGAACTATAACAAGCAATCAAATGATTAAAAAAAAAATAAAATCTGTGGCCTTCAGCTGAGATCTTAAAGCTGGCAGATTTTCCTCATGTTGAGAATCGTTGGACCTATCCAGTGGATTTGGGAGGAAAACAAACTCTTCCCATCACACTCTGAACAAATTCAGGAATGTGATAGTTGTAAAGAAGGAAGACAAAACATACCATAAAAGCAGCAGACAGGGAAAATTGGAAAATCCTTACCTTCATTCTCCTAAATTGCTTGCAACCTGTGGCTAAGAAAATCCTGGTGGCTTTAGACCTTTCAGTGGTACCTCTAACATGGTTGTTCTTGTCAGACAAATCCAAGAAAAATGTTGAGAAAAACTGATAACTAGAAACTCTTCATTGCATTCGTCAGCTGAATTAAAGGATTTGATTCAGCAAACTGCAAAGCTCTGTGGATCGTGCTTTAAAATTTTGATGTCCAAGAAACTTCTTCACAATCCTACAATTGATATCACTTCAGCTGTGTGAGTAGGAGATCTGAAGTGGACTTCTTCAGAATCTGTACTGGGGTCAAGCAAGGCTGTGTGATAGCTCCTACATTAATTACAATCTACCTGGAAAGATCAACTGCCCTCTGATGTCACTATTAAATCCCATCGAGATAGAAAACTCTTCAATCTCTTTGCTTCTGTGCCAAAACTAAACTGACCTCCATAGATCTACAGTTTGCAGACCGATTGTCCACTCTGAACTGGATTTGCAAGTTACTCATGATCTCTTCAATTCTGTGTACAGGAAATTTGCCTGTCCTTGAAAGTTGTCAAAGCAAAATTCCTATATCAGTTCATACCTGACCAGCCAAATATTCCATCTCCCATGCACACTGGAAGGGAACTCTGGAATGGTATTTTTAATAATATTTTATTCAAGAAACATGTTTGCATTTCAAAGGCTGGATTGCACTGGCCACTTTCATCAAGAATTCATGTATAGTCTAAGTAGTCAAGTTAAAAATGGGACAATCTGGTAACAAAAATAGACAAACAAATTTAGCAGGATTAACAAGAGAGTGGACCGAATTTTTAAAAAAAGAATCTTGACTGTCTTGAGCACTTTCCATATTTTGATAACCAGCTCTCTCAAAATTGATAAGGAGATCCAACACCAAATCAGCTGTGCTGGTTCAGCCTTCCAAAATCTGACATTGAGTTTTTGACAGCAAAAAAACTCAAGTCAACACCCTTGCCATCCTATTAAACTGAAGAATGTTCCCATTTTGTTCCCTGGCAGTGGGCTGGAGTGCCACACTTAATTACCCAAAACTATACAATTACTGTCCAGGAGCCTGTCGTTTACTGCTAGCACAGCATAGTTAATGAGGGATTTTTGCACAATTAAACTTTGTTTTAGTTTGATATCACATGGAGGATGATGAGAGACACATGAAATTCTTTTTGAGTTTTGTTTAGTGACGCTTTGAGATTACTTTTGGCAGAAGAAAGTATTTTGAATAAGAGTCATGAACATCCTGAAGCAGATCACTTTCCTACACAGTCTTTTTTTTAACTGTATTAGATTTTTTTTCTAAAAGAATTAGTGAAGGAATTCTTGTTAATAGTTATGGGATTGTAGAAAAGAGCTTTTACTATTAGGAATTATAAACTTTTCCATAAGCACATCAGTTTGGTGTTTTTATTTTGTTTTTGGACATTGGTTCCCAAATTTAAATTAAGACAAATGTGAACAATTGACAGAACAGATTTAGCCCTCTCATTGTAGTGCAAACATATTGCTTGCAAGACAAGGCAACTATAAAATCAAACTTCAAACTTTTATGTGAAGGTAATTGATGATTTGGGAAGTGATGAGTATTGAATATGTGAAGAAGGAAAGGGTTTCAGAGCCCTATCCTATCCCTATCTTAATTATGCAATCTGAAATGGTAAATTGAATTACCTGTCTACACACTCAAGATACAAAGATAGCCAGACAAATCTTTAGCAAATCTTAACTACTCTTCTCAAGAAAGTGAAGTCTTGGCATCCAACGAGCTTTTGCAAGAAGGTTATTGCCCGCATTGTGGTTGCTCAAAATCTATTCCTGATTTTTCATATCTGTGTGTAAAGGAATTTTTCTTAGGAATCCTTTGAACCAATGCCCTTTTATCTGATGTCATGAATTAATTTGGAGTGATGTTCTAAATGCACTTCTTAAAATTAGAATTAGTATTATAGAATTGTTACAGCACAGGAGACTATTCAGCCCATCGTGTCTACAGCAGCCCTCTAAATTCACCTACTGTTATCTCTCCATTACCTTGCACATCCTCCTTTGTCAAATAAAGCCTTATTCCCTTTTGAGCTTAACTCCATGATACGTTCAGACAGCACATGCCAGACCTTAATCATCCTGTGTGCGGAAAAAGTATTTCCTCATATCTGAGGAAACTGAGACTCATTCCTAGTAATATTCCAGCTGAATCTATTTACATTGTGCCTTGAACAAAGCAAGAGGTCCCAAAACACTGAGCAGAAGTGTAGTCAAAAAAAATGGGTACCAGGCCTAGGAAACTATGTACGATTCTTCTCGCATTATAACCCTGACTAAACTTCGGAAGCATGTCATTGCTTGTAAAATGTTTTGAGATGTCCTGAAATGCGCTATAAATGCAGGACTTCCTTTATCAGAGGTCTGATTACCTTTTGATTTGCCAGGGTGCTAATATCTGGCCATCTGTCTTTCTCTGATGAACAGAGGCTTCATTTTACTTGCTCATGGTACTCAATGTGTAGGTCTGGTGAAGGTGGGTAGTGTTGTTAAGATATCTACCAATATCGAGCTGAATGGCTTCCTCCTGTTATTCATTCATCTTAATTCATTGATGGAATTGTGGAACATGATTTCATCCTGCTGCCCCACAATATTAAGTTTCCAGTCACTACAGAATGCGTGTTATGAGTGTTACCAAAGCAGAGCTTAGCTGATAGCTTGTGAAGTGAAGAATGTGGTGATGTTGGCATCCTTGGCAGATTGTTCACCTGGTTGCTTTGTATAATTTGGGAGGATCAGAGAGTAGGAAAACTAACTTTGTTTAAAAAAAAATCCAATTTTGTTTCTGTTTGGAAGAGGCATGGAGACATCATGCTTTGAAATCAAATATATCCAAAAGGAAATTGCTGCTTAATTGAAGAATGACCTAATAGTGCATTTAATTTTATTTATACATGTTGATGTGGGGTAATTACACAGGAATATATCATAGTTACAAAAGTTATTAATCATAAGCACAAAATTGTTTATTTTGGAGACTAAATCAACTTAGTTTTGTGTTATATTAGCCAAGAGAAATAAATTATAATTATAGTATGTTTCTTCATTTGATACTGTGGAATTAATGGATTGATGCTTTTTATTGTGGCCAAATTCCTTGACTTTTAAAATTCTTATTTAAATTTATTTGCTGCCAGATATATTGAAGACTTCTTGCTGTGGAATTGTATAGTAGCGGATCAACTTCCTAGAGAGGTATTTGTTTGGTCTACAGTATATCAGTGATTTTGGGAAGTCAAAATAGTATTCAAAAGTTGAGTTTTAAATCCCAGCATCACCATCCTTGATTATAAACATGCAAAACTCTCATTATACAAGTAGACAACTTCAGTGTCAGAATAGCAATAGGCCAGAGCTGATGCTGCATCATAGATGGCATGCACGTGGTTCCTGCGGTTTCCTGAGTGATACGTTTCATATAATACATTTGAGACAGATTATTTTACATTCAGTGTAATCAAACAGACTGGGTTAATTAGTGATCTTATAAGGAAGGTCCTCTAAGGAAGAGTATTCCTAATGGAACAGAGTTTTATTTGAATTGAAGAGAAATATAATTAAGATAGAAGCTCTGGTTTTAACTGTGCAATTGGTTTGTTTAAATTTATGAGGGATGAGTTAGTTGAGGTATATTAAAAGATATGATTGTACATTAGCAATGATGAACATTAAAACAAGTACAATTCTTGATGAACACATGTTCCGTTGAGCAAAAATTACCTAAAGAGTGGTGCAATCAAGATGGTGGTATTAATTTAAAAAAAAACTTATAATGTTGCCAAAAATATTGGTAAATTTGAGGATTGCGAGATTTTAGAAATTGGCAAATGAATAACAACAATTAACAGAGGAAAAAATGAATTATGATAGCAAGAAATATAGACCAAGAAAGGCCATTTGGCCCCTCAAGCCTGTTCCGCACAAAACTCTGAAGATTTTGTCTTTTTGTCTAGATGTAATGAAGGTTCACAAATATGTTTCACGTGAATACAGTAAACACCATTTGACATACAGTTAACACACTTGATTGATTCCTGGGTTGTGAGGGCCTTCCCTTAACAAACCTACATTCTCTTCTATTTAGTAGAATGAGATGTGATCTAATTGAAATTATAACAGCTTCGTAAAAGGCAAGAGATTAGTAAAAGTGGGTGTCATGGGGGAAGAGATGGGAGAAATGAAAATAGCAAACAAAGCCATAATAGAAATGTAAAATATTTTACTTGTTTCATGAAGTGTTATGGGAGCATATATCAAGGATAATGCAATAATTGTGAGTGACAGGAAATAGCGGAGAACCAAGGATGAAATGAATGTGAAGAAGTTAAAGTATTAATAAAGAAAATAGAGAAATTAGTAGTGTTGAAAGCTGGTAATTCCCTCGATCTGAAAACTTATATCCTAGGTTTAAAAGGAAATGGCCGCAAAGATAATGGATGCATTGATTTTAATTTTCCAGAATTCTCCAAATTCTAGAACGGACTTCATGATGATGGTATTTGTGATGCCACAATTCAAGAAAGGAGGAAAAGAGAAAACAGAATAAGCTAGTTACCATTGAATCATAGAATCCCTACATTGTGGAAGAAGACTATTCGGCCCATCAAGTCTATGCCGACAACAATCCCACCCATACCCTATTCCTATAACTCTGCATGTTTATCTTGATGAATCAGTTCTGGTCGCCTTACTACCAGAAGGACATAGAGACTCTGGAGAGAGTGCAGAGGAGGTTTAGCAGGATGCTGCCTGGCATGGAATTCTGAGTTACAGGAGAGGTTGGGCAAATTGGGGCTGTTTTCCTTAGAAAGACATAGACTTAGAGGAGATCTAATAGAGGTGTACAAAATTATGAGGGGTATAGATAGAGTAAACAGGATTAAGCTTTTTCCTAGGATGGACTCAAATAGCATGAGAGGTCACGGGCTTAGGGTGAGGGGGGGTAAGGTATAATTTGGATGCTAGAGGGAGTTTTTTCACACAGAGGGTGGTGGGGGGGTATGGAATGTGCTGCCAAGTAAAGTGGAGGAGGCAGGCACTCTGGAGTTATTTAAGAAATACTTAGATGGGCACATGAACAGAATGGGAATGGAGGGGTATAGAAAACTGATTTAAAATAGGGATCGTGAGCCTTGGGAGTCCCTGGGAAGTGTGTAAATAGACGATGATATTGATGTACTTGTTTTTATCCCACAGGTGCTTTGGTCCGCCTTGTTGTCTAACAAGGGGCATACACACGATGGGTCGTGAGAGAGCTGCTCTTGGATTTTGAGAGTATCCTAGTGCTTCACGTCTTTAGTGTATGCTTGACCTGGACCATTTGATGGGCAACATTACAGCTCACTGACTATTGCTGTGCTGTGCAGATATGTGGATTTGGGCCTGTGTCTGTGGGAGTTTGCACATTCTCCCAGTGCTTGCATGGGTTTTTTCCGGGTGATCCGGTTTCCTTCCACATCCCAAAAATATGCTGTTAGGCTAATTGGCAAAACAAATTCTCTCTAAATTGTCTCAAATTTGGTTTTTAATCCAAAGATCTATAAACATAGGCAGGGATCATGGGTAGAGGTGGGAATATCAAGGTGGCGGCACGGGCTCGTTGGGCTGAAGGGCCTGTTTCCTGTGCTGTTTTGTTCTTTGTTCTTCTTTGTTCTAAGGGGCAATTTAGCAAGGCCAATCAACCTGACTTGCACACCTTTTGACACTTACCCTGACATCAGCTAGGAATATGAATCCATAGGACCCCTACAGTGTCAAAGAAAATCATTTAGCCCATCGAATCTACACCAACTCTCCAAAAAAGCATTATATCGAGAGGATATGGGGTGGCACGGTGGCATAGTGGTTAGCATTGCTGCCTCATAGATCCAGAGACCTGGGTTCAGTTCCCAGCTTAGGTCACTATTTGTGTGAAGTTTGCACATACTCCCAGTGTCTGTATGGGTTTCCTCTGGGTACTCCAGTTTCCTCCCAAAGTCCAAAGATGTGTGGGTTAAGTGGTTGGCCATGCTAAATTGTCCCTTAGTGTCTGAGGATAAGTAGGTTAGAGCGATAGGTAGGGTGAATACGTGGGATTGCGGGGATTGTGCCTGAGTGGGATTGTTGTTGGTGCAGACTGAATGGGTCAAATGGCCTCCTTCTGTATTATAGGGTTTATATAATACAACTAGCAGGTTAGATGAGGGGAAATCAGTGGATAGAGTATATTTAGGTTTTATAAAGGCTTTTTATAAAGTGTAGTGCAGAAGGCAATTGCACAAAAGTATGGCATTAAGAGATATTAGCATGGATTGAGAATTGGTTAATGGACAGAAGGGACAGTAGTAATCATTATTAGGTTGATAGTTTATAAATATTGTGGTATCACAATTGTTAATGTTTGGGTTTCAATTATCTATAATCTATAATCGATGACTTGAATATAATGTATTCAAATTTTCTGACGATCCAAGTGAGGTGGGAAAGTAAGTTGTGGAGCAGGCGCAAATCAGCTGTAAAACGATATAGGCAGGTTGTGAATTGGTGAAAAGGTGGTAGATTGAATATAACACAATAACTATGAAATTATCCACTTCGATAATAAAACAAGAAGCAGAAATTTTTTAAAAGATAGGAGACTGGAAAATGCCCCTCGCCCCCTCCCAACAACCAGTGTCCCTATGAGTCCAGACGCTGGAAACTCGACAAATCCCTGATATCATGCTCCACCTCAGTGGGCTGCTAACTGTCATTAATCCTCACTGGCAGGCATGGAGGGCATATGTGGGCTGCCAGAATCATATATACGAGTGCATCCATGTTGCAATCTGGTGCAGTGACTTCCAGGAATGACTTGCTGTTAAGACAGAGGCGCCCTTGTAACTAGCACGAGATGGGTGGCCATTGTAAGGTGCACTGTAGAATGTAAGGAGCCATGTTAACAACTGCAAAAATTCCTTGATTGGGGCAACAGCTACCAGATCTGCTTCATGTTATTTATTACTGTTACTGGGGCCTGGGACGGAATGTCAGCGGAAACTAGAGAGTCTGCAAGCAAACAGTTGGTAGGGTAACCAGAGCGACAGCTGGGAGTCAATCTTATCTAGCAGATGGAATGCGCACGCGCAACATTAGCCCCAAGTTAGCAGCGATTCCCAACCTGAGAACCGCCATATCTATAAGAATTGCTGCAAGTTCCCCACCCCACCACATACCGTGGCAACTGGTGAGACTCCCCCACCCTGTAGGTTGGTGCTCAAAGATACTCACTATCTAGTTCCCCTTCGCCTTTGCTGTGCCTGACCCACACTTTCATAGAGCTAGAATGATTCATACTGGCATGACATCATGCTGGAGAGATGGGAAACATTCAGGATGGTGGGGGAGGGGAGGGGAGGGTGTGGTGGGGGCGGGGAGACTCTAGTATGCTGACCTCACTAATATGGTAATCTATTCAATTCATGCCAGTAAATTTCATGCCCATTTTGGGCAATTGAAGGCACAGCCACCAATGTAGAGTTGATTAAAATTGGCAACGGCCGGACTGATGGAATACAGATCTCAAAGGAAGAAATGGAGTAGGTTCCAGAAAATGGGATGGATAACATTATGGAGAGATTTAAACACAAGGATGCAAATTTTTAAATTGAAACATGGCTTAACCACAAGATGTGCAAGTTAGGTGAATTGGTCATGCTTAGTTGACCCTTACTGTCCCAAGGACAGCTTAGCGGAGTTAGTGAGGTAAATATATGGGGTTTACAGGATAGGGCCTGCATAAAATGCTCTTTTTCAGAGCATCAGTGCCTACTCAAGCCTCCTTTTACCCCATAAGATTCTATGATTCTATGAATCAGGGGCTACATTTAGATACAACAAGCAGTTAGGAAGAGAAATAGTAATTTTTAGCAGAGTAAGGGAGTCAAAGTATAACAGTAAGGAAATATTGCTGCAATAGTCTAAATTTTTGGTGAGAGTGAAGTACATATGGATTAGGAACAGGAATATCACCTACTTGTGGTAATATGTAGTTCATGGTACATGCTTATCGCTCTATTGCCTGCCGACACTGGCAAATCAGACCACAAGACTGTGCTCCTGCTCTTGGCTTTCAAACAAAAGAATCCGATAAAGAAAATCGTACAATGTTGATCTGAGGAGCTGGATGATCTCCTTTGGGACTGCTTTGAGTCAGTGGACTGGTCAGTATTTATAAACTCAGAGATCAACCTGATACACTCTAGTGTAGTAGACCTCATTTGCATGTAGAAATCTGTGTGTTTCCCATGGGAAACCATGATGAACAGGAATGTCTACCACTAGCTGAAGTCCAGGTCTGAGGCGCAACACGTTCCCAGCAGATGCCATCTCCCTTGCTCAACCCTGAAAACCAGGATAACAAAGACACTAATGTTAGGTGCCTCTTTATTGTTTGCAGCTTAGTCTTCAACTCCATTATTTGTACGATACTCATCTCCAAACTCGTGGCCAGGACTGAGTTCCTCTCTTTGTGACTGAATCCTAGATTTCCTAATCCACAGACTATAATCAGTAAGGATAGGCAACACCTCCTTCGTGATGATCCTCAACACTCTGCCCCACAAGGTTGTTTCCACACCTATGACCGTGTGGTCAAATTCCTCTCCAGTTTGATTTTTAAGTTTGCTAATGATCACCATAGTGGATTGAATCTCAAACAATAATGAGATAAAGGAAAGGGATAGAGAATCTGGTGAACTGGTGCAACAACAATAATCTCTCCTTCAATGTTAGTAAAATGAAAGAGATAATTATTGAGTTTGTGGTGGAGGACATGCCCCTGTCCACGTCAATGGGAATGAAGTGGAAATGGAAATGAAACTTCAAGTTTCTAGGTGTTCCAGATTACCAACAACCTGTCTGGGTCGCCCTATGGTCACACTACAATTAAGAAAGCCCATCAAGGCCTCTACTTTCTCAGAAGGCTAAGGAAATTTGGCATGCCCAACTCTGTCCACAGATTAACCATAGAAAACATCCTTTCTGGTTGCATCACAGCTTGACATGGCTCATGTCTGTTCTATCCAAGACTACAGGAAACTAGAAAGGATTGTGAACGAAGCCCAGTCCAACATGCAAACCAGCTTCCCATCCATTGACTCTGTCTACACTTCCCATTGCCTTGGAAAAGCAGCTAGCATAATCATAAGGACTCTATGCACCCCGAACATACTCTCTTCCACTTCCTTCAGTTGAGAAAAAATACAATAGTCTGAGGTTGCATACCAATAGCTTCCTCAGACTTTTGAATGATCTACCCCAGAGGAGGCATCCCAGAACATCAAGGGTAGGGCAACAGCTAAGGTAGAGAGTGCAAGGGAGGGGGATCTAAATGCCCCGGAGGACGGTAGGAGTGAGGGATGTGAGATAGTGGTGGGGGATGAGAAGGTCAAGGGGATCGACAGGCGGTTCTGTGGGCAAAAGCGGGACTCCAGGATGATAGTCTGCCTCCCTGGAGCAGGGGTCCAGGATGTTACGGAGAGGGTAGAGGGAATTTTGAAGGGTGGAGGGGCTAAGGCTGATGTAATAGTCCACGTGGGAGAGAAGGATGTAGGAACAAAGTGCAGAGGGGACATACGTATGCAGTTCAGGGAGTTGGGGGCCCGGCTGAAGTGTAGGGCCTCCAGGGTGGCATTCTCTGGGCTGCTGCCAATGCCTGGGAATGACAGGGTTAGGAACAACGAGGTGCTCCAACTGAATGCGTGGTTGAGGGATTGGAGTAGGGTGGAGGGATTCAGATTCTTAGACCATTGGGAAGTCTTCAGGAGGGAGGGGCATCTATACAAGAGGGACGGGGAACAGTTGCCTGGGAAGGGCACCCATATTTTAGCTGGGAGGTTAGCTGGAGTTTTTTGGCAGGGTTTAAATTAATATGGAGATAGAGGGAACTGGGAGTGGGAGAGAGATTGGTGACAGGGTAACTCCGGAGAGTAGGAGGGAAGATCAGAGTGTGCCTGAGGGCCTTCAGTGCATGTGTTTTAATGCGAGGAGTGTGACTGGCAAAACAGATGAACTGAAGGCAATAATGTTCGAGAGGAAGTTAGAAGTGGTGGTAGTGACTGAGACGTGGCTAAAGAAAGGGCAGGACTGGCAATTGAATATTCCAGGGTATAAGTGTTTTAGGCATGATAGAGGTGGTTTGAGGAGAGGAGGGGGAGTGGCGTTATTAGTTAAGGATCACATCATAGCAGTGCAGAAGGAGGGTGGTATGGCTGAGTTAGGAATTGAGTCACTATGGGGGGAGTTGAGGAATAGGAAGGGAGAGGTTACTATGTTGGGTGTGTACTACAGACCGCCCAACAGTCCGCGTGCCGTGGAAGAAGGGATATGTAAGGAAATTTTAGATAAGTGTAGGAAGAATAGGGTAGTTGTAATGGGAGATTTCAATTTCCCTGGGGTAGATTGGAAGGTGCCGAGAGCGGAAGGTGCGGACGGGGAGGCATTTGTACAGTGTGTTTTAGAAGGGTCCTTGGAGCAGTATGTGGATAGCCCGACTAGAGAGGGGGCTATACTGGATCTGGTTCTGGGGAATGAGCCAGAGCAGGTAGTTGAAGTTGTAGTAGGAGAGCATGTGTCTAATAGTGACCACAACTCTGTCTGCTTTAGGGTATTAATGGAAAAAGATGAAGCCTGCCCTAAGGGGAGGGTGTTAAACTGGAGGAGGGCTAGATACAGCCGGATTAGTCAGGATCTTAGGGATACCGACTGGGATGAGCTGTTCGAGGGTAGGTCGACACTGCACATGTGGGAGCCTTTCAAGAGAAACCTAAAATGTTTGCAGGAAAGACACGTGCCGGTAAGGAGGAAGGATGGGAAGGGTAGGATTAGAGAACCGTGGGTTACTAGGGATGTTGAGGACTTGGTCAGGAAGAAGCGGGAGGCGTACGTTAGATCCAGGCAATTGGGGACAGAGGCAGTGCTTGAAAAATATAGAGAGTGTAGACGGGATCTTAAAAGGGGTGTCAGAAAGGCAAAAAGGGGCCACAAAATGGCTTTGGCAGGTAGGATTAAGGAAAATCCTAAAGCATTTTACTCCTATGTAAGGAGCAAAAGGATGGTTAGAGGGAAGATTCGACTTCTCAGGGACAGAGGAGGGGAACTATGCTTAGAGCCTGAGGGAATGGGGGAGATCCTGAATGAATACTTTGCGTCGGTATTCATGCAGGAGAGGGGCCTGATGTCTGATGCCGGCTTTGAGGATTTTGAGGACCCGTTAAAGGAAATAATCATTACAAGGGACGAAGTGTTGGGGCTTTTAGGTAGCATAAAGATTTATAAAGCTCTGGGGCCTGATGGTATTTATCCCAGGCTGCTAAGGGAGGTGAGAGATGACATTGCTGGGCCTCTGATGCAAATCTTTGTCTCTTCTTTGGACACAGGTGAGGTCCCAGAGGACTGGAGGATTGCAAATGTAGTACCGTTATTTAAAAAGGGTCAGAGGGATAATCCAGGGAACTATAGGCCGGTGAGCTTGACTTCAGTTATAGGTAAGCTAATGGAGAGGATCCTCAGGGACAGGATGTATGAGCTTCTGGAGCGCTGCGATCAGATCAGGGATATGCAGCATGGCTTCGTTAAGGGGAGGTCGTGCCTTACGAATCTAGTGGAATTTTTTGAAGAGGTGACAAAAACGGTTGATGAAGGACAAGCCATTGATGTCGTCTACTTGGATTTCAGTAAGGCATTTGACAAGGTTCCCCATGGTAGGCTGATAAAAAAGGTGAAGGCGCATGGGATACAGGGCCAGGTATGTAGATGGGTTGAGAACTGGCTTGGGAGGAGGAGACAGCGGGTAGTAGTGGAAGGCTCTTTTCCAACTGGAGGTCAGTCACTAGTGGTGTGCCACAGGGCTCAGTACTAGGACCTCTTCTATTTGTGATTTATATAAATGACTTGGAAGAGAGGGTAGGTGGTGTGATCAGCAAATTTGCTGATGACACTAAGATACTTGGATTGGCGGGGACTGAGGAGCAGTGCCAGGCAATACAACAGGACATAGATAGGCTGGTAGATTGGGCAAATAGATGGCAAATGGAATTTAATCCAGATAAATGCGAGGTGATGCATTTTGGCTGGAATAATGTAGAGGGGAGTTATAGGATAAAAGGTAAAACTATCCGGAGTATAGAGACACAGAGAGATCTGGGGGTGCAGGTTCACAAGTCTCTGAAGGTGTCAGTACAGGTGGAGAAAGTGATAAAGAAAGCGTATGGTATGTTAGCCTTCATAGGAAGGGGTATAGAATACTAGAGTAGGAGTCTGATGTTACAAGTGTATAGAATGTTGGTTAGGCCTCACTTGGAGTACTGCGTCCAGTTCTGGTCGCCGTACTACCAGAAGGATGTGGAGGCCCTGGAGAGAGTGCAGAGGAGATTTACCAGGATGCTGCCTGGTATGGAAGGGCTATCTTACGAGGAAAGATTGAACGCACTGGGGTTGTTTTCCCTTGAAAGACGTCAGCTGAGAGGGGATCTTTTAGAGGTATATAAGACTATGAGGGGTATAGATAGAGTAAATGGTGGTAAGCTTTTTCCACCATTAGAATCGGATAGAACGAGAGGTCACGGCCTTAGGGTGTGGGGGGCTATGTATAAGATGAATATTAGAGGGCATTTTTTCACACAAAGGGTAGTGGGGGTGTGGAATGCGCTACCGAGTAGGGTGGTGGGAGCAGGCACGCTAGGGTTGTTTAAGGGTCTCTTGGACAACCACATGAGCGGTCTGCAGATAGAGGGATATAGGAGGACTGTTTAAATACTTTATTTGTTTCCACAGGCTATTCGGTCCACCTTGTTGACCAACAAGGCGCATGCATTTGGCAGGTCGTGCGAGGGCTGCTCTTGGATGTTACTTCAGGAGTGGCCTAGTGCTTCACGTCGTTAGTGTATGCTTAAACTGGACCATCTGATGGGCAACATGACAGCGCAGAGACTATCGCTGTTGCTGTGCAGACACATGGATTTGGGCCTGTGTCTGCGGGAGTTTGCGCGTTCTCCCCGTGGTTGCGTGGGTTTTCTCCGGGTGCTCCGGTTTCCTCCCACATCCCAAAAATGTGCTCTTAGGCTGATTGGGTAACAAATTGTCCCTATATTGGTCTCTATGTGTCATTAAGACGTTAGGACGGCGGCACGGGCTCGTTGGGCCGAAGGGCCTGTTTCCCATGCTGTGTTGTTCTTTGTTCTTTGTTCTTTGTACCTTATATTGAGTTGATCTTTCTCTACACCCTAGCTATGACAGCAGCATTATATTCTACATCCTCCGTTTCTTCGCTATATGCAGTATGCAAGAAATAGTACGTGTCATGTGACAATAAATCAAATCAAAAGTTGGCTATTTGGCTCCTCGAACCTGCTCCATACAAAACTGCAGTTTTTCTTTCTTTATCTCAGGAAATATATACCTCCATACATAATGAAGGTTCATCAATACTTTTTGGCTGAATACAGTTAACATGCAATTGATATAATTAACACGCTAGATTGATTCCTGGGATGTGAGGGCTTTCTTATGAGTAGCGATTTGTTAGCAGAAACCTATATTTTGTTCTATTTAGTAGCCATGATCTAATTGAAACGTACAAGATTCTGAGAGTGTTGATGGGCCAGCTGCTGAGGGATTGTTTCCCTGAATGGAGAATCTAGAAGTTGAGGTTGTAGTCTGAGCATTGAGATTGGACATTTAAGGTCGAGATGAGAGACATTTCTTCATTCAGAGGATTGTCATTGGCTATCCCTTGAATGAAGATGATACAGACTCACAAGTTGCTTGATACAGGTCACATGTGGATCTTTCTGGAAAGATTTCTGGAGAAAATTGTGGGTTCCCTAGCAGAGATATTTGAATCATCGATAGTCACAGATGAGGTCCCTTAAGATTGGAGGGTGGCAAATGTTGAGCTTTTTGTTTAAAAGGGCTCAAGGAAATGCCTGGGAACTACAGGCTGATAAGTCTCATATCTGTAGTGGGTAAGTTGTTAGTAGATATTTTGAGACACAGGATGTACGGGCATTTAAAGACACAAGGACTGACTAGGGACTAGTCAGCATGGCTTTGTGAGTGGAAAATTATGTCTCACAAATTTGACTGAGTTTTTCTGAAGGCAGATGACGGCAATGCAGTTGATGTTGCCTACATGGACTTTAGCAAGGCCTTTGACAACAACATGGTAGGTTGTTGCAGAAAGTTAAATCTCATGGGATCCAGTTTGAGGCAGCCAAATGGATACAAAATTGGTTTGATGACAGGAGCCAGAAAGGTGGTTGTAGAAGGTTGTTTTTTTCAAACTGGAGGCCTGGGACCAGGGGTGCGCTTCAGGGAGCAGTACTGGATCCACTATTATTTGTCCTTTGTACTAATGACTTGGATGAGAACATAGGAGGTATCGTTAGTAAGTTTGCAGATGACATCAAGATTGAAGTGGACAGTGAAGAAGGTTATCTTGAATTGCAACACGATCTTGATCAGTTAGGCAAGTGAGCTGATGAATGGCAGATGGAGTTTAATTTAGGCAACTGCGAGGTGATTAAACTAGGGCAGGACTTACTCAGTTAATGGTAGAGTGTTGGGGAGAGTTACAGAACAAAGAGATCGAGACATACATGTTTGTAGTTCATAGAACATAGAACATAGAACATTACAGCACAGAACAGGCCCTTCGGCCTTCGATGTTGCGCCGACCAATATAAAAAGCAATGCCCCTCCAAACTAAAACATTTCCTTCTCTTCCATATACTTATCAACTAACCTCTTAAACGCCACCAAACTTGGCGCATCTACAACAGCTGCAGGCAGGGCATTCCACTCCCTAATCACTCTTGAGTAAAGAACCTACCTCTGATATCCGTCCTATAACTCATACCCCTTAATTTAAAGCTGTGTCCCTCGTGCTAGCTTTCTCCATCCTAGGAAAAAGGCTATCACTGTCCACCCTATCTAAACCTCTAATCATCTTATATGCTTCAATAAGATCCCCTCTGAGCCGCCTCCTTTCTAACGAAAACAACCTCAAATCCTTCAACCTCTCTTCATAGGACCTGCCCTCCATAACAGGCAACATCCTGGTAAACCGCCTCTGTACCCTCTCCAATGCCTCCACATCTTTCCTATAATGTGGCGACCAGAACTGCACACAATACTCCAAGTGCGGCCGCACTAGAGTTTTGTACAGCTGCAACATGATGCTGCGGCTCCTAAATTCATTCCCCCTACCAATAAAAGCTAAGACTCCATATGCCTTCTTAACAACTTTATCCACTTGACTGCCTACTTTCAGGGATCTATTGACACATACACCAAGATCCTTCTGTTCCTCAACACTATTAAGAGCCCTACCATTAGCCCTATACTCTACACATTTATTGTTCCTGCCAAAGTGCATTACCTCACACTTTTCAACATTAAACTCCATTTGCCACCTCTCGGCCCAGCTCTGCAACTTGTCCAAGTCACTCTGTAAACTATAACACCCCTCTTCACTATCTACCACTCCACCGACTTTAGTGTCATCTGCAAATTTACTGATCCATCCCTCAATACCCTCATCCAGATCATTTATAAAAATTACAAACAGCAGGGGCCCCAAAACAGACCCTGAGGCACACCACTCGTCACCGAACTCCACGATGAATATCTCCCATCAACCACCACCCTCTGTCTTCTATCTGCCAGCCAATTCCTAATCCAATTAGCTAAATCACCCTCTATTCCACACATCTGCATTTTCTGTAGAAGTCTTCCATGGGCCACCTTATCAAACGCCTTACGAAAGTCCATATATACTACATCAACCGCCTTACCCCCATCCACCTCTTTGGTCACTTTCTCAAAAAACTCAATGAGGTTAGTAAGGCATGACCTACCCTTCACGAAACCATGCTGACTATCGCCAATCAATTCATTTCTCTCTAAATAACTATAAATCCTATCCCTAATAATTCTCTCCAATACCTTGCCACAACAGAAGTAAGACTCACTGGCCTATAATTCCCTGGAAGGTCTCTCTTCCCCTTCTTAAACAATGGGACCACATTCGCTATCCTCCAGTCCTCCGGAACCACACCCGTAACCAAAGAGGACCTGAAGATCAGAGCCAGAGGCTCTGCAATCTCCTCTCTTGCCTCCCAGAGAATCCTAGGGTAAATCCCGTCCGGCCCAGGGGACTTATCCAACTTCAAACCCTCGAGAATTTCTAACACATCCTCCATATCTACTACAATACTTCCCAATTTGCAACCCTGTACCTCAGTGTTCTCCATAGCTACATTTCCAGCACTCTGCGTGAATACCGAAGAGAAATATTTATTCAGTGCCTCACCAATCTCTTCAGGCTCCACGCACAACTTCCCACTGCTGTCTATGACTGGCCCAATGACTGGCCGTTCATTGAAAGTGGACTCACAAGTGGACAGGGAAGTGAAGAAAGCATTTGACATGCTTGGTTTCATCGGTCAGAACATTCAATAGAGGAGTTGGGATGTCTTGTTAAAGTTATACAAGACATTGGTAAGACCACACTTGAAATACTGTGCATCATTCTGGTCATTCTATTATAGAAAGGATATCATTAAACTATAAATAGTTCAGAAAAAATTTACTTGGATGATACCAGGACTTACAGGTTTGAGTTATAAGGAAAGGCTGGATAGACTGGGACTTTTTTCCCTGGAGCATAGGAAGCTGAGGGGTGATCTTATAGATATCTATAAAATAATGAGGGGCATCAGCTAGATAGTCAGTATCTTTTCCTAAAGGTAGGGGAATCTAAAATTAGAAGCATAGGTTTAACGTTAGAGGGGAGAGATACAAAAGGGTCCAGAAAGGCAATTTTTTCCACACAGAAGGCAGTGAATGTCTGGAACAAGCTGCGAGAGGAAATAGCAGAGGCAGGTACAATTTTGTCTTTTAAAAAGCATTTAGACAGTTACATGGGTAAGATGGGTAGAGAAGGATATGGGCCAAAAGTAAGCAATTGGGACCTGTTTAAGGATTTAAAAAAAAGGGGTGGCATGGACAAGTTGGGTTGAAGGGCCTGTTTCCATGCTGTAAACCTCTATGACTCTATGACCGATTCTCAGATTTCTGGGCATATGGGACCAAAGTAATGCAATTCCGATTTGCTTCCTTTTCTTTCGTCCTCTTCCTTACTTTGCCTCATCATTAAGTGTTTGGACTCGAAGCATGATTGCTATGATATTACTGAATGATGTATGTGCCTCACAAAGGACAAGTCAACATGGTGTTACAGGAATTCTGTTGACTAAACACCAATGTATACAACCTATCTCTGATAATTTATGTATAAACTATTCACATCTTCCGTATGGATTGCATCAGCCTTGGCCATGATAAAAACCTTGCCTCTTGAGTTTGAAGATGAGGCTTCAAGATCTTTTCCAGACATTTGAGCACACAGTCTCAACTGACTCCCACAGCCCAATATTGAGGGAGTGCTGCACTGTTGGAGATGTTAAACCAAGATTCCGAATGTCCTCTCTTTGGACATAAATATTCTAATGACACTATTTCATATTGAAATAGTCTTCACCTCTCAACCAAGATAACTGAATCAGCTTTTCTGGTCATTTATCACGTAATTTTTTGCAGGAGTTTGCTGTATTCAAGTTGGCTAGCATATATCTAACATTATAATAGTATCTATGCTTCAAATATATTGCTATAAAATGCTTTGTGACATTTTGAGCTTGCTGAATAAATGCAAATCTTGCTTTTTTCCCTCTTTTCTCCCATGTTCAGTGAGATTAGAAAGTGAGTGGATGAACCAGAGAAGTCCCAGAGCTGGCTACAATTGGCCCTGTGAGTTGGGGCTAGAAAATTAACCATGGCTCCTGATCATTATTTGTTATCGTGTGTGTGGAGGTGTGTGTGGGGGTGTGTGTGTGTGTAGGTTTGGTGATTCTATTCCCCATTCTCCAGCACCCCCAGTCCACTATCACTCATTGGAAGGGCTCAAGCATTAATAATGGCCACTCAGCATCAATGAAACAGTTACATAATAAATGGTTGATGTCTGCAGAAGGACAGGGAAGGCAAACTGTTGAGCAAGAGAATCGGCACAAGTAGTGTGGTCATGGACATAACCCCCAAATGTAGCCTTGAATTTAGAATTGTGTTTGTTTCTTAGGAATTAATCCCACATTGAAAATCTGAACCATCTTCATAGAATTATTACTGTTCAGTCTCTCTTTGCAGCATTCTGTCATATTCTCATTAAAAAATGTTCTGATGCTCAGCTTGTTTTTTTTTGATTGCTCTGGAGAAATTTAAATGCTGTCATGCTCTGCAGGACAAATAATTAGAAGAGTTGAGAGGTGAAGTTCCAACAGGCATATTAAACATCTGCTTTCCTGATATAAATCTCTTATTTGGTAGGGATTTGTATGCTAAAGCAATGTTCCAGCCGTGTGAATAAGGATGCCCTCAGGAGAATTTGATTGGTGGGGTTTTACACTGGCAATTTCAGATTATTGTCATGCCTTTTATAAGAGACTTTTAAAACAATAAGGCACTTTTTATGAAATCTATTTGTCCATAACAAGTACTCTAGATTTCAACAATAGAATTCAAAATGATGTATTTTATTTGTGTGATCCTGCTCTAATAGACTCCAAATTTGAATGTTTCAACCCATGCATAGTATACCTTGTGAGTCAAAGGCATCCCAATTCTTGTCCTTGCTGGGAAAGTACCGATGATTTGCATCACTGGATTCACACTCAACAAGAACTAAATTTTGAATACTTCCTTTCCAATCCCTTCTTCCATAGAATAAACGTGGATTCCATGTGAATGCTGTGGTTAGTTTGTGCTTTAAGGGTTAATGGTTTTAATGGTTTAATGTTTTAAACGTTAAAGGTGGCACAGTGCAACAGTGATTAGCACTGCTATCTCACAGGGACCCAGATTCGATTCAAGTCTTGGATGACTGTCAATGTGAAGTTTGCATGTTCTCCCCATATCTAAATGGGTTTTCTCAGGGTGCTCTGGTTTTTTTCTTCTCAGTCCAAAAATGTGCAGGTGAAGTGGATTGGCTGTGCTAAATTGCCACTTAATGTCCCATTAGCGATGTAAATACATAGGGTTACAGGAATAGGTCCTGGGTAAGATGCTGTGTTGGAGAGTTGGTGTTGTCTCGATATGCTAAATGGCATCCTCTTGAACTGTAAGATTTCTATGATGGATTTTATGAATGGATAGCAAAATTGGTAGTATTGCACTAGCGTGCTGCTTTTGGTGTGTTGGAGTGCAATATGGTAGTTTGGTGAGTGAGGGCGTTTTAAGGGTCTTTTTTGAGTTAAATTGCTATTTTAAAGTTATGAAAAGCTGAAGCTGTCATAGGTGTTTGGTTTTGTCTAAGGGTCATACTACTAATGGTCCTTGTTCCAACTAAAGTATAAATGCACCACAAGAATCTGTAGACAGAATTTAAGAAGCAAAAGATTTGTCCAAATTAGCCATGGATGCCTTGGATGTGATGAAGAGTGGGTAAATAATCACAGCATTATACAGCGTCTCTATAGTAATGGCAGAGTTGATACAACTACTCTCTGTTCCCTTCATTTTCTGATTATGCTGTGAAGGATGCACATTTCCTTTTGAGGCTTATTTGTGTGCTCAGCAACAGATACTGATGTAATTTATTTAGCATTGAAAGAAGAAAAGCAAATAAAAATGGAACACAACATTTAAAATAACATTTAGCATCCTGTTTTGATTCATTTTGATAGAAATTCTGGTGATCTTGAGAATGTTCTTGGAAGTTCTTTTGGTTGTAAATTTTTATTCATCAGAAATTCCTATTTGATTGCCAAGGCTCAGTTGATAACAAGCTTCCCTCTGGGTCAGAAATTGTAGTTTCAAGTGCCAGTTATAACAATCCAATTGGGAACCTTTAATATTAAAGATACATCTAAACAACTTGTTTTAACCAATAGAAATACACAATATGATTTCACTTTTATATAGAAGTGTGATTAACTTAACAATGTGGTATGTAACTATGGATGTTACGCACTCACATTTACTTCTTACATTCCCCCAAGAACTTTCTTATAAGACATCAATCTTAAAATTATTTATTTCTGTAAGGACCACCAATAAATATGCCACAGTCCTCTGGAGAATTCTCCTCAGCTGCAGCTATTTTCAGAGGTAAATTCTTTATTTACCATTTCACTACTGTGGAGACTTCAGTCTCTTGTTCTCATTAGTTTCAATTCTAAATATTTTCCAGCTAATCTGCTGGTTACTTCCTTTAATACAAGAAGATGTGAATTCTTCAAACTAGGCAAACTTCCAGTTTCTGGTTTCTCTCAAAACTTAAACTAAGATTAAGTCTCATCCACATTTCATGCAGTAAATGAAGAAGTTGGGTTTTTACTTTGCTTAAAGTTTAGGCCTAGCTAACCATCATTTACATGAGCTATTTCTCAATGAGCTGCAAACCACATCAGGTTCAAACTGCAGTAGGTTTTCTCGACAAAAAATAAATTGAAACCAAAGAACGTTTCTAAGTTTCACTCAATTTCATGACAGAGTAGCCTGTTCTGGGTTGCCCTCAAACTGACCTTTAGGTTAATTATTCCTTAATTACAGCTTGATCTTTGATCTGATGAAGTAACTAGGTTTAACCCTTCAGCATGCGTTGCTTTTAAGCTAATTTAGCTATAAGTCCCAAAATGAAAACATCTCTCTTTGATACAAGCATTGTAGTTATCACATATCTGGCTCCCCAGCTAGATCCACCTGCTGTATTATGATCTCACCTTTCCAGCACCTTAAGCCAACATGGCTCCAACATTTTAATTGTACCTGCCTCCAAACTTGGTTTGATTGCATTGATTTCATTTTATAGAACATAGAACATTACAGCGCAGAACAGGCCCTTCGGCCTTCGATGTTGCGCCGACCATTATAAAAAGCAATGACCCTCCAAACTAAACCATTCCCTTCTGTTTCATAAACTTATCAACTAAAGTTTGATAACTGTTTTCTACAGTTCAACTTTAACTTATGTATTAAAATTTAAAAAAAACCTAAGCACATGAACCATTAACTAGATATTCACTACAATAATATTACAAGACCCGAACACAAAACATGAGATGTTAAACTAAAGCCCTGTCTGGCTCTTGTGTCAATGTAACAGATTCTATGGCATTGTTTCCAAGAAGCATGGGACAGATTATCCACAGTGTCTGACCAATATTTATCTCTCAATTAACTACACAAAAACAGATTATCTATCTGATCATTATCACATTGCTGTTTGTGGGCCTTCCAATATGCAAATTCCTGCCATATTTCCTATAATAGTGATTACAATTCAAAAGTACGCAACTTCTTTCATGACCAACTACAGCCAATTTATGTTAGTGCAAGGTCTTCATTTTTTCTAAGTCCAGAAGAAATTATTCTATTAAAAAATGCACAAGAAACTGGGTGGTTGTATAGTTGTACGAGCTACAGTAGAGTCCAGGGAGATGAAATTATTCCTGATAACAAAGGCAATAAAGATAAAGGCAAAAGGCTAGTGAAAGGATCTTTTCCTGGAAAATCAGGATGTAGAATCAGTATGGATGATGCTTATAAATAACAGCAGGAAAGATTGCTGGCAGTGGTTTTGGATAGAGTATTAATCAGCAAGAGCAGGTAATTTTGGGAACTCAAGTCTTCCTCAATACTGGGTGAATCAAATTGGCAAAGGCTGGAGGGCAAATTTATGGATTGCATTGGAGAAAGTTTCTTACAACAACACATTGAGGTTATTTTTGATCCATAGAAGAATCCATAGAATTCCTACAGTGCAAAAGGAGGCCATTTGACCCATTGAATCTGCACTGATTCTCTGAAAGAACATCTTATTCAGGCCCATATGCACACCCCGATCACAACAACCCCATGCATTTACCAACTAATGGTTAATCCATCTAAACAACACACCTTCGGGAGGAAAGTAAAGCACCTAGAGGAAACCCACACAGACACAGGGAGAGTATGCAAACTCCATACACATAACCAGTCACCCATGGCTTTAATCAAACCTGGATTCCTGACACTGAGGCAGCATTGTTAGTCACTATGCTATCCTAATCTGGTATTCGTCAGTGAGACAAAGTCAATTAATCAAACATCCTTTTCGGGAAGGGATATTAGCATTAAATATGATAGAATTATATGGCCTGTTAGGTATAGATAGGATAGGTGCAACTTGTGAGCCGAAGGACCTGTTTGTGCTGTACTGTTCTATGTTCTTAATTTCATATTATGTTTGAATGATGATGTTCCTTATTTAAATAAACTTAACTGCAGGATCTGAAAGATGAATCGATAAAAAGATTGGAAAATTAGATTAAAAAATATGTCTGTGGATAAGCAATCACACAACATTTAAAGAAAATTCACACGCCACCATCCAACTGATTCTACATCCTGATTTTCTAGGCTAAGATCCTTTCACTATATTGCCTCTGATTCAGCATTTGTTATCAGGAATGATTTTGCCAACCTATGCTCTACTGCAGCCTTATACAATTATACAACTATCCAGTTTCATGTGCATTTTTGGTTTAAAGGATAATTTCCTCTGGATTCAGAAAAAACAAAAATCTTGCCTTTACATAACTGGCTGTAAATGGTTATGAAAAAAGCTAAATATTTTTGAATTTTAGTCACTATTGTAGGAAATGTGGCAAGGATTTGTACACTGTAGAACATAGAACATAGGGTCCCATAAACAGCAATGTGATAATGATCAAATAATCTGTTTTTGTGTAGTTAATTGAAAAATAGATATTATCCACAACACTACTCTAGAGTAGAGGCCTAATTCTAAAATAAGCTTTAATTCACAATCTGGTGATCACCTCACAGATTGGGTCCACATCTGGCAGAGGTAGTGATGGCCGAGGTTCCTGACAACCAGAGGATTGTTGGGGCACAGGCCCCTGTTGAGACAGAGTCTGGTGACACATACCTGCACTCATCTCTAACGGAGCTCTTGGAGATGCAGAGTCAGACAGGGTGCATCAGACAGAGTTGTCAGAGTGTGTCCACAGATTTGTCCAAAGATGGAAGAGTCCATGTTCTGCCTGTTGTGTTTTTAGCAAGTGAGTCATCAAAGTCTCCACTGGTAGCTGCCTTGAAGACCCAGATCCAGCAGCTTGTGCCAGATTTGTACTTGGACCTGCACATCATCGCTCTAATCATGTATGTATTTCCGCAGTGGTAGGCAAGATGGGGATGGAGCTGCTTGACCTCCCTTCAGGTGGCCCTTTTCCCTAAGGAGTCAAGGAAGGGCTATTTGGCACCCAAAAGGGGGAAGAGCAGCAACCAGGTATCCGAAGGGCATGCACTCAGGACCCCATCACCTCCAGTAGGTTGGGCCAAGAAGGGTCCACCTGCACTTGAGCACTTTGTAGTTTGGGGCCCTCAATGCCCAGAGAATACCTGCCAAAATTATCTCAGACAACAGGGTTTGGCAGTTAGCAGGTTGCCCCCACCTCAGCTTTGGCTGCACTTAGATATAGTGATAAGGTTAGAAAGATTAAATAGTAATGAATCCACACAAGGGGTATAGATGCAGATCATTAAATAGGTTTTTCACTTCTGTATATATTGTAAAAGTTGCATTTATCCGACTCCAAGCCTGATGGGTTCCATTTATATTCAATTTGCATAAAAGTGGCGCAGTCACTTAAGAGTCTAATACAGCACCTGATAAAATTCCATCTGCATCTTCAGTTACAGTAATTCTTACAGTTTCACCATTGTCAGTAGCCTTTAATTTCACGTCCACAACATCAAGAAATGCACATCATTTTTGACATTCCTGTCTGGCCAATACAAATTTCAGCCTGAATTCTCAGGTCAACGTTTGAGTTTTGGAGAAGTGTTTATCAAGATTAGTGATTATGTTGCGGCTGAAGCACTGATGTCTGTTGTTTGTGGATGTTGTACTTACTCGTTAACTCGTGTTATCTTCATGTCTCCAATGTGTCATTTATAATGCTGTTTACTTTGAGAATCAGTTTTTGAAAAACGTACTGTGGACCTTCGAAGCTCATGGGATTTGGTGCCTCTCTGGAGAAAATGTAGTGTCTATGTTTAAGACTGAACAGTATTCCTAGCTGAGTTCCCATCCTTCATGCATGAAGCTGAACTAGGCAAATAAAGCTCAGTTGGGAATCTTACACTTGATGTGAGATGTTGGAGGTATATGCTCATTTTGACGAAGCCGTCTCCTTACTTGCAATGATTTTACATTGAAGCTGAAAGATTGCTTAGCAAGGCTTTATGTGTTCCTTGAGTAAAAGTACAGCACATAACTCAATCTGGCATTTATTTCATGACAGTGTTCTCATTGACTTAGAGTATCTAAACAAGAATGGCTTTCTGAGCTGTACAGTATCAAGACTGTGATGCTTATGTAAATTTCCTCAGGCCTCAACAGGCTTTATAGGGGAAGTTGTCATTCGCTGTTGCAATGAGTAAGCCAGGTCTTGCTCTAATGCAAAGGTCATCCAGGGTAGAGACTTGTCAGGCTTCTGATGATTGCACAATTCCAAGTGGTTGCACTGTGGCAAACCGTTATCCCAGTGAAACATTCTCTGAGAACTGTGCAAACATTCCTTACAGTTTTACTGTACAACCTAGATCATAGAATCGCTACAGTGCAGAAAGAGGCCATTCAGCCCATCAAGGCTGCACCGACAACAATCCCATCCAGGCTCTATAACTGCACGTATTTATCCTGCTAATCTCCCTGACACTAAGGGGCAATTGAGCATGGCCAATCAGCCTGACCTGCACGTGTCTTTGGAGTGTGGGAGGAAACCGGAGCACCCCGAGAAAACCCATGCAGACATAGGAGGATGTGCAACTCCACATAGTCAGTTATCTGAGGCCGCAATTGAACCCGGGTCCCAGGCACAGCGAGGCAATAGTGCTAACCACTGTGTCACGTGCTGCCCTTGTTACTGCTTCCTAATATGTGATTGGCAATTAAAAGGCAGTTCCAAGATGATGTCTCAGCTTTCTGAATTAATGAAAGCTGGTGATATGACATATGGAGCTCTCTAGATGCTGTTTCCTTGTGAACTGTCATTGTGGTGAGCACGAAAGAATGATGTGAGAGTGTGAGAGCGTGAGAGAGAGAGTGAGCGAGTGGGAGAGTGAGCGTGTGAGTGTTTAGGCTACCTTACTGAATTAAGGCTGATCTCCAAACAGATGGAAGCTGTGTAAGCTAGTTCTCACTCCAATACGTTACCACTATGACAGGCTTCAATCTTGTTGAGAAACCTCTTGTGTGACTTGTTGTTAAGGCTGTTTTGTAAGCCTAAATAGATAATGTCAAATGGGCTTCCCTCATCTTGGTGACTCCTTCAAAAAAAAATACAATGAATATTATAAGCCATGATTTTGTTTGAAGGCATATTGGATGTTTCCAACATATTTGCCTCTAAGTATTCTTGTATTCTTAATGGTTTCTTCAAGCATTTTTCCAATCACTGACAAACTTTAATCACAGCAAGAAGTCTCTCAACACCAGGTTAAAGTCCAACAAGTTTATTAGGTAGCAAAAGCCATTAGCTTTTGAAGCGCTGCCCCTTCATCAGTGAGTGGGAGTCCTATTCACAAACAGGGATGTAAAGACACAAACTCAATTTATAAAATAACAATTGGAATGTGAGTCTTTACAGGTAATCAATTCTTAAAGATAAAGACAATGTGAGTGGAGAGACTGTTAAGCACAGGTTAAGGAGATATGTATTGTCTCCAGACAGAACAGTTAATGAGATTTTGCAAGCCAAAGCTTTTGGTTCTGTCCCATAATGTTACATGACTTGAAGATGCTGGTGTTGGACTGGGGTAAGCATAGTAAGAAGTCTTACAACATATGGTTAAAGTCCAACAGGTTTATTTGGTAGCACAAACTTTTGGAATGCCGCTCCTTCTTCAGGTGAGTGAGGAGTTGTGTTCATAAACAGGGCATATATTGACACAAACTCAAGTTACAAGATAATGGTTAGAATGTGAGTCTTTACTGGTAATTAAGTCTTAAAGGTACTGACAATGTGAGTGGAGAGAGGGTTAAGCACAGATTAAAGAGGCGTGTTTTCTCTCTATCCAGGACAGTTAGAGATTTTGCAAACCCAGACAGGTAGTTATAGGTAGTGTTACATGAAGCCAGGATTCTGGTTGAGGCCGTCCTCATGTGTGCGAAACTTGGCTATCAGTCTTTGCTCAGCAATTCTATGTTGTCTTGTGTTATGAAAGCCTCTTTGGAGAACACTTACCCTAAGATCAGAAGACAAATGTCCATGACCACTGAAATGTTCCCCAACAGGAAGAGAACACTTTTGCCTGATGATTGTTGAGTAATATTCATTCACATCCATTGTTGTAGCATATGCAAGGTCTCTCCAATATACCATGGCTAGGGACATCCTTTCCTGCAGAGTTTCAGGTAGACAACGTTGGCCAAGTTCCAAGAGTATGTACTGTGTACCTGGTGGATAGTGTTCTCACATGGACTTTTACCAAGTGTTATAAGACTTCTTACTATGTTTATCCTTGTCCAACACCGGCATCTCCACATCAAAACTTTAATCACCCAGGATTCAGCTGTGATGATTTTTATGTTGCAGCAATGATGACCCTTCAAAACAATTTTCTTGGCTGTAAAACACTTTGAGATTGTGAAAGTTACTATATATATGCAAATTATTTATCCTACAAAATAACCAAAAGATCAACAGATGGTGGATTCTCAGAGAAACCATATATATGCTGTAGTTTATGGATCTGTGTCATTTTTGTAATTGGGGGAAATAGGTAAAAACAGCCATTAACTACCAGTGTAGCTCTTAACCCTATCTAAAAAACTCTAAGGAAGAATATTTACGCTGGTTTTGATTTAAGATTGTGGGGAGTTTTAGTTAAGAGTTTCTCAAGCTAATATGTTATGAGCTTTACATAATAGTAGTTTAACCGGTATTTTTGTCTGCATAACCTACAGGTAGCAAAAATGTAGATAAAAATGAAATCTAGTAAGTTTCACACAATACCTTTCTGCACATTTGACTATGTTTGAGGATCAAGATGATGTAATTGCCACTTTTTCACAATAACCTTACGTATGGAACTCATGACTATGTTCTCATGTAAATATCATCCACCAGTACATGATACATATTCTTGCAATTTGGCCAACGTTGTCTACCTGATACAGTGCAGGAAAGTATGTCCCGAAGCATGGTACATTGGGGAAACCATGCAGACGCTACAACAGCAGATGAGTGAACACTGCTCGACAATCGCTAGGTAAGACTGTTCCCTTTTGTTGGCGAGCACTTCAGTGATCACGTGCATTTGGCCTCTGATCTTTGGGTAAGCATTCTCCAAGGCGGCCTTCACGATACACGACAACTCAGAATTGCTGAGCAGAAACTGATAGCCAAGTTCTGCACACATGAGGATGGCCTCAACCAGGATCTTGGGTTCATGTCACACTATCTGTAACGCCCATGATTTGTCTGGGTTTGCAAAATCTCATTAACTGTCCTGGCTGGAGAGAATTTACATCTCTTTAACCCGTGCTTAACTTTCTCTACACTCACATTGTCTGTACCTTTAAGACTTAATTAGCAGTAAAGACTTGCATTCCAGCCATTATTTTGTAAACTGTGTTTGTGTCTATATATGCCCTATTTGTGAACACAACTCCTCACTCACCTGAAGAAGGAGTGACATTCTGAAAGTTTGTACTACCAAATAAACCTGTTGGACTTTAATCTGATGTTGTGAGACTTCTTACTATGCTTATCCCAGTCCAATGCCAGCATCTTCACATCATGTAACATTATGGGACGGAGCCAAATGTTTTAGTCAGCTTGAAGTTCCCTCAATCCCACAAGACACTTCGGAGTCATCAGTGAATCTGAACACAGAACTATTTTGCATGTTAAATTGGGTTGAAAGAATGTGGAACCCTGTCAGGGATTATTGTCCATATATCAACCAGTGGAGTGTTAAAATTACATTTACTTTGGGTAAGTCACTCCTCTTTGTTTAAACGGCTTTAACAGAAGGATCAAATAGACGCGTTTATACCAGTTTTAATGGTTTTAGGTTCCTCACTGCACCTTTCGTTTCTGTTGTGGCAACAGTTGAATTGACTTCTGTTTACAATGTTAAACATAGGAGGTAAGCACTACAATAGCCATGTAAAACTGCATTGATGAGATAATTAAATCATAATTAAAGTTGAAGATTTATGCCAGGCTTATTTTGAAGTTTGAGTGTGTACTTGATAGAAGGCAGCTATATTACTTCATTAGCGTGTCAATCATCAAAATTGTTTGGTGGCACTTGGTTCACCTCTCACTCAAAAACCCTGTTATGCTGTCAGGATGTATAAATGATATATTCAAGTGTTGTACAGTCTTCTGTTTAAAAATCTTCCTTGGCATGAATGACTGGGCTTGCATTCAATTCTTGCTGATTGTTCATGCTAAGTTCTAACAAGATTCCATATATATGAGTAGCATGAAACTTGGTAGAGTGAATCTGCAGTTGTCCAAATATCAGATGAACACGAGGAGGCATTTTTTTTTGGTAGTTTGATTATTCAACCAGTTTTGAATTTATAAAACCTTTGGATAAGCAATGGTGTTGAGCTGAGAGGCAGTGTAGTGAGAGAGAGCTTTGAGGAGGTAAGTGGAGTATTTAAAATCTGTTTGATCATTTATTTGGATAATGACTGATCTGTATCCCGACTCCATCCGATCACTTTTGTTCTGTAACCCTTAATAAAATCCTGTCAGCTTCTGTTTTGAAATTTTCAGATGATTCACTACTGCAACAATTTTTATAAAAGTTCCAAATGTCTACTATTCCTTTTCAAGCATTTATTGTACAATCCTAACTGCCCTTGAGAAGGTGATGGTTCACCACCATTTTGAAGCATGTAGTCCATGTGATATGAGAGCACCCACAGTGCTGTTAGGAAGGGAGTTCCAGGACTTTGACCCAGCAACTGTGAAGAAATGACAGTATTGTTCCAAGTCAAGATAGTGTATGGCTTGGAGAGGGACTTGCAGGTGGTGATATTCCCCTGCAACTGTTGCCTTTGTTCTTTTAGGTGGTAGAGGTCATGTGTTTGGAAGGAGCCTTGGCGAGTTGCTCCAGTACATTTTGAAGATGGTGCATACTGCTGCCACTGTGCATCAAGGAAGGGAGCGAATGTTTAGTTGGCCTTCCAATCAACTGAGCTTCTTTTTGGTGGATGGTGTCGTGCTTCTTAAGTGTTGTTGAAATTGCACTTATCCAGGCAGAGGGAGAGCACTGCATTACACTTCTAATTTGTGTCTTGTAGATGGACAGATTTTGGGGAGTCAGGATGTGGGTTACTCACTACAGAATTTCCATCCTCTGACCTAGCCACACTATTTAAGTAGCTTGTCCAATTCAGTTTCTGGTCAATGGTAAACCCAGGATGTTGATAGTGGATGACTCAGCGATGATAATGCCATTGAATGTGAGATGGTTAGTTTTTCTCTCGAATGAAAAGCTGGAACAACTCAGCAGATCAGGGAGCATCTGTGGAGAGAGAAACAGAGGTAGTCAACTCAAAACATTAAGTCTGTTTCTTGCTCCACAGGTGTTCTTAAAGAAATGGGCCCTTTGGCCCAAAGAGCCCGCGTCGCCATTTTAACATAATGAGTGCCCTCCTCTACCTATGACCTTTGTCTACACCTATCGGGGAAGATTGAGGGAGTCTAATTTAGGGACAATTTGTTCCACCAATCAGCCTAAGAGCACATTTTTGGGATGTGGGAGGAAACCGGAGCACCCGGAGAAAACCCACACAATCACGGGGAGAATGCGCAAACTCCCACAGACACAGGCCCAAATCCATATATCTGCACAGCAAACAGTGATAGTCACTGAGCTGTTATGTTGCCCGTCAGATGGCCCAGTTTAAGCGTACACTAACGAAGTGAAGCACTAGGCAACTCTCAAAGCAACATCCAAGAGCAGCCCTCGCATGACCCGCCACATGTATGCCCAATGTTAGACCTGTTGAGCTTTTCCACCACTTTCTGTTACTTCAGATTTCTAACATCCACAGTTTTCTTTTCCTTTTGTTTAAGATTATTTCTTGTTAGAAAGGATTATTGTCCGGCTCTTGTGGTGTGAATGTTACTTGCCATTCTTCAGCCCAAGTCATAATTATAGAAAGAATTCCTTTGTTTTTGTTTAGATGGCCTTGAAACAGTATATACATAGTCCAACTAAGGAAGGGGCCATACTGGACCTGGTATTGAGGAATAAGCCTACCCAGATGGTCGATGTTTCAGTAGGGGAGCAGTTTGGGAACAGTGATAATAATTGAAGATGATTGATGAGGATAGGGCAGTGGATGTTGTCTACATGGACTTCAGTAAGGCCTTTGGTAAGGTTCCTCATGGCAGACTGGTGCAGAAGGTGAAGTCGCATAGGATTAGAAGTGAGCTGGCAAGGTGGATACAAAACTGGCTTGGTCAAAGAAGACAGAAGGTAGCAGTGGATGGGTGCGTTTCTGAATGGAGGGCTGTGACAAATGTGTTCCTTGGGGATCAGTGCTGAAACCTTTGCTGTTTGTAATATATATAAATGATTTGGAGGAAAATGTAACTGGATTGATTAGTAAGTTTGCGGATGAGACGAAGGTTGGTGGATTTGCAGAGAGCAGTGAGGACCATCAGAGAATACAGTAGGATATAGATCAGTTGGAGACTTGGGTGGAGAGATGGTAGATGGAGTTTAATCCAGACAAATGTGAGATAATGCATTTTGGGAGGTCTAATACAGATAGGAAATATACAGTAAATGGCAGAACCCTTGATAGACAAAGGGGTCTGGATGTATAGGAACACAGATCATTGAAAATGTCAGTGCAGATGGAGAAGGTACGGAAGAATGCGTATAGCATGCTTGCCTTCACTGGCCAAAGTATTGAGTTTAAAAATTGGCAATTCATGTTGCAGCTTCATTGAACCTTAGTTAGGCTGCACTTGGAACGTAGTGTTCAATTCTGGTCTGCACACTACCAGAAGGATGTGGATACAGAAAAGATTTACCAGGATGTTGCCTGATATGGGTGGCATTAGCCAAGAGAAAAGGTTGGAAAAACTTCGTTTGTTCTTACTGGAATGACGGAGGTTGAGGGGTGACCTGATAGAAGTCTACAAGATTATGAGAGACGTGGACAGAGTGGATAGTCAGATGCCTTTTTCCAGGATGGAAGAGTCAATAACCTAAGGGGAATAGGTTTAAGGTGCATGAGGCAAAGTTTTAAAGGAGATATACAAGGCAGATCAAAGAACAATACAGCACAGGAACAGACCCTTCAGCCTTCCTACCCTGCACCGACCATGTGTCCCCAGCTAGATCATCTGTTTGTACCCCTCTATTCCCAGTCTGTTCATGTGGCTATTTAGATGAGTCTTAAATGATCTGAGTGTGTTTGCCTCAACCACCTTGCTTGGTTTTGCATTCTAGGCCCCCACACCACAATCTGCGTAAAATACGTTCTCCGCATATCTATATTGAACTTTGCCCCTCTTACCTTGAACTTGTCATCCATTGAGCTTGTTATCTCTGACTTGGGAAAAAGCTTCCAACTGTTCACCCTATCTATGCCCTTCATAATTTTATAAACTTCTATTAGGTCGCCCCCTTAACCTCCGTCTTTCCAGGGAGAACAATCCTAGTTTCCTCAATCTCATCTCATAGCTAATACTCTCCATACCAGGCAAAATCCTGGTAAACCTTTTCTGCACTCTCTCTTAAGCCTCCATGTCTTTCCAGTAGTGTAACAACCAGAATTGGACGCAGTATTCCAGATGTGACCTAACCAACGTTCTATATAACTGCAACATCATATGCCAACTTTTATACTCTATGCCCCGTCCAATAAGGCAACCATCTTCTTCACCACCTTCTCCATCTGTGCTGCCACATTTAAGGGTCTGTGGACTTGCAGACCCAGATCCCTCTGTGTGTCTATACTTCTGATGGCTCTGCCATTTATTATATAGCTCCCCCCTGCATTAGATCTACCAAAATGCAATCACTTCACATTTATCTGGATTAAATTCCATTTCTCAGCCCAATATTCCAGCCTATCTATATCCTGCTGTATTCTGTGACAATGTTCATCACCATCCTCAACTCCAGCAATCTTTGTGTCAGCCGCAAACTTACTAATCAGACCAGCTACATCTTATGTGTATATATATATATCACAAACAACAGAAGTCCCTGTACAGAGCCTTGCAGAACACCACTAGTCGCAGACTCCAATCAGAAAAAGACCCTTCCACTGCTACCCTGTGTCTTCTATGGCCAAGCCAGTTCTGTAGCCATCTAGCTAGTTCACCTTTGATCCTGTGAAATTTAACCTTTTGCACCAGCCTGCCATGAGAGACCTTGTAAATGCTTTACTAAAATCCATGTAGATGACATCCACAGCCCTTCTCTCGTCAATCATTTTTGTCACCTTCTCAAAAAGGTGCGGCGCGGGCTCGTTGGGCCAAAGGGCCTGTTTCCCGTGCTGTGTTGCTCTAAAAAAAAACTCAACCAAACTTGTGGGGCATGATCTCCCTCATACAAAACCATGTTGTCTATCGCTAATGGGACTATTCAGTTCTAAATGGATACAAAACCTATCTCTAAGAATCTTCTTCAACAATTTCCCTACCACAGATATCAAGCTCACTGGCCTTTAATTACCTGGGGTTATCCTTGCTATCCTTCTGATATAACGGGATCACATCTGCTATCCTCCAATCTTCTGGGATCTCACCTGTGTTCAATGAAAAATCAAAGATTTCCGTTAGAAGCCAACAATTTTATCTCTTGTCTCTCTCAGTAATCTAGAACAATGCCATCTGGCCCTGGGGATTTGTCTAACTTAATGCTTCCTAAAATACCTAACACGTCCTCCCTTGTAATTGCAATTTGTTCTAACAGGTCTACACATCCTTCTGAGACACTACCAATCAATGTGTCCCTCTCCTTTATGAATACTGATACAAAATATTCATTTAGGACCTCGCCTACTTCCTTGGGTTTTGAGCATAATTCCCCCACTTTGTTCTTGAGAGGTCCGACTCTTTCTCTGACAATCCCTTGTGTTTCTAATATATGTATACAATTTTATGACCCCTTTTTGCCCTTCTAACTCCCAATTTGAGTTCTTTTTTACTCTCTTTATATTCCTCCAGTGCTTCATCTGTTTTTAGCTGTCTGGACCTTATGTATGCCTCTTCTTTTCTTTTTGATTAGACCGACAATTTCTCTGGCTCTAATAATTTGCCTTTCCTGTCTTTCCTTTTTACAGGCACATGCCTGTCCTGCACTTCTATCAACTACTCCTTAAACAAATGCCAGATGTGGATTTACCCTCGAACAGCCTCTCCCAATCAACAGCCACCAAATCCTGCCTAATCCAGCTGTAGTTAGCCTTCTCCCAGTTCAACACCTTACCCACAGGACAACACTCATCCTTTTCCATGACTATTCGAAAGTTTACAGAATTGTGGTCACTGTTCACCACATGTTCCCCCACTTACTACCGGAAGACGTGGAGACTCTGGAGAGAGTGCAGAGGAGGTTTACCAGGATGCTGCCTGGTATGGAAGGTCTGAGTTACGAGGAGAGATTAGGCAAATTGGGACTGTTTTCCTTAGAAAGACGTAGACTTAGAGGAGATCTGCTAGAGGTGTACAAGATTTTGAAGGGGATTGATAGAGTAAACAGGGTTAAGCTTTTTCCTAGGATGGACTCAAATAGCACGAGTGGTCACGGGCTTAGAGTGAGGGGGTAAGGTATAATTTGGATGCTAGAGGGAATTTTTTCTCACAGAGGGTGGTGGGGGGTATGGAATGCGCTGCCAAGTAAAGTGGTGGAGGCAGGTACTCTGGAGTTATTTAAGAAATACTTAGATGGGCACATGAACGGAATGGGAATGGAGGGATATAGAAAACTGATTTAAAATAGGGATCATGAGCCTTGGGAGTCCCTGGGAAGTGTGTAAATAGATGATGACATTGATGTATTTGTTTTTATGCTACAGGTGGTTTGGTCCACCTTGTTGTCTAACGTGGGGCATACATGCGATGGGTCGTGAGAGGACTGCTGTTGGATTTTTTTCGCGAGTATCCTACTGCTCCACGTTGTTAGTGTATGCTTGACCTGGACCATCTGATGGGCAACACGACAGCTCAGTGACTATCGCTGTGCTGTGCAGATACATGGATTTGGGCCTGAGTCTATGGGAGTTTGCGCGTTCTCCCCATGCTTGCGTGGGTTTTCTCCGGGAGCTCCGGTTTCCTCCCACATCCCAAAGATATGCTCTTAGGCTAATTGGCAAAACAAATTCTCCCTAAGTTGTCTCAAATTTGGTTTTTAATCCATAGATCTATAAACATGGACAGGGATCGTGGGTAGAGATGGGAACATCGGGGTGGCGGCGCGGGCTCGTTGGACCAAAGGGCCTGTTTCCCATGCTGTTTTGTTCTTTGTTCTTTGTTTTTTGAAACTTTGATGACCTGACCGGGTTCATTCCCCAGTACTAGATCCAGTATAGCTCCCTCTCTAGTTGGACTATCAATATATTGTTCCAAAGAACCTTCCTGGACACATTTTACAAATTCCTTCCCATCCAGATCCCCAGCCCTGAGATTTCCAGTCTATATAAGGCAAATTAAAGTCTCCCACTACAACAACCCTATTTTTTCAACCAGAATCTCCTTACATATCTGTTCCTCAACTTCCTGTGGGCTTTTGGGAACCCTGTAGTACACCCCCAGCAGAGTGACTTTGCCATTCCTGTTTCTGAGCTCTACCCACAGTGTCTCGTTACATGATCCTTACAAATTGTCCACTCTCTTACTGCTGTAATATGCTCCCTAACCAGTATTGCTACAACCCTACCTTTCCTAGCCCCTCTTCTGTCTCGCCTAAAATGTTTATACCCCGGAATATTCAGTTGCCTGTCGTGTCCTCTTTTAACAAGTCTCTGTCATTGCAACCACAGTCAAGTTCAGTGTTAAGACTCTAAGTTCATCTGTTTTGCCCGTTACATTCGTTGCATTTAAGCAGATACACTCCAGACCTCCAGGCCTGCAGATTGCTCTTCTTCTCCAGATTGCTCTTCCTCTTAGGTAGCCTTGTCTTGGCCCTATGCTAGTTCCCCAGTCTCTATGCTTGATACCTATTGTTCTGATCCCCACCCTCCCGCCACATTAGTTTAAACCCATATGAACCACACTAGCAAACCTCCCAGCCAGGATATTGGTGCCCCTCCAGTTCAAGTGTAACCTGTCCTTCTTGTACAGATCCCATCCTCCCTGGAAGACTTCCCAGTTATCCACGAATCTGAAAGCCTCCCCCCACACCATTCTTTAGCCACGTTTTCAACTGCTCAATCTCCCTAATCTTAGCCTCACTGGCACACGCTATGGGGAGCAATCCAGAGATTGCTAGAGGTAGTTAAATGTCAACTGCGCAATATTGCTTTAAAATGTTTGAACCATGAGGTACCATTTATTTCAGAATATTACATTCCAAATCTATGCTGTCTAGATATTGTTGACGTTGTATATATACTTGCTTGGCAGTTGTCAGCTGAAGCCTGATTCATGTTGCTTGCTGTTTGCTTTCAGTCATGCTGGCACACAATTAGAAACACAAAGAAATATTTTGTACAATGAATGTGGGCCGGATGAACTGCTCAATCCTACTGACTTGCATGTGACTCTACCTTTATAAGTTACAATTTCAACAATACTTGGTTTGATCATGGCCAGTTAATGTTGTGGGTCGGACATTTGTGTGGCACCTGCAGTTGCTTTGTTACAATGCTCATACTGTAGTGCATGGGTTACTCTAGTTCCCTGCTTATTATGCACTAGATACTTAAATTGCAAGTTCAAATGTTTATTAAAACTGTTTGTGAGGTTCTTCCAAATCCTCTTACTGGTGCTCAAGGCAAAAAATTTCCTTCAGAGGCAAGATCATTATTCAGGTTAACTGCAACTTGGTCGAATGATTGTAATAATATAGTTGGTATGGACAGTGAACTAGTCATGCTGTTGGGATATAAGAAAAAGTGTATAATTCCCACTCTGTCTGCCAGCCTTCTTCGACAGACGTTGTTCATAGTAGATTGTATCTGCTATGGCCCATAAGGCAGCATCTTGGCCTTTGAGTAAGGAGGTGGTGCCTTCAAGATTCACTCCAAAGATTTGAACATAATGACCCGCAACTTCCCGGCTCCTCGGCAGTGGATTTGGGAGGTACCCCAGAGATGCTGGGGAATTGCTCACGGAACTGCCCAGGCAATTGTCTGAAAGTGCTAATTTCCCGTGGGCAATTATACTGCGCTGGAAATCAAGCAATAGAGTGATTTAAATCACTAACTTCTGATGGTTCTGCCAGCTAATGGTTACTCTGGAAAAGTTAGAAGTTAGAGTTGGTTTTATTTTTTTCTATGTAACCATTTTAATGCCGTCCAGGATGGCAAGACTGATGTATGAGGAGAAATTGAATTGGTTAAGATTGTATTTGCTGAAGTTCTGAGGAATGAGGGAGGGGGGGTGGATCTCATAGAAAACTATAAATTGTAACAGTACTAGACATGTTAGAAGGAGGAACAATGTTTCTGATGGCGGAGGCATCCAGAACTAGGAGACACAGCGTGAGGATACAGGGTAAACTGCTTAGGACGGAGATGAGGAAATATTTCTTCACTCAGAGATTGGTCAACCTGTGGAATTCTCTATCACAGAAAGCAGTTGAGGCCAAAACATTAAATGTTTTTAAGAGGCAGTTAAATATAGCACTTGAGGCAAAGAGGATCAATAGATGTGGGGAGAAGATGAGATCAGGATATTCAAGTTGAATGATCAGCCATGATCATAATGAATGGCAGAGCAGGTTCAAAAAGCTGAATGCCCTCCTTCTACTTTTATTTTCTGTTCCCCTCTTTCCCCTGAACCCAAACCAATGGGCCGGTATAACTCTTATTCCTGATTCTTATCCAAAATAATTATCCTTGGCAGGCCCTGCAATCCTACCTGATCCAACCTCTGATTTCCCCCACCTCAGCCTCTGATTCTCATCCTTCCCCTTTCCTTCCAATCCTCATGACAACCTAAATACCCAAATCTAATCCACTTATCTTGCACATTTACCATCTCCCTGGCCACTCAATTTCACTTGGCTCTTTTAAATTTACCTGCTTTATGGCAGACAGTGCTGTAAAAATGTACCCTCCCTAAATTCAGTGCTGCTAGACTACATGGGGTAGACAGGAATTCTTTCAGTGCAGGCTCTAGGAAGCTCTGACTTTGGATAGGACAGTTTTCAAGAGAAGCTAGGTGCACATTAAAGTCTTGAAATTCCAGCAGGCTATAGTTTTCCAATGCTCATTGGAAATTATGGTAGTATTCAGGTTAACCGTAACTTGGTCAAATGATTGTGATAATATAGTTGTTATGGACAGTGAACTAATCAGACTGTTGAGATATGAGAAAAAGGGTATAATTCCCACTGTGTCTGCCAGCAACTCTTCAGAAGCAGTGCTGTGACAATACAGTGCTATTAGGGGTGCGATATAAATGCAAGTCTTTTATTTACGGGCTAAACATTGTACAGAAGCGAAGATAATTGCATTTTCCTAACATTGATTAGTCAAAAATATAAGGAGCAGGAGTAGGCTGAATAGTCCTGCTCTATACTACTCTTTAATTCGTGAAGATCATGACAGTAACAGGAAGAAACTTTTCCCCTAGGTCAATAGATCAGTGACTGGGAACATAGATTTAAGTTAAGGGGCAGGAGGTTTCGAGGGGATAAATGGCAAAATATTTTTATCCAAAAGTGGTGGGAGTCTGGAACTCTCTGCCCAAAAGGGTGATGCAGCCAGAGATCTTCATAATATTTAGATGTGAACTTTCAACACCAAGCTATGGAAAGTGTTGGAAAATAGCGTTAGAATAGTTGAGTAGTTTATCCATTGCTAATGTGATGGACCGAAGGACCATTAATTAATTAATTATTAGCGTTCACAATTAGGTTTACCTTAACACTGCAATGAACTTACTTTGAAAATCCCCTAGTCACCACACTTCAGCGCCTGTTCGAGTACAAAGAACAAAGAACAATATAGCAGCGGAACAGGTTCTTCGGCCCTCCAAACCTGCACCAATCATGTGTTCCTATCTGAATCATCCATTTGTATCCCTATATTCCCAGTCTGTTCATGTGGCTATCTAAAGTCTTAAATAATCCTAGCATGTCTGCCTCAACCACCTTACTTGGTAGTGCACTCCAGGCCCCCTCCACCCTCTGTATAAAATACATCCCCCGCATATCTTGAACCTTGCCCCTCTTTACTTTGAACTTGTGACTCCTTTTGTTTGTCATTTCTGACTGGGGAGAAACTTCCAACTATTCACCCTATCTATGCCCTTCATAATTTTATAAACTTCTATTAGATCGCCTCTCAACCTCTGTCTTTCCAGGAAGAACAACCCTAATTTACTCAATCTCACCTCATAGCTAATATCCTCCATACCAGGCAACATCCTGGTAAACTTTTCTGCACTCTCTCCAAAGCCTCCACACCCTTCTGGTAGTGTGGCAATCAGAACTGGACACAATATTCCAGATGTGACCTAACCAGCGTTCTATATAAGTGCAACATCACATGCCAACTTTTATACTCTATGCCCCATCCAATAAAGACAAGCATGCCGTATGCCTTCTTCATCACCTTTTCCACCTGTGCTGCCACCTTTAAGGATCTGTGGACTTGCACACCCAGATCCCTCTGTGTGTCTATACTCCTGATGGCTCTGCTATTTATTGTATAGCTCCCCCCCCACATTAGATCTACCAAAATGCATCATTTCGCATTTATCTGGATTAAATTTCATCTGCCATTTCTCCATTGTGTACATTGTGGGAGAATTTAGCATGGCCAGTACACCTAACCAGCACATCTTTCAGACTCTCGGAGGAAATCAGAGCACCCGAAGGAAACCTATGCAGTCATGGGAAGAACATGCAGCCTCTGCACAGACAGTGACTCAAGCTCGGAATCGAACTCAGATCCTTGGTGCTGTGAGACAGCAGTGCTAACCACTGTGCCACCATGTCGCCCCGGCATTGGCCTGCTGAGAGCTAAGTTCCTGTACTTCATTCTGATACCCTCACCGTCCTCTGACCACCATTGTGCCTTCATTTACATGTAGCCTAAGTCCTTCATCAATCCTGGGTGTCTGGGTGATGCAATACTTACAGCTGTCACTGCTTCTGAACACACTGACAGCAACAGGGTGGTGGGGTTGCTGGGATGTGATGGGATTTCTTCAATCAGGGTCCGAAATCCTGGGGAAGCCCCATCACTGGCCAGTTCAATGTATGATAGGCACTTAATTCTGGCTGGAGTTGACATAAGACCCTATTGCCAACATTAAATTCTGGTCCATGTGTGAAAGATGTATTGAATTAAAGTTCCTGTAAGCGCTTATCAACAAAATTTGGAATACAAGGCTCTCTTTATCAAGTAAAGGTTTTGGTTTTCATATTTGTGAATTAAAGCAATCTATCCGTACTATTAAAGAAGAAAATGACTGCATGAATGATTGCGCACGCCACCAAATCTTATAATATCATTGAACTAAAGTGTTAATTCTATTTCTGCTAAGACTTTGGAAACAGCTAAGTTAATGGTTCATTCCAAACAAAACTGCTCACTGGAAATTAATTTCAATGATATAGAAGTTCTCAAGAAGGCTAAGGAACACTATTCTTTACTAGATATTAGAAATAAGCTTGATGGAATAAATTATGAAAAGACAGAGCCTGCTTTTCACCTATGGTTGGTTACAGTATAATGGAGCAGTAGTTTTCTTCTTTTAATATAACTCAATTTATGCTCAAAAGAAGTTGATTTTTGGAGAAAAGTATGGGTTAATGAGTTATTGAGCTGCTTCTGTCTGCAGTAGCTCAGGTGAGATGTGTTATAGCACATCTAATCCAGTTGGTCAGTGTAATCTATTGCATCGGGCAACAATGCACAACTGTACTCTGAGGTCAAACTCACTTCAGCAGTAAAACTTCTTATTTATACTGTACTTAGTGATAAGCGGGCTAAAAGCAGGTTGTAACTTTTCATTGGGTTTATTTCCCATTTCTGGTAAGAGTCGTTTTTCTGAGCTTTGAAAATATAACTGCTCACATTAAAATTTCCATATTCTTGAAATAGCAATTAACAGTTACTTTAGGATGGATTATCTTCTTTGTTTTGGATGGTTCATTGCAAGGGTTGCTGTGAAGTTCTATCTGTTTGACTGACATGGGCACACTGCTGATATTTGAGGAAGAGCAGTGAAATTGGAATGCTGCTCACCAAGATTTATGTTACATGTGCCATTTTTTTAAACCATGATTATTTATTTTAGTTTGAATAATATAGTTATTTCATTGTCTGCTGGCCAAGTCCAAGAAGAGCTGGGCTTAAGGACCAGTGCGAATCTGGACGTTTGAGTTTTGCTAGATTTTAGCTGGATTGGTGCAGTGGGAGGTACTTGGAACTTAATGGTTTCTTTGTTTGCAAAATTCAATTTACACCCTACTGTGTAATGTTTTATTTTATAGCTTCAAAAGTGTATGTGTATTATGTAACTTTACATTAAAGTTTTGTACGACTAAACTTGTTCAAGCATTGGGTTGGCCATTACTGCACTAAAAAACTTCAGTATTAAACATACTGTTTAAAATAGGCTTTTGTTTGAAAGTGAAAGCGCTTGACCTCCTTAACATACAGTTTTTAGTAATGAATTCCACTTGGTGGGAGAAAAATGCTGTCTTCTATTCCCTCACTTTAGCATTTTTCTATGTAAAGTTCCTGTTTCTAACTCACTGCATCACATGCCATCTATATGCTGTCATCTTTTGATGAACACAAATCCTTTGATTATGGCAATAATTCACACACAACAGATATTTATCAATTCTAGTTGCATTCTTGCTGAAATGAATGTTGCTCAGTAGGAGGAATATTTCATGAAAAGTTCTTTCCTTCTCTGTTAGGACACCGATTCATGTTAGGATTCAGTTTGACCAGGTACTGCTGAGCATCACAGTAGTTAGCACTGCTGCTTCACAGTGACAGGGACCAAGGTTCCACTCTGGCCTTGGATGACTGTGTGGAGTTCTCTTTGTCTATGTAGATTTCCTCCGGGTGCTCCAGTTTACTCCCATAGTCCAAAAATATGCAGGCTAGGTGGATAAGCCGTGCTAAATTGCCTCAAGGTGTCCCAAAATGTGTAGGTTAGGTGGATTAGAACTGGTAAATACACGGGGTTATGGCGACTGGGCAAGTGGAGGTGAGCCTGGGTCAGATGTTCTTTTGGAGTGTCGACGCAATGGGCTGAATGACCTCCTTCCGCACTGTAGGTATTTTATGGTTCCTTTGCTTTGATACCTGTTCAGTTGCCACACTGTTTGACCTGACTGGACTAGGCACATGAGATGGCATATAAAATCAATCTAGCTCTGTCTTTTCTGAATGTCCATGAAAGCAGGCAATTGGCAGCCACAATTTTCACTTCCTTTGCCTGATCCACACTAAAATCAGCATTGATTTGCATTGAACCATGTCTGTATGTTACCTTTACCAGTTGAGTCATCAAACACACGACAACCACAGTAAGGGAATGCTAGATTAATAAAACTTTGTTCTTAAAGGGAATATGTTTGCATTAAATACGACACAGAAAGATTTACAGTACAAAAGGCTGTTTGGCCCATTATATCCATCGTATCCATTCACCTGATGAAGAGGACAGCCTCGAAAACTTGTGAGTTTACTATCAAATAAAATCGGTTGGATTTAAACCTGGTGTTGTCAGACTTCTTACTGTGTTTACCCCAGTCCAATACCGGCATCTCTACACCATCGTATCCATGCCAGCTACAACAGAACTATCCAGTGTTATTCCAGCTCGTGGACCTTAGTTCTGTGTTTGCAAGCATAAGTGCATATCTAAAGTGTTTTATAAATGCGATGTGGGTTTCTGCTTCTGTTACCCTTTCAGGCAATGGATTCCAGACCACCACCACACTGAGAGTGAAAATATTACTCCTCAACTTCCCTCTACTTCTGCTGCCAATTACTTTAACTCAATCCTGGTTTTAGATCTCTCTAATGAACGTATGTAGATTCTTCCTATCCACTCCATTTAATTGAATCTTCCCTCAACCTTTTTCGTTCCAAAGAAAGCAAACCCAGTCTATCCCATCTTTCTTCTTAGCTAAAATTCTCCTTTTATTGGCAATATTCCAATAAATATCAGGTACAGTTTTATCTTTTAAAAAGTGTTTAGACAGTTATATGGGTAAGAAAGGTATAGAAGGATATGGGCCAAATGCGAACATTTGGGACTAACTTAGGGGTTAAAAAAAGAGATTGAGCCGAAGGACCTGTTTCCTGTAAACCTCTATGCCTCTGACTCTGAGGTATGTCCTGTACACAAAAAGCAGGACAAATCCAACCCAGCCAATTACCACCCAATCTGTCTACTCTCGATCATCAGTAAAGTGATGGAAGGGATCATCAACAATGCTATCAAGCCACATCTGTTCAGCAATAACATGCTGAGTGACACCCAGCTGGGTTTTGCTAGGGTCACTCAGCTCCTGACCTCATTATTGTCTTGGTTCAACATGGCTCTGTTGTTAAGCAAGGAGTGACAAAGAGCATTGGAGCAATAGTTATAGGTGACTCTATATTTTATAGTTTAGGGAGTGAGGTAGAAAAATAAAAAGTAGGATTGTAATCTCAGTATTGATGCCTGTGCCACGTGCCAATGTGGCTGGAAATAGGAAGATGGTACAGCTCAACAAGCGGCTAAACAGCTGGTGTAGGAGGGAGGGTTTCAGATATGTGCTCTATTGGGATTTTTCCAGGTGGGACACGTACAAGAAGGAGGGGTTACATCTACACTAGAAAGGCATATATATTCTGGTCAGAAGGTTTGCTAGCGTCACATGGGAAAATTTAAACTAGTTTCACAGAGGTGAATTAACTGAAGGGAAACTAGGCAGGGCTATCAAGAGTCAGAGAAAGAGCAGGCAGGGTATACTTGTTAATCAAAGAGGGTCTGGTAGATTGAAGTGCATTTGTTTAAACGCTAGAAGCGTAACAGATAAGGCAGATGAACTTAAGAGCTTGGATTAGTACTTGGAAGTATGATGTTTTTTGCTATTGTAGAGACTTGGTTAAGGGAAGGACAGGATTGGCAGCTTAATATTCCAGGGAACAGATATTTCAGATAGGATAGAATAGGATGTGAAAAGGGTGGAGGAGTTGCACTATTGATTAAGGAGAATATCACAGCTGTATTGTGGGAGGACACCTCAAGTGCGCTTATACAGTGAGGCAATATGGATTGAGCTCAGGAATAGGACAGGTGAAGTCACAATGTTGGCGATTTGCTATAGGTGATCCAACGGCCAGCAGGAGATAAAGGACCAGATATGTAGACAGATTTTAGCAAGATATAAAAGGAATAAGGTTGCTCTGGTGGGAGATTTTAACTTAGTACTAGGGGCATGAAAACGGCAGAGATTGTAAGGAGCATCCAGGATGGCTTATTGAGGAATATGTAGATAGCCCAGCTAGGGAAGGGGCTATACTGGTCCTGGTATTTGGGAATGAGCCTAGCCAAGCTGTTGACGTTTCAGTAGGGGAACAGTTCGGGAACAGTGACCACAATTCAGTAAGCTTTAAGGCACTGATGGATAAAAATAAGTGTAGTCCTCAAGTGAAGGTGCTAAACTGGGGAAAGGCTAATTACAACAATATTAGGCAAGAACTGAAGAATGTAGATTGGGGGCAGATGTTTGAGGGTAAATCAACATCTGGCATGTGGGAATCTTTCAAGTGTAAGTAGATAGGAATTCAGGATTGGCACATTCCTGTAAGGATGAAGGATAAGTATGGCAAGTTTTGGAATCTTGAATAATGAGAGATATTGTGAGTCTAGTCAAAGAGGAAAAGGAAGCATTTATGAAGACAAGGAGGCTGGGAACACACGAAGCAAATGTGGAATAAAAGGAAAATGGAAAGAAACTTAAGCAAGGAGTAAGGAGGGTTAAAAGGGGTCACAAAAAAGCATTGGCCTGCAGAATTAAGCAAAATCCCAAGGCTATTTATAGATATATAAAGAGCAAGGAAGTAGCCAGGAGAGGGTTGGTCCACTGAAGGACAGGGGAGGAAATCTATGCGTAAAGCCAAAGGAAATGGGTGAGTTATTAAATGAATACTTTGAGTCAGTATTCACCAAAGATCCACTTGGTGGATGATCAGTCTGGGGAAGGGTGTGTAGATAGTTTGAGTCACATTGAAATCAAAAAGGAGGAGGTATTGGGGATCTTAAGAAGCATTAAGGTGGACAAGTCCTCAGGGCCTGATGGGATATACCCCAGAATACTGAATGAGACAAGGAAGGAAACTGCAAGAGACAACATGGTTTTGTAAAGGGGAGGTCATGTCTCATTAACTTGTTCAAGTTTTTCAAGGAAGCCATGAAGCTGATCGATGAGGGTAGGGCAGTGGATGTTATTTACATGGATTTCAGTAGGGCCTTTAACAAGGGCCCTCACGGCAGACTATTACAGAAGGTGAAGTCGCACAGGATCAGAGATGAGCTGGCAAGATGAATACAGAACGGGTTCTATCATAGAAGACAGAGGGTAGCACTGGAAGGGTGTGTTTCTGAATAGAGGGCTGTGACAAGTGGCACTCCTCAGAAGTCGGTGCTGGGACATTTGCTGTTAGCAATATATATAAATGATTTGGAGGAAAATGTAACTGGTTTGATTAGTAAGCTTGCAGATGACACAGAGGTTAATGGATTTGCAGATAGCAATGAGTCAGAGGATACAGGAGGATAAAGGTTGGTTGCAGACTTGGGCGGAGAGATAGAGTTTAATCCAGACAAATGTAAGGTATTGCATTTTGAAAGTTCAATTAAAGATAGGAAATATACAGTACGTGGCAGAACCCTTAAGAATATTGAGAGGCAGAGGAATCTGGGTTAGAGGTATACAGATCACTGAAAGTGGCAACGCGGTTGAGGAAGGTAGTGAAGAAGGCATACAGCATGCTTGCCTTCATCGGCCAGAGCACTGAGTTTAAAAATTGGCAGGTCATGTTGCAACTTCATAGAACCTTAGGCTGCATTTGGAATATAATGTTCAATTCTGGACACGATTCTATCAGAAGGATGTGGAGGCTTTGGAGTGAGTACAGAAAAGATTTACCAGTTGCCTGGTGTGGAGGACATTAGCTACATGGAGAGGTTGGAGAAACTTGGTTTCTTTTCACTGGAATGACAGAGATTGAGGGGACAACCTTTTAGATGTTTACATGATTATGTGGGCATGGAAGAGTGGATAGTCAGAAGCTTTTTCTCAGGCTGGAAGAGTCGATTGCTAGTGGACATAAGTTTACATAGAACATAGAACAATACAGCACAGAACAGGCCCTTCGGCCTTCGATGTTGTGCCGACCAAAATAAAAAGCAATGCCCCTCCTAACTAAACCATTCCCTTCTCATCCATATACTTATCAACTAACCTCTTAAACGCCACCAAACTTGGCGCATCTACAACAGCTGCAGGCAGGGCATTCCACTCCCTAATCACTCTTTGAGTAAAGAACCTACCTCTGATATCCATCCTATAACTCATACCCCTTAATTTAAAGTTGTGTCCCCTCGTGCTAGCCTAATTTTTAAGGTGCGAGGGGCAAGGTTTAAAAGGAGGTGTATGAGGCAAGCTTTTTACGTAGGGTAGTGAGTGCCTGGAACTTACTGCCCAGTGAGGTAGTGGTAATAGATATGATAAAGATTTTTTAGGGGTGTCTGGGCAAATACATTAATAGGATGGAAATAGAGGGATATGGTCCCTGGAAGGGTAGGGGTTTTAGTTCACTCGGGCAGCATACTCATTGCAGGCTTGGAGAGCCTGTTCCTGTGCTGTAATTTTCTTTATTCTCTTTGCTCTTTAAAAGAGCTGAATTCCAGAGATGAGATGAGAGTGTGGTATCAAGGAATCCTAGCAAAACTGGAATCAGTGGAAATCAGGGACCAAACACTGTGCTGATTGGAGTCATACTTGGTACATAAGAAGATGGTTGTGGTTGTGGAGGATCAGTCATTTCAGCTGCAGGACATCTCTGCAAGAATCTCTCAGGGTAGTGTCCTAGACCCAACAATCTTCAGCTGCTTCATCAACAACATTCCATCCATCATAGGGTCAGAAATAGTGATGTTTGCCAATGATTGCACAATGTTCAGGACCATTCATGATTCCTTAAATACTGAAGCAGACCATGTTCAAATGCAGCAAGATCTGGACAATATCCAGCCCTGGACTGACAGTGGCAAGTAACATTCGCGCCACATAAATGTCAGTCAATGATCATCACCAATAAGAGATACTCCAACCACTGCCCTTTGGCGTTAAATCGTGTTACCATCACTAAATGCCCCATTGTCAACATTCTTGGGGTTATTATTGACCAGAAACTCAACTGGACTCACCACATAAACACAGTAGCTGTAAGAAGCTAGGAATACTGCGGTGAGTAACCCACCTACTGACTCCTCAAAGCCTATCCACCATCTACAAGGCACAAGTCAGGAGTGTGATGGAATACTGCCAAGTTGTCTAAATGGGTACAGCTCCAACAACACTCAAGAAGCTTGACACCATCCAGGACAAAGCAGCCTACTTGATTGGCACCATAAACATCCAATCCCTCCATTACTGTCGCTCAATAGCAGCAATGTGTTCTATCTACAAGATGCACTGCAGCAATTCACCAAACATCCTTAGACGCACCTTCCAAACCCATGATTGTTTTCATCTGGAAGGATAAGGGAAGCAGATACAGAAAATGCAGATGTGTGGAATAGAGGGTGATTTAGCTAATTGGATTAGGAATTGGCTGGCAGATAGAAGACAGAGGGTGGTGGTTGATGGGAGATATTCATCGTGGAGTTCGGTGACAAGTGGTGTGCCTCAGGGGTCTGTTTTGGGGCCCCTGCTGTTTGTAATTTTTATAAATGATCTGGATGAGGGTATTGAAGGATGGATTAGTAAATTTGCAGATGACACTAAAGTCGGTGGAGTGGTAGATAGTGAAGAGGGGTGTTATAGTTTGCAGAGGGACTTGGACAAGTTGCAGAGCTGGGCCGAGAGGTGGCAAATGGAGTTTAATGTGGAAAAGTGTGAGGTAATGCACTTTGGCAGGAACAATAAATGTGTAGAGTATAGGGCTAATGGTAGGGCTCTTAATAGTGTTGAGGAACAGAAGGATCTTGGTGTATGTGTCAATAGATCCCTGAAAGTAGGCAGTCAAGTGGATAAAGTTGTTAAGAAGGCATATGGAGTCTTAGCTTTTATTGGTAGGGGGATTGAATTTAGGAGCCGCAGCATCATGTTGCAGCTGTACAAAACTCTAGTGCGGCCGCACTTGGAGTATTGTGTGCAGTTCTGGTCGCCACATTATAAGAAAGATGTGGAGGCATTGGAGAGGGTACAGAGGAGGTTTACCAGGATGTTGCCTGGTATGGAGGGCAGGTCCTATGAAGAGAGGTTGAAGGATTTGAGGTTGTTTTCGTTAGAAAGGAGGCGGCTAAGAGGGGATCTTATTGAAACATATAAGATGATTAGAGGTTTAGATAGGGTGGACAGTGATAGCCTTTTTCCTAGGATGGAAAAAGCTAGCACGAGGGGACACAACTTTAAATTAAGGGGTATGAGTTATAGGACGGATATCAGAGGTAGGTTCTTTACTCAAAGAGTGATTAGGGAGTGGAATGCCCTGCCTGCAGCTGTTGTAGATGCGCCAAGTTTGGTGGCGTTTAAGAGGTTAATTGATAAGTATATGGAAGAGAAGGGAATGGTTTAGTTTGGAGGGGCGTTGCTTTTTATTTTGGCCGGCACAACATCGAAGGCCGAAGGGCCTGTTCTGTGCTGTAATGTTCTATATTCTATGTTCTATACATGAGAACACCACCGCTTACAAGTTCCCCTCCAAGCCACTCACCATCCTGACTTGGAAATATATTGATGTTCCTTTGCAGTCGCTGGGTCAAAATCTTGGTATTCCCTCCTAAGGACATTATGGGTCAACCCACATCACATGATTTGCAGAGATTCAAGAAGGCAGCTCACCACCACCTTCTCAAGGACAACAAGAGCTGGGCAATAAATGCCGGCCGGTCAGGGATGCCCATTAATGCCAAATTAATTTTTAAAACATTTAGCATGGCCAATCAATCTAACCTGCACATCTTTGGAGTGCAAGAATTGTGCAAGCTGTTGTGGGCAAGTTTTGTCTTCAAGTTGCTCTTTCTAGTTCAGAACTGAGACTCCAAGTCCAGTGACAATATCATTTTATACCACTGCCTCCCCATATATTTTCATGTATGTTATATATTTTCTCTCTGCCACCTACTTTTAAGCAGTAATGTGACCACATCCAGAAATGTGCTTTCCATAGCTTGAGTTGAATGCCTAGCTCCACTAAGCTTTGTATGTGATACATGTAATATTCTCAAGATAATGCTTTCCATCATATTATTGTGGGAAATGTGAATGTTGTAAACAGTCAGATACAGTACCAAATATAGAAAACCTCCAAAGTGGCTTGTTGAGAGAAATAAATCATTCTTTTATAAAGTTTACCAAAAGTATGATGCAAATGTTTTCATTCTGACAGATCCAAGTTGTATAGACTGCTTTTCTGATCAGGAAGTGATTGTCATATGGATAAGTGTCAATTGTTGGGTCTTTAGCCACGCGTTACACCCATGTTTTTTGTGTAGAGCTGATTGAAAAGGGCCCAAACCTAGACTCAGCTGTACTGTGTCAAATGTGCCTCATTCTTTTATACATCTTGTATAAAAGAAAAATCTTGTTGGATCTCAGTAAATTTTACATTCTGAGCTACAGTACCAACCACACTGCTGTTTCACTGAAGATCATTGAAAAACAAAGTTTTTACCTGTATCAATGGCAGCTTAGATTCTGAATTCCAGTGCATCCTCGAGCTCGCTCCTCACATCTGCAAAATTTTTCCCCATAGACTAAATTTGGCTGCAACAGCTGTACAAGTGCTTAAATTCCTTTACCGATTTACTAGCCAGAAAGTTCAGCTGAGTGGTTTTCCATCCATTCCCCTGGTAGTCAGACTGAGGTGAATCTGGCAAGCTCTTCGTGACTAAGTTGATCGAGATTGTCGTATCAGTTAAAAAAGCAGTTTCAGTGCATTTCACAATGCTGATATTCCATATCAAATTTGGCACAAGCTATGAGGAGGGAGTATATCAACAAAGTTGTCCATGGCAGGATGATTTACATAATAAAAAATGTTTGGTCAACTTGTGAATGATCAGTGAAAGAAGGGAAATGTTCTCTTAAGATATTGAAAATTAATTTGTGTTGCAGAATCACTTTTCCACTGAAAGAAAACCTGATCTTTGCTGGCCTTTCGCATAGCTGGAGTAAACTGAGATTACTGTAGTGTCATGTGTATATCATTTAAATGACACTTGAGTGGACCATGATTGGGATAGTATGACTGTGTTAAAAAAGTAACAAACACAATATTTGAGGAAGTTTAAATTTTAGATCATGGGCTAGAAGCAAATAATAACTCTCCAAAGTAAAGCTTGAAATTAAATCTGCATATTCCTGAGTAAAGTTGACATCTGCTTTGGATTATAACTGCAGCATCTTATTCAAACAGCTGTTGTGCAAACGGAGCCAAAGTTCCTGGTTCTGATCTGGCAAGCAAGTGGACGTAGATTTTTATCCCGATCAAAAGCATAGGTTTGTTTGTTTTTACGTTTTAAGGAATGCAAGGGAAAATTGATGGAATTATGATAATTTTACCCTAATTGTACAACAAAATTGTTCTCTTGCATCTCGGAAAGATAGTATTTGAAGTCTTATATAGATTATGTCATTGTCAAAGTACCCCTTTCCCCACCCAGCTTTCTCCTTTTTATACATACAGACTGGAAAGAATGCAGTGGAATTTTTATGTATTCCGCATCCTCATGGTTATACTGCTACTGATCACAAGATCTTAAAAACTTGCATTACGTCATTTGAATACTGTACTTCTTCTGTACAAAACAAAAATAAGGCCTTGTTAATTCTGATCTGCAACAACTCTGATTTGCTACAGTACATTTAAGAGAAGTGACTGTAACAGAGTTGGTAACAGCATTGGCACTGTTACAGCCATTAGTATCTTGATACTGACACATGAATGCCTAATCTAGCATAGGCAATGGCTGCAACTTATTGTCCCCGATTAGGCCAGATTCTGTAGTATATTATGGCCTGGTTTTCATGACAAAAAGCCTCTTGGTTTGACCCTATGCAAATACTTCTGTGCCCTTAATATTTGACTTCTGTGTCTGCTGCTTGTGAGTGTTTCTCAATACAAGTGCCTCTTTCACTGAAGTATACAATTGCTGTGTCAGTTGTTGCTGGGCTTCCCACAGTGCACTCGTTGAGTGACAGCAATACTTGACTGTCTCAGTGTAAAGAGATTTGCATGTTAACCAATTGCTTTTGCATACAATGGATTTCTGGTTCTTAAGTGTGCCTCTCTTCAGCCTTTTTGAACAATGTGCAGTTCCACAAGTATTTGAACGAACTAAGCAAGCCTAAGCCTGTTCCATTGTTCAAGTAGATGGTAGATGATCTGTACTTGCACTCATCAACCAGTTTCTGCTGTTTCATCAGTGACCTTCCCTCTATCATAAGAGCAGAAGTGAGGATGTTCACTGACGATTGCAGTGTTCAGTACCTTTTTCCACACTTCAGACACTGAAACAATCCATACGGCATAACTTGGAAAGCATTCAGGCAAGAGCTGATAAGTGGCAAGTGACATTTGTGACACACAAAGTGCCAGGCAATGACCATTTCCAACAAGAGAGAATTTAATAATTAGTGGAATTCTTATTCTTCTTCTTCTAGTAGTATCTTTGATTATTCGAAGGTCACCAAACCAAACAGGACAGGGTAGGGTGAGGGGACAGGCCCTAAGTCTATCTCAGCCAGAACAGACTGCATGCTGTTGGATTATTCTGAACTACACACTAGCAGTCTAGCCAACTGAACGAACTGGCCCACCTCAACAGCATTACTATCATTGAATATTCGTCTATCAACATCCTGAATGTTACCATTGACCAGAGCTTTAACTGGACCAGTCACATAAATAAGTATGTCTACAAGAGCTGGTCAAAAGCTGGAAATTCTGTGGTGAGTAACACTTCTTGACATCCCCAAAGTTTACTTACCATCTGCAAGGGACAAATAAGGGCTGTGATGAAATTCTCTCCATTGCCTAGATGAATACAGTTGCGATAATGCTTAAGAACCTAACATAATCTAAGACATAGTAATCTGTTTGATGGGCACACTATCCACCAGCTTAAACATTCACTCTCTCGATCACCAATGCAAACTGGCAGCATATACAAGATGCAGTCCAGGAACTCAGCAAACCCCCTTCAATAGTATGTTCTGAATCCGAATCCTGAATCTAGGAGGAGGGCAGTAAACAAGTGAGAACATCACAACCTGTAAGTTTCTCTCCAGGCCACATACCATTCTAACTCGGAACTAAGCAGAATTTTATGACTTTGTTGCGTCTGTTTTGCGGCAGGAAAGTTTTGTAAAATTGGGCATAGAGCAGCTAGTGAGAATGTTTTTGCCTCCATTCCCATTTTACCATGGAAAAAAAAATCAGCGTAGTTGGGAGCCTCTCCAAAACAGGCGAGGTGTCAACTTGCAGGATTTTGCATTTAGCGTAATGTCACTAGTGAGCTTCACACCCAATCGTCCCAGCTCACCTGTCTTTATGACCTAGTTCGCAATAGCCAGACTTGTCTGGAAAACATTTGCTGTATAAAAGTCGGATTCTGGCGCTTGATCAAAGAGAGTGAGTGAGGAGGCAAATTGATGTCAGTGGGGAAGACCCCGCAATGTCTGCCACTGAGAAAATGAAGACACTAAATGAGATGATTGGTGTGTGGAATTAACAATATGACTATACAGAAGTGCCTGTTGGTGGAGGATCAGCTGGACTGTAAACAAGCATTACAGCTGGTGTTGTCATTAGAAAAAGCAACAAATGGAGCGCATGAGCTCTAAAATATCCTGATGAAGGTAGAGGCCAACACTAGGGAGACTGGGTTAGAGAACTACCACCACGGGGCAGGCAACTAAGTAGTGGCCCTCTGGGATAATTCGGATACGAGGGAGCTCAAATCCACTTATAGAACTGTACCTGGACAAGATCAAGTTAAGCCCAGAGTAACAACAGTGACTGCTGAACTCTGCCCAACATGTCATTGCTATGGTTGCCAGTGTCAAGATGCATAGAGGAAAAGCAAGTCTCCTAAACCAACATGGCCAGAAAGAACATGTAGGCCAAGGGACAGGAGAATGCACAACCTGGAAGCTCCTCCTACCTCTAACGAGGAACAGCTACTGTGCGTAGAGATGACAAAACCATCAAATTGTCAATGAGGCTGAATGGACATCCAGTTTTAGGGGAGATCGAAACACACAGCCTTATCGGTCATGGGGAGACAGGGTTTAACAACATACATACTGGACTCCAACTCTTAGCCCTAACCAAAACTTTGGCAAGGCTGAGGACCTTTATGGGGAACAATTAGTTAGGCTCCCAATAATGGTAGTGGAAAGTTTGGGATTGAGCCTATTAGGGAGAAATTGGCTAAAAGAGATCCAACTAGATTGGATAAATATCTTTCAGCTGGAAAATGGCCACCTGAGTGAGATCCTGAGCAAATAATCTGGAGGTTTTTCGGGAAGGCTTAGGGACAATCAAAGGAGTCAAGACAAAATTGCACATTGACCTGGAGGGTATCCCAAAGTTTTGCAAAGTCTGACCAGTATCTTTTGCATTAAGGGAAAAGATCAATGCAGAAATGAAAAGATTACAGCACGAAGAAATACTAAAACTGGTTCAGTTCACAGAATGGATGGCACCCATGGTTCCTATCTTAAAGCCGGATAGTTTGATGCTCCTTTGTGGCAATTTCAAACAGATGGTAGATCATTACTCTCTTCTAGACAAATACCCAGTTCTCAGGATTGAGGACCCTGTAAGCAAAGTTTGCAGGAGGATTCCTATTCACAAAACTGGACATCTCTGCAACGACAAGGCTGGATGAGGATTCTCAAAAATTTGCCATAACAAATACGCTGCAAGCCTTTTCCAGTATAAAAGATTGCCCTTTGGGGTTTCATTAGCTTGTGCCATATTCCAAAGGACTATGGAGAGCATCTTACAGGAGTTACCACAGGTTGCCATTTATCTAGACAATGTCCTCATTACAAGGGCAAAATATCTGCAGAGCCTGGAGGACGTTCTCAGGAGATTTGCAGCAGCTGCAGTGCATCTGAAAAGAGAGAAATGCATCTTTTTAGCACCGCAAGTAACCTACCTTGGGTACAAAGTGAATAAATTGGGCCTACATTCTCTAAAAGATCAAGTGTGAGCAATAAAAGACAACCATTCGGAAGCTATGGTTGTTTGTAGGACTGGTAACATTCTACATGAAATTTATACAGAATAGGGCCTTCATTCTGGATCCCCTCCACCAGTTGCTAAAAAATTGACAAACTTGGGAATGGTCACCCCACCAGGACAGAGCCTTCAAGAAAATTAAACAGCAATTCTTATCTCAAAATGTATTGGCATATTATGACCCCAAGAAGGAATTGGTACTCACCTATGATGCGTCCCCATTTGGAGTGGTCACGGTCCTAGCATACAGGTGGCAGAACAGACAAGACTGTCCAATATCATATGCCTCCAGGACCCTGGCAAAAGCAGAATGAAGATATGCCCAGATTGAAAAGGAAGGACTGGCGATAATTTTCGCAGTCTAAAAATTTCAGAAGTATTTATATGGCCAAAACTTATGATCATAACTGATCATAAACCCTTGCTGGGCCTACTGAAGGAAGACAAAGCAGTGCCACTGATAGGGTCAGCCTGGATCCAGCGTTGGGCATTATTGCTGGCGGCGTAGCAGTATTGATTGGAGCACCGTCCAGGGACTAGAGTTGCAAATAACGATGCCTTAAGCCGGCTACGGTTACCAGACTTCCCACCATTGGTACCCAAAATACAGGAGACCATGATGATGTTAAACTTTATGGGTACCCTCCTGATGGATGCATGCAATATATGCCAGTGGATGGAGAAAGGTGCCGTCTTGATGTGTTGGTGAAGGTAAAACACCTGGTGCTATCAGGGCAGCTGGAAAGACCAGTCCATCCACAGTTCCAACCATGCTGGAACAGGAGGGAGCAGATCACTATAAAAGATGGGATACTGCTGTGGGGAGCATGGGTCATTGTCCCAAAGGTAGAGCTGTCAGAACAAACTGGTCAAACTACATCATAGGCACCCTGGAATATCGAAAATGAAGATGTTAGCCAGGTCTGGCTGCAGACATAGTGAAATTGATAGGTCAGTGCCAACAGGGGCAGAGGGCACCACTAGTAGCCCTGCTGTACCCGTGAGAATAGCCAGGCAGACCATGTTCACTAATCCATGTCGGTTTTGCAGGCCCGTTTATGGAGTCCGTCTTTCTGATGATAATAGATGCCCATTTCAAGTTAAACGTCTATAAACTAAACTTGGCAAATACAGTAGCAACAGTTCACAACGTGTTTGCAACACACGGGATCCCAGAGGTGTCAGTTTCGGATAATGGTTCAGAGTTCACCATTCTAGAGTTCACAAAGTTTATGAAATCAAACGAGATCCGCCACAGTCGAGTAAGGGAACCTTGGTGTACGAAAAAGTTGATTCGCTGGTTAAAAGGAAAAAGGAGGCTTATGTCAGGATGAGGCTTGAAGGCTCAGTTAGTGCAATGGATAGCTATAGATTAGCCAGGAAGGAGCTAAAAAGTGAATTGAGGAGAGCTAAGAGGGGACACGAGAGGATGTTGGCTGATAGGATTAAGGAGAATCCTAAAGCTTTCTTTCGATATGTTAAGAATAGAAGATTGGTTAGGGCAAGATTAGGGCCAGTCATAGACAGCAGTGGGAAGTTGTGCGTGGAGCCTGAGGAGATTGGAGAGGTACTGAAAAAATATTTCTCTTCGGTATTCACGCAGGGTGATGTAAATGTAGTTATGGAGAACACTGAGGTACAGGGTAGCAAACTGGAAGGTATCGAAGTAGATAGGGAGGATGTGCTAGATATTCTCGAGGGTTTGAAGTTGGATAAGTCCCCTGGGCCGGACGGGATTACCCTAGGATTCTCTGGGAGGCAAGAGAGGAGATTGCAGAGCCTCTGGCTCTGATCTTCAGGTCATCGTTGGTTACAGGTGTGGTTCCGGAGGACTGGAGGATAGCGAATGTGGTCCCGTTGTTCAAGAAGGGGAAGAGAGACCTTTCAGGGAATTATAGGCCAGTGAGTCTTACTTCTGTTGTGGGCAAAGTATTGGAGAGAATTATTAGGGATAGGATTTATAGTTATTAGAGAGAAATGAATTGATTGGGGATAGTCAGCATGGTTTTGTGAAGGGTAGGTCGTGCCTTACTAACCTTATTGAGTTTTTTGAACAAGTGACCAAAGAGGTGGATGGGGGTAAGGCAGTTGATGTGGTATATATGGACTTTAGTAAGACGTTTGATAAGGTGGCCCATGGAAGACTTCTGCAGAAAATGCAGATGTATGGGATCGAGGGTGATTTAGCTAATTGGATTAGGAATTGGCTAGCAGATAGAAGACAGAGGGTGGTGGTTGATGGGAGATATTCATCGTGGAGTTCGGTGACAAGTGGTGTACCTCAGGGGTCTGTTTTGGGGCCCCTTCTGTTTGTAATTTTTATAAATGATCTGGATGAGGGTATTGAAGGATGGATTAGTAAATTTGCAGATGACACTAAAGTCGGTGGAGTGGTAGATGTGAAGAGGGGTGTTATAGTTTGCAGAGTGACTTGGACAAGTTGCAGAGCTGGGCCGAGAGGTGGCAAATGGAGTTTAATGTGGAAAAGTGTGAGGTAATGCACTTTGGCAGGAATAATAAATGTGTAGAGTATAGGGCTAATGGTAGGATTCTTAATAGTGTTTATGAACAGAGGGATCTTGGTGTGTATGTGCATAGATCCCTGAAAGTAGGCAGTCAAGTCGAGAAGGTTGTTAAGAAGGCATATGGAGTCTTAGCTTTTATTGGTAGGGGGATTGAATTTCGGAGCCGCAACGTCATGTTGAAACTGTACAAAACTCTAGTGCGGCCGCACTTGGAGTATTGTGTGCAGTTCTGGTCCCCACATTATAAGAAAGATGTGGAGGCATTGGAGAGGGTACAGAGTAGGTTTACCAGGATGTTGCCTGGTATGGAGGGCAGGTCTTATGAAGAGAGGCTGAGGTATTTGAGGTTGTTTTCGTTAGAAAGGAGGCGACTAAGAGGGGACCTAATCGAAACATATAAGATGATTAGAGGTTTAGATAGGGTGGACAGTGATAGCCTTTTTCCTAGGATGGAGAAAGCTAGCACGAGGGGACACAGCTTTAAATTAAGGGGTATGAGTTATAGGACGGATATCAGAGGTCGGTTCTTTACTCAAAGAGTGATTAGGGAGTGGAATGCCCTGCCTGCAGCTGTTGTAGATGCGCCAAGTTTGGTGGCGTTTAAGAGGTTAGTTGATAAGTATATGGAAGAGAAGGGAATGGTTTAGTTTGGAGGGTCATTGCTTTTTATATTGGTCAGCGCAACATCAAAGGCCGAAGGGCCTGTTCTGTGCTGTAATGTTCTATGTTCTATCAAGACGGCACCTTATCACCGGGCATCAAATGGGTTAGCAGAGACAGCAGTCAGAAGTTAAAGGCCAGGTTGAGAAAACAGCCAGCGGCCTCATTAGAGACGAAACTCTCAAGGTAGTTACTTGACTATAGGACCGTTCCACACACTACCATGAAAACCGTGCTAGCAGAGTTACTGATGGGCAGATGGCCCCACACCAGGCTGAGCTTGTTATTGCTAAACCTGGTAGAAAAGATGGAAAGATATCAGAAAGCCGAATGCAGGGGCCATAACAATACTCACTGAGAGAGGCACTTTGAAGTGGAGCAGAGAGTTTGGATTAGAAGTTCTGCCAATGGACCCGCTTAGGTACTGGACCAGTCGAGTACAGGAAAGGACCAGTATCCTATCGGATACATATAGGCTAGGCAGTAATGAGGAAACACCTGGACCAGGTGTATGGGTCTCCACCAGTTACAGAGCCGAATCTACCCTTCAGCTCTAGAGATGAGCAGAGTTCCCCTTGCACCCTTGATAGGGACCTCAGGGTTTCCCCTACCACTTGAAGTGAATGAGGAACCAGACCTCCCGCGCTCACAATGGAAGAGATGGGCACCCAACCGTTACACACCGCCAACGTCAGAGGCCAAGTTGGAGGATCCTGACTTGGCACTCAAGTGGAGGAAAAGACCCCTGAGAGAAGCAAACCGAGGGGATTTTTTGGATTTTGTGGGGGGAGAGTGTGAGGCCAGGCTGATGAGGTTTGCTTGCTAAAGTATGTACTATCTGATGAGTCTTGTTCCAAAGTTAATTTGAGTTAGTTTATTTGGTTGGTGCCTTAAAAGAGCTACCTGATGAGTTTCCCCTCCTTAAAAGAAATACCTGATGAGTCTTTCCAAAGTTAATTTGAGTTTGTTTACTTGTTGGTTGCCTGATGTATCTTAATTGATGGTTAAATCAGCGAGCCTCATGCTTCCTATTTAAAGCAGGTGTGTCAAGATCACAGCCTGGATTAGCAGGTCCCAATTGGAGAGCTGGCTGTGTACAGACGTATGGTGTAAATAAAATAACTCGGTGATGGGACTTTCGCCTCTGTGTAGTTATTACTCACCTATCCCCCTCACTTGAGCCTGCCAGTGTGGGCATGGTCACTGAACACCTTCCTTCAGATGGTTGTCAAACTAGCAATGGCTGCAGCTTCTAGTGGGGGCTGCTGGAACATTCTTGCTTCCCTCTTCAAGGTGAAAGTAATATCTGGAGTGTTTGGCATGTTTCCAGGGTGAACTCGCTGAAGTCTTTTAAAAGAGCTCTGGATGAGTACATAGGATTTAATGGGATTGGGAGTTTCAGATAGTTCTATGGCCTGGTAGGTATGGATATAATCGGTGCAACTTGTGGGCCGAAGGGCCTATTTGTGCTGTAGTGTTCCATGTACGTGACTACTAAGGCCATTTCGTGCCTGGAAGATTCTATTGCAAATGCAACAGAATACCCCAGATGATTGAACTTTGGGCAAGTTGCTGTCTCAGATTTTCTCTCTGCCTCTGACATGCGTTTGTTTTTGAAGGAGGTTGCACAATTCTTTTGTTTGTGCCAGGTGCTGTAATCCTTGGTGCACTTCTCCCAGGATTCAAAGTCAATATTAAAACTCATAAGAAAAGCTTTTAGACCACAATGAATGTGTATTCCTAAGATTTGCTTTCATAGTCAAAAGCTAATCTTTCTGGCTACATGACAGCCCAACTAGTTGTGACTGTGCCATTATAGTGTGATGTCTGGTTGAGCACTTCAGTGGATCGTATTTTATTCTGCTCCTCCAGAAGCTCAAGTGCAAGTGGTTGAGTTTCTTGGCATGACCCTGGTACACATTCCAAATATTGCACACAGGGAGGAGAGTGGGCATGATTATTTGCTCCATTGACTTTGTTTGGCAAGAAGACTTACTCTGCTTTGTTCCCAGATTGATGGTTGCAGTCTGCCGATGACTGTACTTACTTTGACAATTCTTGAATGTATCACATCATCAATATAGACATCTCCAGAGAGTACGCTGCAGAGATAGGTAAACTTATCCACTGATGCCAAGTTCTGTTCATAGACTATTGAAACTTCAGGCTCCAAATAGGAATTTCCAGAAATAGGTTGGTACTTTACTTTTCTTTGTGCAGGTTCACAGATACAATTCTAGTGAATCTGTACTTGTGGCTATGACACATACCCACCATTGAAGATTTGAGACAAACAGATGGTGGATAAAAAATGATAGAAAGATGATGGACATGAGTTGCTTTTGATTGGATTAGATTATAGTGAGGGAGAGTTGTGCATGGTCAGCTTCACTCTCTCTTCCTGATCTATTTTGGTCCAGTGGTTAGAGATAAATGTGAATTCAATAGATGACCAGGACACCTCTGTGTATTGTTGAGCCCTCGATATTCCACAACACAGTACTGACTTGCAATCAAGGCTATTGAACCTTAGATTTGTCTCATTTCCTCAGTCTGTGAGAATCAGTTTTTGCATACTGGGATAGACAAATCGCTGTTACTCAGGTAGAAGACCCGATTGCTACCCTCACCTGGTTTGTCTTGCCTCTTGACATAGATTGCCTAGGTGTGTCTGCTTTCGTGTGCTAATAACAATTTTCAGCCACAGGTGAGAGCTGGTTGAAGTATCGAAGTCGATAAACTATTTCAAAGAGTAAATACCAAGTAGGTTAGAAGTCCCTTCTCATGATGTCTGTGTGGAGTTTGCATGTTCTCCCCATTTCTGTGTAGGTTTTCTCCAGGTGCTCTGGTTTCCTCCCACAGTCCATAGATATTCAGCTTAGATGGATTTGCCATGCTAAATTGCCCCTTAATGTCCCAAGTCATGTAGGTTAGATGGATTAGCCATGGTAAATGTGTGGGGTTATATTATAGGGACAGGGACAGGGTCTAGGTAAAATACTCTGTCAGACAGTTGGTGTAGATTTGATTGGCCAAATGGCATCTTCTGCACTGTAGAGTTTCTATAATATGGTTGAAGGCTTGATGCCTGTTAAATGGCTTGCGTCAAGCTAGACAACAACTGGACTCACCCCAGACTTTAATGTAGAATGGAGGCAGGAATGGCAGGATGGAGTTGAGGAGCTAGATGGCCTACTCCTGTTTCAGTGTTCCTGAATAATTCAGGCACTCAGCAGCCCCTGGAAAAATCATAATAACCTTTTAAATTCTGTAGAACCAAGTTGATACATTTTGCTAGACAAATATAAAGACTATTTGTGCACCTGTGTTACTCACCTGGAAATACTTGATGCCACTACCTGATTCCTGAGCTAGTTATGTTTCCCAGAATATAATAAACTTGATGAACAGAAAAGGTTTAACTGCTGATTTCTCTGTCCATCCCAAAAAATCAAATCTAACATCACAAACCAAAACACTGAGTTTTGGTAGAGAGAGTCTTATAAACATTAAATTTTCATTTTTGCCATCTATATTTTCCTGTTCCCAACTTGTGCGCTGCTGAGCACAGATGTCCATCTTAACTGTACCTTCATCTTCTTTGCTTCCTATTTTATTTCTTGAAGGTTGAAGAATATTGCAACCAAAAATGGTAATCAAACTACCAAATCAGCTTCAATTATCAAAAGAAGGAAACTTGCAAATTCACACGGGACATTCCAGAATATTTTACAGTCAATAAAGCAGGATTCAAAACAATTTTTTTCTAAGGACCCTAGATTTTTCTTGAAGGGTACTTCTTAATTTTCAGGATTTTACTTTTCATTCTCAGTACCTGAAATTGTAATACATACAAAATGGTTGCATGGTTGTCTCTAACACAGTCACAGCTCCCAAAGTAATTTGAAGTATGTGAAACTCTTTGAGATGTGATAAATTTTTCTTATAAAAGTTCAGTATTAAATTATTCAATTAATTAATAGTGTGCATTAAAGTGGCAACCATAACATATTGTCACTTATCCAACCTTATGATTGAAACTCCACATTCCTTTGCAAGGAATTCATTACCTCAGTGATTTCAGGTTTTCTTGGCTGCAAGTTAACTGAGTCTCTCTTTGTTGGCAAGTTTGAAACTGTTCTGGCTGCCCCGGCACAGCTTGTCTCTTCAGTGAACCTGTGTGGAAGCCAACAGATTGGATAGTAGGTTTTTCTGTTTTCATTGTACATGCCTGAAGACTCTTGCATGGGTAGGGGGTTTACTGTATACAATCGACAATTCTGTCAAGCGGGAAATGTCTTTGCTGCTTCTCTCTGATTCAGTCCCTTCCATGCCTTTCTCTCATTGATGATTAAATATCCCAGGACTTTTGGGCATAAATTTGGCCTCTCTCTGTTATAAAGTTTAGTTAATTAATGGTTAACTCAGGAAACCTATTTAAAACAAGTATGTCGGACTCCCCAGCCTGCATTCAGCAGGGAGCAACTGGAGAACTGGCTGTGTACAGATATACATCGTGTAAATAAAGTAACGTAGGAAATAGTGCAGCCAATTTCTACACTGTAAGTTCTCACTAACAGTAATGTGGTTATAATAATTCCGTGGATACAAAAGTCCCATCACCAAATTACTTTATTTACACTATACTATATATATTATTTTATTTACACTACACATAGGGGTTTGAAAGGTACACTGTCCAAGGAGCATGCAACCTGTCTTATAGATAGTACACACTGCTGCTTACTGTGCATCCATGGTGGATGGAATGAAGGTTTGTGGAATGGATGGCAGTCAGGTAGGCTGCTTTGTTATGGATGATGTCAAGCTTCTTGAGTGTACTTGGAGCTGCACTCCTTAAGGCAAATGGAGAATTCCATCTCCTCCCTCATTTGTGCCTTTGTAGGTGGTGGACAGACTTTGGGGAGTCAAGAGGTAAGTCACCTGCCACAGGATTTCTAATCTCTGACTTGCTATTGTAGCCACAGTATTATATGGTTGGTCCATTTCAGTTTCTGGTCAATGGTAATGCTAAGAACACCAGTAGTGTAGGATTCATCAAGAGTGATGACATTGAATGTCAAGGAACAATGATTAGAGTTTCTTTTACTGAAGATGGTCATTACCAGGTATTTGTGTGGCACACATGTCAGCTGCTACTTATTATGCCAAGTCTGACTATTGTCCATGTCTTGTTACATTGTGATAATACTGTGCCTTTAAGAAATGTATTTTAGTCAATTTCTGTGCAGAATGTGTTTACTAGTCCCTACCATTTTAATGGAGCTGTTTTATCTTGATCCAGCAGTATTTTGTTACTGCAACAGTATAATTGATCTTAATTGCTATCATGTTTGTTTTAATCTGAACCAATATAGGGTTATGTATTTTGCAGAGAAGGGCTTGATTATGTTGAATGACAGGTAAAGTCATGTGACAGCATGGGGCTAGGCTTTCACAGAGAAGTCTGCTCTTTGGGATCTTCAGAGAGAGATTGCTTTCTCTGTACTCCTAATTTTGCCTGAAGTGGAAACTGGAATCTACCAAAAATAAGCCTTTACTCTGAAATCTCAGAAAATAAAAAAGAGGGACAGAACAGGTGAATGTCTTTTTGCATCAAGGAATTATAAAAGAGTAGGGAAATTTACCAGTTGAGCAAATTTAAAAGCTTTAAATCTAAATGCATGAAGCATTTAGAACAAAATTAATGAGTTAATGCCACAAATGGAAACAAAAGAGTATGATTTGGTGGTGATTACTGAGACATGATTACAAGGAGGCCAGGTCTGGTAATTGAATATCCAAGGGTTCTCAGTATTTTGAAAAGGTAGACTGAAAGGAAAAGGAGGTGATGTAGCTTTGCTGGTGAAGAAAGAGATCAGTGCTGTAATGAGAAATAACATAAAAACGGGAGATCAAGATGTGGAATCAGTCTAGGTAGAAATAAGAAATAGCAAAAGGAAGAAGTACTTGGTAGGAGTAACCTGTAGGTCCCCAAGCAGTAGTTCCGCAGTTGGTACAGTATAAATCAGGAAATACTGGGGGCTTGCAAAAAAGGTAGGGCAAAAATCATGGATAATTTAAAATGAAATAGATTAGAAAAATTAAATTGTCAAGGTAGCCTGGAGATAGAGATTGTATTCGAGATTGTTTGTTTCTTAGAACAATATGTTGTGGAACCAACTAGGGGGCAGGCTACTCTGGATTTGGTATTGTGTAATGAGAAGGGATTAATTAATGACCTCATAGTTGAGGATTCTTTAGGAAGTAGTGACCATAGTATGATAGAATTCAAAATTCAGTTTGGAGGTGAGAAAGTGGAGCCCCACACTAGCGTTCTGGAATTATGCAAAGGAAATTACATAGGCATGAGGACAGATTTGACCCGAATGGGCAAAAAAGCTAAAAGGTAGGACAGTGGCAGTTGTTTAAGGAGATTCTCATGTCCTTGCAACTAAAATATATCTCAGTGAGGAAGAAAGATGGTAAGGGGGGGGTTTAAAAAAAAATCTGTGGCTGAACAAAGAGGTCATGGACGATATAAAGACAAAAACTAAAGTATAAGAAATTGCAAAGGCCAGTGGAGGCTGAAAGATTGGGGAACTTTCAAACATAAACAAAGAGGTAGTAAAAAGTAATAAAGAGAGCTAAAATAAATTATGAAAGAAAACTAATGCGAAATATCAAGAAGGATAGCAAAAGCTTCTGTAAGTATACCAGAGAGTTAATAGTGGGGAACAGTGAAATGGCAGAGATGCTAAATCAATACTTTGCTTCAGTTTTCACAATAGAGAACACTAGTACTATTCCTGTAGGAATGGGCAAATCAGAGATAATGAAAAGGGTAGAATTTAGAACAGTCAATATCAATAGGAAAAGGTACTCAGCAAACTATTGGGATTGAGGGCAGATAAATTCCCAGGCCTGATGGCCTACATCCTAGGATATTAAAGGAGATAGTGGATCCACTGGTTCTAAGATTCCAAAATTCCTTGGTCACAGGAAAGTTCCAATGGATTGGAAAAATGCTAATGTGATGCCCTTATTCAACAAGGGATGGAGGCAAAATGTGATAAATTAAAGACCAGTTAATTTAACATCTGTTGTTGGGGAAGTGTTAGAATCGATTATCAAAGAAGCAATATCAGGACATTTGAAAAATCCAAAAGGTATCCATCAGAGTCAGTACAGTTTAGTGAAAAATACATCATGTTTGAATGATTTGCTAAATTCTTTGAGGATGTGATAAGCAAAGTGGATAATGGGGATCTTGCAGATGTAATAAAACTGGACTTCTGGAAGGTGTTTGATAAGGTGCTGCACAAAAGGTTAATTCACAAGGTTAAATCACATGGGATTAAGAATAATGTATTAATTTGGATAAGAGAGAGACCAGCTACTGGATAGAACACAGAATGTAGACATTTTTTTCTGGATGGCAAGAAGTAACTAGTGGGGCGCCACAGGGTTCCGTCCTTGGGTGCCAGCTATTTACAATCTATATTAATGATTTGGATAAAGGGATAGAAGGCTCTATAGCCAAATTTGCCGATGACACAAAAGTAGGCGGGACAGTAAGTTGCAATGAGGAAATAGGAGTCTGCATGTTCTCCCTGTATTTGTGTGGGTTTCCTTTGGGTGCTCCGATTTGCTCCCACAATCCAGAAGACCTGCTGGTTAGGTGTATTGGCCATGGTAAGTTCTCCCTCTGTATCTGATAAGGCATCAGAGTGACTGGGAGATTTTCAAGTAACTTTATTGCAGTGTTAATGTAAGCCTACTTGTGACACAAATAAATAAAATAAGAACCTCACAAATGGATATAGATAGGTTAAGTGAGTGGGCCAAACTGTAGCAGATGGAGTTTAATGTGGATAAGTATGAGGTCATGCATTTGGGTCAGAATAATGGGAAGATGACTTATTATCTAAATAGGGAGAGACTTCGGAGTGCCCCAATGCAGAGGGATCTGGGTGTCCTCATTCATGAGTCACAGAAAACTAGCATGCAGTTACAGGTGATAATAAAGAAAGCAAATGAAATGTTGGCACTAATAGCTAAAGGAGCAGAATATAAAGGTTGAATATAAATGTTGCAATTATACAAGGCATTGGTGAGACTGCACCTGGAGTACTGTGCATTGTTTTGGTCCCCTTATTTGAGGAAAGATATTGTGGCATTGGAGGCAGTTCAGAGGAGGTTCATTAGATTGATTCCAGAGATAAGTTTGTTGTATGAAGAGAGGTTGAACAGTTTAGGCCTATACTCCGGAATTTAGAAAAATGAGGGGAAATCAAATTGAGGAATGCAAGATGTAAAAGGTATGGATAAAATAGACGTGGACCAAATGCTTCTGCTGGTGGGGCAGTCTAGATTGAGAAGTCATTGTCTTAGGATAAGGGATACTAAATTTAAAATAGAATTGAGAGAAACTATTTCTCCCAAAGGGTTATGAATCTGTGGAATTCACTACCCCAAAGTGCTGGACCTGTGAGTTAATTTAAGGAGAAGTCAGACAGATTTTTAATTGGTAATAGGTTGGAGAGTTATGGGGAGAAGGCAAGAAAATGGGTACGAGGAACTTATTAGTCATGATCGAATGGTAGAGCAGACTTGATGGGCCGAATGGCTTCGTTCTGTTCCTATATGTTATGAACTTATGAAGATTTTGTATCTGGGAGTGGAGCTTTCGCTGGAAATTGCTACATGAGAACTGGGGAACAGGTGTGTGCCTGGATTACTCTCAAGAGATGTTGAAAGGCCAGAAATTTAGTACCTCTGTAGTCATCTTTGGCTTCTGTGTTAACTGGTTCTAAAGAAGAGATTTATGTCTATGGTGGGGTACAGGTAAATTGGAATAATAGAGTTAGCTAGCTATTACAAATTATAAGTATTTAAGTATTTTAATTGGAAAAGTTTTGCTAATTCCTTTTGTCATATTCTAACTGTATTCTTAAATGAAGTTTATTTTAATAAAAGCTTCCTAGTGGGTTACTTGAATCATACCTAGAGTGAAACACCCTACATTCACCCTAATGCCAAAGTCAAATGTAAAAGTTTAGGGTCTTGGCTAATTTCACAAAATACTTTGACTTTTCTAGTTTGGCCCGTAACAACATTGGGGTATGTACTGCTTCAGTATCAGAAATCATGAATGGTGCTGAACATTGTGCAATCATGAGAGTGATCATTCCCATTTCCGACCTTATGATGGATGAAAAATCATTTTCCGTCCTACTGAAGATGGTTGGGTCTAGGACACACCCCTGAGAAAGCTTTACAATAATGTCCTGGAACTGAGATGACTGACCTCTGACAAGCACAATCATCTCCCTTTGTGCTAGGTAAGAGTCCAACCAACTTATTCCCATGAGTCCAACCCCTGATTCCCATTGGCTCCAGTTTTGCTTGGGTTCCTTGATGTCAAACTTAGTTAAATACTGCTTTGATGTCAAGGACGGTTACTGTCACCTCACCTGTGGAATTCGGTTCTTTTTTGTCCACATTTTAACCAAGATCAGGAGTTGAGTGGTCCGGGTGAAACCCAAACTGAACATTATTAGTGAGCTGGTAATTGCATTGTCGGTGTCCCCTTCCTTCCCTTTACTGATGATAAAGAATAAACTGATGGAACTGTTAATTCATTGTGTGCGATTTGTCATGATTTTTGTGTACGAAGAGTACTTGGGCAATTTTCCACATTGCTGAGTAGACGTCAGTGTTGCAGCTGTACTGGTGTCTACTGAGTAACAGCTTGCTTAGAGACTCAGCAAGTTGGGAGCACAAGTTTCGAATATTGTCAGGGCCCACAGTCTTTGTCCATGTCCATGTCCCACGAATGAATTAAAAAAAAAATCCAATGCCTTCAGCCATTTCTTGATATCACGTGGAGTGAATTGAATTGTCTGAAGACTGGTGCGTGTGAGGTTGGTGACTTCCAGAAGAGGCTGAGATGGATCATCCACTCAGCCTTAACTTTTTGCATTGATGTGCTCAGCCATCATTGCAAATGGGGATATTTACGGAGCCTGCTAATTCAGTGAGTTGTTTAATTGCCCACCACCATTCGCAGCTGGATGTGGCAGGACTGTGGAGCTCACATCTGAATTGTTGGTTTTAGGATTGCTTAGTTCTAATTGAGGAGTTAGCATTTGCTTATGCTTCAAAATAGTGCCATGGGATCATTTATATGCCCTACTCTGAAAGGCAGAACTCCCACAGTGTAGTACTCCCTTCCTCTGGCATGTTATCCTGGAAGACCAAAAGCGACAACTTCCTGGCCCTGAAAGGGAGAGTGATACAAATTGAGCCTTGGCTGACATATCATCATAATTAATAACACCCAGGCGTCTGTTTAATAAAGAGAAATACATCACATGCCTGTTAACATTTGAAAGAGAAATGATTGATTAAGATTTGGGATAAGGACCTTTGAAGTGCTAATGTGCCATTTCGCTAAGATTTTGCAAGACCTGCTGTTCACTACCTGCATTTATTTGTTGTCTTTTATTGAATTTCTAGCATTGCTAAGTTCTCCATTTACCTAAAAAAAAGACAAATTCATTTAATTGAGCAAATGCTGATGCTGAAAACCATTGAGGTTTTATGCGATTACTAATTACATTATTCTATTTCTATAGATAATAGCTAGGATAGCATGGTGGCACAGTGGTAAGCACTGCTGCCTCATAGGCCCAGGGACTCAGGTTCAATTCCGGCCTTGGGTGACTGGCTGTGTGGAGTTTGCACGTATTCCCTGTGTCTGCATGGATTTCCTCTGGGTGATCCAATTTCCTCCCACTGTGCAAAGATGTGCGGGTTAGGTGAATTGGCCATGCTAAATTGCCCATTAGTGTTGGGGGACTAGCAGGGTAAACAGGTGGGGTTACAAAGTCTCAGTGAGATTGTTGTGTGTACAGGCATGATGGGCCCAATAACCTCTTTCTGCATCGTAGGAATTCTATGAAATCCGTTGATTCAATGATTTTCATTTTTAACTGCTAATCATTCCAACCATACCACATCTATCATCTAACAAGGATATATTTTAGGTCTTAAAAAGATTGAGCTGTGCCTTTTGAAACTAATTTCTGTAACAGTGACAGTATTTAATATGCAATTCTTGTCCTGCCTGCTAATCCTATCTATTCTCTTCATCTGCAGGTGTACCAGGATCTTGGCACATCAGTCTTGTCAGGAGCTATTGAGGGCTACAATGTTTGTCTGTTTGCCTATGGTCAGACTGGCTCAGGAAAAACATACACTATGATGGGGACACCAGTGAGTAATCACTTCATGCTTTTTCCCATTTTCTTCTCGTGCCATTCACACAGGGCAGGAAGCCAGAGTATAGTTCTGCATCATTTTGTTAGTTTTATTCATGTATCCTTTTTGCCTTTTACACTAACTTATTCAGTTCAACTATGAAAGATACTCACTATCGCCAATGTCCACATCGTACAGCTGTCAGACTAGAGTGAGAATAATGCCAAAAGGATTCTTTCAGCTGTGAATGACTTGATTTGGAGTTTCTCAATCACTGTACATTTTTTGACTTCATCTTCCTTTCGAATTGACATAGTGGTGAACAAGAAGCCAGAAGTGGTCTTTATACTGAGTCATTTTGATTTAAGCTGATTGTATTTCCTTCAGATTTTACATTTGACAGTATGTCCAGTACTAGCAATGACCTCAAGGGCACAATTGATTAAATTGCAACAGTAACTATCTTTCAAAGAACTTCTTTGGTTTAAAACTCTTTAAGAAGTCTCAGGATGATGAAAGATTCAGTACAAATAAAGTTATTTCTTTTCTGTAAATAATAGCTACAAATGATAAAAACATTAAAGGAAGATGGGGCAAATAATCCTGACTCTGTGGCATAGGTTAAAATAGTTACTGATCACTGAAACAAAAATAATGTTGAACTCTACTATATGAGTTTTTAATTGTAATTTTAATATTTTGTTCAAATCTTTGGGTGAACTGGACTTACAGTTACACATCTTTCCCTTTTCGTCTACAGTTGCAATTCCCTCTATAATTGCAACTTGCCACGGCTCCTTCATTATCACCTTTCACATCTGTGACCTCTACCACCCAAAAGGACAACGGCAGCAAGCACTTGGGAACACCACCACCTGCAAGTTCCCCTCTAAGTCACAAAACCTGACTTGGACATGTATTGTTATTCCTTCACTGTTACTGGGTCAAAATTCTGGAATTCCCTCCCTAACGGCATTGTGAGACTGCAGTAATTGAAGGAGGCAGCTCACACCACCTTCTTGAGGACAATCAAGAATGAGTAATTAATTCTGATCTTGTTATTGGCATTTCTATCCCAAGAATGAATAAAGAAAAATTTCCCTCAACATCCAGCAGCATAAGGAATTTTTGCATCAAAATGAGGCGTTTGAATTGTTTTTAAATTGAGGAGACTCAGTGAAGGGTCAAAGTCCATACTGCAGGTCATCACAAGGGAAAGAGATTGGGTGAACTGAGTTAAATGATGAAAAAAGACTCAGCAAGTTCATTAAGGTTAATAATATAGTTTGGAATAGTAGTTGCAATGTACTAAATATGGCAATCAATTCACATACAACAATACCCACAAACAAAAAAGTGTAAACCATAAATCTGACTTCAGTGATATATAAGGAATGAATATTGGCGAGGGCGAACACCCCTTCCTCAAAATTGTGTCATAGCATCTTTTAACACCTAAAAGCTTCAATGTTTCTTCCAAAAGATGACACTTCCAATTGTGTAGCAATCTCTGACTATGGCAATTACATTTTAGCCTAGGTTATGTGCTCAAATCTCAGGTCAAGGACTCAAACTTTCAATCCTTTAATTTACAGGTGCAATTCCTATCCACTGAGCCACTGTGACTGGGTTTAAAAAGTTATTTCAATTTCACCATAAGTTCACTTTGAAAAAGTGTTATTCAGCTAAGTTACTCTACAGGATTTTCCAGTAGAATCCATGGCAGGAAATGTCACGGGCATGACAGGAAATCTGGAGTTCATTGACTTGGTATGGTAATTTCTGGTCTTGTTTGAGCAGGTCTGGAAAATGCTGGCCACACAGATCTTCAGTTGCAAGCCTCTGTTAAAAAAGCTGATCTTAACTGGAGAGGGAACAGAAAACTTTCATTTAATAAGGCACTTTTCATAGCTATAGGGTTTTCCAATGCATTTAACGCTTTTGACAACTACAGTAGGTCTCAGGATCTTTGGACTATGATGAAAAAATTCAACAAGGATTCCCATTCTAAACTACTAACTAGTGACATTGTGCTGGCCAAGCGCTACCATCAGTTCTTGTCTAAGAGTGGCCTGTTCATCACCATTTGTATTAATCACTTTCGAAGAGATGGGTGAACATGACTCAAAGGAAAATAGAAATGCATTAATGTCCATTTTACAGTGGTCAGATGTATCAATTAGCTAAGCTACTGAAACTATCAACCAAAGAAAGCTAGTTTAGTAACTTAGTTCTACTCAAGTGGTTTAGTCTTAGTATATTCACCCTTGTAGCTTTCTTGAGGAGTGAAGTAGGAATAATTTGATATTGATTTGAAGTTATTAAAACTCACCAAATAAAAGCAATTGAATTCAGAGTTAAAATCACTAAGGTCTAATTAAATGGCTGATGAATGCAAAATTTAAAAATTCCAAGCTAAAGAAAGCAACATTAATTTTAAAATATACCAGGTATTTATAAACAAGAAATGGGTTGTACAAAGAGCCATATTGATATGGAGTATATTTGTTGAATATGATTATCATTAGAATAATTAGAGTATCGTTAGAGGGTCTTTTTCTCCATGGAGGTCGGTCACCAGTGGAGTGCCCCAGGGATTGTTCTAGGACCCTTGCTGTTTGTCATTTTCATAAATGACCTAGATGAGGAAGTGGAGGGATGGGTTAGTAACATACGAAGGTTGGTGGTGTTGTGAATAGTCTGGAGGGATGTCTGAAGTTGCAGCGAGACATAGATAGGATGCAAGACTGGGCAGAGAAGTGACAGATGGATTTCAATGCAGATAAATGTGTGGTGGTCCATTTTGGCAGGACCAGTGGGATGAAGCAGTATAATATCAAGGGTAAGAGTCTTGGCAGTGTTGAGGAGCAGAAGAATCTTGGGATCCGGGTCCACAGGACTCTTAAATCGGCCCTGCAAGTGGAGGATGTGGTCAAGAAAGCATATGGTGTACTGGCCTTCATAAATAGAGGGATTGAGTTTAGAAATCGGGAGGTAATGCTGCAACTTTATAAGACCCTTGTCAGACCTCACTTGGAGTATTGTGTGCAGTTCTGGTTGCCTCATTATAGGAAGGATGTGGAAGCTGTTGAGAGGGTGCAGGGGAGATTTACAAGGATGTTGCCTGGATTGGGGGGCATGCCTTATGAAGATACGTTGAGAGAGCTAGGTCTCTTCTCCCTGGAAAGACAAAGGTTGAGAGGCGACCTGATAGAGGTTTATAAGATGTTGAGAGGAATAGATAGAGTGGATTCTCGGAGGCTATTTCCCAGGGCTGAAATGGTTGCTACGAGAGGACACCGGTTTAAGGTGCTGGGGAGCAAGTACAGAGGAGATGTTAGAGGTAAGTTTTTCACTCAGAGGATGGTGAGTGAACGGAATCAGCTGCCGTCAGTGGTGGTAGAGGCGAACTCACTGGGGTCTTTTAAGAGACTTCTGGATGAGTACATGGGATTTAATGGGATTGGGAGTTACAGATAGTTCTATGGCCTGGTAGGTATAGATATGATCAGCACAACTTGTGGGCCGAAGGGCCTGTTTCTGCTGCAGTGTTCTATGTTCTATGTTCTAATATGATTAAAGCAATTTATCACAGCTTTACTTTGAAAGTAATTTATAACAAATGGTTTTCAGTGAACCATTGATATTTGCATTTGTACATATTTATCTTGTGAATGAACTCTGAAATCTGGCCCTTACATAAATTATTTGATTCAACTCACTCAAACCTTCAACAACCTTAACTCCTAAGGATAGAGGGCATTGACACGATCATAAAATTAATAGGACTAACTACTATGTTAAGGAGTTGCTGATGCTGAAGGTTTACCAGGCTGATTCCTGGGATGGCAGGAGAGACGGTTAGGATTACATTCACTGGAATTTAGGAGAGTGAGAGGGGATCTAATAGAAGATTATAAAATTCTAACAGGATTAGACAGGGTAGACTCAGAAAGAATGCTCCCAATGGTGAGGATGTCCAGAACTAGGGGTCATAGTTTGAGGATAAGGGGTAAACCTTCTAGAATCGAGGTGAAGACAGATTTCTTCATCCAGAGGGTGGCGAAAGTGTGGAATTCACCACCACAGAATGTAGTGCAAACATTATCTGATTTCAAGAAGAAATTAGATATAGCTGGAGGAACTAAAGGGATCAAAGGATGTGAGGGAAAGAGGGATCAGGATATTGAATTCAACTGTACATGCTAGTCTACATTGGCTTCCAGTTTTAAAATTCCCATCCTTGGGTTCAGTTCTATAAGCTCACTCCTCCCTATCTCTGTAACATCCTATAGATCTACATCCCTTCAATTCTTTTCATTCCCTGGTAGAATTTGGCATGTGGACAATCTGTTATGTTTTGCAGTTTAGTACTGAACACTAGTGAAGGCTTACAGTGCTGGGAAATGTTCTTTGTAAAACATATATTTCAATTCAGACTTCCTCACTTTGCCTATTTACATGTAATGATTAGTTTATTTTGGCAAGCCTTATTTTCCCATTTCTTTTTCTTGTGCATGTTATAAATACAGCATAATTGGAAGTGTGTGAGCGGAGGATGTGTATATCCTGTCTATTGTATCAGTCTTGACTTGGTAGTAACACTCTGAATTGAGTCTGTTGGTCATCGGTCAAACCCCACTTCAATGCAAACAGAATGTGGGCATTAATGGCAAGGCTGGGATTTTTATTGCCAATCTCTAATTGCTCTTGAGAAGGTGCTGTTGAGCTGTTTTCCTTGAACCATTGCAGTTCGAGTGCTGGAGATAGACATACATTACTGTGAGAGAGGAGTTTCTGGATTTTGACCATGAAGGTGATAAGTGTGCCAAGTGTGGCTTGGAGAGGAACTTATATTCATGTTCCCATGTGTCTGCTGCCCTTGTGCTTTTAGGTGGAAAAGGTTGCAAGTTTGGAAGGAGCCTTGGTGAATTGTTGCACTGCATCTTGTGATGGTAAATACTGCTACCACGGTATGTTGACGGTAAAGGGAGTAGATGTTGGAGGTAGTGGATGGGGCACTAATCAAGCAGGCTCCTTTGCTTGGATAGTTTGAGTTTCTAGATGAGCTGGCCTCATTCAAGCAAGTGGAGAATATTGCAACACACTCTTGACTTGTGCTTTGTAGATGATGAGCTTTGGGAAGGAGGTGAGTCACACTCTATCTAGCCTCTGAACTGCCCTTGTAGCCATAGTTTTATTTGGCTAATCTAGTTCAGTTTTTCACAGATCGTAGAATGTACAGTGTAAAAAGAGGCCATTTGGCTCATCAAGCCTACACCACCAACAGTCCCACCCCCACCCAGGTCCTATTCCCCATAATCCCACATATTTACCCTCTTAGTCCATCTGACTAAGGGGCAATTTATCATGGCCAATCAATCTAACCTGCACATTTTTGGACTGTGGGAGGATTCCAGAGGAAACTAAAGCAAACACGAGGAGAACATGCAAAGTCTACACAAAGAATGATATGAGGCTAGAATCGAACCCGGGTCCCTGGCGCTGTGAGGCAGCAATGCTAAGCACTGTGCCACTGTACCACCCAGTGAATAGTAACCCTCAGGATGTTCATAGTGGGGGATTCAGTGATAATGCTGCCATTTGTTGTGTTGTCTGTGGCTGGGAATGCAGAGATCAGTTCAGTTCAGGAGGTCCACTCAGGTTTTAATAAAACAGCAGGCAGATTTATTTTAGGTGTGCACTGTACAAGTTCCAATTTCCAACTGTCAGTGGGCTGTGTTGGCCCTGATGACAGCACAGAGTGTTTATGTGACAATCCTCTTAAAGGGGCCATGACACATAGCAATTGTAGAAGGTTGTTTTTCAAACTGGAGACCTGTGACCAGCAGTGTATCTCAGGGATCAGTGCTGGGTTCACTGTTATTTGTTAATGATTTAGACAAGAATATAAGAGGCATGGTTAGTAAGTTTGTTGATGACACTAAGATTCATGGCATAGTGGACAGTGAAGAAGGTTATCTCAGATTACAACGGGTTCTTGATCAATTGGACCAATGGGCTGATGGAGGTTAATTTAGATAAATGCGAGGTAATACATTTTGGTAGATTGAACCAGAACAGGACTTACTCAGTTAATGGTAGGACGTTAGGGAGAGTCACAGACAAAGAGATCTAGGGGTACAAGTTCATAGCTCCTTGAAGTGGACAGAATGTTGAAGAAGGCATTCAGCATGCTTGATTTCATTGGTCAAAACATTGAGTACAGGAGTAGGGATGTCTTGTTGAAGTTGTACAAAACATTGATAAGGCCACACTTGGAGTACTGTGTGCAATTCTGATCACCTTATTATAGAAAATATAAAATATATATTATAGAAAATACACATGATGTAGGTAGGACAAGGAAAGGGGATATTAAACAGAAATTTATGGAGTTGGGGTGGAAGCTTAGGGCCAAAACAGACAGAGTGGTTATCTCTGGACTCTTGCCTGTGCCACGGGATAGTTTAGAGAAGAACAGAGAGAGGGAATGTTTGAACTCGTGGCTGCGGGGATGGTGCAGGAGGGAGGGGTTCAGGTTCCTGAACAATTGGGACTCATTCTGGGATAGGTGAGACCTCTACAAGAGAGATGGTCTACACTTGAACCAGAGGGGAACCAATATCTTGGGGGGAAAATTTGCAAAGGCTACGCAGGGGGCTTTAAACTGATTCAGAGGGGGGGTGGGATCCTGAGTAGTTTGGATGTTAAGAGGGACGAGAATAGAACATAGAACATAGAACAATACAGCACAGAACAGGCCCTTCGGCCTTCGATGTTGTGCCGACCAAAATAAAAAGCAATGCCCCTCCTAACTAAACCATTCCCTTCTCATCCATATACTTATCAACTAACCTCTTAAACGCCACCAAACTTGGCGCATCTACAACAGCTGCAGGCAGGGCATTCCACTCCCTAATCACTCTTTGAGTAAAGAACCTACCTCTGATATCCGTCCTATAACTCATACCCCTTAATTTAAAGCTGTGTCCCCTCGTGCTAGCTTTCTCCATCCTGGAAAAAGGCTATCACTGTCCACCCTATCCACCTCTAATTATCTTATATGCTTCAATAAGATCCCCCCTTAGCCGCCTCCTTTCTAACGAAAACAACCTCAAATCCTTCACCTCTCTTCATAGGACCTGCCCTCCATACCAGGCAACATCCTAGTAAACCTCCTCTGTACCCTCTCCAATGCCTCCACATCTTTCTTATAATGTGGCGACCAGAACTGCACACAATACTCCAAGTGCGGCCGCACTAGAGTTTTGTACAGCTGCAACATGATGCTGCGGCTCCTAAATTCAATCCCCCTACCAATAAAGCTAAGACTCCATAAGCCTTCTTAACAACTTTATCCACTTGACTGCCTACTTTCAGGGATCTATTGACACATACACCAAGATCCTTCTAGGGGTCATAGATGGGAACTGTAAAGCACAGCAGCGTACGGGTGGAGTAGGGCATGGTTTGAAATGTGTATACTTTAATGCAAGAAGTATTCGCAATAAGGTGGAGGAACTTGCAGCTTGGACCAGTACCTGGAACTTCGATGTTGTGGCCATTTCAGAGACATGGATAGAGCAGGGACAGGAATGGTTGTTGCAGGTTCCGGGGTTCAAATGCTTCAGTCGGAGTAGAGAAGGAGGTAGAAGTGGGGGAGGAGTGGCATTATTAGTCAAAGACTGTATCACAGTGACAGAAAGGAAGTTTGATGAGGACTTGTCTGTTGAGGTAGTATGGGCTGAGATTAGAAACAGGAGAGGAGAGGTCACCCTGTTGGGAGTCTTTTATAGACCTCCTAAAAGTTCTAGAGAGGTAGAGGAAAGGATTGCAAAGTCGATCCTGGACAGGAGTGAAAGTAATAGGGTAATTGTTATGGGGGACTTTAACTTTACTAATATTGATTGGAATAGCTATAGCTCTAGCTCGTTAGAGGGGTCAGTTTTTGTACAAAGTGTGCAGGAAGGTTTTTTGACTCAGTATGTAGATAGGCCACTAGAGGTGAGGCTACATTGGATTTGGTGCTGGGCAATGAGCCAGACCAGGTGTTAGCTTGGAAGTTGGTGAACATTTTGGTGATAGTGACCACAATTCGGTTACGTTCACCTTAGTGATGGATAGGGATAGGCATGAAGCTGGGGGCAGTAGTTATAGCTGGGGGAATGGTAATTATGAGGCCATAAGGAGGGAATTAGGGTGCATAGGTTGGACTAGGAAACTACAGGGACTGGGAACATCTGAAATGTGGAGCTTATTCAAGGAGCAGCTACTGCGAGTCCTTGATAAGTATGTCCCTGTCAGGCAAGGAGGAAATGGTCGAGTAAGGGAACCATGGTGTACTAAAAAAGTTAATTCGCTGGTTAAAAGGAAAAAGGAGGCTTATGTCAGGATGAGGCTTGAAGGCTCAGTTAGTGCAATGGATAGCTATAGATTAGCCAGGAGGGAGCTAAAGAGTGAGTTGAGGAGAGCTAAAAGGGGACACGAGAAGACTTTGGCTGATAGGATCAAGGAGAATCCTAAAGGTTTCTTTAGATATGTTAAGAATAGAAGATTGGTTAGGGCAAGATTAGGGCCAGTCATAGACAGCAGTGGGAAGTTGTGCGTGGAGCCTGAAGAGATTGGAGAGGCACTGAACAAATATTTCTCTTCGGTATTCACGCAGGGAGATGTAAATGTAGTTGTGGAGAACACTGGGATACAGGGTTGCAAACTGGAAAGTATTGAAGTAGATAAGGAGGATGTGCTAGATATTCTTGAGGGTTTGAAGTAGATAAGTCCCCTGGGCCGGACGGGATTTACCCTAGGATTCTCTGGGAGGCGAGAGAGGCGATTGCAGAGCCTCTGGCTCTGATCTTCAGGTCGTCGTTGGTTACGGGTATAGTGCCGGAAGACTGGAGGATAGCGAATGTGGTCCCATTGTTCAAGAAGGGGAAGAGAGACCTTCCAGGGAATTATAGGCCAGTGAGTCTTACTTCTGTTGTGGGCAAAGTATTGGAGAGAATTATTAGGGATAGGATTTATAGTTATTTAGAGAGAAATGAATTGATTGGGGATAGTCAGCATGGTTTTGTGAAGGGTAGGTCATGTCTTACTAACCTTATTGAGAGTTTATTCAAAAAATTTTTTATTCAAAAAATCAAAAAATTGAGAGTTTTTTGAAAAAGTGACCAAAGAGGTGGATGGGGGTAAGGCAGTTGATGTGGTATGTATGAACTTTAGTAAAGCGTTCGATAAGGTGGCCCATGGAAGGCTTCTGCAGAAAATGCAGATGTATGGGATTGAGGGTGATTTAGCTAATTGGATTAGGAATTGGCTAGCAGATAGAAGACAGAGGGTGGTGGTTGATGGGAGATATTCATCGTGGAGTTCGGTTACAAGTGGTGTACCTCAGGGATCTGTTTTGGGGCCCCTGCTGTTTGTAATTTTTATAAATGATCTGGATGAGGGTATTGAAGGATGGATTAGTAAATTTGCAGATGACACTAAAGTCGGAGGAGTGGTAGATAGTGAAGAGGGATGTTATAGTTTGCAGAGAGACTTGGACAAGTTGCAGAGCTGGGCCGAGAGGTGGCAAATGGAGTTTAATGTGGAAAAGTGTGAGGTAATGCACTATGGCAGGAATAATAAATGTGTAGAGTATAAGGCTAATGGTAGGATTCTTAGTAGTCTTGATGAACAGAGGGATCTTGGTGTGTATGTGCATAGATCCCTGAAAGTAGGCAGTCAAGTCGAGAAGGTTGTTAAGAAGGCATATGGAGTCTTAGCTTTTATTGGTAGGGGGATTGAATTTCGGAGCCGCAACGTCATGTTGCAACTGTACAAAACTCTAGTGCGGCCGCACTTGGAGTATTGTGTGCAGTTCTGGTCCCCACATTATAAGAAAGATGTGGAGGCATTGGAGAGGGTACAGAGGAGGTTTACCAGGATGTTGCCTGGTATGGAGGGCAGGTCTTATGAAGAGAGGCTGAGGGATTTGAGGTTGTTTTCGTTAGAAAGGAGGCGGCTAAGAGGAGACCTTATTGAAACATATAAGATGATTAGAGGTTTAGATAGGGTGGACAGTGATAGCCTTTTTCCTAGGATGGAGAAAGCTAGCACGAGGGGACATAGCTTTAAATTAAGGGGTGGTGGTTTTAGGACAGATGTCAGAGGTAGGTTCTTTACCCAGAGGGTGGTAAGGGTATGGAATGCCTTGACTGCGTCAGTTGTAGATGCGCCAAGTTTGGTGGCGTTTAAGAGGTTAGTAGATAAGTTTATGGACGAAAAGGGAATGGTTTAGGTTAGAGGGTCATTGCTTTTTCCTAATTGGTCAGCGCAACATCGAAGGCCGAAGGGCCTGTTCTGCGCTGTAACGTTCTATGTTCTATGTTCTATTATTAAACTAGAAAGAGTGCAAAAGAGATTTACTAGGATGCTGCAGGACTTGATGGTTTGAGTTATAAGGAAAGACTGGATAGACTGGGACTGTTTTCTCTGGAGTGTAGGAGGCTGAGGGGTGATCTTATAGTGATCTATAAAATAATGAAAGGCACAGATAAGTTAGATAGTCAATTCCCAAAGATAGGGAAGTCTAAAATTAGAGGGCATAGGTTTAAGGTGAGAGAGGAGAGATACAAAAGTGTCCAGAGGGGCAGTTTTTTTCACACACAAGGTGGTGAGTACCTGGAACAATCTGCCAGAGGTAATATAGAGGTGGGTACAATTTTGTCTTTTAAAAATCATTTAGACAGTTACATAGGTAAGATGGGTTTAGAGGGATATGGGCCAATTGTAGGTGATTGGGATTAACTCAAGAGGTTTAAAAGAAAAAGGGGTGGCATGGACAAGTTGGGCCAAAGGGCCTGTTCCCATGCTGTAAACCTCTGTGACTCTATGACACAGTCAGGAATTCTCTGAGTACAGAATATCCTTCCTGCTTTCCTTCTAAGCCCAGTCCCATTGCCCCAATAGGTCATCACAGGTATAAAAGAGAGTGCAAGGAGGAAAACAGGACATGGCAACTGTTACCTCTCAAGTCTCAAGATGGAGAGAGCAGCTCTCTACTCTGCCAACTTCAAATATCTCTTGCGAGAATCCAACCAAATCAGAACGAACAGACAAGAAAATTAACTGAGAACCTCCAGAATGTTCTAGAAGACACAAAACCTGGTTATATATATTTTTTGAGAGTGAATAAATTTGATTTTTTTTTTGTTAATGAATGGCAACTGTATTTATTTGAACACCATTCAATTAGAATCTTATTTTATTTGATATATTACTTGTTTAGTTCAAGTTCCCTGTTAGTTAAATTAATAAATTAAGTGTTCATTTTAAACTGAGTGTCAGGTATTTCTGTTAGTTACTCACTAAACTTTACTGAAGGACAATTCATCTTCCCCCACACTTTTAACAGATTACGAAGCGAGGTATTGCTCTTTGGGGAATTTGGTTTTATGTCTCAAAGGGGGACAACCTCTGCTTTACAACGTATGTCAAATGCCCTTTCTGTAGTTGCTCCAACAGTTTGCATTGTATGTTTGGAAGGCTTATCGCTCTGATTTCCCTCAACAAGCATCTGCCTTGGACTGAATTCTAACATGCATGACACATATGGTTTTAGATGCAGATGTGTTCCTGTTAGCCTCCATTTCAACACTGTCACTGGAATCTTACTATCCTGCTCATCACACGAATCGGAGCAGGCATAGATTGGACAATGGAAAGGTCTGTAGACCTCGGACAGGATTTTATGGTTTCTGAACAAGTGAAGCTGTAAAATCCCACCATTTTATCTACTAACCTCATCATGAGATTATTCCTGCTGTGTTGTTGGACTTGTGATGTTGTCCCTGGTACATTATGTATTTGGGAAACTGGAAAGTGTTGGGATCACTGTTTGATAGTACATGGCCAATGGCCCTCTAACTGTCCATATTTTGTCATATGAATGGCTGACAAGATTAGGACCATTCTTGCAACCAATTGTGGCGAGTGAAGGTATCCCTTTATGTGGCCTGAAGATAGGGTGAAATGTCAGCCATACAGTTACTGATGGAACTTCTGGACTCCAAAAATGATATTCACTGCTTTCGTTATTAATTGAGCGTAGTTAGATTAGCACATATCAGTATGTGGGAAGCAAAAGTTATTGTTCTGTCCTGTCACGATTACCCCTATTCCATTGAAGGAAGCGTCACAAGTGAGTTACAATGGCAGTTTTGGGTTAAAATGAATTAAGACTTCAGACTTATGCAAGACTTCCTCACATTTGAGTGTCCAACGCCAAGACTGTTCAGTGCACAATAAGATATGTAGTGATTTCGACAAGGTAGCTAAATTGGAGACAAATTTCCATAATAGTTGACTAAACCTTGAAATGACCTTAATTGAGTCAACTTCTTTGGACGTGGAGTTTTCGTGATGGCTTCCATCTTCTTTTGTGCCTTTGTTGTCATTAATGTGGCCCACATACTGTACCAAAGTTTATAAGAAGCTGCATTTCTCTTTCCTGACATGGAGGCCATGTATTTAAATGTGTTGCAGTGTGAATTCTAAGTTTATCACATGTTCCTGGTCACTCGCACTGGTAATCAAAATATCATCAAGATAATACTTGTACCTCAGTTAACCCACTTAGTATTTGGCCACTGAAATAATGCAGAGGCCGAAGTGATTCCAAAGTTTGTAGCAGAACAGGCTTTTGTGGGTAACAGTGGTAGGCAATGGTTGTGATTCGGTCATAACCTTCATTTGTAGGTAAACCTGTGAAAGGTTGATTTTGCTAAACTTTTGCCCACCTGATAAGCCACAGATAGATCCTAGATAAGTGGAATTGGATACTGATCTACTGGTCATCTTAAAATCTCCACAAATGCTGACTGTTTCATGACAGGCAGTATTGGTATGGCCTAGTCACTGATGGGTAACAGGTTCCAAAACACCAATGTTGACAAGCCACACTAACTCCGCTTCAACCTTTGGACGAATCTCATGTGGCAGCGCTCTCATCTTGAGACATTTTGCTTGGCTATTTGGCTTGGTTTTGAGTTTCACTTGCACTCTGTCCTTTGAGTTAAGTATATTCTTAAACATGCTCTTGTATTTGTTCAGGAATCTGCCTTGGCATCAACCAATCATTTTACAGTGCTCCAGTCCAACTTGAACTTCTCCAAGATCGTCCAAAGAGCATTGGAAGTTTCCTTGGACCACTTGGAGAGGCACTCCACTCTTTGTCCACTCAGTTCCATCTTGACGATGATGTCACCATTCAAAGGCACAGTTTTTTTCAAGAGATCACATTTGTTGGCCTCAAGATAAGATGCTTTAGGTTCTGTTGATAAATGATCTCGGAGATTAAAGACACAGCGACACCTGTGACAACTGTTTGTTCACCCAGCATAGCGATTACCCAACATCAGTGTGATTTCTCTTGAACCACACCATATTTGATTGTAGCTCTTCATCAAACTCCTGAAACATATCTTCCTGACTGCTGTCATTCTTGTCAGATATGTTATAGATTCTATATGTTGAATTTGTCTTAGTCCTCTTTTTAAGTATGTTCAGGTTCTTTTTCTGCACCATCCATTCAGAGAATCCTGATCCCTTCCAACATGCTCTTGCAATGTGGCCGAACTTGCCACAGTTCTTGCACTGGTTGTCCTTGCCCTATAATTGTTGACTAGACCTTCACAGTCAGCCAGTATCTGGCTCATTCTGATACATCAGTGACCTGCCTGTGGTCAGGTAGGCTTCCTCTAGGTGGCTCTTGTGCCGGTTTTCAACTGTGAAGCATCTCTAGTTGTGAGCTCCATTGAGACTACAATTTCCAGAGCTGTTATTAAGTTCACGTATGCCTTGAGAGCAAACACTGCTGGATTGCCTCATTAACCGGAGGAATTAACCGGATTCCCAGATTTGAACACCTATGGTGATTATGGCTGGGCTTTGTTCTCCAGGCTTGCTGTCTATGAGCTCCATAGCTCTGTTCGCCCCTTCCCTAATCATGTGTGCAGACACTGCTGATTGAGGCATACTTTATTTGACAGAAGGAAGTTTTTTTTAACTCACTTGCCGTTTTCTCTTACAGATACCTTGATGCTACAGACTTATACCCTATCGCGGACTGGGTTTCTTGCCATTTTGAAAAAAAATCTTGTTTCCTTATTCCTTGTTTTTTTTAATCCCACCTCGTCATCAGTTTAATTGCTGTGAAATTACAAATATTAAGGGGTTGCCACATTACTAGGAATGTGTAGTTGGGGGTACAGAGATTAGTTCAATTCAGGAAGGCTACACAGTTTTAATAAAACAGCAGGCAGATTTATTTTAGATGTGTATTGTACAGGCTTCATTCTCAACTGCCACTGTGAAGGCCTCGATGATGTCACGGAATGATCAAGTGAATGTTCTCTTAAAGGAGCCATGCCACATACAGTAATTCCCTGAATAGATAACATCACTGTATATCAAGGGGAAATGAATGGATGTTTTTCTTGTTGGAGGTGGTCATTGCCTGGGGCCTAAGTGGCAAGTAACATTTGCATCATACATCAGCCTAATCCTGAATGTCGTCGAGGTCTTGCTGCTTATAAATATGGACTGAGGAGGCGCAAATGATGCTGAGCATTGTGCAATCATCACACTTCTGAGATTTTAATGGGGGGAAGCTCATTGATGAATCAGCTGAAGATAGTTGGAACTAGGACACTATCCTGAAGAACTTTTGTAGTGATGTAGTCAAACTGAAATGACTGACCACCAACAAGCACAACTATATGTTAATTGTGCGTCCAACCAGGGGATAGTTTTCCCCCTGATTCAGATTGATTCAAATGCAGTCTTCATGTCAAGGGCAGTCACTCTCACCTCACCTCTTGAATTCTGATTTTATGATGGAGAGAAGGTCATTGATAAAGCAGCTAAAGATGGTTGGGCCTCAGACACTGCCCTGAGGAATTCCTGCAACACTTGGGCTCCACATCTTTTGTGGGTTCAAATCCTACTTCAGTACTGAGCACAGCATCCAGCAGAGTACAGCATTTTGAGGCACCACCTTTCAGAGCAGATGTTTAACTTGGGGCCACATCGCATCTAAAGTCCCAGGAAATCTTCTACAGTAGCCTCAACAAGACACAGGTATGGTCTTCCTAATATCCCTGCCATCATTCATTCCTCAACTAAAGAAATCACTTGACTACTATCATGTGACTGTTTGTGAGATCCTACTGTATGCAAAGTGGCTGCAGTATTTTATTCATTACAATAATTTTTTTTATGGGCTGTAAAGAACTTTAAGATGCCATGAAGCCTGAAAAGGTGCTATTTAAATCCAGGCTTCTTTTTCTTTATGCCAGCATGAGTGATTATAAAGAGGCTACTGATGATAAATGTTTACAAGAAGTAAATAACAACAAAAATATTGGAGGTGGAAAATTAGGAAAATATTTTGATTTGTATATAGTATGTCACAATGGGGAAAACATGAGGATCAGAGTACAAAAGTTGCAAGTGAAATTCAATTTGTTTAATCAAATATAATGAGAAATAAATGACTGTCAGTTGCTGGTTTTGAGGAAGAAAGTCATTGAAATACGAGATTCATATAATTCATTGTTTCTCTTGTCCTTTAGGCATTTGTTGGACTGACACCAAGAATATGCAAGGTAATTGCTTTCCCAAAAGTAACTTGGATATTACTAATCACACTTTTCATCACTGTTGGTTTCTAACTTGTCATAATTATTTATTTTCATAGGGACTCTTTTCCAGGATTGATGACTACCAAGAAAAGCCAGCATCGTGTAGAATAGAAGTTAGGTGAGAATTAATGCTATTATTTATTTTTAAATTCCCACCTTTGAATTGACGACACTTAATCTTTCTCTCTTTCTCTTATGCACTCTCTTCATTTTCCACCCTCTCCACTGCTATTATTACAGTTTATTCAGTTCTTGCAGTGGTGCTGAAATTTTAGATGAGTTAATTTGACTGTTCACCCAGCATTTGGAGGATGAGAGTGTCTACATTTGGTACTGTTGTGTACGCAGACTTGTATAGAGCTAGCATTGAAGTTGTTCTGGTTAATATAAATGATAAACTATGAAGTACAATGAAACCCAGTGGATATGGGAGACGCAGAGAATTTACACGGTAAGGTACACAGAAATCTGAAAGCACAGATGGCCATAATTGTATTGTGAATAGCCCTCAATGTATCAAGCTCCTTTTGTAAAATGCAAACACAGCTTACAGCAAAGGTGTTGCGTCTGTAATTTGCACTGAATTAGGATCACAACTTGCTTCTTTTCTGCTTCTCAGTCTTGCGGTCATTGTACAATGATTGGCTTGTGCCAGAAACAGGTTTTGTGGTAGAGACTGCTTTTATGAAAAGGTGAGGTCTCTTTCCAGTGTACACAATAGCAAAGAAACTGCCCTACTCCTGGGATTGAGAGGCTGCTCCAGGTAAAGAATTATTCTTCTGCTGCTATGGACGCTGATTGGATAAGAAAAAACTCCCCATTGTGCTGAGAACTTTTACAGTACATATAATGGCAGTTTTGGAAATGATGGTATATGATGCTAGTTCCTAAAGTGCCCATGCTTTGTAGGTTTAACTTTATTTTTTAATCTTTGCAATGCATATTGAAATTCAGTGAAAATAAACAAGAAAAAAGAATAAAAATAAATGCAAAGTCCATCTTAATCTGGATATATATTGTGTGACAAACTTCACAGGTTAATACTGTTGGCTGTACTATGAGAACATATTTTTGACAGTGGAGCAACCTTCACTGCACTTGACATATTACTGTACCACAGTGAGACCAGAAAATGTTTGAAATTATTCCTATATGTTTGGAGTGATGTTAAAGGCACTGGTTTGGACCTTAAATGTAATGTGCAACAAAGTTGAGGTAAAATGACGTCCTCTGTCTATTTTCCTCTGATTTTTCTACCTGTACTAAATTAGCATTGCCTAGGAGTTGTTTAAGAAATATAGGAAGAGGAGCAGGCCATTTGGTTCCTCAAGCCTACTCTGCTGTTCAATTAGATCATGGCTGATCATCTACTTTAATGCTATTTTCCACACTACCCTCAAAATGTATGATATCTTTAACATCCGTAAAACGGTCAATATGTCTTGCAAATACTTAGTGAACAAGTCTCGACACCCTGCCGAGGTAAAGAATTTCAAAGGTTCACCACCCTCTGACTGAAGAAATTTCCTTTCATTTAAATGGCCTACCTTTTAGTCTGAAACTGGTTCCAGACACCAACACATGCTCTCCCTCCCTATCCTTTTGGCATATACTCTGTTGATCCTTGTAAGAATTTTGTGCACTTCAATTAGATCACCTCTCCTTGTTCTGTCTCCTCATAGGACAATCCTACCATTCCCAGGAATCAGTCTGGTGAACCTTTATTTCAAAGTTTCTATTGCAAGCGTAGCCTTCTTTAGCAAAGGAGACCAAGACTATACACAATACCCCATTATGGCTTCACAGAGTTAAAGTTTTTTTTATTAGTCCTAGGTAAGGGTTACATTAACACTGCAAGTAAGTTACTGTGAAATTCCCCTAGTTGCCACACTCTGGCAGCTGTTCGGGTCAATACACTTAACCAGCACATCTTTTAGACTGTGAAAGGAAACCAGAGCACCTGGAAGAAATCCACGCAAACACAGGATGAACATACAGAGTCCGCACAGACAGTGACCCGAACCAGAATTGAACCTGGATCCCTGGAGCTGTGAAGCAGTAGTACTAACTACTGTGCCACCATGCCACCCCTAAGGCTCTATAGAGCTGCACTTCCTTACTCCTTACTTAAATGCTATTGTGATAAAGACTAACATACCATTTGCCTTCTTGTTGCTTGTTGAACCTGCATGTTAGCTTTCACTGATCTATGAACTTACATAGCACATTACAGCGCAGTACAGGCCCTTTGGCCCCCGATATTGTGCCAATTTGTGAAACCAATCTAAAGTCTATCTAACCGACACTATTCCAATATTATCCATATGTTTATCCAATGACCATTTAAATGCCTTTAATGTTGATAAATCCACTACTGTTGCAGGCAAAGCATTCCACGCCCTTATTACTCTCTGAGTAAAGAACCAACCTCTGATATCTGTCCTATATCTATCATCCCTCAACTTAAAGCTATGCCCCCTTGTGCTAACCATCACCATCCGAGGAAGAAGGCTCTCACTGTCCACCTATTTAATCTTTTGATCATCTTATGTGCCTCTTAACCTTCTCTCTAACGAAAACAGCCTCAAGTCCCTCAGTCTTTCTTTGTAAGACCTTCCAGGCAATATCTCCTCTGTTAAATCTCCTCCACACCCTTTTCAATGCTTCCACATCCTTCCTATAATATGGCAACCCAGAACTGTACGCAGTACTCCAAGTGCGGCTGCACCAGGATTTTGTACAGCTGCAACATGACCTCATGGCTCCGAAACTCAATCCTTCTACCAATAAAAGCTAACACAGCATACTTCTTCTCAACAACCCTGTCAACCCTGCCAACTTTCAGGGACCTATGCACATGGACACCGAGATCTCTCTCTCTCATCCGCACTACCAAGTATTTACCATTAGCCCAGTATTCTATATTCCTGTTACTCCTTCCAAAGTGAATCCCTGACATTTTTCTGCATTAAACTCCATTTGCCACCTCTCAGCCCAGTTCTGCAGCTTACCTATGTCCGTCTATAACCTGCAACATTCTTCTGCACTGTCCACAATTCCACCGACTTTAGTGTCATCCATAAATTTACTAACCCATCCTTCTACGCCCTCATCCAGGTCATTTATAAAAATGATAAACAACAGTGGCCCCAAAACAGATCCCTGAGATACACCACTAGTAACTGAACTCCAGGATGAACATTTCCAATCAACCAACACTCTCTCTCTTCTTACAGCTAGCCAATTTCTGATGTCTCTTTGCACATCATCACTTCCCAGTCTCTCACTATTTAAGATACTCTACATTTCTGTTTTTCCTGCCAAAGTGGATAACTTCACATCTTTACAAATTATATTCCATGTACGATGTTCTTGACCACTCATTTAGTGTGACGAAGACTCCTAGAATCCTCTCTTCATCCTCATCACAACTTGCAGTCCCATCAAGTTTTATGTGATCTGCAAACTTGAAGACGTCACGTTTGATTCCCCCCCCATCTAAATCATTGATATAGGTTGTAACTGATCTGCAGTACCTCACTCGTCACAGCCTGCCATCCTAAGAATTCCGAGTCTTTATTTTCTGTCTGTTAACCAATTTTCAATCCATGCCCATTTTTTACCTCCTATCATATGGTCTAATTTTGCTTACTAATCTCCTATGGAATCTTGTTGCAAGCCTTCCGAAAATATCAAATACGCCATGTTCATTGGTTCTCCATTATCTATTCTGCTAGTTACATCTTCAAAAAACTCTGAACAGGTTTGTCAAATTTGACTTCCCTTTCATTAATCCATGTCAACCCAACCTTACTATTTTTTTTTAATTGCCCAGTTATTATCATATCCTTGTTATTGTTATAGCATTTTCCTGGCTTCTGATGCCAGGTTAGCAGGTCTGTAGTTCCTTGTCTCCCCACCGTTTTTAAACATTTTTAATTTTCTAATCAGCCAAATCTATACAGTTTTGGAAGATGACCACCAACATTCAGGGATGTAGATAATCAGTTCCAGGGGATTTATACTCTTTTAGTCCCATTAATTTTTCCAGTACCTTTTTTAACAAATATTAATTTCTTTCTCAATCTCATTAATCCCTTGATCCACTAGTGTTTTAGGGAGGTTTTTTGAATCATCCGTGAAGACAAAGTATCTCTGCCACTTCCTTTTCCTCATTATAAATTCTCATGTCTTTGCCTGTGGTGAGCCCACATTTTCTTTGCCAATCTTTTCCTTCTTATATACCTGTAGAAGCTTTCAGAGTTTGTTTTTATGTTTCTCCCCGTTTGCTTTCGTATTCTAATTTTCTCTTTCTCAGTCAGTTTCTTTGTTTTCATTTGCTGGATTCTGAAATATTTGAAGTCTTAGACTTACTACTTTTTTGGCAGCTTTATAAGTCTCTCTTTAATCTATTACAATCCTTAGTTCTCTTGTTAGCCCTGGTTGGATCACTCCTTCTACTGTTTTTGTGTCTTAAAGAAATATAAATTTATTGTAGACTGCATGAGTTCTATAAACGCTATCCATTGCTGATCTGCCATCATACCTTTTAATGAAGTTTCTCAATCTATCAACATAACCCCCATTCCTTTATAGTTTCCTTTGTTTAGATTTAAGACCCAGTTTTGGATTGAACTATTTTCAAACAAGATTAATAATTAGCTTTTTCTGATTGCACAATGTCCTAGGTTTAAAATATACCCTTTCCTAGTTCCAGAAAACCAGCTTGTATACATTCCAGAAATTCATCCTCCACAGCATTAATGCTAGATAGGTTTATCAAGTGTATGTGTAGATTGAAGCCCATGTAATTACTGTATAATTAGCCTTGTTACATGCGCTTCTAATTACCTGATTTATACCATGTTCTACGTTGCCACAATAATTTGGCAGTCTATAAACAATTCCTACAGCTGCCCTTGCTGCTTCATAGCTCCATTCAAACCGATTCACCTCTTGGTTTTCTGATGTGAGGCCTCAATCACTAATGTACTAATCCTATCCTTTATTATCAGTACTCCCCCACCTTCTCTTCCTTTTTGTCTAACCTTCCTAAATGTCAAGTACCTTGAACATTCAGTTCCCAGCCTTGGTTACCTTGCAGCCAAGTCTTTGTATTGGCAATTAGATCATATCTGTTTATTTTTATTTGTGCCATCAATTCAGTTATCTTTTTGTGAATACTGCACATATTTAGATAGAGTATCTTAAACTCTTTTTATTATTTTTGGAACCACTTACCTTATTTGCAGGCACATATTTAAGTTAATATGCTCAATCTCTTCCTGCCACATTTTGACCACCATTTCTCTTATTGTTATATTGCTCTTCTGCCTTTTCCTCTCTTTCAATTTATACCAGCTTTTATACCCTAACTATTTAATTAGAAGCCCTCTCTACTGCCTTAGTTATACTACCCACCAGAACGCTGGCCCCAGCGTCGTTTCACTGGTGCCAGTGTCTTAGCAATCGAAACCCATTTCTCCTACACCAGTCTTTCGGCCACACAATTAACTTCCCCAGTTCCAATTTATTCATAGGTCAGGTAATCCAGAAATTATTGCCATATTACTTAAGAAAATAAAAATAAAAAATGACTCATTAGATTCTTAATTAAATATAATTACATATTTGCTTGTTAATAATTATTTAGCTGTTTTAAACATTTTTCTAAATTCCAGCTCTTTAAATACACAGCCTAACAGCAATTACTCACTAATCGACTTAGGGTTTTCTTGTAAACTTTACTAATATACATAAATCCTCTTCTGATTTAATGCACCTGACTTGTAGTACTTTGTAGCCTTGTTTTGAAAAAGATCAAATACAAAATACTCACCAGCCAATTTTACATTGATTACTCAGGTTTTGAGGGGTTCCTGTTAAAATTTAGCCCCTGTTGCTGCTCTCACTGATTTTCACACTGCGATCCCACTCCGTGGCTTTGCACTTTTGACCCTGCTTTCCTGCTTATTGAAGTCCTGCATTGTTTTCCCATGCTTTTAGTCTCTGCTGCTGCTTGCACTAAAACATGACTATTTGACATCCAGTACATGAGTGAAAGTGAGTTATCTATTTAGTGGCATGATTCCAGGATGCTGCTGGAATGCATTGTTAAGGTAAATAAGAGTGGTTGCAAAGATAAACAGGAATGGTTTAAGTTTGATTGCACAGTGAGAATGCAAGAGATTGATTGATGTTGGCTAGGTGAATTGAAACACCATGGTATGCAGTCGGAAATTATAACATAGAAAAAAATGGGACATTTGGCTCAACAAGTCCAATGGAGAAATAATCCTTTTCTCATACATTGATGGCTTTGAGGAATTTGATGGGATTGAAGGTGGATAAATCTCCAGGTCCTGATAATCTTCATCCCAGAGTACTTTAGGGAATGGCCCTGGAAATAGTAAATTCATTGGTGATTATTTTTCAAAATTCTTTGGACTCTGGACTGGTTCCTACAGATTGCAAGGTAGCTAATGTAAGCCTGCTATTCAAATTTGAGGTAGAGAAGAAACTGGAACTGTAGACCAGTGAGCCTAACATCAATACTGGGGAAGTTGCTAGAGTCCTTTATCAAAGATTTCATACCTCATCTTTTGGAAGGCAGTGGAATAATCAGACAAAGTCAGCATGGATTTGAAGTAGGTAAATCATGTTTGATGAATCTCTTGGAATTGCTTGAGGATGTAACTAATAAAGTTCACTGAAGAGAGCGAGTGGATGTGGTTTATTTATACTTTCAGAAGGTTTTTGACAAGGTCTCACATAACAGACTACTATAAAAGATTAAAACACATGGGAATTCTGACAAGATTAAATAGATTCAGAAATAATGTTCCAAATGGTAGAAGCCCAGAACTAGGAGTCATTGTTTGAGAACAAAGGGTAAACCTTTTAAAATTGAGATAAGAAAAAAATTTTCACCCAGAGAGTGGTGAATATGTGGAATTCACTACCATAGAATGTAGTTGAGACCAAAGTATTGTCCGGTTTCAAGAAGAAATTAGATAAAGCTCTTGGGAATGATGGGATATGGTTGAGGGAGTCGGGGTTGGGGTAGCGGAGAAGGGGAATCAGTATCGTAGAATCATAGAATCCCTACAGTACAGAAAGAGGCCATTCAGCCCATTGAGTCTGTCCTGACCACAATCCCACACATTTACTCTGCTAATGCCACTGAAAATATAGTCAAATTAGCACGACTAATTAAACTAACCTGCATGTCTTTGGACTATGGGAAGAAACTGGAACACCTGGCAGAAACCCATGCAGTCACAGGAAGAATATGCGAACTTCACACAGTGACTCAAGCTGGGAATCAAACCCAGGTCTTTGGCACTGTGAGGCAGCAATGCTAACCACTGTGCCACTGTACCATTGTGTTGGTTATTGAATTTGATGATCAGTCATGATCAAGATGAATGCATTCTTGGAGGGCTGAATGGCCTACTCTGACTTCTACTTTCTATGAGACTGTTGGGTAGCTTGATCTTGGATTTGGATATAACTCAGCACAATATTGAGGGCTGAAGTGTCCGTACTGTGCTGTACTGTTCTGTATTCTATGTCCTATGTTTCTGTGCTCCTATACTTCTTTCTTTCAACTACCATCTAACCTATTCTTAAATTCAACTATTTCAATCAATAACTATTTCATAAGCTTAGAAAACTTTGAAAAGTGGTTTTCTTGCTCTTTGTCCTGAATCTCTCGCATACTATTAAGCTTAAACATATAGATTGTAATAATTACATGTAAAATATTAGCTTCAACTCTAATTAATACTTGGTGTAATTTTTGACCTGGTGATCTCTGCAACTCTCATCTCATTGTCCTGAGGCTTTGAAATTCTTAACAATGCACCATATTAAATGTTTGTATCAGATTTATCAGACTTTGGCATCATTCCAGGTGAGTACCAGGACCATGGTGTATTAATAATTAAATAAAAAAGTAAATTTTGACATTTTTTGATTCTTCCATTGTTTAAAATTGGTCTGTATGTTGATGGATAGCATAATTATGCATTGAGCAGGTTGGATTTTGAAACCTCTGTGGGGGCATTATTGTTATGAATAAGAAACCTCATATTTTACACTAACTAACCCTAGGCTAGTAACTATTTGTGGCTGGCACTGTGGGACAGTGGTTAGACCGATGCCTCACAGCGCCAGGGCCCTGGGTTCAATTCCCAGCTTGGATCACTGTGTGGAGTCTGCACGTTTTCCCACTGTCTGCATGGGTTTCCTCTTGGTACTCCGGCTTCCTCCCACAGCCTATAAATCCTTGTAATTCTATGTACAGACAAAACCTCTTTGCACTCAACAGATCAGGTGGAAGAAGTCAACTCCAGGAATTAACCCATTTTTCTCTGTCAGTTGTTGATTGACATTCCAGGCATTCCCAACAATTTCTAATTTTACTCAGTTTTCTAGTCTAGTTTTCTAATCAGTAAAATTGTTGTTTATTATCAGCTGACTAATAGGAACCTCTTCTTTTTGTAGTTTTTTGGAAATCTATAATGAGCGCGTCCGTGATCTTCTGAAGCATGATGATGGAAACAAGCCCTACACACTTCGTGTGCGTGAACACCCTGATAAGGGCCCCTATGTACAAGGTAATCCCAATTATCATCTTTTGTGATTTTGGTAGCTTTTTAGTGCATAATTTGCCAATTTCATGTTTCTGTTTTTCTATTCAGTCTGTACCTCATGATTTTGAATACCTCTGTCAAATCTCCTCTCAACTTTTCTTCTCCAAAGAAAACAGTCCACACTTCTCCAGTATAACTAGTAACTAAAGTTGTTTATCCTTGAAACTATTTTTGTGAATCCTTTCTACAGCAATTCTAGTGCTTTCAAATCCTTCCTAAACTATGGTCCAAAATGAGAGACAATATTCCAGCTGAGGTTGAACCAGCGTTTTATTCAAGTTAACCATAACTGTCTTGTTTTTTTGTACTCTGTGCCCCTATTTAAAAAGCCTAGGATTTCATATACCTTGTTAACAGCTCTGTCAACCAGCCCTGCCACTTTCAATGTCTTATGCATGCTAACCCCAGGTACCATTGTTCCTACATCCCATTTAGAATTGTAGCTTTATTTTATATTGCCCTTCCTCATCCTACCTACCAAAATGAACCACTTCATGTTTCTCTAAATTCAATTTCATTCACCCGGTTCACCAACTTATCAATGTCAACCAAATCTATGTTATTAATATGTGAAGGAAAATTGGAATCTTAACAATGACCCCTGAAGAAACTCACTATAAATGTAATATGAAAAGCAACTATTCACCACTACTCAGTTTCCTGCTATAATTTTATATTCATTTTTAAATATCCATTCATGGGATGTGAGCATTGCTGGCATGAACAGCATTTGTTGCTTATCTCTAATTTCCTTTGAGACCAAAGTGATGAGCCATCCTTTTAAATAGCTGCAGTCTGCCTGGAATTAAGAAGTCTAATGACAACAATGAAATCATTGTGGATTATCGTAAAAACTTATCTGGTTCACTAATGTCTTTAGGAAAGGAAATTGCAGATTTCCTTAACCTAAGGAAATTGACTCTAAATCCGGAGCAATGTGGTTAACTGTCATCTATCCTCCAAAGGCACTAAGGATGGGCAATAAATGTTGGCCAGCTGGCAATGCCCATGTCCCTCAAGAAATAAAATGAAATTGCTGGCCCAAGCAGTGACATTCACATCCCATATATAAATTTTTTAAAAATTATACCTACAGAACTATTAGAAAGAGAGTTCCAGGATTTTGACCAAATCCCAGAGATATTATGGTGATAAAGTTCCAAAACAGAACGATGTGTGACTTGGAAGGGTAATTGTAGGTGGTAGTTCTCCCATGCATCTGCTTTCATTGTTTTTTTTAAGTGGTAGAGGTCATAGATTTGGATGGTACTGTTAGATACATGCTGCTGCCACTGTGTCATGGTGATAGAGGGAGAAAATGTTTGAGGTGCTAGATGGGGTGCAGATTAAGCAGGCTGATTTGTCCTGGATGGTGTTGAACTTCTTGAGTATTGATTGAATTGCAATCATCCAGGCAAATGGAGAACATTCCATCATGCTCCTGAATTTTGTCTCATTGATGGTGGACAGACTTTGGAGAGTTGGAAAGTGAGTTACTCAATACAGAATTCCCAGTTTCCCTGCTGTTGTAGCCACAATATTTATGTGGCTGATCCAGTGAAGTTTTTGGTCAAAGGAAATTGTTGATGGTGAGGGATTCAGTGAAGATCAATTACTCTCAACCTGCCTATTAATGTTAGCTCTTTTATGCATGTTGGAACAAAGGCTGCAATGAGGTCAGGAGCCAAATAGCCTGGTGGAACTCAAAACAGTCATCAGTCAGGCAGGCTATTGTGAGATAGTACTGTCAATGGCACCTTCTACCACTTTGCGGATTATGTAGAGTAGATTGATGGAGTAGGAATGAGCTACATTGCAGTTATTCTGCTTTTTATGGACAGTACATAGCTGGACAATTTTCCACATTACGAAATAAGATGCCAAGGCTGTAGCTGTCCAGGAACAGCTTGGCTAGGGGCATATAGTTCTAGAGCGCAAATCTTTAGTATCATTGCTGGGATTTTATCTGGGCCCATAACCTTGGCTGCATTTGCTGATTTCAGTCATTTCTTGATTTGTTTAATTGTGTGCCACTATTCATGACAGCTTATGGGAAAACTTTTGATCTGATCAGCTGCTTGTGGGATTGTTTAGCTCTATTTGTTGTATGTTGCATAGAAATAGTCTTATGTTGTATCTTCACCAGATTTGCACTTAATTTTTATGCCTGGTGCTGCTCCTGGCATGCACTCCTGCACGCCTCATTATAATCAATCTGAGGGATACTGGGGCCAGTCAATCTCCACTACAGAGCAGAAGCATGATCATTTCCCCAGAAATGCATAAAAGATATCAAGGGAGACTACTGTGACCTTATTTCAGGACTAGTAACCAGGGGACTAGTAACTAAGGGCAGCCACTAGTTGCCCTTAGTTTACCTATGGATGGGCTCGACCTGCTCATTAGTAGTAACCTGGCAGGTAACATCCCCAGTGGTTTTAGAGAAGTTAAATGGGGTTAGGAAATGCAGAGCAACTGCATGAGAAAGTGCCTATGTCCAAACAAATCTTCATAGAATAAAAACTCTACAGTGCAGAAGGATGCTATTCAGCCCATCAAACCTGCACTGACAAAGATTCCACCCACATCCTATCCTTGTATCCTCACGTATTAACCCTGTAAATCCTTCTGACACAAGGGTCAATTTAGCATGGCCAATCCAACCTAGTACGCACATCTTTGCAGTGTGAGAGGAAACCCACGCAGACATAGGGAGAACTCCACACACAGTCACCCAGGCCTGAAATTGAACCCAGATCCCTCACGTTAGGATGCAGCGGTGCTAACCACTATGCCACTGTGCTGCCGCAATGGGGGCTTTGCAGAAGAGGCCAAATCAACATTGCAGATGGATGACACTGTGTCCGGTTATCCAAAACCTTTCTAAATTCACAAAAATACTTTGTTATGGTGACACCTGGAGTGGTGGAATAGGGGATTCATTTCACCCCAACTCAAGTGGTCATAACAGCTATAAGATATGATTCAGCGTGTGTGACTGTGTCAAGCTGTACCAGTCTTTGAGATAGCTGTCCCAATTTTGGCATAAACCCCAAATATAACTACTTTCCAATTCTCTTCCTGCACCTAGTGGGGCACTTAAAGCAGATTTTCATCCGTTTCTATCGGTGGTTATTCTTGGAACAGCTCACTAATCTATTGCTAGACACTTAAATCTAGAGATGTGTCACTCCACAACAAGTAGGGCTGACCAGGAATCTTTCCATTGGTATGTTGGAAGGATTTGTACGTTAACATTCAACTTGTTTGACCATGTTATGAATGCACCTTCCTGGGCCAACAAGTTCAGGACGGGACTCAAGCCCAAAGGCAGGATGCAACCCACTGCACCACAGGACTTCCCAAGCATTATCAAGATAGGAGGCTCAATTAGAGATTCCATTGCAACATTTGGCTGGCAGTTCCACCTGGAGAGGCAGGCACTGCTGAGACAAGAAGCACCTCAAAACAGAGGAGCTATCTACCACATCAAATACAGTTAAAATCCTTCATGACCACAGCTCCTTGACCATTGTTGTAGAGATGGAGCCACTCTGCAAGATGACTTGCAGCTGACCCTGATGGGATATACCCCAGAAGATTGAGAGAGGCAAGGGAGGAAATTGCTGGGACCTTAAGAGAAATATTTATATCTTCATTGGCTACAGGGGAGGTCCCAGAGGATTAGAGAACAACTTATATCCTTCCTTTGTTTAAGAAGGATATCAAGAATAATCCAAGTTGGTGAGCCTTACATCAATGGAAGGGAAATTATTGGAGAGGATTCTTCAAAACTGGATTTACTCCCACGTGGACGTATTAGCAAGAGGCAACATGTTTTGTAAAGGGGAGGTTGTTTCTCACTAACTTGATCGAGTTTTTTGAGGAAGTGATGAAAATGATTGATGAGAGTAGGTCAGTGGATGTTGTCTACATGGATTTCAATAAGGTCTTTGCCAAGGTCCCTCATGACAGACTGGTGCAGAAAGTGAAGAAACGTGGAATCAGAGGTGCGCTGGCAAGGTGGATGTAGAATTGACTCGGTCATAGAATGCAGAAGATAGCAGTGGAAGGGTATGTTTCTGAATGGAGATGTGACCAGTGGCATTCCTCAGGGATTAGTGCTGGGACCTTTGTTGTTTGTAATATTTATAAGTGGCTAGGAGAAAATGTAACTGGTTTGATTAGTAAGTTTGCCGATGACACAAAAGTTGGTGGGTTTGTGGGTAGTGATGGTGACCATCAAAGAATACAGCAGGATATGGATCAGTTGGAGACTTTGCGTGGAGAGGTGCCAGATGGAATTTAATCTGGACAAATATGAAGTGATGCATTTTGGAAGGTCTAATACAGATAGGAAACATACAGTAAATGGCAGATCTCTTAAGAGCATTGACAGGTGAAAGAATCTGGTACATAGGTCACTGAAAGTGGCAATGCAGGTGGAGAAGGTATACAAGAAGGCATATGGCATGCTTACCTTCATCGGCCGGGGTATTGAGTTTAAAAATTGGTAAGTCATGTCTTTATAGAACTTTACTTAGGCCGCACTTGGAGTTGAGTGTTCAATTCTGGTTGCCACACTATCAGAGGATGTGGAGGCTTTGGAGAGGGAACAGAAAACATTTATCAGGATGTTGCCTGGTGTGGAGAGCATTAGCTATGAGGAGAGATTGGAGAAACTTGGCTTCCTGTCACTGGTGCGACGGAGATTGAAGGACGACCGGATAGAAATCTACAGAGTGGATAGTCAGAAGCTTTTTCCCAGGATGTAAGACTCATTACTACGGGGCAGAGGTTTAAGATGCGAGGGGCAAAGTTTAAAGGAGATGTACAAGGCAGGTTTTTTTACACAGAGGATGTGAATGCCTGAAACTTGTTGCTGGTGGAGGTAGTGGAAGCAGATACGATAGTGACTTTTAAGGGGTGTCTTGACTTTGTACTCCTATCCTATATGAATAGGATAGGAGTACAAAGAACAAAACAGCACGGGAAACAGGCCCTTCGGCCCAACGAGCCCTCGTCGCCACCCCGATGTTCCCACCTCTACCCATGATTCCTGCCTATGTTTGTAGATCTAAGGATTAAAAACCAAATTTGAGACAATTTAGAGAGAATTTGTTTTGCCAATTAGCCTAAGAGCACGTCTTTGGGATGTGGGAGGAAACTGGAGCATCCGGAGAAAACCCACGCAAGCACGAGGAGAATGCGCAAACTCCCACAGAGACAGGCCCAGATCCATGTATCTGCACAGCACAGCGATAGTCACTGAGCTGTCGTGTTGCCCATCAAATGGTCCAGGTCAAGCGTACACTAACGACGTGAAACACTAGGATACTCTCGAAAAAGATCCAAGAGCAGCCCTCTCACGACCCATTGCGTGTATGCCCCTCATTAGACAACAAGGTGGACCGAAGCACCTGTAGGATAAAGACAAGTACATCAATATCATCATCTATTTACACACTTGCCAGGGACTCCCAAGGCTCATGATCCCTGTTTTAAATCAGTTTTCTATACCCCTCCATTTCCATTCTGTTCATGTGCCCATCTAAGTATTTCTTAAATAGCTCCAGAGTGCCTGCCTCCATCCCTTTACTTGGCAGCGCATTCCATACCCCCACCACCCTCTGTGTGAAAAAACTCTGTCTAGCATCCAAATTATACCTTACCCCCCTCACCCTAAGCCCATGACCCCTCGTGCTATTTGAGTCCGTCCTAGGAAAAAGCTTAACCCTGTTTACTCTATGTATACCCCTCATAATCTTGTACACCTCTATGAGATCTCCTCTAAGTCTACGTCTTTCTAAGGAAAACAGCCCCAATTTGCCTAACCTCTCCTCGTAACTCAGACCTTCCATACCAGGCAGCATCCTGGTAAAGCTCCTCTGCACTCTCTCCAGAGTGTCCATGTCCTTCCGGTAGTAAGGCGACCAGAACTGGGCGCAGTATTCCAAATGAGGTCTAACCAACATTTTATACAACTGCCACGTTAAAGGCCAGCTCTTGTACTCTATACCCCTTCCTATAAAGGCTAGCATACCATATGCTTCCTTCACAACTTTCTCCACTTGCTCTGCCACCTTCAGAGACTTGTGCACCTGCAACCCCAGGTCCCTCTGTGTTTCTATACTCCTAATATTTCTACCCTTTATCATATACCTCCCCCCTACATTCTTTCTCCCAAAATGCATCACCAAGAAGGATGTGGTCCCCGTAAGGGTAGGGTGTTTTAATTAAGTCAGGCAGTATGGTTGGTACAGGCTTGGAGGGCTGAAGAGCCTGTTTCTGTACTATAATTTTCTTTATTCTTTGAGGTTGTGACTGTCAAATCCTAATGGGTTCATGCTGTGGTGATGGAGAAGTGCTATTGGTGGCCTTCCTCTGCCCTTTTCTCCTGCCGGAGGCCACTCCAGTTCAATTCCAGGCTCCAAACTTAGTGGGAGGACTTGTCTGCTGTCTGGAAGATCCCTGCAGAACTGGCATATTTTGCCCAATTTGCCCCGTAATGGGCTTATTTAGTTATTCATCGTGGCCAGGTGGGTAACCCTTGCCACATATAGCCTACATTAGGCAAGAATGCTCAGAGGCAGAAAAGCATTAGGTAGCTGACCTGATTTGCTAATTTCACTCTGCAGAAATATTCAAACCAGAGGGTGGTAGGTAATTGGGTCTCCCTTCCACAAATGATAATTAATGTTCGATCAGTTGTTCATTTTAAATGTGGAATTAAAAAACTTTGGTACCCAAAATATTTGGGGATAATTTGCACTTTAGAGTTAAATCACAGATCAGCCACTATCGAATTAAAGTCTCTGTTGCTCTGTATCGCATTCTCAGCAGTTGGGTTTCTTGCAATAAGGAAGGGACCATAGATCCAAAGCAAAGTGGCACATTGGATCCAAAATTGGCTGAAAGGCAGAAAGCAAAGAGTGATAGTAGAGGGATGTTTCTGTGACTGGAAGATGTTTCCAATGGGGTTCCACAGGGTTAGGTGCTGGAACCTTTGCTATTTATGTTCTGCATTCATGATTTTGCTTGGAACGTAGAGGGTATGATCAAGAAGTTTGCAGATGACATGAAAATTGGTAGGGTGGTGAATAGTGAGGTGAGCAGCTGTAGATTATAGAGGATATCAATCAGATGGGCAGAGCAGTGGTAAATGGCATTCAACCCAGAAAAGTGTGAGGTTATGTATTTGGGGACAGCTAACAAGCAAAGGATTATGCAATGAATGGTATGTTTGGAGTTGGGGGTGTGGGTGGTGGCGTGATGGCACATTGGGTAGCTCTATTTTCTCACAGGACTAGGGATTCGGATTCGATTCCCAGTTTGGGTCACTGTGTGCCTGCGTGGGTTTCCTCCAAGTGCTCTGGTTTCCTTCCACAGTTCTGGTTAGGTGTACTGGCCATGCTAAATTCTCCATCAGTGTACCTGAACAGGTGCTGGAGTGTAACAACTTGGGGATTTTCACAGTAATTTCATTGCAGCCTACTTGTGGCACTAATAAATAAATTTTGGAAAGTACTGAAGATAAGAGGAACCTTGGAGTCATATCCACAGATTCTGCCAGATGGCAGTGCATATAGTTGAGGATACTTGTTTTTACAAGCCAAGGCACAGAGAAGGAGGTGCTGGACGTCTTAAAGCACATCTAGGTAGAAAAATCCTCAGGACCCGATGAAATGTATCCCAGGACATTGTGGGAGGAAATTGTGGGTCCTCTAGCAGAAATTTTGAATCATCGATAGTCATGGGTGAGGTGCCTGAAGATTGGAGGGCAGCAAATGTTTAAAAACGGCTGCAGGGAAAAGCCTGGGAACTACAGGCCAGTGAGCCTCACATCTGTGGTGGATAAGTTGTTGGAAGATATTTTGAGAGACAGGATTTGCAGATATTTAGAGATGCAAGGACTGATTAGGAACAGTCAGCATGGATTTGTGATTAGAAATTAAGTCTCACAAATTTGATTGAGGTTTTTGAAGGGATAATGAAGAAGGTAGATGAAGGCAGTGCAATTGATGTTGTCTACATGGACTTTAGTAAGGCCTTTGACAAGGTACTGCATGGTAGGTTGCTGCATAAGTTTAAATCTTATGGAATCCAAGGTGAGGTATCTAAATGGATACAAAATTGGCTTCTTGACAGAAGCCAGAGTGGTTGTAGAGAGTTTTTTTTAAACTGGAGGCCTGTGATCAGCAGTGTATCTCAGGGATCAGTGCTGGTCCACTGTTATTTGTCATTTATATTAATGATTTGGATGAGAATATAGGAGGCATGGTTAGTAAGTTTGCAGATGACATCAAGATTGGTGGCATAGTGGATAGTGAAGAAAGGTATCTCTGATTGCAACAGGATCTTGATCAATTAGGCCAGTGGGCTGAAAATGGCAGATGGAGTATAATTTAGATAAATTTGAGATGATACATTTTGGTAGATTGAACCAGGGCAGGACTTAATGGTGGGGCGTTGTATAGAGTTACAGAACAAAGAGATCTTGGGGTACATATTCATAGCTCCTTGAAAGTGGAATCACAGGTGGACAGAGTAGTGAAGAAGGCACTCAGCATGTTTGGTGTCATTGGTTAGAACATTGAATACAGGAGTCGTAGTTGTACAAGACATTGGTAAGGCCACACCTGGGAATACTGTGTACAGTTCTGGTCACCCTGTTATAGAAAGCGTATTATTAAACTAGAAAGAGTGCAGAAAAGATTTACTAGGATGCTTCTGGAACTTGATGATTTGAGTTATAAGGAGAGGCTGAACACACTGAGACTTTTTTCTCTGGAGCGTAGGAGGCTGAGGAGTGACCTTATGGAGGTCTATAAAATAATGAGGGACATAGAATAAGGTAGATAGTCAATATCTTTTCCCAAAGGTAGGAAAGTCTAAAACTAGAGGGCATAGGTTTAAGGTGTTAGGGAGAGATACAAAAGTGCCCAGAGGGGCAATTTTTTTCACAGAGAGCGGTAAGTGCCTGGAACAAGCTGCCAGACTTAGTAGTAGAGGTGGATACAATTTTATCTTTTAAAAATCATTTAGGCAGTTACATGGATACAATGGGTATAGAGGAATATGGGCCATATGCTGGCAATTGGTACTAGCTTCGGGGTTTTAAAACAAAAAGGGCAGCATGGACAATTTGGGCCAAAGGGCCTATTTCCATGCTATAAACCTCTGTGACTCTATAGAGACATACAATACAAGAATAGGAGTTCATGCTGGAACTGTATAAAATTCTGATTAGGACGCAACTGGAGCACTTCTGGTTACCACATTATCGAAGGATGCTGCACTGGAGAGAGTGCAAAGGAGGTTTAGCTGGATGTTGCTTGGCTGGAGAGTCTGAACTATAAGGAAAGATAGGATAGGCTGGGGTATTCTCCTTGGAGCAGCAGAGGTGGATGGAGGATCTGATAGAGGTGTATAAGATTTTGAAGGTGTTATGAACCATGCTGATGTTATCTGAGAGGGTACTTCAATGTGAGACATTGGTTCATGGTGGTGTATATTATTGTGGTTTTTTTAAATGGTGTGATTTAAACTGCTAAACCACTCATTAGAATAAGCAGCCCAGTCATATTGTACCAAATACCAAAAGATATTTATTAAATGAAAGAAAAGATAGAGACACAAAAATAGGACTAAAATTCTGAGACACATAAGCACCAGAATAATACATATTCCAACTTTATCCAGAAATTGCCCTTGTTCCAAACTGCATCCCCAATAACTGAACTTAGTAAGACTTTTCTGTTCCCAAAACAACATCCAGCTTAATCAAATCTATAAATTAGATCCAGATTATAGTTACCACACAATATCAGGAAGATGATCCAGTCTGGGAAGCATGTTTGCTTGGTTTAGCAAAGATAGGTAAACTGCCTTTAGGAGGGTTTCTGCATTAACTTGGCTGGAAGACTTTACAGTGGACCTCTGTGATTAGCTGGCTTCCTTATAGAGGTTACCCTTGCCTTCCAGTGAGATGGTAAATGGGCTTCTCTGTTTCTGCAAGAGTTGAAAAATAGACCCTAGACCACTTTGATTCTGCTCATCATATATTGAGCCATCTGCCTCCTACATTCCTGACCCTCGAAAATTGACATCTGTATGCCTCCCATGATTTTTCAGTCATCAACTGTTTCCTGATGATAGGGCCATTTACATCTGATCTTATCTAGAAATGTGCTAACCTTGTTAACCTTGACACATCCATCAGTCCTTTTGATTGTGGACTGCTGGTAGATTCTCCCTTGTTGCAAGGTAGATTAAATCCCATCAATCCTTTTGTTATCATGGGTCCTGTTGTTACCAGGCAAATCCTTGACAAGGGGTATAAATTGGCTGCATAGTGTTAAGCTTCAGGACAGAAACTCCAAAGTGTTTTATTGAGCCCACCTGGATCGTAAGTTTTGCACCTTAAATTTGGCTAGGATAAGCATGATATATTTCACTTCAGGTATGATTCAAATGACCCACTAGGGAGCTTTTATCAAACAAAGTTTATTTAAGAATATAGTTAACATGTATGGGAAGAAAATTAGCAATAAACTTTTATCAATTAAAAACAAAAACAGAACAACCACAATAATGTATAATATTTCACAAATATATCTAATGTATTCTAATCAAGCCAATCCCATAGACAAAAGACCTTTTTCACAACTTTAACACAGCCAAGGCTAATGCTCACAAAATCCTTTGGACGAAGTCTACTGTTCTCTGGATCGACTCAGAACAGTTTGAAGTCGGAACAGTTTCCAAAACACCAGGGACTCTAGGCAGACCACAGCTGACTCCCCTCTTCAGAAAGGCAAGATCTTACTTTCAGCTAACCAGCACAATTTCCAAAACCAGGGAGAAAGAGACTTCTTTTCAACTTGTTGCCATTTCTAAAACTCAACTCTAACTGCAAACAGAAAATTCAAGCTTAAACACACCAGAAAGGAAAAAAGACGTCCAAAAACAAACAATTCAGGATTGTAAAACAATCCAGAGATAAAATAATCTGACCCATTTAAGCAATTAAGTAGCAATAAAAGGACATCTCCAGTTAAGTCAGTGCCATAATGACATCAGTTAAAGCTATGAGCTGAGAAATCATGATTTTAAACAAATCTTCCTTAAAGGTATACTAATAGCATGAGGGGTCACGGGCTTAGGGTGAGGGGGGTAAGGTATAATTTGGATGCTAGAGGGAGTTTTTTCACAGAGGGTGATGGGGGTATGGAATGCGCTGCCAAGTAAAGTGGTGGAGGCAGGCAGTCTGGAGTTACTTAAGAGATACTTAGATGGACACATGAACAGAATGGGAATGGAGGGATATAGAAAACTGATTTAAAATAGGAATAATGAGCTAGGGAGTCCCTGGGAAGTGTGTAAATAGATGATGATATTGATGTACTCGTTTTTATCCTACAGATGCTTTGGTCCACCTTGTTGTCTGACAAGGGGCATACACGCAATGGGTCGCGAGAGGGCTGCTTTTGGATTTTTTGAGAGCGTTCTAGTACTTCACGTCGATAGTGTACACTTGATCTGGACCATTTGATGGGCAACACGACAGCTCAGTGACTATCGCTGTGCTGTGCAGATATATGGATTTGGGCCTGTCTCTGTGGGAGTTTGCGCATTCTCCCTGTGCTTGCGTGGGTTTTCTCCGAGTGCTCCGGTTTCCTCACACATCCCAAAAATGTGCTCTTAGGCTAATTGGCAAAACAAATTCTCCCTAAATTGTCTCAAATTTGGTTTCAGTCCATAGATCTATAAACATAGACAGGGATCATGGGTAGAGGTGGGAACATCGGGGTGGCGGCGTGGGCTCGTTGGGCCGAAGAGCCTATTTCCCGTGCTGTTCTGTTCTTTGTCCTTTGTTAATGTCACAATAGGAAGGCTTTTTTTTCATTAGTAGAGCGACCAATAACTAGGAGGCATTAATTGAAGGTAAGAGGGTAAGAATTTAAGGTAAGAAGGCTCATCTTAAATTCTTAAAGGGGGTTGAAGAGAAACCTTTTCACCTAGGGTGTGGTGGGAGTCTGGGACTCACTACCTGTGGTTCATTCAAAAGCTCTTATAAAATTAGTGGCACAGTGGTTCACGCTGTTACCTCATAGCGCCAAAGACCCAGGGTTCAATTCTGGCATGGGTCTGTGTGGAGTTTGCATGTTCTCCTCGTGCCTGCATGAGTTTCTTCTGGGTACTCAAGTTTCCTCGCACAGTCTAAAAATGTGCAGATTAGGTGAACTAGTGTGGTAAATTTGCAGTGTTACAGGGACGGGGCAGAGCAGTAAGCTTCGATGGGATGTTCTCTTGGAGAGTCAGTGCAGACTCGATGGACCGGATGGCCTATTCCTGCAATGTAGGGATTCCATGATTCTATGGATTCTATGTATTTTTATATTCAGTTGCCTTACCATAATCTCTAGAGCTATGAGCCAAGCATTGAAAAATGGGCTTCATGTAATCAGGTCTTCATTGACTGGCATGGACATGATGGGCCAAATGGCCTCCTATGCTATAAACATCTTTGAGGCTTGTTCAGTTTTGCATGAAAGCTCTGTTCCTGGTGTGTTTTCATGGACACCATGTTGCTTCTGCATGATCTTAAGGTGCTCCCTCTCTCCCTGTTGTGCTCTGTCCCTGTGTGCTTTCTCGCTGTCTCTCTCTGGCCCACGCATGCTGCTGACAGTTTCCACTCGCTCTTAATCCCTCTCATTTTTCTTCATTTCTGTTTCTTGCTCCTTCTGGCTCCTTTTGTCTCTGGCTCTGTCCCAGTTGTCAGATTTAAAATCAGACACAGCTCAACGGAATCATTTCAGAATAACTTTTAAACCCTGGACTGGGAGTTTGGACTGGAGTCTGAATGGGGAATTAACATTAAAAGATTTCTCACCAGGAAGGTTGAAGTGCTTATCACTTGTTATTTTACCACTACACGCAGGCGACTGGGTACTGCATAGCTTTGAAAGCCTCAAAAGGCTATCTACAACTTTGGATTTTTTTTTAATGTGCCTTGCATTGAGCCAAACTTTGTCCACATTTTTAGTTCACTGGAACATTGGCTGCTTTTCAACGTATTTTTACTGTTCTGCATTAATACTAAACATAACCCAAGCAGTGGGAACCCCTTGTATGCTGTTAAGTTCTTTTCAGAGAAGCCTTATGTTGCAGCAAGACACAGTGTAGCCCTTCAGAAATATCCCTTTACTTTGGCCATTTGTTTTGATTTTAGAAGCTGTCAGTCCAGCTGTTATCCATGGGTAAGAGGATAACTATGCATTGTACATTTTAGCATATATGAATTTTTCAGTTTAAATAGTGCCAACATTTCAGACTTTACATGTATTATATTCTATTAACAGTCTCTCACATATCACATGCAAAAGAAACCATGTCCAAACATTAGAATACCCTGCTCCTTCTTGTAAAGTGCTTTGTTGAACAGAAAGATTTTCAAATCTGAAGCTTCAATGAAAATTCTTCTTGTTGCATGTGACAGTGAACTTGTGGCACGTGGAGATTGACTCATCTATGATGCTTAAATTGATGCATGTTTGCTATAACTGGGAATTTTATGATTATATTCTACATGATTTACATTTCAGCATGAGTTTAAGATCCAATGGCAATACAGACTCATTCATGGACCAGCACTGTTGATAGTGTTACTATCTCCTTATACCAGACTTTTAATAATACACAGCCTTTCGATACAATTTTAGGCCTGTGATAAAATATATTTGCTCCTAACATCTGTGACTTCAATGGTAGCAACCTCATCTCAGCTGCATAAAAGAGATGGGCAGAATTTTAATGCCTTGCTCACTGTAGAAATCAGAGTGGGCAATGGGTGAACAATAGAAAGGTCCATTGACCTGAGATGAGATCTTATAATTTTGGGATGAGTGAGACTGTAAAATCCTGCCCACAGAGTCTGAGCCTTACAGCTGGGCATAAAATATCCAATTCCTTCTGAAAAAGAACCAACTTTATTACAAAAGATTATCTAGTTATTGCTGTCTTGGGAGATTGCTGTGTGCAAATTTGCTAGCATCTTTTCGATTTCAAAATAGGGATTGCATTTCAAAAGACTTCATTAGTTGAAAAGTGCTTTGGGACATCCTGAAGATAATGAAAGAAGCTAACTCCTTTAAAGCTATGTCTTCATTAGAAATATTAAATTTCTGATTCAAATTCAGTTAATTTTATCATGTTTCCATTTGGCTTATGTTTACATTTCCTCTAGATTGAAAAGTAACAGCTGTTCCCTTAAACCACATGAAATGCCAAAAGCAGACTTCATCCAAATTCCACAGTCTGAAAAACATTTCTTATTGTGTGAGCATTACAGATTTTCCTTCCCAATTTGCATTGTGAAGCAGGAATATTTTCTTATTAAAATATTGGAAGATTCCTTTCTGCCTTGCACGCTAAGCATTGACTTCAAGGCTACAGTAAGTTGTGCAACGTCTATATCTGACAAGAGTCACTTTGTACTGATAGGCAGCAGGAATTGTGGCTATTTTTCTTAATGCTGAGATTAATTGCAGCAACCTCACATTCAGTTTATTTGAAATCTATAAATCCAGTATAATCAACAATTGGAACTCAGGTACTGAATAATCAGTCGATGCATTCATTAGCTGTGACATGTAGGAGCTTAGAGATGTTGAACATAGTGACTGTAAATTCATAATCCTGACCACTGATATCTTGTAATTTATTCACCAAATCCATTCACTTTAACTGGTCTATATTGTGAAGATGGTGCCTTGGTGCATACCATTAACTATATTGTACTAGGGATATAGCATTATGTTTCTGAACTATCAAATCTGACTTTTTAAGCGCTGTATTTTGAGTGGGGTGGCCTGCTGTCTTGAAGAAGAAAATATAGAAACTTAGGAATTAGGAGCAGATATAGGCAAATTTCAGCCCTTTGAGTCTGCCCTGTCATTCAATTATGACTGATCTCTCTCTGATCTCAAATCTATCTCCCACCTGTTCCCCATATCCCTGTTTCCGTTTTTTTATATGAGATATATCGATTTCCCTCTTGAAACCATTCAATGATTCAGACTCCATCACAGTAGGGGGCAGCAAGTTCCACAGATACACCACCCTCTGCGAATAGTTCCTCCTCAGCAAAAGAAAATCACATAGCTGGTGGCCAGGCTTATTTTATCTCTGATGGCAAGTCCGTAAAGAACTTTGAAGTCTTCAAACCATCAGTGGAAGGGCTGGGATACAAGCACCCCATAATTTGATTGCCACTCAGACTGGTCTTTTTTTTTGTCACCCTCACTGAAATCACTCATTTTTTGTCGGCCATGTTTATAATTTTCAGCCATTTCTGGTGTGCACCGAAATTTATAAAACAGGAGTAACTCATTACTTCAGCCTGCAGAAGGTTAGAAGAGAACTAGAGTATGACCCACAAGAACATAGTCTGACTGAAGTCATAGAGTGGTTCAAAAAGCATGGTCATGGGCGGGAGGTAATTAAATGCCTATAATTCTCCAATATAGGGTGACATTGAATAGTCACTGTGGTGACCTGAATTATAAGAAATGAGGTAATTCTTCCGTACATCACTCTTCAGCATGCCTCAATGCTTCTGTTAAGTAATTATCATTTGAAATGCAGTTTCTTTTATTTAAGTACTCATTCTGCATCAGCAGATGAAGTACCAGTTAATCTTTGTTTCGGAGGAAGAATGTTGATTAGGACAAGTCAGGAGACTCTTTGCTCTGGCAGTTTGAGATCCTTAACTAAGAGCAGGAAAATAGGATCACAGCAGTTAGCCAGAACTACAATGTCAGTCTAGAAATATGAGTTCAAACTCATTAAGGAGGTGAACATGGTGGCACAGTGGTTAGCATGGCTGCCACACTCTTCAGAGACCTGAGTTCAATTCACTGTCTGTATGGAATTTGCACATTCTTCCTGTGTCTGCATGGGTTTCCTCTGGGTGTTCCGGTTTCCTTCCTCACTCCAAAGATGTGTGGATTAGGTTGATTGGTCATGCTAAATTGATCCTATTGACAGGGGGATTAGCAGGCTAAATATGTGGGATTACGGGAATAGAGACTGGATGGGATTGTTGTCAACCGGCCAAATGGCCTCCTTCTGCACTATAGGAATTCTATGTTTTAAATTTAACACCTCGCAACCTATATCTCTGACCTCTTCTTCTACATTGTCCCCCCATAAGAGCAAATATTTGGTCCACATTTACTTTATCAAAACTGTTTAAAATTTTATATAGCTGGATCTGATCCCCTCTCACCCTTCCAAACTCCTGCAAGCACAGGCCTAAACTGTTTAAACTCTCCTCATATGTCAGCTCCTTCATCCTGGAATCAATCTGGTGAACCTCTTCTCAACTGTCTCCAATGCCACCACATCCTTCCTCAAATAAGGAGACCAAAACCGGACACATATTACAGCTGTGGCCTCACCAACATTTTATATAATTGTAACAACACTTCTCTACTTATTTTCTCCAGTCCTTTCACAATAAATGCCTTTTGCCTTTTTTATCATATACTGTAACTGGATACTGACTTCCTGTGATTCAATGGGCTCCTTATTCACTGGCCTCCTTCTCCTTCTTGGCTAATTGCGTTCCTTCTTCAACAGCATCTCCAAAACATCTGGGCTCCATAGCCATCTTCTGAACAATTGAAATCAATGTGCTGTAGCTCAAAACGCCTGACAACCGTAATTCTCCTTTTAGAGCCACCTACAACTTTTTAAGAAATGTTAGTTCCAATATTACAATTGGCAGCTAACCCAATGTATGTTTGGGTTATGCTATAATCTCAGTATAGAATAAAGGACAAAAAAAATTACAGTCCAGGAACAGGCCCTTTGGCCCTCCAATCCTGCAACTGACCATGCTGCCCGACTTAACTAAAACCCCCTATCCTTCTGGGGACCATATCTTTATATTCTCATCCTATTCGTGTATTTGTCAAGACGCTGCTTAAAAGTCACTACTGTGTACTTCCACTATCTCCCCTGGCAACCAGTTCCAGACAGTCACTTCTCTCTGTCTAAAAAAAACTGTCTCATACATCTCCTTTAAACCTTGCCCCTCGCATTTAAACCTATGCCCCCAAGTAATTGACTCCTCTGCTCTGGGAAGAAGCTTCTGACTATCCGTTCTGTCCATGCCTGCAATAATCTTGTAGACTCAGGTCGCCCCTCAACCTCCATCGTTCCAGGATACTCTTCGAAAAAACAAAAATCCAAGAGCAGCCCTTTCACGACCCATTGCGTGTATGCCCCTCGTTAGACAACAAGGTGGACCAAAGCACCTGTAGGATAAAAACAAATACATCAATATCATCGTCTATTTACACACTTCCCAGGGACTCCAAAGGCTCATGATACCTATTTTAAATCAGTTTTCTATACACCTCCATTCTCATTCTGTTCATGTGCCCATCTAAGTAAATAACTCCAGAGTACCTGCCTCCACCACTTTACTTGGCAGCGCATTCCATACCCCCACCACCCTCTGTGTGAAAAAACTCCCTCTAGCATCCAAATTATACCTTACCCCCCTCACCCTAAGCCCGTGACCCGTCGGGCTATTCGAGTCCATCATAGGAAAAAGCTTAACCCTGTTTATCTATACCCCTCATAATCTTGTACACCTCTATTAGATCTCCTCTAAGTCTATGTCTTTCTAAGGAAAACAGTCCCAATTTGCCTAATCTCTCCTCGTAACTCAGACCTTCCATACCAGGCAGCATCCTAGTAAACCTCCTCTGCACTCTTTCCAGACTCTCCACGTCCTTCCGGTAGTAAGGCGACCAGAACTGGACACAGTATTCCAAATGAGGTCTAACCAACGTTTTATACAACTGCAACATTAAAGGCCAGCTCTTGTACTCTGTACCCCTTCCTATAAAGGCTAGCATTCCATATGCTTTCTTCACAACCTTCTCCACTTGCTCTGCCACCTTCAGAGACTTGTTCACCTGCACCCCCAGGTCCCTCTGCATTTCTATACTCTTAATAGGTCTACCCTTTATCATATACCTCCCCCTTACATTTTTTCTCCCGAAATGCATCACCTCACATTTATCAGGATTGAATTCCATCTGCCATCTGTCTGCCCAAGCTACCAGCCTATCTATGTCCTGCTGCATTACCTGACAATGCTCCTCACTATCCGCAAGTCCAGCCATCTTTGTATCGTCTGCAAACTTGCTGATCACTCCACTTACTCCGTCTTTCAAGTTATTTATATATATTACAAATAGAAGAGGTCCCAGTACCGAGCCCTGCGGCACACCACTAGTGACCGACCTCCAGCTGGAAAAACACCCTTCCACTATTACTCTCTGTCTCCTATTCCAAGCTAGTTACTTATCCATCTAGCTACCTGTCCTTGTATCCCATGAGCTTTGACCTTCTTAACCTCCCATGAGGGACTTTGTCAAACGCCTTACTAAAATCCATATAGACGGCATCAATGGCTCACTCTTCGTCCACCGTTTTCGTCACCTCCTCAAAAAATTCTACCAAATTCGTAAGGCATGACCTCCCCTTAACAAATCCATGTTGCGTATCCCTAATCAGATCTCTATGCTCTAAGTGCCTGTACATCCTATCTCTAAGAATCCCCTCCAACAGCTTCCCTACCACTGACGTCAAACTCACCGGCCTATAGTTTCCAGGGTTATCCCTACTACCCTTTTTAAACAACAGTACAACATTAGCTATTCTCCAGTCCTCTGGGACCTTGCCTGTGTCCAAGGAAGAGACAAAGATTTGCGTCAGAGGCCCAGCAATTTCATTCGCACCTCCCTAAGCAGCCTGGGATAAATGCCATTAGGCCCCGGAGATTTATCAGTTTTAATGCTACCTAGAAGCTCTCACACTTCCTCCCTCGGTATGGATATTTCCCTCAACTGGTCCACAGCTCCTTCAGAGACAGGAGCTGTCAACAAGCCCCTCTCCTTCGTGAATACCGACGCAAAGTATTCATTCAGGATCTCCGCCATTCCCTCGGGCTCTAAGCACAGTTCCCCTCCTCTGTCCCTAAGAGATCCAATTTTTCCTCTAACCACCCTTTTATTCCTAACATAGGAGTAAAAAACCTTTGGATTTTCCTTAATCCTATCCGCCAAAATCATTTCATGCCCCTTTTTTGCCCTTCTAACTCCCTGTTTGAGCTCCCTCCTACTCTTTCTATATTCCTCCAATGCTGTTTCCGTTCCTAGCTGCAGTAGTAGTAAAGTTTTCCAAATTAATATTCCCATATTCTTAAAATAAGAGACCTACTCAGAGGCCTTACTAGTTTTACGTTTTTTTTATATGGTCAAATAGAATTTCCTTAGAACAGGCTGATGCAATCACTTAGACACAATTACTGGACTCCAGCCAGCCATTATCAGGACAGAGGAGACTGATTTCTAGACCAAATCATATCTGATATCCTTGCATGAATGTTAACTCATCTCATTGATAGCAGGAAGTAGCTAATTAGTCCATTCTTTTCCAGAAATATAACTCCCAATAATTTTGAGCTCTTAGATTTTAATGTTTGAGACATAGGGCCCTATTTTACCATTTTAATTCTAAGTGCTGGGCGGACTTGAAACTGAGAGCGTTTCAGATCCAACTTTTAGACTTGTTCTCAGGTGCCCCCATATGCATTCTGCCTGAAAAAGTATCAGCTGTTCCGAATTGCGCGGCATAAGCCTGTTGGCGGGTCTTTACGTGCCCGAAATCCTGCAGCTCTGATCGGCACCTCCAACTGTGCACGCACAGAAAAATATGATAGGATGTGGTTCCCATGCTATATCACTCCTGGGCCGAATAATACCTTCCTCTGGCACCCACACAGGCATTGCTCCACCCCCACAACATTACCCCACTGCCTCAACATTACTAATCGCCTTAACCCCCATGTTCCCTACCATCCAGACCGATTGTGGGCCCCTCCACCCTTTCCTCCCTCCAACGATCTCAGGCAGACCGGCATTGGACACTCCCTTTCCCCTCACTGATCACAGGCAGAGTGGCAGCAGACTCCCCCATCAATCCACTGATCTTAAGCAAGAGAGCTGTTAGATGCAGCTTCCCACTACTACCACCCTCCCCACCCCTGCCCTCATATCAAGCAGAGAACCATAAGATGCTCAGCACTTACCTTCTCACTAACTGGAGCGCCCAAATCAGACTTTTGTAGAGCATGACTGTTTCGCACCAAATTTGGATGGGTGAATGCAATAATGAAGGGGGAAGCACAGCCCATTAAGTCAATTTAAATGCATTTAAATGACCATCACACCCATTTCGGGTGCTGTCCTGATTGCGATCTTTTTGGGTCTTGATAAAGAGGAGCTGACGTGGAGGTGGGCGCTACTCATCTCATGCCCGAGTCTTTGGGCATGAGAAAGGGCACAACTTGAAGGCAAAATCGGACCATAAGATGGAATCTTGCCTCAAGTATCTTCACAGAAATGGGCAGATTTTCTCTCCAGATCATAAGACATTTTGTCAAAAAAAAGATCAGTGGGGCATGTTTCACGTTGTCATGTTGAGCCTTCACACACCTGCAAAGCTGGCTGCGCTGAGATCAAGCCATCTTTAAAGAGTTGCCTCGATTAAAGGAAAAAATAATCTCCCTCTCCAACCTCACCACAGAGGTCTTAGGGGCTCTTCCTGCACCGCAGACCATCCCACCCTCAACTCCACCACCACCATCACCACCACCACTACAATCAGAGCTCCTGGAGAGATACCCATGACAGGTTCATGCCATGTCAGTGATGTTTGAAAACACACCTGTATGGTCTGGGTGGTGAGGGGAAGGTCTTATTTATATTTAAATTTATTAAAATAAATTATAATTAGGTTTACACCTGTATTGGGCATGAACTTGATTACGTCTCTGGTGAACAATAGCACGATCATGATCTCTGATTTTCACCAATGAGATCTACAATTCCTGGGTTTTACCAAATCTCAAGCCCCAGCGCCATTCTTGTGCTCAAGATTGCCCCTATATTTTTAACTGCACAATTACAGAATTAATTTCCATCTTTCGGTTTTGTAACAAAACATGAATTATGCATTTATTTGAAATTTAGGAAGGGTGATCTTTCGAGTGGCATTTGTATGAAGTAGAATTTCAAAAAATGTGAGCATGTTAACAATACAGCTTCACTTGAATATTGTGACTTAGCCTTGAAATCTGAGATTATATGACAAGCTGAATCTGCCAGCTGTATTTGTCGTGGTTTTATTGTGTTTAACTGAGTACAGTGCTTGATCAGCAAAACAATCTACACAGATGAAGGTAGCAATAATGTTTGCTAGAGAATGTTTCTCTCTGTGCAGTAAATGGAATTGCTAAGTGCAGACAGTGCTAGATATTGATTTTGCAGGTGTATGCAGCTGTTTTAATCTCTCTCAAAAGCTCCTGAAACCTACCAACATAGAGGAATCCAATAAACAAAAAAATAGCCAGAAAGGCCAGCAACCTCATCACCATAAACTGTTTAAATAGGAACATAATTTAAATAGGAGGAAATTGGCATTCAGATATATGAATGAAGAGAAGGAGTAAACCATCTTGAATTTTATCCACCATTTAATAAGATCGTGGCTAATCTGATACTAACCTCAAACCTGCATCCCACCAGCTGCCTATCATCCGTGGTAACCTTTTACCTCTTTGCTTACCAAGAACCTATCTACTTTTGTCTTAGAAGTATTCAAAGAATCTGCTTCCACTGCCTTTTCAGCAAGAGAGTTCCCAAAATCTCATCACCTTCTGGTATAAATGGGTGACCTCTTATTTTTAAACAAGGACCCCTAGTTCAAGATTTTATCTCAAGAGAAAACATCCTCTCCATATCCACCTCACATGACTTTTAACTTTTTGGAAGTGGCTGAGTTTTAAATATCTGACACTAGGTTATACCAGGCTGGGGTCAGGATTGGTCTCAGTCAAATGTGAGACAGTACCAATCTAAAAGTTGAATCAGTCAATCTAATTGGCACAGGGATGAATGAAAGCTGGCTGGCTTTTTATTTATTATCCTATCATGGGCTGTGGGCATCATGTCAAAACCAGCATTCATTTACCATCCCTGCAAAAGAATATAAGAAACATAGAAACTAGAAGCAGGAGTAGGCCATTCGGCCTTTTGAGCCTGTTCCACCATTTATTTTAATCATGGCTGATCATATAATTCAATATCCTGATCCCCCTTTCCTTCCATATCCCATGATCCCTTTAGCTCCAACATCTATATCCAATTTCTTCTTCAAATTAAGCAACTTTTTAACTTCAACTACATTCTGTCATAGTGAATTCCACACATTCAACACCCTCTGCTTGAAGAAATTTCTCCACCTCAGTTCTAAAATCGTTTACCCCTTATTCCCAAACTATGACCTTTAGTTCTGCACTCCTCCACTATTGGGAACATTCTTCTTGAGTCTACATTACCTAAGTTTCTATGAGATCCCCTTTCACTCTTCTAGTGAATATAATCCTAACTGACTTAGTCTCTCCTCATATCACAGACCTGTCATGCCAGAGATTATCCTGGTAAACCATTGTAGTCCCTCTATAGTAAGGACATCTTTTCTCAGATAAGGACACCAAATCAGCACACATTACTGCAGGTTAGTCTCAGCAATGCCCTATACAAGTGCAGCAAAACATCCCATTGCCTATGCTTAAATCATTAAGGCCAACATACCATTTGTCTTCTTTACTGTCTGTTGTACCCCGCACTCATTTTCAGTGATTGTGCACAAGGACTCCAACATCTTATTGAGAATCTACTTCTCTCAATTCACACCCATTCAAGTAATAATCTATCTTCCTATTGCTACCAAAGTGGATATTCTCACATTTATCCACATTATACTGCACCTGTCCAAATCATGCTGAAGCATCTCTGCATCTTCTCACAGCTCATCTTCCCACCCAACTTTGTAATATCTGCAAATTTGGAAATAATACATTCAGCTCCCTTTTCCAAATCATTAATGTATAATGTGAAAGTTGGGATCCAGGCACTGATTTCTGCGGCTATCATAGCCTGCCATTGAGATAATGACCTATTTATACCAACTGTTTGCTTTCTATCTGCTAACCAGTTTTCTAGCCATCTTAAGACATTACCTGCAATCCCATGTGCTTTAACTTTACGTAGTAGTCTGTTATGTGAGATTTTTTTTGCAACTCCTGTAGTATGTATGAGGTGAGGGACACCAGTAGTGTTCCTGCTGATTATACCTGCAGGAAGTGTGCACATTTGCAGCTCCTTGAGGATCGTGTTAAGGAGCTGGAGCTGGAATTAGAGGAACTCAGGATAATCCGAGAGGTTGAGGAGGATATTGGCAGGAGTGACAAAGAGATAGTCACTCCTAAAAGTGATTCTTGGGTAACTATTCGGAGGAGGGGTAAGAAGCACTCGGGTAGATAATCCCCTGGGGCTGTTCCCCTCCAAAACAAATTTTTTGTCTTGGAGGCTACAGTTGAGGAAGAATCAACTGGTGATGACCAAAGGGAGCAGGTCTCTGGGGGTGAGCCTGCTGAGAATGCTCGGGTGGGTAGGGGGAATAGGAGATTGGGCCTAGTGATTGGGGACTCCATAGTTAGAGGGACAGAAAGGAGAGTAAATAGTAATAAAAGTGAATCAGGGCTGGTGTGTTGCCTCCCAGGGGCTGGGGTCCAGGATGTCGCAGATCGGGTTTTTAAGATTCTTAAGGGAGAGGGGAGTCAACCCCAGGTCATAGTTCATGTGGGGACACATGATATAGGAGGTACGAGGGAGGGGGATATTAAGCAGAAATTTATGGAGTTGGGGTGGAAGCTTAAGGCAAAAACTGGCAGAGTGGTTATCTCTGGACTCTTGCCTGTGCCAAGGGATAGTTTAGGGAAGAATAGAGAGAGGGAATGTTTGAACTCGTGGCTACAGGGATGGTGCAGGAGGGAGGGGTTCAGGTTCCTGAACAATTGGGACTCATTCTGGGATAGGTGGGACCTCTACAAGAGAGATGGTCTACACCTGAACCAGAGGGGAACTAATATCTTGGGGGGAAAATTTGCTAAGGCTATGCAGGGGGCTTTAAACTGATTCGGGGGGGGTGGGATCCTAAGTAGTTGGGGTGCTAAGAGGGATGAGAGTAAGGGGGTCATAGAGGAAAACTGTAAAACATAGCAGCGTACGGGTGGGGTAGGGCATGGTTTGAAATGCGTATACTTTAATGCAAGGAGTATTCGCAATAAGGGGGAGGAACTTGCAGCTTGGACCAGTACCTGGAACTTCGATGTTGTGGCCATTTCAGAGACTTGGGTAGAGCAGGGACAAGAATGGATGTTGCAGGTTCCGGGGTTCAAATGCTTTAGTCGGAGTAGAGAAGGAGGTAGAAGGGGGGGAGGAGTGGCATTATTAGTCAAAGACTGTATCACAGTGACAGAAAAGAAGTTTGATGAGGACTTGTCTGTTGAGGTAGTATGGGCTGAGATTAGAAACAGGAAAGGAGAGGTCACCCTGTTGGGAGTCTTTTATAGACCTCCTAAAAGTTCTAGAGAGGTTGAGGAAAGGATTGCAAAGTCAATTCTGGTCAGGAGTGAAAGTAATAGGGTAATTGTTATGGGGGACTTTAACTTTACTAATATTGATTGGAATAGCTATAGCTCTAGCTCGTTAGAGGGGTCAGTTTTCGTACAAAGTGTGCAGGAAGGTTTTTTGACTCAGTATGTAGATAGGCCAACTAGAGGTGAGGCTACATTGGATTTGGTGCTGGGCAATGAGCCAGACCAGGTGTTAGGCTTGGAAGTTAGTGAACATTTTGGTGATAGTGACCACAATTCGGTTACGTTCACCTTAGTGATGGATAGGGATAGGCATGAAGCTGGGGGCAGTAGTTATAGCTGGGGGAAGGGTAATTATGAGGCCATCAGGAGAGAATTAGGGTGCATAGATTGGACTAGGAAACTACAGGGACTGGGAACATCTGGAATGTGGAGCTTATTCAAGGAGCAGCTGCTGCGAGTCCTTGATAAGTATGTCCCTGTCAGGCGAGGAGGAAATGGTCGAGTAAGAGAACCTTGGTGTACAAAAAAAGTTGATTTGCTGGTTAAAAGGAAAAAGGAGGCTTATGTCAGGATGAGGCTTGAAGGCTCGGTTAGTGCAATGAATAGCTATAGATTAGCCAGGAGGGAGCTAAAGAGTGAATTGAGGAGAGCTAAGAGAGGACACGAGAAGACTTTGGCTGATAGGATTAAGGAGAATCCTAAAGCTTTCTTTAGATATGTTAAGAATAGAAGATTGGTTAGGACAAGACTAGGGCCAGTCATAGACAGCAGTGGGAAGTTGTGCGTGGAGCCTGAAGAGATTGGAGAGGTACTGAATAAATATTTCTCTTCGGTATTCACGCAGGGTGATGTAAATGTAGTTATGGAGAACACTGAGGTACAGGGTAGCAAACTGGAAAGTATTGAAGTAGATAGGGAGGATGTGCTAGATATTCTCGAGGGTTTGAAGTTGGATAAGTCCCCTGGGCCGGACGGGATTTACCCTAGGATTCTCTGGGAGGCAAGAGAGGAGATTGCAGAGCCTCTGGCTCTGATCTTCAGGTCGTCGTTGGTTACGGGTGTGGTTCCAGAGGACTGGAGGATAGCGAATGTGGTCCCATTGTTCAAGAAGGGGAAGAGAGACCTTCCAGGGAATTATAGGCCAGTGAGTCTTACTTCTGTTGTGGGCAAAGTATTGGAGAGAATTATTAGGGATAGGATTTATAGTTATTTAGAGAGAAATGAATTGATTGGGGATAGTCAGCATGGTTTTGTGAAGGGTAGGTCATGCCTTACTAACCTCATTGAGTTTTTTGAGAAAGTGACCAAAGAGGTGGATGGGGGTAAGGCGGTTGATGTAGTATATATGGACTTTAGTAAGGCGTTTGATAAGGTGGCCCGTGGAAGACTTCTACAGAAAATGCAGATGTGTGAAATAGAGGGTGATTTAGCTAATTGGATTAGGAATTGGCTGGCAGATAGAAGACAGAGGGTGGTGGTTGATGGGAGATATTCATCGTGGAGTTCGGTGACAAGTGTGTACCTCAGGGGTCTGTTTTGGGGCCCCTGCTGTTTGTAATTTTTATAAATGATCTGGATGAGGGTATTGAAGGATGGATTAGTAAATTTGCAGATGACACTAAAGTCGGTAGAGTGGTAGAAAGTGAAGAGGGATGTTATAGTTTGCAGAGGGACTTAGACAAGTTGCAGAGCTGGGCCGAGAGGTGGCAAATGGTGTTTAATGTGGAAAAGTGTGAGGTAATGCACTATGGCAGAAATAATAAATGTGTAGAGTATAGGGCTAATGGTAGGATTCTTAGTAGTCTTGATGAATAGAGGGATCTTGGTGTGTATGTGCATAGATCCCTGAAAGTAGGCAGTCAAGTCGAGAAGGTTGTTAAGAAGGCATATAGAGTCTTGGCTTTTATTGGTAGGGGGATTGAATTTCGGAGCCGCAACGTCATGTTGCAACTGTACAAAACTCTAGTGCGCCCGCACTTGGAGTATTGTGTGCAGTTCTGGTCCCCACATTATAAGAAAGATGTGGAGGCATTGGAGAGGGTACAGAGGAGGTTTACCCGGATGTTGCCTGGTATGGAGGGCAGGTCTTATGAGGAGAGGCTGAGGGATTTGAGGTTGTTTTCGTTAGAAAAGAGGCGGCTAAGAGGAGACCTTATTGAAACATATAAGATGATTAGAGGTTTAGATAGGGTGGACAGTGATAGCCTTTTTCCTAGGATGGAAAAAGCTAGCACGAGGGGCCACAGCTTTAAATTAAGGGGTGATAGTTATAGGACGGATATCAGAGGCAGGTTCTTTACCCAAAGGGTGGTTTGGGAGTGGAATGTCCTGCCTGCAGCGGTTGTAGATGCGCCAAGTTTGGTGGCGTTTAAGAGGTTAGTTGATAAGTATATGGAAGAGAAGGGAATGGTTTAGTTTGGAGGGGCATTGCTTTTTATATTGGTCGGCGCAACATCGAAGGCCGAAGGGCCTGTTCTGTGCTGTAGTGTTCTATGTTCTATGTTCTATCTTGTCAAAAGCCTTCTGGAAATCTAAATAAATTACATTCACTGGTTCCCCTCAGTCAACTCTAGCTATATCCTCAAAATATTGCAATAGATTCGTCAAGCATGATTTCTCTTTTATAAATCCATGTTGACTTTGTCCAATTATACCACTATTTTCCAAATGTTGAGTTATGAAACCCTTGATAATAAGTAGACTCTAGCAACTTCCCCCAGTACCGAAGTTACACTAACCAATATGCCCTGTTTCTCTTGATCTCCCGTTTTGAATAGCGGGCTTACATTAGCTGCCTTCCAATCTGTAAGTACTATTCCAGAGTCCAAAGAAATTTGGAAAATAACTACCAATGGATCTACTATTTCCAGAGCCATTTCCTTAAGTACTCTGGGATGATTATCAGGACCTGGCGATTTATCCACATTCAATCCTATCAATTTCACAAAACCATTTCTCTACTAATGCTGATTTCCTTCAGTCCCTGTCAGCACATCCGGCATATTATTCATGTTTTCCTTTGTGAAGACTGAAGCAAAGTACAAATTTAATTCCTCAGCCATTTCTTCATTCCCAATTACAAATTTTCCCATTTCTCACTGTAAGGGGTCTATATTCGTTTTTGTCAATCTTTTTCTCTTTACGTGTCTCTAGAAACTTTTGCAGTCAGTTTTTATATTCCCTGCTAGATTACTTTTATAGTGTACTTTTCCCTTCTTAATTCTTTGCTGAATTTTAAACTGTTCCCAATCCTCAGACCTATTGTTTTTTTCTTGTCAATTTGTGTGCTTCTTCCTTGAATCTGATACTATTTCTAATTTCGCTTGTAAGCCATGGTTTGGCCTCAATTCCCTTACTGCTCTTGCACCAAACAGGAATAAACAACTTCTGGAGTTCACCTATTCGTTCTTTAAATACCTACTTACCTGTTTACTGTCTTCCCTTTCAGTAATGTATCCCAGTCCTCATGGCTAAGTCATGCCTCATGCCATCATAGATATATTTGTTAAAATTCAGGACCTTTGTCTTAGAATTAACTACATCACTATCAACCTTGACAAAGAATTCCACCATATTACAGTCACTCATCCCCAAGGGTTCTCTCGCAACTAGATTTCCAATTAATCCTTTCTCATTGCACAATATCCAGTCCAATATGGCTTATTCCTTTGTTGGTTCTCTAATGTATTGTTCCAGAAAACCATCCATGTACACTCCAGAAACTCCGCCTCTATTGTACTCTGAGTAATTTGACTCTCCTAATCTATATGCAGATTAAAGTCACCCACAATCATCGATATTCCTTTAACACATGCATCTCTCATTTCTTGTCTAATGCTTTTCCCAACATTACACTACAGTTTGGTGGTCTGTATGTCAGCCCCATATATGTTTTTTGTCCCTTGTTGTTTTTTAACTCAACCCTTATAGATTCCACATCATCTGTGCGATTATCTTTCCTCAATATCATCTTTAATCAACAATGCAACTCAACCGCCTTTTACTTTTTGTCTGTCCTTCCTAAGTACTGAATAACCCTCAAATATTTGGTTCCCATCCTTGCTCATCTTGGAGCCACATATTGGCATAATCTTGCATCTCATCTCTTCATAATTCAAAATATTGGATGCTGTCTTTCATTTTTTTTTATTCATTTGTGGAACATGGGTGTTGTGGCAGCAAACATCAATAGTTGCTCAAGGACAGTTGAGAGTCAATCACAATTCTGTGGCTTTGGAGTCACTCGTAGGCCAGACCAGGTAAGGACAGCTAATCTTTTTCCCTAAAGGACATTAGTGAGCCATTTGAGTTTTTCCAACATTTGACAATGGTTTCATCAGTAGATACTTATTTCCAGATACTTCTAATTGAATTCAGATTCCACTATCTGCCATGGTGGGATTCAAACCCAGGTCAAATTAGCTGAATTTCTGGATGAATAGTCTAGCGATGATACTATTAGGCCATCACCTCCCCCACTTAATCGACCTACATGAAAACTTTCCTTCTTTTGCATACTCACAGAATATTAATTCATGGAGTGGGGTGGCACACTGTATTAGATATATTATAAAATACTTGTATCACATTTTAGGATTTGTTCAGTTTATGGTAATAGCAGTATAAGCACAGATATTTCATGAGGCAAAGTTGTAGTCCTCTCATCTGTAAAATAAAATGACAGGTGAACCACAGAAGCATAACTAATTCAGACTGGTTGTTTGCATTTAAAATACTTGCTTTCTCATAATTTTTCATTGGGTGTGGATAATGTTGGCAAGACCAGCATTTATTGCCCTTCCTTAATTGCTGTTGAACTGAGTGCCTTACTAGGCCATTTTACATGGCAGACATCACTTTCACTGCTTTGCTATTGTCATTGATTTTATATGGTGATGCTTTTGTATTTTCACAGGATTATCTCAGCACTTGGTTTCAGACTACAAGCAACTAATAGAGTTTTTGGAAGAAGGAATTTCAAATAGGTATTGATCTTCCTCTGGCTTAATGTGTGTTGAACATATGCAATCAATCATCAGTTTGCAGTATTCTGTTTAGCATTCAATTTACTGAGGAAACCAGTTTGATTTTTTTTCTAGTGACATTTGTACTGAATGAGAAATTTTATACGTGTTCCTGGTTTTAGAATTACGCAGCACAGGAGAAGGCCGTTTGGATCACCGTGCTTGTACTGATTCTTTGATTAGTGCTATAGCCCTACAGATGAATCATAGAATCCCTGCAGTACAGAAGGAGGCCATTCAGCCTATCGAGCACCAATAACAATCCCCACCTAGGCCTGTTCTCATGACCCAAATATTTACATTGCCAGTCAACCTAATCAGCACATCTTTGAACTTCTGGAGGAAATTGGAGCACCTGGAAGAAATCCGTTGCAGACACAGGAAAATATGCAAACTTCACACGATCACCTGGATTTGAACCCAGGTCCCTGACACTGTGAGGTAGCGGTGCTTGCTACTGCGCTGCCCTTCAAGTAATATATTCAATTCCATTTAGAAAGTTATCATTGGACCTGCTTTCACCATCAGACAATGGATTCCAGACCTTCACAACTTGTTGCAAGCGAAAGAAATCTCATCTCCCTTCAGTTTTTGCCAATGATCCTAAACTTGTGTCCTTAGTTGACAATCTTCCTACCAATGGAAATAGTTTCTGCCTATCAACTCTATCATATCCCTTCATGATTTTGATTGCCTCAATTAATTTTCTCCTTAATCTTTTCTGCTCTCAGAAGAATGAACCCAGCTTCAGAGTCTGCACTTAAACAAATTCAAAACTTAAATTATCTTAAATTGAATCCTATGTTGTAGATATGTGTCAAACAACAATGACTTTGATGATAAATTGCTCTTCTTTCACTTCCTGATGCAGCTGAGGAGACAGTACACCTTTTGTGTCCAGTGAAAAAATGAAGCTAACTCACAACAAACAAAATGTTCTCTCACTGGACTTATTCTCACATGGAACAACTTCTCTTTCCCTCCACTCATGTCTTCAAATAAATGGGAAGATGTATGATATATTCTGTCTCTTCATGGGAGATGAAGAGACAGATCATTCTTTGCTTGCTATTCGCTTGCTTTTTATTCTGGTATTGATTCTGTTTTCGCTTTCCTGAAAAGTTTCATCAACTTTCTTTCAATTTTTACTCTTCCCTCATCTTCACATGGTGCATCTTCAACTCTTCCACTTTCTTCCTTTACATGTCTGTTTCCCAGAACCATGGTAGGGCTCCATTTGCTTTCCATCCTACATTCCGTTCCCCTTTAGAACATAGAACATAGAACATAGAACAATACAGCACAGAACAGGCCCTTCGGCCTTCGATGTTGCGCCAACCAAAATAAAAAGCAATGCCCCTCCTAACTAAACCATTCCCTTCTCATCCATATACTTATCCACTAACCTCTTAACCGCCACCAAACTTGGCGCATCTACAACAGCTGCAGGCAGGGCATTCCACTCCCTAATCACTCTTTGAGTAAAGAACCTACCTCTGATATCCGTCCTATAACTCATACATTTCCAAATCATTAATGTATAATGTGAACATTTGGGGTCCAGGCACAGATCCCTGCGGCTAGTCATAGCCTGCCAGTCAGAAAATGACCTATTTATGCCAACTCTTTGCTTTCTATCTGCTAACCAGTTTTTTAATCCATCTCAAGACATTACCATGTTCAATGATCATCGGCGCGGGCTTGTTGGGCCAAAGGGCCTGTTTTCCATGCTGTTTTGTTCTTTGTTCTGATCTTTTGCCATTTTACCAGCACAATGCCCCCATCAAGCACAACTTCCACTTTTCTCCCTTCCCCTTCCAGTCACCCTAAGGGATTGGAACCTCAAAACACCTGGTCCACTCACAGTCAATTCCAATACCTATCATTATTTTTGTCATTCCATCATGCCTGCCTTATTTGCTTTCACAGACCAATACTTTTATTTTTTCCCACTATTGACCAACTGCTTGGTTTCAGCTAAACTCAAGGAGTGGTTTGCCTCAGGAGGTGTGAAACTCTCTCAATAGCCCTCTTGCATTTTCTAACTCACTTAGCCTGGTGTTTTCAGTCTGTAAATCAATATTTTGTCCAATATTTGATCTAATGTTTTTTCTTGTATAATGTGTTCTATTATGTCCTCATGTTCCAGCATAACTGATTGGGTAATTATAATTATTGAACAACAATGCTGTCCTGCCAGCCTTCACTTGCCTTTTGCAACTTATCTACCCATGACTTTAACTCCTTGCATGTAAGGCTGAACATCGTGACCAAGTTATTCCAAACTAAGATTTAACTTAATCTTGCCTTTCTTAACTCTTTAGAAAATGTATCAAGAATACACAAATAATTTCCATTATATTCTTTTACAGCTGCGTGGATACCGCTTGCTCCAGGCGTATCTGTTTTTTTCATCAGGCTTTCTATAAGTCGTACCCAAGCACATACCAATGCTAGTACATCTCCTGACTTCACTTGAGATCTACTCCACATGTTTAACTACAATCTAAGCCTGTTGCTTCTCAAATTCCAAAGATAACCTCAATTACTGTGAATCTTACTTCTGACGCCAATTTGTAAGGTTTAAGATCTGAGATTCATAGTAAGTGATTTTATGATAGTTTATTAATGAACAACAGGAGCTGATACCAAAACATTGAATGTATTCAATAGGTAGTTAGATATAGCACTTGGGGCGAATGAGATCAAAGGTTATAGGGAGAAAATAGGATTAGACTATCAGCCATGATCGTGATGAATGGCGGAGCAGGGTCAAAGGGCCAAATGGCTTCTTCCTGCACCTACATCCTATGTTTCTATGTTACATCTGATGCCTTAGCTAAATAAGCAGAATAAATATGCGTCCAGAGACTGTTGAGAGTGGTTTACTGATCCTGTGCGATGATGGACAGTTATCACAGAGTGTTAATCTTAGTAGCAAGTGATAGCAGTATTCAGCTTCCTATCTGAAGTGTTAGGACTTTCTTTCCCTATCTTTCCCCATTTTCTCTGGTCCATCTTCCATCTGAAGAAAGTAGCTTTCTGATCAGGCCTGTCCCTATCTCCAAGCACTTGTTAACGTACTATATTTCTAGGGACTGGTGGTTTACTCTGTGTCAATGACTTGATTGAATCCTTCTGAACAATGAACACAGAACAAATGCTGAAGATGTCAGATGGCCAACTCCCTGTTGGTTATTTCAGCTCAAGGCTTTTTTTTTAGTTTACATCATATTGAAAGCCATTTACTAACCCTTATTGGATACTTGTGTAGGTAAAGGGCTGCATAAGGTGACATCAATTTAGGAATGGGAGCCTAGGCCAAGACCTCAACATTTCTAGGAATTGCTTATACTGAGAGAAAGAAAAGTTTCCCTGTGGAAGTGACTTTATGCTATGCTTACTAATTCTATAAAAATTCTGTTTATTCTGAAAAATAATATTTAATAAAGGTCTATTTATTTTAATATTTGCACCTTATTCCTCTTTTCTACTTTTATATTCTATGCCCATCCTCCTGTGGGTTAAGTTAAAATCCTCCCCAGTCACACCCTTGAACATTGGGCATTAGCCCATTAGTCCTGTTTGGATTTGGAATCATAGATCATACAATCCCTACAGTGCAGAAGAAGGCCATTTGGCCCATTGGGTCTACACCATAGAACAGTACAGGCCCCTTCAGCCTTGATGTTGTGCCAAGTTTTGTCTGAAACCAAGATCAAGCTATCCCACTCCCTATCATGCTGCATGTGCCTATTCAATAACACTTGAAAGTTCCTAAAGTGTCCAACTTCATTAACACAGAAGGCAGTCCATTCCACACCCCAATCACTTTTTGAGTAAAAAACCTACCTTGAATATCCCTCCTATATCTCTCACCATGAATCTTATAGTTTTGCCCCCTAGTAACAGCTACGTCCACCTGAGGAAATAGAATCTGAACATCAAACCACAATCCCACTCAACCCTATCCCCCTGTAGCCCCACGTATTTACTCTGCTAGTCCCTCTGACACTGAGAGGCAATTTCCATGGCTAATCAATCTAACCTGCACATCTTTGGACTGTGGGAGGAAACTGGAGCACCCAGAGGAAATCATGAGAAGAATGTGCAAACTCCATACAGACAGTGACCCAAAGCTGGAAATCCAACCCTAGTCCCTGGCACTGTGAGACAGCAGTGCTAACCACTGTGCCACCATACTGCCCTGTTTGAAAAGGACAGATTCAACCTGTCCTTTTCAAATAGATGCTTTCTGCCTCACAACTGATCCCAATGCCCAAGGGCTCAAAACCTTTTCTCCTACAGCATGCTTCAAGCCATGCATTTGATCTTTGTTATCTTCCTATTTCTACTTTATTGGTACTTGGTGCTGACAATTATCCAGAGATTGTTACCTTTGAAATCCTGCTTTTTAATTTCAATAGTAACTTTCAGAAGAAAATGAAGTAAATACTCAAAAAGGAAAAACAATTGCAGGGTTTGAGAAAATAGTGGAGTGGCATGACTAATTAGAAAGCTCTTTCAAATAACTGGCATATGCATGATGGGTTGATTGGCCTCCTGTGCTGCACAAGTATGAAATGAACTTTAGAATTGTTTTAAATAATCTATGATTCTAAACATTAAAGGTCAAAGATTGATGATTAACGTTACTAGTGTTTTATATTGATTTTCTTCCATTTGTTGTGGCTTTTCTGTTTTAGAATCACTGCTGCTACCCATGTTCATGATGCCAGCAGCCGATCCCATGCCATTTTTACCATCCATTACACTCAGGTTTGCAAAATATTATGTTTTAGTTGATCTTTTTCAGCAGCCTAAATGCTTAAAATAACTATTGTTAACTTATTTTTTCAAACAGTGCCCCTTCAATCAATGAACGGTTGCTTGCACAATAGAAGCATGCTTCCAAAAAAAAGTTTGCTTCTGTGTAATAAACTATTCATTGTTAAATCATCATTCAAGTACAAAATTTGTTACTGAAAACTATTGTCACACCTTTACCTCGTATTGCATTTGGCAGTCACATGCCAGGAACATGGGAACAGTAATTGGCTATTTCCACTTCATGCTGGTTCCACTATCAATTAAATCATGGCTGATCGGCTCCAGCTACCCATCTTTGTTCCATTTCCTTTATTACATTTATCTGTCAAAAAACTATCACTGTTAGCTTTGAAATTTTCAAATGCCTTTTGGGAAAATAGTCCCAAAATAGTCTTTTGGGAAAATGCGATTCTAGATTCCTGATCCTTTGTAGAATGGTGCTTCCTGATATTACCCCTGAATAACCTGGCTCTACCCCCTTGCTTTGGCCTCTTTCCCCAATATGGAAAATGGTTTCCCTCAATCAACTCTATTAACTCCTTCCAAATATCTTAAATACCTAAGTTAGATCAACCCTTGATATTCTACACTCAAGGAAATAAAAGCCGAGTATATTCAACTTGTCCTCCTTTAACCTTTCTAACCCTGGTATTGTTTTAGTGAATCTATGCCGTACCTCTTCCAAGACCAGTACACCCTTCCTTTTGTGCATAGTGCTTAGTTATTGCTGCATAATGTTCCAATGCATTTAAAAGTATAGAACAATTATCAAGAAGAAAATTTTTCCCTTCTCTGTGCTTGGGAATGCTTTTGAGAGGAAAAGACGGACATCCTTAATAAAGAACCCAGTTCCACTGTGCTGAGGATGCCCTGGGGACACATGACTGGATGTAATTGGGATTAGCTGTAGTTCACCTGTGGAGGCGGACCAGTGTTTATTTTTAATCAGACTGCAGGAGGTTATTTCTGCACCTCCTGGCTCATTTTCTGCTGAACTCATCCATAAAGATACTCAGAAGTAGGAGTACCCATGGGAAAATTATTACCCTCTTCACAGGTGCAGATTTATCCTTTGATCTTCCTCTCCCTCTTTGTGGTGCAGTGCCTGACTTCTGCTTGATGACATCTGGAAAACTCCTGCCAGGATGAGGAGTTTGTTGTCAGTAATGATTTAATATCCTATCACACTCTCTAGTTATAGAATTGTGAAATAATGTGGCAAAACCTCCTGCGATTTGTATTTGTCTCAGTTAAAAATATAGTTTCACCTTTTTCAATCCTTTATTCGTGATGGAATAAGTTTTTTTATTTTACGATAACTTGGAATGTTTAAATTTGTCGACTTTGCAATCACTGAGTAAAGTTGATGCTTGTACCGATTCAAGGGAATCCCCATAATGGTATCAGTGTTATTTCTTAGCTGTCACTGGAAGAACTGTGTAAACAATGTGTAAAAAGAGTTAGTTTTCCTTTGTTCCTTTCATTGCTGCAGCTTCCAAATTTGTTAACCCATGTAAGTCCAGCTTGAAATGGAATTAAAAGTTCTGCCTTTGTTTAGATTAAAATATTTTAAAATTCTGCTAAAACTGAAGTACAATGAAAGATTTAGTATGTTACAATTTATCAACAAATTTGCTATATAGTTCACCTTCAGCCTTTGTGTGTGTTTTATGTATTTAAAATGGCGAAAGGACTCGCAGAGAAACAATTCCCAATGATGGGGCAATTTGGGAAAAGGGAATATAAACTTGCAATTAAAACTAGGCCATTCAGAAATCAGAGAGCAGATCTACACACACACACACACACCTGTGCACAGACCCTCACCTCACACCCACAAGCCCACACGGACACTCTCACATGCATGCTCCCATGCACACACACAAATCCATATACACAAACCAACCACACACACATTCCCCTTCCCCCCATCCCCACACATACATACACACACCACCCGCCCACACATGCATGCGTGTACACATACACACACAAACCACTCCCAGTCATGCCATATCCCCACCCACACGCACACCCCCGCACATACCTCACCCCCATATACACCCCCACTCTCACACACACATGCTCCCACTCACACACAAAGCCCCACTCACACACATATACCCCCACTCACACACACACATACCCTCTATACACACACATGCACGCACACACGCACACGCGCGCGCACACACACGTGCACATGCACACATACATACACACTTGTGCACACACACCATCAGTCCCACACCCACAAGACCCACATGGACACCTTCACGTGCACGCTCCTACGTGCGCACACATGTCCATATACACAAACCAACTCCCTCCACACACCCACAAACCAACCTCCACACACACACACACACACACGCACACTACCACACAGACATTCACACACAAACCAACCCCACCCACACACCCCCACCCACCCCCCTGCATTCACAGACACACAAACCAATCCCACACAGTCATGCCACCATCCCCATCGACACATCCCACCACCACATACACCCCCACTCTCACACACGTACCCCCACTCATTCACACGTACCCCCACTCTTATTCACACACACACACACACACACACACATCAGGTAAGGGTATTGAAAGATATGAAACAAGGAGGTAAATGGAACTAAGATGCACTTCAGCTATGATCTAATGAAATGGTGACTTGAGAGACTAAATAATCCACTTTTGTCCCTTTGCTTATATTTTGTTTGTACTGATAACTTGCCAATCAAAAATGACCAAAATTTTTAAAAAGTTAAAGATGCAAAGATTTTGGTCAATGAATCTTTTAACTTCCACTCAAAATATTAAGTAAATATCTTTGGTAATGTAAATTACCATAATTCAATTTCTGTTTTTTAGGCGATTTTGGAGAATCATCTTCCATCAGAGATAGTTAGCAAAATCAACCTTGTTGATTTGGCAGGCAGGTGAGTCTTTAGGTATTTTGTGCTTTTTAAGGTATTACTAATCTCTAATAATACACTTCTTTTAGTCTGCAATTTTCTGATTGGTTAATGGGACGATTTGGTGGGAGCTACGTAATGCACAGAGGACAGGAGTGCTTGTGGCTACCAAGTTGGTGTCCAAAACCAGGGGTCAAAGTCTAACAACAGATTTAAGAGATTTCTTCACCCGGAGAGTGGTCATCTTCACCACCACCACAGTAAGGGCCAAAGTATTAAATGCCTTCAAGAAGGAGATGTTGCATTTGAGGTGAAGGGGATCAAAGGATACGGGGGGAAGGTGGAATTAAGCTATTGATTTGGATGATCAGCCATGAGCATAACAAATAGTGGAGCAGGCTTGAAGGGTCAAATGGCCTCCTTCTGCTCCTATTTTCAATGTTTCATCATCACAAACTGTTGCATAGAATATGGGGGGGCGGGGTGATGGATATTGCAGAAAAATAGCAACTGAAGGTAATCAGAGGAGAGGATGACAGGGCTTGGGGTCAGCATGGAATGGTGGACATAGCAAGATGACAAGGAAAGAATGTAGAGGCTATTGAGAGAGTTCAGAGGAGATTTACAAGGATGCTGCGTGGATTGGGAGGCAGGCCTTATGAAGATAGGTTGAGGGAGCTGGGACTCTTCTCACTGGAGAGACGTAGGTTGAGAGGCGACCTGATAGAGGTTTATAAAATGTTGAGAGGATTTGATAGGGTGGACTCTCAAAGACTATTTCCCTGAGCTGAAATGGTCACTACGAGAAGACACAGATTTAAGGTGCAGCAAAGCAAATACAAAGGAGATGTCAGGGGTAGGTTTTTCACTTGGAGGGTGGTGAGTGAATGGAACCGACTGCCGTCGGAGGTTGTTGAGGCAAACTCACTGGGGTCTTTTAAGAGACTTCTGGATGAGTATATGGAAAAGAATAGGATAGGGGGTTATAGATAGGTCTGTGGATTGGTAGATGTGATCGGCGCAACTCGTGGGCCGAAGGGCCTGTTTGTGATGTATGTTAACATAGAACATAGAACATACAGCACAGAACAGGCCCTTCGGCCTTCGATGTTGTGCGACCAAATAAAAAGCAATGCACTCCAAACCTAAACCATTCCCTTCTTTCCATATACTTATCAATTAACATCTTAAAACGCCACCAAACTTGGGCATCTACAACAGCTGCAGGCAGGCATCCACCCCTAATCACTCTTTGAGTAAAGAACTACTCTTATATCCGTCCTATAACTCCATAACCCCTTAAATTTAAAAACTGTGTCCCCCGTGCTAGCTTTCTCCATCCTAGGAAAAAGGCTATCACTGTCCACCCTATTAACTTAATCAATCTTAATGCTTCAATAAGATCCCCTCTTAGCCGCCTCCTTTCTAACGAAAACAACCTCCAAATCCTTCAAACATCCTCTTCATAGGAACCTGACCTCCATACCAGGCAACATCCTGGTAAACCTCCTCTGTACCCTCTCCAATGCCTCAACATCTTTCTTATAATGCGGCGACCAGAACTGCACACAATACTCCAAGTGCGGCCGCACTAGAGTTTTGTACAGCTGCAACATGACGCTGCGGCTCCAAAATTCAATCCCCCTACCAATAAAAGCTAAGACTCCATAAGCCTTCTTAACAACCTCATCCACTTGACTGCCAACTTTCAGGATCTATTCACACATACACCAAGATCCCTCTGTTCCTCAACACTATTAAGAGCCCTACCATTAGCCCTATACTCTACACATTTATTATTCCTGCCAAAGTGCATTACCTCACACTTTTCCACATTAAACTCCATTTGCCACCTCTCGGCCCAGCTCTGCAACTTGTCCAAGTCTCTCTGCAAACTATAACACCCCTCTTCACTATCTACCACTCCTCCGACTTTAGTGTCATCTGCAAATTTACTAATCCATCCTTCAATACCCTCATCCAGATCATTTATAAAAATTACAAACAGCAGGGGCCAAAACAGACCCCTGAGGTACACCACTTGTCACCGAACTCCACGATGAATATCTCCCATCAACCACCACCCTCTGTCTTCTATCTGCCAGCCAATTCCTAATCCAATTAGCTAAATCACCCTCTATTCCCCACATCTGCATTTTCTGTAGAAGTCTTCCATTGGCCACCTTATCAAACGCCTTACTAAAGTCCATATATACTACATCAACCGCCTTACCCCCATCCACCTCTTTGGTCACTTTCTCAAAAAACTCAATGAGGTTAGTAAGGCATGACCTACCCTTCACGAAACCATGTTCTATGTTCTATGTTAATAGTATTGGATAGATGAAATGGCATGGGGATTGGGAGGGCACATGAAGTATGGGAGAGAGGGAATAGCATCAGAAGGGTGGGAAGGGAATTAGATGGGGATGTGTGAGATGGAGGGGGTGAATGGATAGGATAGAATAAGATGGGATGGGATGTTTGGGAGGAGCTGACATGGGGATGGTGACATGGGAAGAATAGAATGGATGAGACATGATGACATAGGAAGGATGGACGATTGGAATTGCAAAGGGACCAGTCCAGAAAGGTACCCTAATACCCTCTGTGTGGAAATGCGGATGAGGATTGCATGAGGGGATGGGTATAGGAAGGATGGAATGCCATGAGATAGAAATAGCATTGAAAACATAGAATGTATAAGATGGATTGCCTGAAAGGGAGAAGATTGCATGGGAAAGATAGGATGTCGTGGGAGGGATGTAATAGAATGGCATGGGAAGAATAGAATAAATGAGGGATGTCATGGGAAGGATGCGCTTGGCTTGAAAAGACATGGGGTTGACTGGATGGTATCATAGGAATGGCATGGGGTGAATACGATAGTGCAGGGATGGCTGGGACTCTGTGGGCCTCTACTAGTATAATAAGTCATCAATTTAAGTCTCAGCACTAATTAACAGTCAGACAAATGGTGACACATATATGAGAAAAAGAATCTACACTAAGGTGGAATGGCAAATATTATCCTTGCCATAGAATTGCCTTGGTTTAATTACACCATAGACAGCATTGCTCGTGTGTCCAGGAATTATACCCTGAGGTATGCCTCAATAATGGATGATGATGGTTCTCCTTCAGGATCATTGGTATTGTGTTACAGATAGCAGTTCCTCTGGCAGCATGCAGTTTCACATGTTATGGTCTGGAGCTATGGCTAAAGATGGTAGGGGCTCCATCTCATGGCTGACCAAGCAACATTTTCATCTTGCTGTCTTCCATTAATGTGCGTTAGAAAAATTTGCAGGTTAATGATCATAACCATTTGTCCATATTATGAACACATTTGGGTGGGACTTGAACCCAGGGTTTCTGACTCAGAGGCAGGGATATTACCCCACAAGACCTCTACAAGACCTTCCAGGTTATTTACCAGTGCTGTAATGCAATGTAAGCTAATACTTATGTTACATGGAGAATGTTCTAGCCACAATCATGGACATTTTTCTCAATCTAATCCAATGGATTTTTCTGACCATTGCTTGATCATGTTCTGACCTTGCCCCCTACACACCAGTATCCCAACTCAAATACCATGTAATGCTGCTGAAATATGCTGATCTGCAACAATATCAAAACAATTGTATTAATAATGTATTTCTATAGCGCCTTTAACAAAAAATGCTTTGTTATAAAGCAAAATTAGACAGTGAGCCACGTAAGGAGTTGTTAACATAGATGGTCAAAAGCTTGTTCAAAGGGGTGTGTTTTTAGATAAGTCTTAAAGGAACAAAATAAAAGGAACAGAGAGAATTTCAAGAATTGGGGCCTAAGCACAATTTGAATAAGCACATACTAGTCTTTAGACTTAGAAAATTAGGGGGTGATTCTCCCAAAAGCACTGAATTGGTGGGAACGTTGTTCTAAAACCCAACTATTTTGTCAGTTCAGCCTGTCACCTGAATCTCTGTACTCTGTGCACTGCTGAGGTCCCAGTAATGAATGTCATTAAAAACCCAAGGGTGAGCCCTATTCATGTCAGAGTTTGACAGTTTTGGAACTCAGTGCAGTGGTCCTGGTCTGTCAGACTCCTGTTTGCTGGCCTGCCTGATTGCTGGCCTCTTCCAGCAATTCTTGGGGCCCATAGCCCTGTCACTCATGCCCTCCCCATCTGTCACAGAGTGCCCTGATGCACAGCCCAGTAGTGGCAATTCCCACCCCCGCACCGTTCCGGCGGGCCCTCCCGCTAGTTCCCAGAACTTGGGGAGCTAATCTGAATCCTGCTGCAATGAAGTATGCCTGGCAGATTGGGAGATTCCATCATAGAACATAGAACATAGAACATTACAGCACAGAAGAGGCCCTTCGGCCTTCGATGTTGCACCGACCAATATAAAAAGCAATGCCCCTCCAAACTAAACCATTCCCTTCTCTTCCATATACTTATCAACTAACCTCTTAAACGCCACCAAACTTGGCGCATCTACAACTGCTGCAGGCAGGGCATTCCACTCCCGAACCATCCTTTGGGTAAAGAACCTACCTCTGATATCCGTCCTATAACTATCACCCCTTAATTTAAAGCTGTGTCTCCTCGTGCTAGCTTTCTCCATCCTAGGAAAAAGGCTATCACTGTCCACCCTATCTAAACTCTAATCATCTTATATGCTTCAATAAGATCCCCTCTTAGCCGCCTCCTTTCTAACGAAAACAACCTCAAATCCTTCAACCTCTCTTCATAGGACCTGCCCTCCATACCAGGCAACATCTGGTAAACCTCCTCTGTACCCTCTCCAATGCCTCCACATCTTTCTTATAATGTGGCGACCAGAACTGCACACAATACTCCAAGTGCGGCCGCACTAGATTTTGTACAGTTGCAACATGATGTTGCGGCTCCGAAATTCAATCCCTCTACCAATAAAAGCCAAGACTCCATATGCCTTCCTAACAACCTTCTCGACCTGACTGCCTACTTTCAGGGATCTATGCACATACACACCAAGATCCCTCTGTTCATCTAGACTACTAAGAATCCTACAATTAGCCCTATACTCTACACATTTATTATTTCTGCCATAGTGCATTGCCTCACACTTTTCCACATTAAACTCCATTTGCCACCTCTTGGCCCAGCTCTGCAACTTGTCCAAGTCCCTCTGCAAACTAACACCCCTCTTCACTATCTACCACTCCACCGACTTTAGTGTCATCTGCAAATTTACTAATCCAAAAAGGATTAGTAATTAATCCTTTTTGGATTAGTACTAATTACTAATCCTAAAAGGTCCTGAATAACTAATATATATATTTTAAAAATATTTTTAAAAGATTTAAATTACTTACCTGCCTTCCCTACTGGTTTCCAGCTTTGTCTGACCAGCGATTGGTTGCCAGTTCTGGGAGACGTACATGCATTTCCAGCACCTGCACAAATCACTGTTCAAAGCCAGAGACCCATGTCTCCCAACCCGACAGAAAAGTTGCAGGTTGCAATGGGAGAATCATGATCATATTGTGGGCATTTCTCATAATTTTGCAGAGTGTGGCAACAGATGGGAAAAGCAGCATGAAATCCATTGGTTGCCAATGATGGGGGAGTCGAGATTAGGGGGTCATAGTTTGAGAATAAAGGTAAGACTTTTAGATTAGAAGTGAGGAGAAATTTCTTCACCCAGAGGGTGGTGGATGTGTGGTGGAATTCAGTACCACAGAATGTAGTTGAGACCAAAACTACTGCTTGAAATCAGATATAGCTCTTGGAACTAAAGGTATTAAGGGATATGGGAGGAAGGAGGGAATCAGAACATTGAATTCAATGATCAGCCATAATCAAGATGAATGGCGGAGCAGGCTCAAAGAGCCTACTACTGCTTCTAGTTTCTATGTTTCAGCCTGTGTCGAGCAGAACACTTACTGCGTGAAGTTCGTGTGTTAAGTACTTTTTTAACTTTTCTCTTTGTTTAAAACAGCGAGCGGGGGTAGTTTTTGCCGTTTTTTATTTAAACTAACAGGAAACCGGAAGTCGTCACTAGGAGGCTGCCGGTAGTTGTAGTTTTCTCTGTCTCTATAAATTGGTCCAGAGAGGAAACCTGATACTCTACACAGGTAGAGTATTCCACCCTCCCCCCTCCTCTAACCTAATAATATAAGTGTGTGGGAAGTTTTTTTTCTCTCTCTCCTTAAAGTAAATTAAAGTATCAGGGATGGCAGTGCAGGCAGTCCATTGCAACTCTCGTAGTATGTACGAGGTGAGGGACGCCAGTAGTGTTCCTGCTGATTATACCTGCAGGAAGTGTGCCCATTTGCAGCTCCTTGAGGATCGTGTTAAGGAGCTGGAGCTGGAATTGGAATTAGAGGAACTCAGGATAATCCGAGAGGTTGAGGAGGATATTGGCAGGAGTGACAAAGAGATAGTCACTCCTAAAAGTGATTCGTGGGTAACTATTAGGAGGAGGGGTAAGAAGCAATCGGGTAGACAATCCCCTGGGGCTGTTCCCCTCCAAAATAAATTTTCTGTCTTGGAGGCTACAGTTGAGGAGGAATCAACTGGAGCTGACCAAAGGGAGCAGGTCTCTGGGGGTGAGCCTGCTGAGAATGCTCAGGTGGGTAGGGAGAAAAAGAGATTGGGCCTAGTAATTGGAGACTCCATAGTTAGAGGGACAGATAGGAGAGTAAGTAGTAATAAAAGTGACTCAGGATTGGTGTGTTGCCTCCCAGGGGCTGGAGTCCAGGATGTCACAGATCGGGTTTTTAAGATTCTTAAGGGAGAGGGGAGTCAACCCCAAGTCATAGTTCATGTAGGGACACATGATATAGGAAGGACGAGGGAAGGGGATATTAAACAGAAATTTATGGAGTTGGGGTGGAAGCTTGGGGCCAAAACTGGCAGAGTGGTTATCTCTGGACTCTTGCCTGTGCCAAGGGATAGTTTGGAGAAGAATAGAGAGAGGGAATGTTTGAACTCGTGGCTACGGGGATGGTGCAGGAGGGAGGGGTTCAGGTCCCTGAACAATTGGGACTCATTCTGGGATAGGTGGGACCTCTATAAGAGAGATGGTCTACACCTGAACCAGAGGGGAACTAATATCTTGGGGGGAAAATTTGCTAAGGCTATGCAGGGGGCTTTAAACTGATTCGGGGGGGTGGTGGGATCCTGAATAGTTGGGGTGCTAAGAGGGATGAGAGTAAGGGGGTCATAGAGGAAAGCCGTAAAACACAGCAAAATACGGGTGGGGTAGGGCATGGTTTGAAATGCGTTTACTTTAATGCAAGGAGTATTCGCAATAAGGGGGAGGAACTTGCAGCTTGGACCAGTACCTGGAACTTCAATGTTGTGGCCATTTCAGAGACTTGGGTAGAGCAGGGACAGGAATGGATGTTGCAGGTTCCGGGGTACAAATGCTTTAGTCGGAGTAGAGAAGGGGGTAGAAGGGGGGGAGGAGTGGCGTTACTGGTAAAAGACTGTATCACGGTGATCGAAAAGAAGTTTGATGAGGACTTGTCTGTTGAGGTAGTATGGGCTGAGATTAGAAACAGGAAAGGAGAGGTCCCCCTGTTGGGAGTCTTTTATAGACCTCCTAAAAGTTCTAGAGAGGTAGAGGAAAGGATTGCAAAGACAATCCTGGACAGGAGTGAAAGTAATAGGGTAATTGTTATGGGGGACTTTAACTTTACTAATATTGATTGGAATAGCTATAGCTCTAGCTCGTTAGAGGGGTCAGTTTTTGTACAAAGTGTGCAGGAAGTTTTTTGACTCAGTGTGTAGATAGGCCAACTAGAGGTGAGGCTACATTGGATTTGGTGCTGGGCAATGAGCCAGACCAGGTGTTAGGCTTGGAAGTTGGTGAACATTTTGGTGATAGTGACCACAGTTCGGTTACGTTCACCTTAGTGATGGATAGGGATAGGCATGAAGCTGGGGGCAGTAGTTATAGCTGGGGAAGGGTAATTATGAGGCCATCAGGAGAGAATTAGGGTGCATAGATTGGACTAGGAAGCTACAGGGACTGGGAACATCTGGAATGTGGAGTTTATTCAAGGAGCAGCTGCTGCGGGTCCTTGATAAGTATGTCCCTGTCAGGCAAGGAGGAAATGGTCGAGTAAGAGAACCTTGGTGTACGAAAAAAGTTGATATGCTGGTTAAAAGGAAAAAGGAGGCTTATGTCAGGATGAGGATTGAAGGCTCGGTTAGTGCAATGGATAGCTATAGATTAGCCAAGAGGGAGCTAAAGAGTGAATTGAGGAGAGCGAAGAGAGGACATGAGAAGACTTTGGCTGATAGGATTAGGGAGAATCCTAAAGCTTTCTTTAGAACATAGAACATAGAACATTACAGCACAGAACAGGCCCTTCGGCCTTCGATGTTGTGCCGACCAAAATAAAAAGCAATGCCCCTCCAAACTAAACCATTCCCTTCTCTTCCATATACTTATCAATTAACCTCTTAAACGCCACCAAAGTTGGCGCATCTACAACAGCTGCAGGCAGGGCATTCCACTCCCTAATCACTCTTTGAGTAAAGAACCTACCTCTGATAAAAGAACCTACCTCTGATATGTTTAACATATTCTTAACATATCTTTAGATATGTTAAGAATAGAAGATTGGTTAGGACAAGATTAGGGCCAGTCATAGACAGCAGTGGGAAGTTGTGCGTGGAGCCTGAGGAGATTGGAGAGGTACTGAATAAATATTTCTCTTCGGTATTCACGCAGGGTGATGTAAATGTAGTTATGGAGAACACTGAGGTACAGGGTAGCAAACTGGAAGGTATCGAAGTAGATAGGGAGGATGTGCTAGATATTCTTGAGAGTTTGAAGTTGGATAAGTCCCCTGGGCCGGACGGGATTTACCCTAGGATTCTCTGGGAGGCAAGAGAGGAGATTGCAGAGCCTCTGGCTCTGATCTTCAGGTCGTCGTTGGTTACGGGTGTGGTTCCGGAGGACTGGAGGATAGCGAATGTGGTCCCGTTGTTCAAGAAGGGGAAGAGAGACCTTCCAGGGAATTATAGGCCAGTGAGTCTTACTTCTGTGGTGGGCAAAGTGTTGGAGAGAATAATTAGGGATAGGATTTATAGTTATTTAGAGAGTAATGAATTGATTGGAGATAGTCAGCATGGTTTTGTGAAGGGTAGGTCGTGCCTTACTAACCTCATTGAGTTTTTTGAAAAAGTGACTAAGGAGGTGGATGGGGGTAAGGCGGTTGATGTGGTATATATGGACTTTAGTAAGGCGTTTGATAAGGTGGCCCATGGAAGACTTCTGCAGAAAATGCAGATGTATGGGATAGAGGGTGATTTAGCTAATTGGGTTAGGAATTGGCTAGCAGATAGAAGACAGAGGGTGGTGGTTGATGGGAGATATTCATCTTGGAGTTCGGTGACAAGTGGTGTACCTCAGGGGTCTGTTTTGGGGCCCCTGCTGTTTGTAATTTTTATAAATGATCTGGATGAGGGTATTGAAGGATGGATTAGTAAATTTGCAGATGACACTAAAGTCGGTGGAGTGGTAGATAGTGAAGAGGGGTGTTATAGTTTGCAGAGGGACTTGGACAAGTTGCAGAGCTGGGCCGAGAGGTGGCAAATGGAGTTTAATGTGGAAAAGTGTGAGGTAATGCACTATGGCAGAAATAATAAATGTGTAGAGTATAGGGCAAATGGTAGGATTCTTAGTAGTCTAGATGAACAGAGGGATCTTGGTGTGTATGTGCATAGATCCCTGAAAGTAGGCAGTCAGGTCGAGAAGGTTGTTAGGAAGGCATATGTAGTCTTGGCTTTTATTGGTAGAGGGATTGAATTTCGGAGCCGCAACGTCATGTTGCAACTGTACAAAACTCTAGTGCGGCCGCACTTGGAGTATTGTGTGCAGTTCTGGTCCCCGCATTATAAGAAAGATGTGGAGGCATTGGAGAGGGTACAGAGGAGGTTTACCAGGATGTTGCCTGGTATGGAGGGCAGGTCTTATGAAGAGAGGCTGAGGGATTTGAGGTTGTTTTCGTTAGAAAGGAGGCGGCTAAGAGGGGACCTTATCGAAACATATAAGATGATTAGAGGTTTAGATAGGGTGGACAGTGATAGCCTTTTTCCTAGGATGGAGAAAGCTAGCACGAGGGGACACAGCTTTAAATTAAGGGGTGATAGTTATAGGACGGATATCAGAGGTAGGTTCTTTACCCAAAGGGTGGTTCGGGAGTGGAATGCCCTGCCTGCAGCAGTTGTAGATGCGCCAAGTTTGGTGGCGTTTAAGAGGTTAGTTGATAAGTATATAGAAGAGAAGGGAATGGTTTAGTTTGGAGGGGCATTGCTTTTTATATTGGTCGGCGCAACATCGAAGGCCGAAGGGCCTGTTCTGTGCTGTAATGTTCTATGTTCTATGTTCTATCTTGGTACTTTAAGGCTTCTTCTGAACCTTGTTCAATTACCATTGTTTCCCTTGAGCCCCCTTCACTTAAAAGTCTGTTACCTGGAGCCCTTTCCCAATTTTTAACTTTAACTCTCTTTTTAGCTCAACTAGGACTTCTTCCCGTTCCTCTCCCATCTCTAGACTCTTATTTTGGAACCTCTCCTTCCCCCACTTTCTTTGCAATCTTTCCTTGTCCCCTGCTGGATCTTCTCTTCTCAGTGGTACTCTGCTACCTGTCACTTGACCTGATTTTTCATGCTGGTTTTTTTCAACTTTTTGTTCTCTTTATGACCAGTGGTTGGGCCTATCCTTTAATCATAGAATCATAGAATCCCTGTAGTGCAGAAGAAGGCTCTTTGGCTCATTGAGTCTGCACCAACAACAATACCACCCCAGATCCTATCCGCACAACCCCACGCATTTACCCTGCTAACCTCTCTAATCTACACATCACAGGACACTATGAATAATTTAGCATGGTCAAGCAACCTAACTCGCACAGCTTTGGACTGTGGGAGGAAACCAGAACACTGTGAGGAAACCCATGCAGACATGGGGAGAACGTACTAAAAGCACAGAAGTGAGCCAAGCCAGAAATCGAACCCGAGTGCCTGGAGCTGGGTGGTAATAGTCCTAACCACCTGTGCCACCGTGCTGTCCCTGAGCCTGAAAGACTTGTAAATTGTAGAACTGTGCTTGTACAGCCCACTCCCAGCCTCCATATGCTCAGAAGTCCAGGGTTTGTTAGGAATTGAAGATCCTAAAGCTAAATATTGTTTTTATAACAAATCATTGAATATTTCTGCTTCAACAACTATCCTAGACAGCAGGTTCCAGATCAGTTACCATTTGCTCTATAAAAAAGTTCTTCACAATTCCACACACAACTCACCACCCCACCATGTCTCTTGCTCAAAACCTTAAATCTGTGCCTCCACTCCTTGTACCATCAACTAATGGGATCAGTTTCCTTTTTCTAAATCTGTCATAATCTTGTTCACTTCTAACAAATTTTTCTGCAACTTTCTTTGCTGCAAGGAAAGAACCTTCTCCTAATTAATCTAAATCTCCCCCATATAGAAGGCAGATACTGCAGTTACTAGAATTCTGAAATAAGAACAAAAACTGTTGGAAATATTCAGCAGGCCTGGCAGCAATTGTGGAGAGAAACAGAGTTAATGTTTCAGGTCAAGATGACCTTTTATCAGACATTTTTGACCGTTCTCATGAAAGGTCAGAAAATTAGGAGTAGGCAACGTGGCTCCTTGAACTGTACTGCCATTCAATAAGATCATGGCTGATCTGATTTAACTACAAGTCCTCATTTAAAGACTCTTCTTCAAAAGGTGTGGAAGCAGAGTTCCAAAGACTCATGACCCTCTGAGAGAAAAAAAGTTTCCTCAGTTATGTCTTAAATGGATGATCCCATATTTTTAAGTGATCCCTAGATTCTCCCACAAGAAGAACCATCTTTTCCACATCCACCCTCGCAAGACCCCTCAGGATCTTGTATGTTTTGATTAAGTTGCCTCTTCTAAACTCCAGCATACACAAGGCTAGCATATCCAATCTTTCCTCATAGGATAACCTAAGCTAAGCGTTGGTTTTTCAGACCTTTTCTGAACTGTGTTTGCATTCTTCCTTTAAATAAGGTCGTCTCAACTTGCTGTGTTTCTCGTCACAGAATGCTGCCTGACTTGCATTTATTTCCAACAGTTTTTGTTAATTATAACTGACTTCCCTCTTAGAACCATTCTGGTAAACTTTCTCTGCACCCTTTCACTTGTGACCTAGCCAAAGCTTCATGACTGTTTAGCATAAATTCACTACTTCAGTATTTAATATTTCTATTTATAAAGCTCAAAATCCCATAAGCTTTGCTATTACTCCCTCACTATAATCTGCCATCCTCAAGAATCCATGCACACATATTTCCTAACTCTTTGAGCCTCTTGCACCCTCTTTAGAGATATGCCATTAAATATAGAGCTCAATGGCCAGGGTTTGATTGCCTTTTGAGTGTGTACCACTTGAGACAACAGAGTACTGCTGAACAACTTAGCTTAGAAACTCCACACAAACATGGTAGATATCCATTCTTATGAAATCATGATTATTTTGGAGTGTTGAGACCAGCACAACTAAGTATTTTATTGTACTAGCACATATTGAATCTGAATGCAGGGAAGATGTTCTTTCAACAAACACCATTGGCTGACAGCTAATGAAGAACCCCCACTGACACAGGCCTAAAAGAAACACACCTTCAGCTGAAATGCCTCAGTTTTTAATGGATCACACTCCACACCCAACAAACTGATGCCAGCCTCGTCTTTCAGTGGTACATCTCCTAGCAAACACAGCTAACCAGCACTTGGTAACTGACTCAAGTGGTGAAGCCTCAGATTTCAGCCTTCCTTAGGAATTCTGGACAATCTTCAATCGCTTGACGACAGGCCAGGGAGGGTGTGACCACATGCTCCACAAGTGACGGTGGCCATTCAAGCCACATGCTGAATTCCTGCCCTGAGCGATTCATTCCTGGTGCCGTCACAACCATTCACACTGGGCAGAATTGTCCCAGAAAGCTGACTTTGGGCAAGGAAAGTGATGTTTGACCTGTATGATGCAGCACTTGTACAAAAGTTGAAGATGCAGACGTTTCACATCAGATTGCTGATGAGCAGCATCTGATTCACCTGCCCCACCATCACATTAATGCTTCAGTAATCCAAGCACCATATTTAAAGGCTGCCCAGAGGTTCCCCTTCCTTTGCTCCATTCAGCCCTTCATTGAAGCCTGTGCCCCAGCACCTCAGAGCAACTGAGATGTTCCACAAGCACTACAACAGCTTCAGTACGTTCATCTCTGAGCTCCCCTTGGAGTTCTGCTTGCCAAGTGCAGGCTTTTTGAGTCCAGTTGTACATTGCGCCATTTTGACAGCACATTTTCTTGGGAGTTAAATTTGATGTAGGGGGTGTGATTCATGCATATGGGCCTGATGATAATATGCAAATATATTATAATGACATTCTGAGATTGCATGATGGGAAAGGTAGTCTGCCTCTGTTGAGGAAAGGAAGCAATCGCATCCTACATTATGCTGCAGGAGGTGCACTTCAGGTATTTTTCAGTAGCACTGCCAAACACGGTTGCCACAAACAGGAGTAGAAAATCCCAGCCACTGTGTTAAATGAAGCTTTTGAATGGATTGTTAACCTTAATGTTGAACTATAACAGCTTCCCCGACCGTATAAACATAAACTTCAGCCAGACAATAGAGAAAGATGAGAAGTTAAAATAAAACTACTTATAGATTGTATATTCACAACTGATAACAATATGTGTATAATGTTAAATAACTTGCATTTAATCATATTCAGGTATCTAAAGAGCAGACTTGGATACTAGGAGAATACACAATGCAGAATTTAACTTTCTTTTGTCTTTTTTAATAAAAGTAAATAATAAATAAGTCTTATTTCCTTAGTTTATATCTTTGACAAACAGGGGTACATCACGATGGTTTTCATAAGAAAATAATGTAATCCTGCCCCCTAATGACTTAGTTGTAACGTGATGCAAATACTAAAGATCTATTCACTTTGAGTTGCAAAGGAATCTATTTATTTCTCTTCAATTGATGTTTTACAGTGAAAGAGCAGATCCAAATTTCTGCAAGGATAGGATCACAGAAGGATCAAACATTAACAAATCATTGGTTACTCTGGGAATAGTAATTTCCACTTTAGGTGAGATGTTGCTACAAATCTTTAAATCTCTTGGCATCAGGTTATGGTAATATAATGATTTTTAAAATTATGTCTGATTTTAAGATGATAGTAAGTATATAGTTGAATAGAAGAAAGAGAATATTCTTGGAAGTAAAAACAAGATTTGCATTTATCAAGTAACCTTCCACATCCCAAAGCACTCCACAGTAAATTAACTACTTTTGTAGTGCACTTATTTAATGTGCTTACAGTACGGAAAGAAGCCGTTCACCTGTCATGCCTGAAAGAGCTGCCCAATTTCGAAAAGTAAGAAGTCTCGCAACACAAGTCACATCACAATTTAAAAACCCAAGCTTTTCCCTCGTAATCCTGAAAATTCATCTTCTTTGTGTCCAATTACCTTTTAAAAATTCCAATGGAACCTGATACTAGTACCCTTTAAAACAGATTATTTTAAATAAAATCATAGAACTCCACAGTGCAGAAGGAGGCCAATCAGCCTGTTAAATCTGCACTAATAGTCATCTTGCCCAGGCTCGGTAACCCCATGCATTTACCATGGCTAATCCACCTAACCTATACATCTTTGGACACTAAGAGACAATTTAGCATGACCAATCTTTGGACTGTGTGAAGAAATCAAAGCATCCAGAGGAAATCCATACAAACACAGGGAGAAGGTGCAAAGTCCACACGGTCACCCAAGGCCGGGAATTGAACTTGGCTCTGGGGCTCTGATTTTCACAGAAATCATAGAAACCCTGCAGTGCAGGAAGAGGCTGTTCGGCCCATTGAGTCTGCACTCAGGCCCTACTGCCCATATCACTACATATTTATCCACTAATCCCTCTAACCTATGCATCTCAGGACTCTAAGGGACAATTTTTTTTAGTATGGCCAATCAACCTAACCTGCACATCTTTGGACTGTGGGAGGAAACCGGAGCATCCAGAGGAAACCCACGCAGACACGAGGAGAATGTGCAAACTGCACACAAACTGTGACCCAAGCTGGGAATCGAACCCAGGTCCCTGGAGCTGTGAAGCAGCAGTACTATCTAGTATGCTACAGTACCACCATCATTTTGATTTTGATTTGATTTGATTTATTATTGTCACATGTATTAGCATACAGTGAAAAGTATTGTTTCTTGCCTGTTATACAGACAAAGTATAGAGAAGAAAACGAGAATGTAGGATGTAGTGTTATGATTATAGCTAGGTGTAGAAAAGGATCAATTTAATGCAAGGTAAATCCATTCAAAAGTCTGATGGCACGTAATTCGTGTGTGACCTCAGACTTTTGTTATCTTTTTCCCAACGGAAGAAGGTGGAAGAAAAAACATTCGGAGTGCGTAGAGTCCTTAATTATGCTGGCTGCTTTGCTGAGGCAGCAGGAAGTATAGACAGAGTCAATGGATGGGAGACTGGTTTGCATGCTAACCACTGCGCCACTGTGCCACCCCAGGAGAACCTCTGGTTACTGACCCAATTGCTGGATGAAATATTTCTTCCTACTCAGTAGAAATAAAATCTCATGACATTGAACAGCTCTTGCAACATGAATTAATTTTGAAAATGAACTTCAGAAGATTGCTGTTGTGATGAATGAAAGATTGGCATCCAATAGTGGACCAGGGAGCAAGGGTCAACAATGTCAGCAAAACATGATTTGCTGATAAATTTTAAAAAATCAGAGCTCCACTTCAAAATAGAGAAATGTTTAGCTGAAGGTAAGATATGATCATGAGTTAAAGGGTTGAAATTTTATCCCCAGTGTTTAATATCAGAAGAAAGAAACACTTTCAAGAATTTTTTTCTTAGTATTACATCCAGAAGGCAAAAAATTGAATAGAAAAGGTACTCCAAGTAAAAGTTATTACCATAATTTTTCAAATCTCAGTGACAGAAGAACCTGACATGTGATGATGAATATTCACAATAACATGCTAGATACCAACATTCTTATGATTGCCCATTTATTGATGACAGTGATTAGAGGTATTGTCAATCAATGCCAAATAGCAAGGAAGAGTGAGGACCTTTTTTAGATAAGTTGTTTAATTCATCAGACATATGTCAGCTTGTTTAATCCTGCATTGAGTCATTATTGCTACAGATAAGGGGTTTCCTTCTCAGAGTCCTCCATCAAATGTCACATTTGAGTGTCATTATACCCTTTTTTTATGTTTCAGCAATCCTTGAAAAACAGATGGTTTTTTTCCTGATTCTCAGTGAATGCCACTGGAAATGGGTTATCCATTTTTTTATTACTTGTTTGTGACTTTTTAAAATTCCTTTATGAGACATAGGTGTTGCTGGCAAAACAACATTTATTGTCCATCCCTAATTGCCCATGAAATGAATCTTGGCCAGGCTAGGTAAGGATTTTCTGTGATAAAGGAATTGGGGTACCAAGTGAGTTTTTAACAATAATTAATGATAGTTGTCATGGTCACTATTATTGAGACTAACTTTATATTCCAGATTTATTAATCGAATTTAAATTCCACCAACTGCTGAAATGGGCTTTGAACCCATGTGCACAGGGCGTTAACCTGATTCTATGAGTTACTAGTCCAGTAATGCCACCATCTCCCGATAACAGCTATATCATTAATCATATTGGTATTTGTGGAGCTTCTCATTTGTAAATTATCTGTCAGGTTTGTTATGTAAAACGGCAATTACAATCAAAAGCACTTAATTGGCTATTAATTGGCACTTAACATTAACCTGATGTTGTGAAAATTGCTGAAAATGCGTGTCTCTTTCCTTCTATTTGCCTGCATTAAAAGCCATTGAGTTCCAAAACTGACCCGTGTATGTTGCTTTAGATTTACTGACGACGAAGAGGGTTGCTTATATTCAGTATAAGAAAACCACACACGCTGAGCCCGGTTTTACTATTGCATGGGCGCGAAAATGTGGTAAAGTTGGATGTGAGGCCATTAACATGATCCGTGCCTGAATCCGCGCAGGTGCCCACTTTACCATGGCCCGAAAATGGCCACAATCCGATTCATTGTCTGATGGGGGTGGGGGGAGAGGACAGAGGGAGGCCAGATTGTTGTCAGCAGGGGAGGGTGGGGTGCAGAGGGAGGTCAGATCACCCTCTTGGGGGAGGAACGTGGAGGGTACAAGGAGGACGATTGTGACATTGCAGTGATCTGTGGCGGTAGAGGGAGACAGAGGAGGTGGGGTGAATAAGGGGGACGTCTGTGGGGGTCATTGCTCTCACGTTTTGCCCCCACATCGCTTTTTGCCCCTGCATTGCTTTATCTGCTTTTTGCAGCTCGGGAGCGACAGTGGCGCATTTTTCAATTTTTTTTTTCTGACTGCGCATGCACAATTCAAAGCTCTGATCATTTCTGGCACGATAAGCCCCGCCCACTGCAATTCAAACCCGCAATTTTTTTTCAAGTGAAATGCATATGGGGGCACCTGACAATAGATTTCCAAGTCAGATCTGAATTGCACCCAAATTCAGCACTTAGAATGAAAATGGTAAAATCGGGCTCACTGTGTCATTTCAAGTAAATACACATCAATTTGTCCATTTTTCACAATTATGCAGCACAAAATTCTCAGATGTCCAGCAGCTGTCAGAGTATAAACAGTGTGGTGAGCGAAGGAGACAATGGAAGCCATTCCAGTGCATATTCAGGGAACAGCAGACGCCAATGTTATGTTCCTTACCGGGATTCTGTTCTCACCTGGCTTCTCAAGGACAGCCTTGGAGGAAATTCCAAAACCATCATGATTGCAAGTGAGTGTCATGGTCTTTTCAAAAAGCAGATAAAAAATAAACTTTTTATTTAATTGACCTACAACAATAGCAAAAATTTTTATTCCTATAGTGTCAATAACATAATAAAATGTCCCAAGGTGTTTCACAGGAGCATTTAACATGATATCCAAGAGCTTGGTCAAAGAGGTAGATTTTTAAGGAAGAAGGAGAAGTGGAAAAGTTTAGGAAAGGGATTCCAGAGGCTTAAGCAAAATTTGAATAAAGATGTATTGTCTTACAAACTTCACAGTTTCAATATTTCAGTGTGAAAAATTTTTTGTCCCATCTGTTGTGAATAAGTACACTTTCCAAACATTGCCCAAGCTATGCACTGCTACTACTTGAAGAAGCTTGGAAAGAACTGATGCTGGAGGGATGCAAAATAGTCCAGGGTAATATTCAACCCAAAATTAAGTCACCATCCCTCACAGATACGACATTGCATTACCTCATTTTTTTTACCCCATCCCTCCCTATTCTGCATTGTTTTTTCCCTTAAGTTTCATAGCATCTTCATCTGAGGTGGGTCCTGCCATTAGGAACAGTCTGTCCCCGCATCAGTCCATTGCCTGTTCTGGGCATCCAGTTGTTTTAGTCCACCTTTCAGCACCCAAACATAGAACCAGCCAGCCTCAAATAATTCTGAATAAAATGTAGACTGTGCCACTAGGTGGAGTATGTTACCATACAACTCCTGGGTTGCTTTTATTCTCAGGACTGTTTCTTGTCCAGGAACAGGAATTTTTTGGCGATTGTGGAATCTGTGTTCATCATAAACTCTTGTTTGGTTAATTTTAATCCCATGATGATTCCAAATCATTATCTGAATTGAAGGAGGTCATGTAAGAGACTGCAGTAAACACATACATTTAAGTAAATCTTCGCAATAACTTTGCACAAACATACTATCAGAATGAAATTAATTAGCTGTATTAGTTTCCATTTATATATTACTGCTCCTGTGACCTCGACACAAATTATTAATTTTGATATTTTGCAATTTGTTCACCAAAAGAAACACAAACTTGTTCTGGAACGTTTTTAACTACATTATTTCAAGTTTGTCATTTTCAGTATTGTTTTGTTGTAAAAATGGGATGCACAGTTACAATGCTCAATTTATTGAGTTATTTTAAATGTCTGATGTGTAACCAGTGTATTTTTGAAATATTTCATTGGATTAGTGTAACGTGGTAAGTAGCAAGACTTTTTTTCTAGATTATCATCCATTGCTCAATAATTTTGAAATATTAACCAATTTGTTTGCTCTTTTGATTATTTTCAACATCAGAGCTATGATGAATTTACTGCCTTGTATTGTGTAAAAGTGGAAATAATGCAAAATACTTCCAAGATTGGAAGCTGCCCCACTTGTGTGATAAATGGTGTTGAATTCTGTTATAATCTCAATAGATATCAGTAAAATGTTTTGTTTTGTTTTAAATCTGAAAATCCAAATGTTGACTAAAAGAATGAAGTAACAGTTCCAGTGATGGTTTAAAACAAAATAATTTATTACACAAAAGCCAAAGAACACGAATATTGCTAACTCCACATTGTCTTAAATAAAGTGTTTCTTCCAATCCAGCAAGAGTGTCCCTTCAAACATCTCCAACCATCCCACAGTTGTAGCCTTCCATTCAACCCAGTCATTGCAATCATCTCAAACACCGTAACCTCGGGAATAAACTCTACTGATTCCGGTGTTCTTTAATAGTGAGAGCATTGCATCTAAGACTCTCTCTGTCCTAGCTTGGCTATCCTAAAGTTCAGCTCACTTAAGGAGTCTTTCAGTTAACAAGAGTTTTAAGCTCTTTATGTTGGCCTTCGTTGCGAGAGATTTCGAGTTCAGGAATAGGGATGTGTTGTTGCACCTATACAGGGCCATCGTGAGGCTAGACCTGGAGTATTGTGTGCAGTTTTGGTCTCCCTTTCTAAGGGAGGATGTTTTTGCTCTGAAGAGAGTGCAACAAAGGTTTACCAGGCTGATGTTGGGCATGGTGGGAGTGATGTATGAGGAGAGATTGACTAGATTAGGATTGTTTTTGCTGGAGTTCAGACAAATGAGGAGGGATCTCATAGGTCCAACAGGCCTAGACAGGATAAATGCAGGGAGGATGTCCCTGGATGGTGGGGAATCCAGAACCAGGAGTCACAGTCTGAGGATTCAGGGTACATCATTTAGGACGGAGGTGAGGAAACATTTCTTCACCCATAGAGTGGTGAGCCTGTGGAATTCAAATTAGTTGTAATTCAAAGTAGGAAGTAGTTGATACCAAAACATTGAATGCATTCAAAAGGTGTCTGGATGTAGCACTTGGGCAAATGGGATCAAAGGTTATGTGGAAAAAGCAGAATTGGGCTATTAAGTTGGATGATTAGATATGATCTTAATGAATGGTGGAACAGACTGGAAGGGCCAAATGGCCTCCCCCTATATTTCTTCTATGTTTCTAACCAGCACACACAATTGCAACTGAATCTGGCTTGAGAAAGGTAATCTGCTCAGCAAACTCACTTCAAACTAAAACCTAAAATGCTGCTTGAGATTAGAAACGCGCTCACCATCTACTCATCCCTATAATGAACGCCTTTTTGACCCTTTCTCTTTCGTTTATCTCCAGGCAACTTAATAATATTGATTACTGGAACCAAGATGTAAATGTAGTTGTGGAGAACACTGGGATACAGGGTTGTAAACTGGAAAGAATTGAAGTAGATAAGGAGGATGTGCTGGATATTCTTGAGGGTTTGAAGTTAGATAAGTCCCCTGGGCCGGACGGGATTTACCCTAGGATTCTCTGGGAGGCAAGAGAGGCGATTACAGAGCCTTTGGCTCTGATCTTCAGGTTGTCGTTGGTTACAGGTATAGTGCCGGAAGACTGGAGGATAGCGAATGTTGTCCCATTGTTCAAGAAGGGGAATAGAGACTTTCCTGGGAATTATAGACCAGTGAATCTTACTTCTGTTGTGGGCAAAGTATTGGAAAGAATTATTAGGGATAGGATTTATAGTTATTTAGAGAGAAATGAATTGATTGGGGATAGTCAGCATGGTTTTGTGAAGGGTAGGTCGTGCCTTACTAACCTTATGGAGTTTTTTGAAAAAGTGACCAAAGAGGTGGATGGGGGTAAGGCAGTTGATGTGGTATATATGGACTTTAGTAAGGCGTTCGATAAGGTTCCCCATGGAAGGCTTCTGCAGAAAATGCAGATATATGTGATTGAGGGTGATTCAGCTAATTGGATCAGGAATTGGCTAGCTGATAGAAGACAGAGGGTAGTGGTTGATGGAAATTATTCATCATGGAGTTCGGTTACAAGTGGTGTAACTCAGGGATCTGTTTTGGGGCCCCTGCTGTTTGTAATTTGGATCTGGATGAGGGTATTGAAGGATGGATTCGTAAATTTGCGGATGACACCAAAGTCGGAGGAGTGGTAGATAGTGAAGAGGGGTGTTATAGTTTGCAGAGGGACTTGGACAAGTTGCAGAGCTGGGCCGAGAGGTGGCAAATGGAGTTTAATGTGGAAAAGTGTGAGGCAATGCACTATGGCAGAAATAATAAATGTGTAGAGTATAGGGCAAATGGTAGGATTCTTAGTAGTCTAGATGAACAGAGGGATCTTGGTGTGTATGTGCATAGATCCCTGAAAGTAGGCAGTCAAGTTGAGAAGGTTGTTAAGAAGGCATATGGAGTCTTAGCTTTTATTGGTAGGGTGATTGAATTTCGGAGCCGCAACGTCATGTTGCAACTGTACAAAACTCTAGTGCGGCCGCACTTGGAGTATTGTGTGCAGTTCTGGTCCCCGCATTATAAGAACGATGTGGAGGCATTGGAGAGGGTACAGAGGAGGTTTACCAGGATGTTGCCTGGTATGGAAGGCAGGTCTTATAAAGAGAGGCTGAGGATTTGAGGTTGTTTTCGTTAGAAAGAAGGCGGCTAAGAGGAGACCTTATTGAAACATACAAGATGATTAGAGGTTTAGATAGGGTGGACAGTGATAGCCTTTTTTCCTAGGATGGAGAAAGCTAGCACGAGGGGACATAGCTTTAAATTAAGGGGTGGTAGTTATAGGATGGATGTCAGAGGTAGGTTCTTTACCCAAAGGGTGATAAGGATATGGAATGCCCTGCCTGCTGCAGTTGTAGATGCGCCAAGTTTGGTGGCGTTTAAGAAGTTAGTAGATAAGTTTATGGATGAAAAGGGAATGGTTTAGGTTAGAGGTGATGTAGAGATGCCGGCGTTGGATTGAGGTAGTAAGAACTCAGTAAGAATCTAGCAACACCAATTTTAAATCCAACCGATTTATTTGATAGTAAATTTGCGAGCTTTTGACACTCTGTTCAGTGCCTGAACACTGCATTTGCCTGACAAAGACACAGAGTGTCGAAAGCTCGCAAATTTACTATCAAATAAATAGGTTGGATTTAAAATTGGTGTTGCTAGATTCTTATTAGGTTAGAGGGTCGTTGCTTTTTCTTAATTGGTCGGCGCAACATCGAAGGCTGAAGGGCCTGTTCTGCGCTGTAATGTTCTATGTTCAAGAAGCTTTACCAGAAATAATCTGCTACAGAAACCTAATTCTTAAAGGGGCCATCATGCCAACATAAAATATAGGTGTTTTTCTAGCGCAACTGTCATGGCAATCTACTTTCCCAGATGATTTTCTTTATTTTGTGGTGAATTGCAAACAATTCATCTCATTTGTTCTTGTATTTGTGTCTCTTCTTGATTTACAAAATGATAATTACAAACTATGTTTTTTGACTGCAGCAATCTCACCTGCAAGCACAAGTTATAATGAAACCATCAGCACCTTAAGATATGCAGCACATGCAAAGAATATTATCAATAAACCCCGTGTGAATGAGGTGAGAGATTAGTTGTTGTTTGCCAGAACACTGCTTTCAAGCTATGTCTTTGCTGTTCCCGTTTAAATTAACAACTTTGCCAAATTGGCTATTTTGGTGTTGAATATTGGATTGATCCATATGAGGAAAGAAGGCACCATGTCTGTCCTGGGTTAGTTAAAGGGAAATTGTGACAATCTTTGAGCTACAGAGGGGGAAGATCAGCCCTGGTTTCCGGTCCCTGGTCACTGTTCAATGACTTGTGATAGTGCATGAGAATATGTGAGCAGTACGTCAGTTTAGGATCTGCCTCACTTATGATGCTGTTTTCACTCCAATAACTTGTTGATGTATGAAGAATGGCTGTTGGCTAAAATACTACAACTGTGACCAGCCCAAAAAACAAGTTACATTAATCATGCCTTAACATAGTTAAATTTTCAAAGATGCTACAGAAGTGAGTTATTGGACAACATTTATTATCAAGCCACATAATTAGATTGTAGGGCAGGTGACCAAACATTTGGCCAATGAAGTAGATTTTTAGGTTACAGGCAAAGTGAAAGGCTGAGAGATTCGGGGCAAGAACACGAGACCTTAGATCCAAAGTAGCTGAAGCCATTGGTGGAGTGATTTAAATCAGGGATGCATAAGTATCCAAAATTGGAGGATTGTAGGATTCTCTGAGCATTTTAGCAGCACCAGTGAAATGGCACAGTAGTGCAAGTCTGTTTTTTAAAAAATTAAAAATATTTGCATTGGTAATCCTAAATGAAATTACTGTCTCTCCAAACTGGAATTATTTTGTATGTGGTATGTGTAAAATATATTTTGTAATTGTACTGGACATCATTTCAGTGTCTTGAGAATCCCCTTATCCCATTTCAGGATGCTAATGTGAAGTTGATTCGGGAACTTCGCGAGGAGATTGACCGATTAAAAGCCATGCTCATGAATTTTGAATTGGTAGGTGATGCATTTATCTCTAAAGTCATAGAGAAAATAATAAGTTATTTATCAAATACATTAACTGCATGTTATTATTCTTTACCATGTTAAAGATCCAGAAATCTTTTTTGTATTTCAAGGACTCTCTTGTCCATAGTTTGATTAAAATCTTTTAAAAACGTATTAATTAAACATCAGTGCTTATTTCCCCTGGAGATTAATGTGTGAGTTTTGGAAAATGTGGATAAATAAATAACACGCTTCACAATTTTTGGTAATGAATAAGATGCAGAGTAATCTGGTGTTCTGAGCATTAACCTTATTTAGGATAAGCAATGACTTGCATTCATATCACACTTTTAAGACAATAAAATGTTCCAACGTGCTTCATAATACCAGCAACTTGGTCAGTTTTCTTAGCTTTTCATCTCTTATTAAGAGTAGGGAAAATGCTACCCTTTCTCTCTTTTTTATAATTTAGGGGGCTTTTTGATCAACAGGGTACATAGTTATTGGCAGGATGGGTTCAGCTTTCCTTGCTGTTGACAATCTGCATAAAAACAATAATCCTGAAAGGAAAAAGAGAGGACCTCCATATAATATCATCAGAGTGTATTAAAATGCTTTACGGACAGTGAAATACTTTTGAAGTACAGTCAAAGTTGTTTTGTAGGTAAGTAAGCAGCCAGTTCATACACAGCAAGTGCACAGTAGTTACATAAATAATATTGGTTGACAGTTTCAAGGAGAATACCCTTGTCCTTTTTTGAATAGTGCCATATAGTCATTCGCACTCGCCTAATCTTGGAGATGGCGCCTTCACTACAACAGTCCTTCAGAAGAAGTGATAAAATAGATTTGGTGCCCTGGAATAGGTCTTCACTCAAACCTTTTGATTCACGGAAATGGGTGGGTGAAGGGCAACTTAAATCAAACCAATAATTAAGAGTTAAAGTTGGTTTTGTATGAGGGAGAGAAAAATTGGACAAATTTAAGTGCAGAAAATGTCCTGTGTAAATATTTTTCAGTGGTAAATTCAGTGGTTTAGAGGATAGATCTAGGTTCATCTAATTGTTGTATTGTTAAACAATAAGTAACTTGTTTTTATGTTCATCAGAAAGGCAGATAACAGACTTGTTTGAAAGCTTCTGATAGATAGCAATTGTGTTAAATAAAGCAATCAGCGATTGCTGGAATGTTTCTGAATGATTCTGCTAGATTTTGCTGGGACCTTATCTCACTACTCAGACATAGTTGCAATGTTCTTCAGTGGCTTCATCTCAACATTCAAAAACTACTGTGGCAACCATGATCCTGTTAGTTGTGCACATGGATTATTCGTTCAATCAATTTAGCATGAAAGCTACGATAATCTATGATGTTATTTTGCAGCGAAACTCCAATCCTTCTTTAAATGATGAGAAAGATGGAAACCTAACAGAAATACTACTACAAAATGAACTCAAGGTTGGTTCTATTCTTTGTATAAAACAAAATAGGGCATGTAAATTAGTGGAGACACCGGAATGTTGTCCGGGGTAGACAACATTCTATAGAGACAAATAGAGTAGAAAAGGAGGAAGGACAGTCCTAATAATAAAGGATGACATAAGTGAGAAAGGATCTTGGCTCAGAAAATCAGGAAATAGAATCAATATGTGTAGAGACTAGGAATGGGAAGAGTCAGAAAACACTGCTGGGAGTAGTTTATCAACTTCCTCGCAGTGGTTATTCCATTGGACAGAGTATTAAACAAGAAATCATTGGCGCTTCTAACAAGCGCAATATAATGTTTGTGGGGACTTAAAACTGAACAATAGGTTGAATTATGATCCGGGAGATATCAATTGTCATGCAAACCAAATCCCAAAGGTAAACTTATGCTACGCATTGCAACGCTTTTTGTATTTTGATAATGAGGAGATACATTTACTGAATTCAGAAGCCACAAATTCCAGTAATATTGTTGGTATTCTACACACTAAATTTAAACATTTATTAACAAAGAAAAGAAAACTCAACACCAAGATTATATTTGCATAGTTAAGATTAATCTTATAGAACATTCCCTCAAAAAGACTTCCCGCTTGGTTTGATTTATAAATAAACACCCCTTTAGGCAATCATCCCTTATAGATATTTAACTATAAAAATTCCAGTAATATTACTACAAGGCAAGCTCACTGTTGCTGTAAGGAAGTTATGTTATAGGGCTTCTTTCACACTCCCATTCTGCTTTGGAAATTTAAGAAACTTCAAAACAAAACACTGCTTTCTGAAAAACTTTTCTGGGTTGGCTGGAAATCTGCCTCATCTTGCCTCCTCAAAGCTCTTTTCCAGCTCAGGCCATCATTTTAGGAAGTCTCTCATAGTCATTCCCAAACACAGCTCCACCTTCTCCATAAGTATTATTATTCAGTTTCTTTCATATTTGAATACATTGTTCTTAGCCTTTCTTACTTTCCCAGACTACAAAATGTTTCACGTTCTTCCTATTATTTTAAGTAAAATTGAATAACATTGCCTTACTTATTTATTACTCTTTGCAAGCTGTAAACCCTTTTCACTATCCTTTGAAATTTAACAGCTAAAAATCCAAATCCTCACTATCTCCTGATTTCTACCTATGGCTTAATCATTTATTGAAAATTCCACTTAGCCGTATTTACTTCAAGTGCACACCTTTCACACTTTGACTTCTTTAATATTTGATTTGATTTATTATTGTCACATGTATTAATACACAGTGGAAAGTGTTGTTTCTTGTGGTCTATACAGACAAAGCGTACTTTCATAGAAAAGGAAAGGACAGAATGCAGAATGTTATGTTACAATCAAAGCTAAAGTGTAGAGAAAGATCAACTTAGTACAAGGAAAATCCATTCAAAAGTCTAATGGCAGCAGGAAAAAAGATGTTCTTACGTTGTTGGTACATGACCTCAGACTTTGTATCTTTTCTTGTCCTAACCCTTGTAGACACTCAGTCCCCAACTTAATTAAATTTTGTACATAAACACACTTACACACATGCGCATGCACACAAGCATACACATACACCCATACACACACACTGCCTCCAACATGCACACACACACGCGCACATACATACACACACAGATATATATATGGGGTTCCCAGAGGGTCCACTCTTGGCACTGCCCCTGGTGGGCAGTACCCAGCCAAATTGCACACCATCCAAGGGCTGTAGCTCACAGCGCTCATTTGGCACACTCTGCCCCCAATACATGTTGCCCCCAGTACACACTTGCTTCACAGAATAACAGGATAAACCCCAAAAATGTGAAAAATAAAAACATCTTTGTTCACAACTGATCTAATTAATGGGGAAAAGATGGCCTAGAAGATGAGTTTGTCAAATGTTTTTGTGACAGTTTCCTGGAACAGTATGTCGTGAAACCAACTGGGGGTAAAGGTATTTAGCCAGGAATTTAAAAACAGATTATATAAGTATATAAAAGGAGGAGAGTAGGTAAATTAAATGATGGGATGTTAGAAAGAGAGACAGGAGAAATTATCATGGAGAACAAGGACTTTCAGGTCCCCCATCCCTTTTCCCTCACAGACATCGAGGCGGTTGCCTGTCCTCATCAGTGGCACCACCCCCAGCTCCTTTGCAGGCTCCACTCTAACCTGTCCTCACAAGCATCAGGGCAAGCCACCTGCCCCTTAGAATTAGGATGCACCCCACCCCTTCCCCTTCACTGACATTACTCCTCCCCCCAACCTTCACGTGCCCACGCACACATGTATGCACACACATATAGAACACATATGGGGCTCCCAAAGGGTTCACCCATGACACTGCCTTGGTTGCCCAGCCAAATCCCGCACCACCCAGGGGCTATACCTCACAGTGCACCATTGGCGTGGTTATTAAGATTGATTAGTCGTGGCACAACACCATGCCGATTAGTTGGGAGGATAAAGCGTATGTAGACGTTATAGTGTCAAGGCCAGTAAGTAGAAGTTCATTTATTAAAATGTACAGGAATCAGAAAGCCAGGTGTTAGGCTTGGAAGTTGGTGAACATTTTGGTGATAGTGACCACAATTCGGTTATGTTCACCTTAGTGATGGATAGGGATAGGCATGAAGCTGGGGGCAGTAGTTATAGCTGGGGGAAGGGTAATTATGAGGCCATCAGGAGAGAATTAGGGTGCATAGATTGGACTAGGAAACTACAGGGACTGGGAACATCTGGAATGTGGAGCTTATTCAAGGAGCAGCTGCTGCGAGTCCTTGATAAGTATGTCCCTGTCAGGCAAGGAGGAAATGGTCGAGTAAGAGAACCTTGGTGTATGTAAAAAGTTGATTTGCTGGTTAAAAGGAAAAAGGAGGCTTATGTCAGGATGAGGCTTGAAGGCTCGGTTAGTGCAATGGATAGCTATAGATTAGCCAAGAGGGAGCTAAAGAGTGAATTGAGGAGAGCTAAGAGGGGACACGAGAAGACTTTGGCTGATAGGATTAAGGAGAATCCTAAAGCTTTCTTTAGATATGTTAAGAATAGAAGATTGGTTAGGACAAGATTAGGGCCAGTCATAGACAGCAGTGGGAAGTTGTGCGTGGAGCCTGAAGAGATTGGAGAGGTACTGAATAAATATTTCTCTTCGGTATTCACGCAGGGTGATGTAAATGTAGTTATGGAGAACACTGAGGTACAGGGTAGCAAACTGGAAAGTATCGAAGTAGATAGGGAGGATGTGCTAGATATTCTCGAGGGTTTGAAGTTGGATAAGTCCCCTGGGCCGGACGGGATTTACCCTAGGATTCTCTGGGAGGCAAGAGAGGAGATTGCAGAGCCTTTGGCTCTGATCTTCAGGTCGTCGTTGGTTACGGGTGTGGTTCCGGAGGACTGGAGGATAGCGAATGTGGTCCCATTGTTCAAGAAGGGGAAGAGAGACCTTCCAGGGAATTATAGGCCAGTGAGTCTTACTTCTGTTGTGGGCAAAGTATTGGAGAGAATAATTAGGGATAGGATTTATAGTTATTTAGAGAGAAATGAATTGATTGGGGATAGTCAGCATGGTTTTGTGAAGGGTAGGTCGTGCCTTACTAACCTCATTGAGTTTTTTGAAAAAGTGACTAAGGAGGTGGATGGGGGTAAGGCGGTTGATGTGGTATATATGGACTTTAGTAAGGTGTTTGATAAGGTGGCCCATGGAAGACTTCTGCAGAAAATGCAGATGTATGGGATAGAGTTTGGTGTACTGAGAGTGGATACATCACGTTGTCCAGACAGCTTGCATCCTAGGACGTTGGAATGGAGATAACAGAAGGGCTTGCCATAATCTTCTGAATGATAAGTGGCAAATATTATTTCTTATTGAAGGAGGTAAGGACAGCCCCAGCACTACAGGCAAGTTGGTTTAACATTAGTGGTGAGTAATATTTTGGAATTCACAATCGGGGGAAATAATCAACAGGCACTCAGAGAAGTCAGCGCTGTTTGTAGGAGGCAGATTGTGCTTGATTAATCTAATTGAATTTTTTGATGAAATAACAGAATAGGTTGATGAAAGAAATACAATGAATGTTGTCCTTGCAGATTTTGAGAAAGCATTTGATAAGGTTCCGTTTGAAAACTGGTTAACAAATTGAAGCTCACAGAATAGGATGATCTGTGTCAAATTGGATGAAAAATTGACTGAGGACAGAAAAGAGAGAGTCATGGTAAATGGTTATTTTTCAGACTGGGGATTGTAGTTGTGATATCCCCCAAGGGTGAGTTCTACGTCTGCTCTTTTTTTGCTATATATAAATAAGATGGCTATTGGAATGCAAGTAAAATTTCAGAATTTGTCAATGGTATCAAGCTGGGAGTGGCAAATGTGAGGAGGCTACTAATTGACTGCAGCAGACATAGGCAGGTTAGCAGAATAGACTAACAAGTGGCAGAAAGAATTTAATACAGAAAACTGAGGTGAAGCATTTTGCCGGAAGGAATAGGGAGTGGCAATATAGCTTTAATGACACAGTTCCAAAGAGCATGCAGGAATGAAGGGACCTAGGGATGTATTGATATTTTAATATGGCAGGACACATTGAGAGAATGGTTAGCAAAGAGTTCAGAATTTTGTGATTCATAAATAAAGGCATTGAGTACGAAAGCAGAGATGTCACACTGTATGTAGCTTTGGTTAAGACTGAGAGTATTGCTTCAGTTTTGGACGTGAATGTTTCTGAGGGAGTACAGGGGAAATGTTTCCTGTAAGGTTCCAAGAATGGGACGTTTTAGCTACAAACTTAGGTTGTATTCTTGGAGCAAAGAAAATTGAGGAGAGATTTGATAGTGCTTTATAAGATTATGCCATGTTTAGATAAGGTAGACCAGAAAAACTATTCCCATCACTTGTGACACGAGGATGAGCGGACAGAGGTTTAACATTTGGGCAAGAGATGTAGGGGGAAACAAGTGAAAAAACTTTTATACATTCAGTGTGAATGATTGCCTATGAAAGTGGTAGAAACAATGGCAATCAGTGATTTCAAAGGAAATTGGATTGGCATTTAAAGGAAATAAACTTACAGGAGAATGGGACTGAGTGAATTGCTCTGTGGAAGTGTGCAATCAATGGACTGAATGGTCTCTTTCTTTACCATGGGTGACTTGGTGACTCTTAACATTGAACTATGATTAATATGTTAAGGCATTGAAGGAGCAATCAGATTGTCTGAATGTTTTCTTATTTGTTACAATTAATTGTATAAAAATACCTAAATAATGCTGTTTGTAACATTTGTTCGATGTAGCTTAGATTAAATACTGATGACATGAATTCTTGTGATCATTTTCAGGTAGACCAGTTTACCAAAGATTGGACAGACCGATGGAAAGACACAAAAACAGTTATGGAGGAATACAATGTGGACATAAACAGACAGAAGGCAGGGGTGATTGTTGCCTCCATGTTACCTCATTTAATAGCAATGGATGAGGATATATTAAGTACAGGTGTTGCTCTGTACCATCTTAGGGTAAGATTTCAGACCAGTTTTGAATTGATTTACTGTTGATTTAATTCCTTAACATTACGAATTCCCTCTAGTGATGTTTTTCTTTCTCTCAAAGATTCCAATACGAGACCTTATAATTGGTGGATTATCTGCTTCTATTGCTTATGCTGCTGTAGATTAGGTAGAAGGAAGTGCAGGTGGAGCCTTTCTATTTTCTGGTACAAATTTGTGCTGCCCTGTCTCTTGGAACCACTCCATAATTTTCCTAGCTGTGAATGATGGTAGAATTGAGGATCGTGCCTTATCATTCTGTCAAGAATCCTTTCAGTGCGTTTCCACAGAGATCTTGACAGTGGTGGGCTGAAGTTCATAGTGAGGCACACCAGCTGGATTGAGAGGATTAAAAGAAAAGAGATACAGACTTGATAAACAGCCCCTAATTATAGTACATTACTTACGCTGCCAATGTAGAGAGTGAACAGGATATGCATCTACAAAAACATTCAAGGATCTCTAGTTAAAGGGACCTTGGCAAGTTTTGCTCAGTGGCAGCAGGTATTACTGTATATGGAATATCAATGGGAGTGAGAAAGGAGTTGAGGAACGGAGGAAAGATATGCAAACGTACCATTCCACCGCCTCTCCAATTCCCTGACTTGTCTTTGGAGGCGATGATTCTTACAGTGTGAACACAGAGAAGCCCTCTTCCTTAATGACTGCTGGAGGAAGCCAACCAGCTGGAGATTGCAGGGGCGATGAGCACTCTCAAACATTTGCCAAAGACCTGAATCCAGTGCTGGAAAAGGCTTAATCATCTCAGGGTCCAACAAAGTGAGTGTCCGCCAAATCTCATTTGGCAATTTCTTACCTTCTAAGCCTCGCCCTGCTTAACAGCCCTCTGACCTTGTTGTCATGCACATTACTTTCTCTCCTGCTTCCTCCTCAAATCTCATTCTCAACAGAAAGTATTCACACTCATCCTCATTCTATTGCCATCTCGTTCATGCAGATACACATATCTCTATGGATCCAGCCTAACAGTTAGATAGGACAGCAGATTATAACAGTGGAGAGTCCCTGTCAGATTGCAGGACATTCCAAGCTTTGCCCAGTTGGGCAGGAATCATACCCAAATGAGCAATTGTGGACAAACAACGTGCGAGCTTCTACCAGATGCACGCACTCTAGCACAGAAAATTGAGGAGTCTACATTTGGTATGAGTGCTCTAATGTGTCAAGTATTTGTGCTGGTGATCAGCTCCATTGAAAGATTGACTGAGATAGGTAGGCCACCAATGCATGCTGGCCCAAGCCCAATGGCCAACACACACTCAGTTTACAGCTCATCAAGAAAAGCATCATTTTGAGCTGAACACCACACTGTTGTGCAGCCAAGTGGTTTCCTGTTTTTGATTTGCAGGGATGTGAAGGTGAGTCTTGAGAGAGAAGATACAGAATGGGTTGATGGCAGTGGGGGGATGCCTCTTTTCAAGGCAACCCCACTTCTCTGACTCTTGCTTCTTCTTATGGATATGGTATTCCCTCAGCCAGAGCTGCACATTGTGTTATACATGACCAAGTCTGATGTGCACAAGTACAGGTGAGGTAGTCTTTGGCAGGGCCAAAGCCCAGGGAATGTCTGCCTGCACCTCATGTTTCAGAGCAGAGGAAGGAGCAGGCTGCCTCCATCTTTATGCAAGCCACAGAGGTTGGACCACATGTAAGTAATAGAAAGTGTATGAAGTACTGATTGATAGCCTCTGCCTTGACTCTGGTCAGTTTCATTCTGGAGAATAGAATGATGGACCTTGATGAAGAAACCACAAGAAGTCTCATAACACCAGGCTAAAGTCCAACAGGTTTATTTGGTATCAGGAGCTTATGGAGTGCTACTCCTTCATCAGATGACTTACTATAGTCTCCGGGCCTGCTAGTTATGATAAGAGCATGAGGGGTCGGTGTAGCATTGTGGGGTTGCAGGGCTAAGCAGCAATTGAGCTGGCCAGCAATCGGGAGGCCAGCAGTGTTGGTCTACTGCACATGTGCTGATCTCTGCACTGACAAATCAGCGCATGTGCAGTAGCCCGCTCAGCGCTATCATCCCAGCCTCTCTAGAGGGAATAGCCTCCATTTTATCACAAATTACTTGAGTTCACTCTGTGTGGGAGATTCAGTTTGAAAAAAGCAGCAGGAATAACTCCAGTTCTTACGCAAATTCGGCACGTAGAATTTTTTTTGGGAGAATTCCACCCAATGAGTTTAAGTATGAGATTACGCAGTTGGTTTTGGTTTCAGTACACTCTTGTTTGGTATATTTGAAATTTAGATAGAATGAAGATCAGAAGAACTACGACCATTGTAACATTGTTAAAATATAGAAAAGGAGAAAGGCTGCAATGAAGAGAGGTCAGAAGCTATAGATAATAAATCTATAAAGAGAAGACAGTGTTACCCGTCACATTTTCCCCTCTTTGAGTTATCTTTCTTTTTCTCTTCTGTTTGACTTCTTTATCTATTGGACCTCCTGAGCTGTAAGTAAGGAAACCATTACTAATCATTTGTCCTTCTATGTGTTGTGCCAATTAAAATTAAAATGATTGCAATGTTAACTTCTGAAGTTGTTTTTCTCTGTAAAAGCAATTGATTGTAGCTATGTTAACATTTGAACATCTGTATGCCTAAGAGTCCCTGCCCAAATCTGCTGGTTTTCTGCATTACAAGCAATTTCCCAACTGCTCTACCTTTGCCTGCAGAGTTGAGTTATACAACATCTGGAAACAGCATGGATGATCTCTGAAGTATATATTTCCAAATCATCAGACTATTTGGCTTTTATTTAATTTTATTGTTTTCATATTCATGGTGTTTTATGCAAATGGCTCAGAAAAATGCCATTCAGCCCACTAGGCCCATGCTATCTTTGAAAGGGCTACCTAATTAGTCCTTTCCCTGTGTGTTCCCCATACTCTGCAATTATTGTTTCCTGTTCATGGAAACATCCAAATTCTTTCTTGAAAACTACCATTGAATCTGTTTCCATCGCTGTTTCAGGAAATATATTCAAGATCATAATTTTCACCATCCAGAATGTGACTACTAGTGAAAACATAAATAACACCCAGCAATGGTTCTTTGTTATTTAATGAACTATCTCCTCATTTTTTCTCAAAAATGTTTAGAAAGATACCCTTGGAATGAGCAGAGCTATGAGACCCATAATCTTGTTGGTTATATTGTTTTTCCCATCTATAGTGATGTGCTGTTGTGATGTGCTTAGTAATGAAGAAATCCTTCTTTTGTCAACTGGTGTGTCTTTTTAATTGAATTTTTAACTTTCTGAATGCTGTTTGTGAAGTTCTCATGAAAAGATAGAAATTATTTTCATATTAAATGTATTGGGACTTTGATATTTCAATGTAAATATAACCTGACTTGAAATGATAATTTAATGTTAAACATTGAGATTGACACTCCAATATTGTACTTTCTCTCAAGCTTGTTGTTTATATACATATACCATTGTACATATTTATACTTTGGATTCTTCTCCCTCTGATGCAATTCTGAGAGTTTTTTTGCTTGATCAGCCTATGCAGTTAATTTCAATGCCTTCATGATTTTAGGAAGGAGCAACCAAAATTGGGAGAATTGATGCTGAGTCAGAACAAGACATTGGTAAGTGTACAAAAATGGGTTTATCTGAGAGTTATTATAATGACTTTTTTCATTTGTGCTGTGTCTAATTACATTGCTACAACATGAATTCAACATTTGTTGGTCTATATTCATGTTGAGGTTCAACGCATAAACAGCATGCTAGCACAGTGGTTAGCACTGCTGCTTCACAGCTCCAGGATCCTGGGTTCGATTCCCAGCTCGGATCACTGTCTGTGTGGAGTTTGCACATTCTCCCCATGTCTGTGTGGGTTTCCTCCAGGTATTCCAGTTTCCTCCCACAGTCCAAAGAAGTGAGGGTTAGGTTGATTGGCCATACTAAAAAATTGCCCCTTAGTGTCCAGGAATGCGTAGGTTAGAGGGATTAGTGGGTATAATATGTAGGTATATGGGGTTGGGGCCTGTGTGGGATTGTGTTTGGTGCAGACTCGAAGGGCCTCGTTCTATGATTCTATGAAACAACTATAAAGTAAAAGCAAACCCAACTTGTGCCCTTATTTCCAGTTGCAGGTTAATAAGACCATCATTCAGTCAACTAGAGGTTACATCCCAACTTTGGAGATCATGTTATCTCCTCTCTTCACAGAAATACGTACTTCGTTCTTCTTTACAAGTGTTACCTTCAATGTTACATTACAGTGAACTAGTTTCATAGCACAATATTTAACTATAAATCCTTCCAGGTTTTCACTTAGCTATTCTTTGTTTGTATTTCCAGCTCTTCAGCTCATCCCCACCCCACATTCTATGATTCTATAATTTAACATGCAAACCTCTGGCTTGATCTCAGTTGCTGAAACTGCCTTCCCCTGCAGCAACACATTATGGCACAATCATTTATACAAGTTCATTTTGTTTGCAAACTCAGATTTTTCTGCTTCATGCAACATGATTTTTTGGAGGGAGGTGGATAGCGTTAGAGAGAGACTTCCACTTCAAGAAAATTTAAATTGAAGCAGTATTTATGAAAATGCATGGACAAAATGTATTTGTTTTAGTGATTCGACTTCACCCTATCAACTGCTATATAAAGTTTGATCTATTGCAAACCTACAAGCCAGTAAGTTCCTTCCACCTTTTATTTTAACCAACTAAACTCTCAATCTTCAAACCCAATGGATTTCTTTGGACTAAAGTTCTATTCTGAAAACCCTTCTGCCACTCATCAGAATGAATGGGCCATATACTGTACACCCAGTATAGATTATCTGTATTTTAAATGGCTTACATGCTGGGCCATAGTCACTCATACCTTCCTTATATAATCGTTGAACTTCAGCTAACCCAGGAAATTATAGGAGCAAAAATTCTTAAACATCTTATTTTTAACCAGTACAAAGGAATTAATGCTAAAAGTTGAACCATGAAAAACAGAACATGAAGTTTAGCAATCCAGGTAATTGTTTGCATCTACTGAGAACAATATCAGGTAACAGAAGCTGAGGTTAGTAAACTGCATTATATATTGTGTCTCAAATTCCTCTGTGTCAGGATAAAGTGGCACACGTGGTTATCACACACAAATAATATATTAGCATGGACCAAGAACTGGGGTCACTGACACAAAGAGTGTCACAAAGAGTGACACAAAGAGTGTTCTTTACTCAAAGAGTGATTAGGGAGTGGAATGCCCTGCCTGCAGCTGTTGTAGATGCGCCAAGTTTGGTGGCGTTTAAGAGGTTAGTTGATAAGTATATGGAAGAGAAGGGAATGGTTTAGTTTGGAGGGGCATTGCTTTTTATTTCGGTCGGCACAACATCGAAGGCCGAAGGGCCTGTTCTGTGCTGTATTGTTCTATGTTCTATGTTCTATTAAAACAAAGAGTAGGAGCAAACAGACCATTTTTATATTGGTATACTATAACAAACAGAATACCAAAAAGATCAATGCTTGGGCCTCCACAATTTACACTTTATATTTATATCTTAGATGAGAGGTTCAAATATAATACATCTGAATTTGCAAAAGAGTAAAAGTAAGATGGGAAAGAGAAAGTGTTGGGAGAATACAAAGAGGCTGCAAAGAGTTGGTACAAGTATTAATCTGTGTCCAAAAGCATGTCCCACACTTTTGATTGTTTTCGAGAAACGGGACAGTGAAATAAATTTCAGTTTAAACTTATAGCAATACTTTACTATACTAAAAGCAACTTAATAAAATACTACAATTTTGTAAACACAGAAGAATAGTTTCAGTTTATATGATATTACCCATCTGTCCTCAGGTTGATCAGCCTGGTGCAGGGCTGCGCTTTCGCAAATTCTCTCATCAGGCAATCTTCTGGAGAGTTGGTCCCAATCTCTCTCTCTTTCTGGGTTCTCCTGGCTTGAACAGTTGTAAGCCTGCTTTCTTCTCAGCCACTGAAATTCTATCAGTAATATTGTATTGTTAATTAATTATCTCCTGGGTCCATCCTGCTGAATGGCCCATAGTTAGCACCTCTTATCGCTTGTCCTATTGTAGACAATTGTTTGGCTGGCTCTAGTGGTCCAGATTGTCCAGCACAAGAGTCTGAATATCATGAGCCATTTCATGAGGTTGCTCCCTTAAGTTGGGGCAGATCAAGGCAATAACCGTTCTATCAGTTAAAAACCCTCAAAGTCTTTCTCATCTGTGGGCCATCAAATACTTCCTTATTCCCTCTGGCTAACAAGCCTGCAATGGCTTTCCATTTTTCCTCTGACATCCCCATGTCTTCCTCACCATCCTTATCATCTTTATCCTTTTTCACATCTAGAAACTCACCTGCACTTACGCTTGAGTTTTCCCGAATCTCTGCATCATCAAAGCATCCAACTGAATGTTGCTGAGTGACATTCTTTGTGGAATCCTGCCTGTTTCCCATGTGATCCCTTGTATAGTTTTAACTGATTGATGTGATACCACTTACTTCATCCATTGTGTAGCAGAGCTGTGTATGCTGATGGACTAGCTTTGTCCACAATGCTGTATGGCCTTGCAAATTTTAGGGCCAGAAAACACTCTGTTGCATTCTCACCATTACTAGTTCTTCTATCCATAGTTCTGTCATTCCATCAAAATAAATTTTCTTTTGCTGTTGCCCATTCTCCAATTTCAAAGCTACTGCTAACTGTAGTGCATGTAAAATTTTTACCAGTTATTTTACATTGATCTCGTGATCGATCGCTTCTAGTTGCGATTCTAGTAAATCTATTCCGAATAAGAACTCAATCCCTCATGTCTTCCTCCCATCATTACTTCATGGGATGTAAATCCAGTAGAATTGGATGCAATGTTTTGACCTATCATTAGGCCATAAGATAACATTGCTCCAGGTTGTACTGTTCTGCTGTACTATTTTGCTTAACATAGTTATCAAAGCTGTGATCATTCTTTCTACAATATTGCTGGATTGCAGATGATAGGCCATATGGAATTTCTGTTGTATTCCTCACAATTTCATTGCTGATGGTATCATCAGCAAACTTAAAAATTGAGCTGATGGTGAATTTGGCCACATATTCATAGGTGTATAAGGAATATAATAAAGATACAATCTTGTGGAGCTCTGGTGTTCAGGATGCTCATAACGGAGTTGTTGTTGCCTATCCTTACTGATTGTGGTCTGTGGATTAGGAAGTATAGGATCCGGTTGCAGAAGGAGGAGGTGAACTCCACGGCATCTGGAGATGAGTTTTATAGGAGTAATAGTGTTGAAGGCTGAGCTGTAACCAATAAGTAGGAGTCTGACATAGGTATCTTTGTTATCCAGATGTTCTGGGATTCCATAGCGCCTTTAACAAAGTGTACAGGGGGGCAGCCCTTCCTGAAAACACTTCAATATGATTACGGCAATACCCTATCAATCCTAAACTGATTGTAGAGATCACATATCCATTCGGATAGGGAGTTGACATCATACAAGTTAGTTTATCATCTGTGGAATGCATTCCTGCTGATAACACAATGCCCAATATGACGCCTTTCCTCTCATTATTTGGGCCTTTTTAGGGTTTGCCTTGACTTCTAGCTGGGTTATTAGAGCCAGTAGTTCACCCAGGACTGCTGGGTGTTCTTCCCTGGTCTTTGTAATAATAAGTTATCAATGTACTATCCCAAACATTCTGGACATGAGAACCTATCTAGTTTTTGGTGGAAGATCGAGGGGATATTATTGAATCTCTGGGGGCGACAAATCCATGTTTACTTTGTCCTTGGAATGTAAACACAAATTTATGTTGGCACTGCTTAGCCAAGGTACAAAGCAAAAGCCATGACTAATATAGAGAACTGTGAACCATTTAGCTCTTGGCATTTGTTTTATGAGTGATTCAGGGCTAGTGGTTACTGTTGTGGAGACAGCAGCTATTCGTTTTTTAAGTTCTCTATGGTCAATTGTTAACCACCATGACTCATCTGGTTTCCAAATGGGTCAGTTAGATGAGTTATTGTTGATGCCACAAGGTTGCAGCATCCGATGTTGGAGCAAGCTATCCGCTATATTTCTTACATCTCCCACGGTCCAGCCAGAACTCTGACGAAGGGCCATTTGTCCCAAAACGTTGCTTTTATTCTCTCTCGACAGATGCTGTCAGACCTGCTTAGATTTTCCAACATTCCAGGTTTCTGTTTCAGATTCCAGTCTCCACAGTATTTTGCTTTTGCCATTTTGAATTACCTTCGCATAGTAGAATTTGTGACTGTTGATTGTATTCTACTATTTCCGGTATCTTCTATGAGAAAATTGAAAATGATTCTCAGCTTTTTCTTCACGAGTGGTAAAGCAGGAAAATTTTGTGTTGTCACATGTGGTGTAGCAATATGTCACCAAGAAACTGTTTAGGTGGCCATTTAACCAACCTTGGTCCTTGGAGGCTTTCAGTGCATGCTGCAAGGACTGGATGAATCTTTTGGCTAAACTATACATCAAAAGATGGTATGGCCCTGATTTTGTGTGTTGGATACCACTCTGCTTTAGAGAATCCTCAAACTCTTGAGCCATGAATTGTGGTTCAATATCACTTACAATTTGTTCTGGTTTCTCAAATCTAGTGGACATCTCATCAATCTTTTCAATGGTTTCTGCAGTTGTTGATTTCACAGTGATACAGTGGTTAGCATGCTGTCTCACAGCACCAGGCACCCGGGTTTGATTCCCAGCTTGGATGACTGTCTGTATCGAGTTTACACATTCTCCCCATGTTTACATGGGTTTCCTTTGGGTGCTCAGATTTCCTTCCACAGTCCAAAGATGTGCAGGCTAGATGGATTGGCCATACTAAATTGCTCCTTAATATCAGAGGACTAGCAAGGATAAATGCATGGGGTTATGGCAGTAAGACCTGGGTAGAATTGTGGTTGGTGCAGACTCAATGGATCAAATGACCTCCTATACTGTAAGATTCTATGAACAATTCTGACCACTTTGAGTGGGTATTAATGACAATCATGAAGGTGTGCCTTTTGTATGGAGTTGCAATGTCAATGTGTAAACATTGCCATAGCATTTTAGGCCACTCCCATGGATGTAACCAGGACAATGGTGATGTGTTTCTTACCCATGGAAATGACGGACACAGTCTAATTTTTTTCCTCAATTTGGGCATCAAGTCCATCAGAAGTGGCTTCTCACCAGTTCTTTCATTTGAACTATATTTGGTTGTCCTTCATGTAATTGTTCCAACACTCCTTGTCGCAAGTTTGGAGGAATTATTATTCTCATCCCCTACAACAAACATCTGCCCTATGCTATCGACTTCTGGAAGCTTGGATTTAAATCGGGATGAATTTCTGCTGTTCTCTCCTTTAACACCATTTCCAGTAGCTTCCCCACCATAGGAATTTTTCTGGTCTGTCATTGGCCTTGAGCAGCAGTCACTGGAACGTTGTCTGTCTCTGATAGGTAAAAGTGCTATGTGTCCAGCATGTAAAGCTAAATGTGACAATGTATCTGTATTGACATGGCTTTCGCATTGAAAATATTTGATTTCATATGATTATGTTGACGATATTAGCAACCTTCTCTAAAGTTTGCTTGCAGTGAACAATGGAATACTTTTGTACGGCCTGAAGATGATTATCAAATGTCAGAGGACTATCAACAATGTGAAGTGATGATCATAAAGATATTGATAGAATTTCCTTAGTCCAAAAATAATGCTCAGTGCTTCTTTTCCAACTCTGTGCAGTTTGATTCAGCACTTGTTAGAGTACACGATGCAAAAACTATTGGTCTTTCTTCCCCAGAAGATAGTATGTGTGAACACCGCTGTTCCAACCCTATATGGTGATGCATCACAGGCAAGTTGTAGTGGCAAATTTGGTTAAAATATATCAGCACATCTGATTTTTTTCAGTGCTTTTTTGGCTATGTTGTAGACCTTTTCACAATCTGATGTCCATTGTCATTGCTTGCGTAGTGGTTTAAGAGAATGGGATTGATTGTTGTTTTGAAATCTCCGCAGATACATACAATACTGTCCTGTTTCATTACAGGTGTTATTAGAGCTGGTCCAGTTAGTGACAGTGATGGGTTCTAAAACTCCTGTATCTACAAGTCTCAATTCCAGTTCTACCTTGGGATGGTTAGCAGAAGATACTTTGCCGACCTTAAGATTCTTGCTTTACTGTTTGGTTTAATCCTGAATGACACTTGAACTGCTTTCATTGGTTCCAGTTTATCTTTGTACACACCACTGTGTTTCTCTAAGATGCTTTGTGGGCTTATCTTAGAATCCACTAATCTGTTCAAAACATTCCAATTCAACTTTATCTTTTCCAACCAAGAACGACCAAGAAATCTGGAAAATTTCCTTGAACAAGGATTTGCCCACTTAATTCTACTTTGATGGTGATGTATCTTGTGCGAGGCATTGCTTCTTCTCTGTAGGTCCTCACAATAACATCTGTTGGCTTGAAGGATAGATGGTCCAGATGTTGTTTGCAGGTGATCTCAGGAATTAGAGAGACCACAGGTCCCATGTCGACCCCCATTCTGATTGATTTCCCATTCGATTTTGGAATTACCCAAAATTGGTGTGATTTGCCTTGAATCCATAATACATTCTTCATCAGACTTGTGTGTTGGGTCTTCATTTATCTTGCACTTTTCTTCAATATCATAAAATATTTTGGTGAAATTTGTTTTATTTTTCTTCTTTGCTATATCCAGGATGTATTTTGAAAAACTCTTTTTCTGCAGAAGTTGTTTTCCTGCAGCAAGGTCTGGCTATGTGACCAATCTTGCCATAATTTTTGCATTGGCTGTTTGTGCTTCAGCACTCTGGCTTGTTTTGCATAGCAATAACATGCCTGTTGTTGGGTTGGCTTTGTTAGGGGAATTTTTCGGGAAGCTTCCCTCTGAGTGTCCTGCATTCAGCTGAATTCAAGTATTACAAACTTGCGAGAGACAGTATGCAGTAAAAGGTGTTTTTTATTTGACCAATACACATTGGGAGAGAGATGTTGGATGGATTCCAACTTCTCTCTAAAATTACATCACATGAACACATCCAATATACTATTTTCAAAGATTGGTGTTCCCCCTTAATCTTTTGAACAAACTGGATGGTCCAATTACATTAATACAAATTATCTACCTTGGCCAACAGCATTCTACCCCTTGGCACAATGAAGAATTCATTGGCTATTTGAACCCAGTGTCTTTCCTCCATTGCTTAGCAACTTGCTTACACATCTGACAGATTCAAGGTTCACTACTGCCAGCTGCATACTGTGAAAACTAAAAGGAAGTCATCCTGTCTAACTGCCTATATCTTAAGCCACTTGAGGAGTGGAATGTTCCTATTTATTTTAATTAGCAGTTGAATCCTTCTATTCAGAAATGCATCTAAGAGTAAGATAGATATACACATGAGGAAGAAAGTGCAAAGATCTGGTGGAGTTAAATGGGGAGGGCAGAATGCAGGCTGTATGAAGCATAAACACTGGTGTGGACCATTTGGGCCAAAAAGTCTGTTTCTCTGCTTTAGAATTTATGTAGTTCCAGATAAAATGGGGGGGAGATCAAAATGAATATAAAAGCAAGTTTTGGTAAGACTTTACTGCTATAATCTAGAGTTTCTTTAAAATATTAAACAAAGAATTGAGATTGTTAAAACTTGTACTTTCCATATCAGTAAAGACTGAGAGTAAGGGAGCAGAAAGAAAGAATGGCCACATCACTGAGCTGAGTTAATGGACAGTGGTCCTCTATAAATGACCATTTGTGTGTTGTTAATTGGATTAAAGGCAATTAAAGTGAAGTTTAAGAACTCTTTCAAAACAGTGACCAAGTTTCAACAGCTGGGAAAAAGTCATTGTAAGTGTTTTAATTTTAGTTCTGCAGGGTCCTTGGGTGGAGACAGAGCACTGCATCATTCATAATAACAATGGAGTAGTGACACTTGAACCAATTGGAGGATCACTATGCACCGTTAATGACCTGGACATAACCCATTCATGTCAGTTGTTCCAAGGTAATTACTTACTTTTATCACTAATCCATCCAGTGCAGAATGTCTAATGAATAATTTGAAACCAATCTGAGATATTCCCCTGCTGGCTCCTATCAGCTTTGTTCTGCCTTCTCAAGTAATTCTGCCCACAGGCTGATGTTAAGACAGCATTTACACCCCTGAGCTTCAAAGTAAGAAAAGCTAAATTGTTTCGAATTTATCTTAGATCCAAGAATATTTCTACATTATTTTTTAATGATTGCCCAAAATTCTACGTCTTATCTATAATTTTTAATATATTGAAACTTTCATTAAGCACACAGCTTCTGTATTTTTATACTTATATTTCAATTTTGTCTCAAAAATCATGATTATTCTTAAACTGAACATTCTCCTTCCCTCACAGTAATTCATCCAATCTTTGGGTGACGTTGTAATATACAGCACCACTTATTGCTGCCAAGATGTTTCTTTCCATCTTTCTCTTGCAACCCTAACCTATCCTTTACTCCTAATTAGCTCTGTTCTGTTCCCCAAGGTGTTCCTTCACTAATACATGGTGGTTGGCACTCCTGCCTCAAAGTGCCAGGGACCCGGGTTCAATTCCAGCTTCTGTAGAAAGTGTGGAATTTTCACATTCTCCCTGTGTCTGTGTGTGTTTTCTCCATGTGCTTCAGTTTCCTCCCTCTGTCCAAAGATGTGCAGATTAGGTTGATTGGCCATGCTAAATTGACTGTAGTGTCAGGGAATTAACAGGGTAAATATGGTGAGGTTATGGGAATAGGGCATGAGTGGGATTGTGGTCGGTTCAGAGTTGATGGGCTGAATGGCCTTCTTCTGCACTGTAGGGATTCTATGATTCTAACCTCGCTGCCACCCAATTTTCACCCTAATCCTTCCCTTATTTTCTGAAAAAAAGTTCTTTCATAGAATTTGTTTGTCGCTGGCTAGGCTAGCATTTAATGCCCATCCTTTATTGGCATTGAGAAGGTGAGGGTGAATCACCTTCTTGAACTCTGCAGGTGAACACACAATGCTTTTAGGATGGGAATTTCAGGATTTTGACCCACTGACAGTGAAAGACCAGCCAAATTGTTCTAAATCTGGATTGTGTGTGGATTGGAGAGGAATTTAATTTGCAGGTAGTGATATTCTTCTACATCTGTTGTCCTTGTCCTATTAGATGGTAAAGGATGGTAAAGGTTGCAGAGGAAATAGTTTCTCCATACCTACCATATTGAATCCTTTTATCATTAAGAGTTGATGAAGGACAAATATGGTTTCATTAATTCCGGTCCATTCCCTGAAATTTCAGGAAGGAGTTGTGTAACAAACTTTTGTTATTTAAAGCACTTAAAGTTATAGAGCTTTTACCATCTTTGTCTTTGGAAAGCCTTTTAGTAACTCAGGCAAGGAAAATGTATTTTTGGCTTTGATGAGGGCAGGATCTTTAAGTTACTGTTAGATAATGAAAGCACTAAATAAGAATGCAGCCTTTTTTCACTTCAGCACCTTCCAAACTCAATTTTTAGCACTTAGAAGAACAATGTCAGCATTGAAATGCACCATCTGTAAGTTTCCCTCCAAGCCACAACATCTTGTGGCCCAACATATTCCCCCTTCTATCCCCATCCCCATCAAGCCAGGGGATCAGCATTAGTTCAACAATGAGTGCAGGAGAGCATGGAAGGAGCAACAACTTGGCATAACTAAAAATGAGATGTCAATCCAACTTGGTGAAACAACAACACAGGTCTACTTGCATGCGAAACAGTGGAAGCAGTATGCAATAGGTAGAAGCAAAGTTATTCTCACAGCCAACAGGTCAGTTGTAAACACTGCAGTCCTGCCACATCCGGTCATGAATGATGATGGGCAATTAAGCAACTGACAGAAGAAGGCAGCTTAACAAACATCCCCGTCCTCAATGATGGGGGAGCCAATCTTGTCAGTGCGAAAGACACAGCTGAGGCATTTGTAATTATCTTTTATTATTTTAAAAAGTGGTCATTTCACACTGAATTCTTCTAATCTGGAGCCAGAAACGTATAAGACATTGCTCTCTGTAGTGGCAATCTATTTGTATCACATGCAAACAGAAAGTACCCAGGAGGCGAAGAGCAGGAAAATATTACAGCTTTGTTCCACAGACTGCCCACAAACAATACCATGAATAATTTCTTTCTGATTAAGATTTTAAAAATATTTTAACTATCTCCTCTGGCAGAATGTCTGTGTTTTTGTATGTTTTTTTTTGTAGTGATAAATAATTATGTCTATAGACCCAGAATAGCAGCATCTGGTCTTCTGTTAATTTTCAGCTTTATTTAGCGTGATTCAATTTTGTTTACAGGTGCTGTTATAGTACTAGGAAAGGTGCATAAATTCAGGTTTAACCATCCAACTGAAGCTGCAAAGTTGAGACAAAGGAGAACTGTGAGTTTTTTTTTGTCTGCCATATATACTTAATTAATAAATGTTTTTGTAGTTCACACTGTAGCAACCCACAATTATTTTTTGAAATTCTAAGAAAATCTGTAACACAACCATTTTTGTGGAACTGGCATTGGAGCTGAAAGTAATTCAGGTTTGGAACTGAAAACAATTCATGCTGTGGAAGAGGACCAGATCCTATAATGAGTTAAAACACTAGTACTGTGTCTCGGAATCCATCTTCTATGGATCATAAGTAAAGCTTTCTCAGATACATTCATCCAGCTTCCATTAGTCAAAAATGTAGGATGGGATTCTCCAAAAAAAAAATCTATGTATTGAATTTGCGTAAAAACTGAAATTAATCCCACCGGTTTTTTCAACAGCACTTTCAGAATGAATCTCCCACACTCTGTGCATCCCAGAGTGTGAACTTCATTAAAAATCAAATCCTATGTTTTCAGGATCCTAATGGGGGAGGGGGAGCAGTCACAAGTTGTGGTACATATCGGTACCAACGACACAGATAAGAGAAGGGACGGGGATTTAAAACAGGAATTTAGGGAGCTAGGATGGAAGCTGAGAGCCAGGACAAACCATGGTTTGTTGCTGGTGCCACGTGCTAGCGTGTTGTGGAACAGGGAGAGAGTGCAGATAAACACATGGCTGCAGGGATGGTGTAGGACAGATGGTTTCAGTTACGTGGATAACTGAAGTACATTCTGGGAAAGGTGGGATGTGTACAAACAAGGTGGTTTGCACCTGAACCAGAGGGACAGCAATGTCCTGGGAGGGAAATTTGCTACGGCTGTTTGGGGGGGATTTAAACTAATTTGTCAGACGGTTGGGAGCTATAGTCCAGAAGCTAGTGTTGAGTATAGTGAGGGTTTCAAGGTCGCAGCAGTGTAAGGCAGACAGGAAAGGGTTGAAATGTGTCTACTTTTAGAACATGGAGGAATGGTTGTTGGCAATTCAGGGGTATAGATGAAACAGTAAGAGAAGGGAAGGTGGTAAAAGAGATAGAGGAGTAGCATTGTTAATAAAGGATAGTTTAACAGCTGCTGAAAGGCAGTTCGAGGGGGATCTGCCTACTAAGATAATATGGGTTGAAGTTAGAAATAGGAAAGCAGCAGTCATATTGTTAGGAGTTTTCTATAGGCCCCCAAATAGTAACAGAGACGTGGAGGAAGAAATTTCAAAGCAGGTTATGGATAGTAGTGGAGATCACAGGGTAGTTGTTATGGGTGACTTCAACTTTCCAAATATTGACTGGATCCTTTATAGGTCGAATAGTTTGGATAGGGCAGTTTTGTATAGTGTGTACAGGAAAGTTTCCTGACGGAATATGTGGATAGGCCAACAAGAAGTGGGGCCACATTGGACTTGGTAATGGGTAGTGAACCGGGCCAAGTGTTAGATTTGTTTATGGGAAAGCACTTTGGAGATAGTGACCACAATTCGTATCTTCCATTATTGCAATAGAGAGGAATAGGGCCATACGGCAGGGCAAAATTTATAATCAGGGGAAGGGATAATTATGATGCGATTAGGCTAGAATTAGGGAGCATAAGATGGGAGCAGAAATGGTCAGAGAAAGGCACAAATGAAAAGTGGAACTTGTTCAAGGAACAAATGCTGCATGTTCTTGATAGGTATGTCCCTGTCAGGCAGGGAGGAAATAGCCGAGTGAGAGAACCATGGTTCACAAAAGAGGTTGAATGACTTGTCAAAAGGGAAAAGGAAGCTTATGTAAGAATGAGAAAACAAGGTCCAGTTGGGTCACTTGAGGGTTACAAGGAAACAAGGAATAAGCTAAAAAAGGGCATAGGAGAACTAAGAGGGGACATGAGAAGTTCTTGACAAATTGGATCAAGGAAAACCCCAAGGCTTTTTACTCATACATGAGAAATATAAGAATGACCAGTGTGAGATTAGGGCCAGTTAAGGATAGTTGTGGGAACTTGTGCAAGGAGTCAAAAGAGATAGGAGAGGCAATGAATAAATACTTTTTTTCAGTGTTCACCAAAGAGAGAGGCCATGTTTTTGAGAATGAGAGTGTAATACAGGTTGATAGGCTGGAGGGGGTAGATGTTCTGAGGGAAGATGTATTAGCAATTTTGAAAAACCTGAGGGTTAATAAGTTTCCTGGGTCACATGCGATATATCCTAGGATTCTTTGGGAGGCAAGGGATGAGATTGCAGGGCCTTTAGCTTTGATCTTTGGGTCCTCATTGTCCATGGGGATAGTGGCAAAGGATTGGAGAGTGGCGAATGTTGTTCCTTTGTTCAAGAAAGGAAATAGGAATGACCCTGGTAATTATGGGCCGGTTAATCTTACTTTGGTGGTCGGTAAGTTAATGGAAAAGATCCTGAGGGATAGGATTTATGACTATTTAGAAAAATGCAGCTTAATTCAGGATAGTCAGCACAGATTCATGAAGGGCAAGTCTTGCCTCACAAATTTGATTGAATTTTTTGAAGAAGTAACTAAGTACGTAGATGAAGGTAGAGCAATTGATGTCGTATACATGGATTTTAGTAAGGCATTTGATAAGGTTCTCCATGATAGGCTCTGAAAGAAAATATGGATGTGTAGGATAGAGGGAAATTTGGCCAATTGGATAAGTAACTGGCAGTTTCATAGAAGACAGAGGGTGGCAGTGGATAGAAAACTCTCAGATTGGAGACCAGTTACTAGCAGTGTACCACAGGAATCAGTGCTGGGTCCTCTGATATTTGTGATTTTTATCAATGACTTGGAGGAGGGGGCTAAAGGGTGGGTGAGTAAATTTGTTGATGACACCAAGATTGATGGAGTAATAGATGAGGTAGAGGGTTCTTATAGGCTGCAAAGAGACATTGACAAGATACAGACCTGGGTCGAAAAGTGGCAGATGGAGTTTACCCTGGTAAGTGCGAGATGATTCATTTTGGTAGGACAAATTTGAATGTGGATTGCAAGGTCAATGGCAGGGTTCTGAGGAATGTGGAGGAACAGAGAGATCTTGGGGTTCATATCCACAGATCTCTGAAGTTGCCAGTCAAGTGGATAGAGCCATGAAGAAGACCTATAGTGTGTTAGCGTTTATTAATAGAGGGTTTGAGTTTAAGAGTCGTCAGGTTATGCTGCAACTTTACAAGACCTTGGTGAGACTGCATTTGGAATATGGTATGCTGTTCTGGTCACCTCACTATAAGAAAGATGTGGAAGCATCAGACAGAGTGCAGAGGAAATTTACCAGGATGCTGCCTGGTTTGGAGGATAGGTTTTATGAGGAAAGGTTGAGGGAGCAAGGGCTTTTTTCTTTCGAGCAAAGGAGGAGGTTTAAAAGATGATGAGAGGGATAGATAGACCGGACATTCAGAGACTATTTCCCGGGGTAGATGTAGCTGTTACTAGGGGACATAGGTTCATGGTGGGAGATATAGGAGGGATGTCCGATGTAGCTCTTCACTCAGAGAGTCATTGGGGTGTGGAATGCACTGCCTGCTGTGATAGTGGAGCCGGACACTTTAGGAACTTTCATGTGGTTATTAGATAGACACATGGAATACACCAGAATGATAGAGTGTGGGATAGTTTGATCTACGTTTTGGACAAAGCTCGGCACAACATCGAGGACCGAAGGGCCTATACTGTGCTGTACTGTTCTGTGTTCCATGGTCCATTCCCACTGGATAGGCTGGCGTAGTGCTGAGCTCGATTGCTGGCCAATCCATGACCTCTCATCACTACCTCTCTGACCCTCCCCATGCCCCTATTGCAGGCCCCCTGGACATGTCCAGGCTAGCACCCTCCAGCAGCCTGATAGCCGCAGTGATGAACCCTTCCCACCCCAAACAAATGGGCAGCCCCATTCTTTGACCTCCATCACTCACACACTGCCAGATACAGAGAAGCAGCAGAATGTGAATGAATAATAAAAAGACCACTTCCAGAGTGATTTTCGCAAAAGCTTCAGGGAGCATCAGTTATACTACCCCCCACACCTTCTATCTACCAAAGGTCTAAGGCACTGGGGAAGCATTGAAGCAATAAATGCTTCCCCAGGAGGTCGGAGGTAAGGGTTCGTGTCCCCTGGACATTGCCAACCTGCTCCCCAGCACTGCTTAAGAGGTAAAGTGGCAATGCTCAGATGGTATCTTTGCACTCTTCACGAGGCACTGGAATATGGGCATCACTGATGGGGGCAGCATTCATTGTACATCACTATTCACCTTTGAACTGAGTGGCTTGCACTCCATTTCAGAAAGCATTTTTAGAGTTGTGGATTTAGAACCAAAGGTAGACCAGACTTTGCACGCAAAAAACAGCCATCTTTGATAGTGAAGAGAAGCAAGCCCGCAATAAATGGATTTGGATCTGAATTTATACTGCAACCCCTTTCCTGTTGCAATGAGGATCTATTCATGTGCTTGTCAATAGTATGCTCGCATATTATGATAGTGAATCAATGTCAAAAGACGATTAATTAAACAGCTAGTTACAGAGCTTCCCAACTTGAAAGGACATTAATGTTTTATTTGCTTTGCCTGTTAGAACTATGCTGAAGTGTTCCTCTCCCAATGCGCCTTGTGTGTATATGAAAGGATGCTGAATTTTTAAATGAACTGATTTATGTACTTCAGTTTACATAATCTCAGTATTTCTCCCTCTCTTATATAGAGTAGCAGTATGTCTCTTGCAAGCAGTGGCTCCTGTGAGTGGCTGGATTTGGATGGAGAATTCAACTTTTCACCCCCTTATGTTTTATCTCCTCTCATGCAAGCAAGGTAGGAGATACAATTGTGAGAACCATTAACTGGATGCTGGCATATGTAAATCGCTAACTGATAGAGAATTATAAAGTGAGTGTACAATCAAGCAATAGAAGTGGGAGAAGAAGAATTTTTGTCACAAAAAAAAGGTTATTTCAATCAACAAGGCCAATCCTTTCTCTATCCCACCCCATCAACACCTTTGAAAATGATACCTGCATAAATGAGCTATTTTGTTTTGATCTCATAAGGTGCATATTTAGAATTCTATCTCATTTTTCAGTTGTTAATGCAGTGCTAGAGGTGGATTTGCTTTTCAACTTCAGTTTAAACTCATTGTTAACAAGTTAGATATAGTTTCCTCTGGATTTGATTATTTAATTTGGCTGCAAAACATGAATGTCCTAAACTAATGATTGTACTGCAAAACCTTTGTTTTGAGTCAGTATATATTTGCATTACGTTTGAGGACAAATGACTTCAATTGCCTGTATTAATCAGTCAGACACTAAATTTTACACAACTTCACTTTATAACAACTTTATAAATGATCTGGATGAGGGTATTGAGGGATGGATCAGTAAATTTGCAGATGATACTAAAGTCGGTGGAGTGGTAGATAGTGAAGAGGGGTGTTTTAGTTTACAGAGTGACTTGGACAAGTTGCAGAGCTGGGCCGAGAGGTGGCAAATGGAGTTTAATGTGGAAAAGTGTGAGGTAATGCACTTTGGCAGGAACAATAAATGTGTAGAGTATAGGGCTAATGGTAGGGCTCTTAATAGTGTTGAGGAACAGAAGGATCTTGGTGTATGTGTCAATAGATCCCTGAAAGTAGGCAGTCAAGTGGATAAAGTTGTTAAGAAGGCTTATGGAGTCTTAGCTTTTATTGGTAGGGGGATTGAATTTAGGAGCCGCAGCATCATGTTGCAGCTGTACAAAACTCTAGTGCGGCCGCACTTGGAGTATTGTGTGCAGTTCTGGTCGCCACATTATAAGAAAGATGTGGAGGCATTGGAGAGGGTACAGAGGAGGTTTACTAGGATGTTGCCTGGTATGGAGGGCAGGTCCTATGAAGAGAGGTTGAAGGATTTGAGGTTGTTTTCGTTAGAAAGGAGGCGGCTAAGAGGGGATCTTATTGAAGCATATAAGATGATTAGAGGTTTAGATAGGGTGGACAGTGATAGCCTTTTTCCTAGGATGGAGAAAGCTAGCACGAGGGGACACAGCTTTAAATTAAGGGGTATGAGTTATAGGACGGATATCAGAGGTAGGTTCTTTACTCAAAGAGTGATTAGGGAGTGGAATGCCCTGCCTGCAGCTGTTGTAGATGCGCCAAGTTTGGTGGCGTTTAAGAGGTTAATTGATAAGTATATGGAAGAGAAGGGAACGGTTTAGTTTGGAGGGGCATTGCTTTTTATTTTGGTCGGCACAACATCGAAGGCCGAAGGGCCTGTTCTGTGCTGTATTGTTCTATGTTCTATGTTCTATGTTCACAGCTGACCAGTACTCAGCTAGCAATCACTGCCAGCATAAAAATTATGCTACTACTGAATATACCACATTCTGTTACGATTTAAATATAAGCCTCTTTATCAACCTTGCGACAACTTGCATTTATTTTGATTTTAATGTAAAATATCCTAAGGCACTTCACAGGAGCATTATGAAACAAAATTTGATACAGAGCTACATAAGGAGATATTAAGACAGATGACCAGAAGTTAATAAAAAAAAGGCAAGTTAGTCATAGTTGGGTGGCATAGTAGCACAGTGGTTAGCACTGCTGCTTCACAGCTACAGGGTCCTAGGTTCGATTCCCGGCATGGGTCACTGACTGCGTAGAGTTTGCATATTCTCCTCGTGTCTGTGTGGGTTGCCTCCAGGTGCTCTGGTTTCCTTCCACAGTCCAAAGATGTGTGGGTTATGTTGATTGGCCATGCTAAAATTGCCCCTTGTATTATGAAATGCATAGGTTAGAGGGATTAGCGGGTAAATATGTAGGGATATGGCGGTAGGGCCTGGGTGGGATTGTGGTCGGTGCAGACTCAATGAGCCGAATGGCCTCTTTCTGTAGGAGTTTTGTGTTCTAGGATTTCTATACTGTAGGAAACTGAGGTGGAGAGATATTGAAAGGAAATTTCAGAGCTTGGGGTCTCAGCAACTGCAGACATGGCCATCAGGAACGGAGTGAGAGAAATGACCCAAATGACTAGAATTAGAGAAACACAGAGATCTCAAAGGGTTTTAGGGCTGAAGGTGATTACAGAGAGGGAGATGAGTGAGATATGGAGGGATCCTGAAACAGTAGAATTTTCAGAATTAAAAATGATGGCTTACCAGTAAAACATGGTTATTGGCTTTTCTTGCCACAGTATTGAACATCTCTTATTATATAAATTGGTGACTTTATATGGTCTCTTTTTATTGTCTCTCCATTGTCATCCAGCCAGACTGCTCTGTTTTAGGACAGCTCTCAGCTGGTTTCACTATTATTTATTTCCTATCCTATATTCTATCCGATATTGTGCTGTAGTGTTCTATGTCCTATATTCATAGCCAGAAAATCATAAAATGGCATCTTTTCCTGTGCCACTGCTGGCACTCTCCAAAGATCTCTCCTCCACTTTCTCCTATTTATCATCTATATGTTACCACTCAGTGACATCTGAAAACATAGAATGCAATTCTCCAGAAAAATGACTGCAATCCTTCCCCACATAATAATTGTTTTTTTGGGGGGGATATTATTTTCGCCATGACTAAAAGAGTGAGGCCTAACAAAACCAGCAAGGCCTGCTCTTCAGAGATCAGGATGCCCCAAATGTCAAATGAGATTAAAGAGCCCTGTCCCCCCTCCTCTACCTACCTACCTCTTCCAAAGTTCAGCATCAGGCGCTCATCCAGACAGCCAGCAGGCAGTTTCAGGGCACTGACCAGTCTTGCCCAGTGGCCTTTGAGTCCTGTCTGACGTGGTCATTGTGTCCGGTCTCTATAGAGACAGTAGTGATTCCCGCCTGCTTCACTTTGCACTGATGGGACAGTGCATTCCATGAGGTGGGTGAATCCAGATATTAAGACAGATATTTCATATTTAAGACATTTCTTAAAGTCTACCTTTTTACCATACTTCTTTACTCTCCTTTAATATCTCCTTATGTGGCCTGGTGTCAGATTTTGTTTGACAATGTTCCTGTGAAGCGGCACGGTGGTGCAGTGATTAGCACTGCTGCCTTACAATGCCAGGGACCCGAGTTCGATTCCAGCCTTGGGTGACTGTGTGGAATTTAGAACATAGAACATAGAACATAGAACAATACAGCACAGAACAGGCCCTTCGGCCTTCGATGTTGTGCCGACCAAAATAAAAAGCAATGCCCCTCCTAACTAAACCATTCCCTTCTCATCCATATACTTATCAACTAACCTCTTAAACGCCACCAAACTTGGCGCATCTACAACAGCTGCAGGCAGGGCATTCCACTCCCTAATCACTCTTTGAGTAAAGAACCTACCTCTGATATCCGTCCTATAACTCATACCCCTTAATTTAAAGCTGTGTCCCCTCGTGCTAGCTTTCTCCATCCTAGGAAAAAGGCTATCACTGTCCACCCTATCTAAACCTCTAATCATCTTATATGCTTCAATAAGATCCCCTCTTAGCCGCCTCCTTTCTAACGAAAACAACCTCAAATCCTTCAACCTCTCTTCATAGGACCTGCCCTCCATACCAGGCAACATCCTGGTAAACCTCCTCTGTACCCTCTCCAATGCCTCCACATCTTTCTTATAATGTGGCGACCAGAACTGCACACAATACTCCAAGTGCGGCCGCACTAGAGTTTTGTACAGTTGCAACATGATGCTGCGGCTCCTAAATTCAATCCCCCTACCAATAAAAGCTAAGACTCCATATGCCTTCTTAACAACTTTATCCACTTGACTGCCTACTTTCAGGGATCTATTGACACATACACCAAGATCCTTCTGTTCCTCAACACTATTAAGAGCCCTACCATTAGCCCTATTGTTCATTCTCTCCGTGTCTGCATGGATTTTCTCCAGATGCTCCAATTCCCTCTCTCTGTTCATAGACGTGCAGGTTAAGTGGATGGGCCATGCTAAATTGCCCCTTAGTGTCGCATGGCATGTGGGATAGGAGAATTGGTGGGTTAAATATGTGGGGGTCACAGGATAGGGCCTGGATAAAATGCTTTCTAGGAGAGTTGGTGCAGATTCAGTGGGCCAAATGGCATCCTTCTGAACTGTAGGGATTCTATGAAGCCTCTTGGAATGTTTTGCTACGTTAAGTTTGTACTTCTTTATCATTGATAGCTTTATTGTAATTACAGTTCAGTCTTGAGATTACCCTTGTGTGTAAACTGCTGTCAGTAGTTACTGGATTGTTTTGTCTAGGTTCACTGGTTCAGATTGTGCGTTGTTTCAAGCACTTGTTTATGGGGAACATGCCGACCAGACAGATGAATGAGCTTAGTTTTCAACCTATTCAGTTGTTTAAGAAAAGCGGGCCAAAGCCAAGAAAAAATAAAAGTGAGGATGAACAATCTGATTTTAGAACAATCTAAAAATATTACATAGAATTTGTAAATATTTTTATATGTATGTAACTATTTAACTTCGGAATTGTAGCAATTAAGATGAAATGGAAAATCGTGCAAAGGTTCAGATTAAAGCATTCCTTTTTAGAATAAAAAAAGGCCATTAAAAAATAAAAAGAATAAAAAAGAATAAAAAATTATATGCCATCAATGTTAACATTCAGTAGTGTTTTCAATTGCTTTTTCAATCTTCATTCGATGCTACCTGATGTGCATTTTGAGCTGTACATTAGATTCAAGCACAGAAAATATCAGTGAAAAAGCTACACTGCATGATATTGTTTCCCCAATGTGCCCTGTGTTATTATTTATGTTGGGGTTTGATGGGCAATATGAATGAGGCTAAGCTTTTGGCTTGCAGTCTCATCATCTATTTCATATTTTGGAATCAGATCTGGAGTTTGCAAACAAACCAAACCAAACCATGCAACAAGGTGTATTACTCATGCCATTTGCCCTGTATCATAGAACATAGAAAAACTACAGCACAAACAGGCCCTTCAGCCCACAAGTTGCGCCAATGATATCCATACCTAGTAGGTTTACCTATAACCCTCAATCCTATTAAATTCCATGCACTCATCCAGAAATCTCTTGAAAGACCCTTTCAAATCCGCCTCCACCACCACTGCCAGCAGCCAATTCCACTCACCCACCACCCTTTGAGTGAAAAACTTACCCTTGACATCTCCTCTGTACCTACTCCTCAGCACCTTAAACCTATGTCCTCTTGTAGCAACCATTCCAGCCCTTGGAAGAAGCCTCTGAGAATCCACTGAATCTATACCTCTCAACATCTTATACACTTCTATCAGGTCACCTCTCATTCTTCATCTTTCTAAGGAGAAAAGACTGAGCTCCCTCAACCTATCCTCATAAGGCATGTCACCCAATCCAGGCAACATCCTTGTTAAATCTCCCCTGCACTCTTTCAATAGCTTCCACATCCTTCCTGTAATGAGGCGACCAGAACTGAGCACAGTATTACATGAGAGGTCTGACTAGGGTCTTATAAAGCTGCAACATTATCTCCCGACTCCTAAACTCAATCCCCGATTGATGAAGGCCGGTACTGCATATGCTTTCTTGACCACATCTTCTACCTGCGAGGCTGATTTAAGAGTCCTATGGACCTAAACCCCAAGATCCTCTGATCCTCTACACTGATAGAGAGTCTTACCCTTGATATTATACTCCTTCATCCATGAGTCCAGGTATCGTCTACCCTACTTGGCAGGCAGTATTGGAAAATTCTTTAAAATTTACGTATCTAAATTTGATTCTTTGATCTTTCCCTGATCTTAGTATGTACTTATTTATAGGTTAGTACTTTTTAGTCTATTTTAAGATTTTACTTGTTTGAAAGCAAAGCACTGCAGATGCTGGAAATCTGGAGTAAAAATAGAAGGTGCTGAAAATACTTAGCAGGTCTGGCAGCATCTCTGGAGAAGGAAGGTATAATAATGTTTCCAGCTCATGACTTTGCATCAGAATTTATTATTCTTCCAGCATGCTCTGCTTTTATTTAAGGTTTTTTTTTTGTTTGTTTCATTACACTAAGCAGTAAGCCATTGAATAAAGTTTTAAAGTACCTGCTACCTGCTAATTAAAGCTTACACAAACCGCTAGAAGTATTAAAAGTTAAAAAACGCCTTCCCCCTCTGCACTGAAATCCTACTTTCAGTAAATTCCCATTCTGTTTATATTGCACTATTGCACTTTTCATGTTGCACTGTGCTCTAACACATGTTACAAGAGACCTTTGATTAACATTAGCAATCACATGAAGTGTCTGTCCTTTTTCATTTATTCTATGTACGTTAGCATTGTATGAGGATTACCCAGCTTGTCTTGTTTCAACAACCATAGGAAAATTGTGTCTCATCGGTTTCCTGACCTACCATTAGGATCCCCTTCAATAAACTGCAGAGCATGAGCTTTACGCGTGAAAAGAAGAAAGTGTTGCACTTCAAAACCAGAACTGGGCCACACTACAAATTCTGCAGCCTGCTTGTTCTGGTTAGAAATTGAGATTTGTAATTCTGCAAGGAAAAGATGATCACCAGGACAAGTGAAGTTATTCTAATGAAGTTGGTCTTTTGCATTATTGCAGCTTGGAACACGATAAAGACAAAGATGAAGAAATGGAGTTAAGTGAAACCAGGTGAGAAACTGGCCTAAGCATTTCTGTTCTTTGTTTGTTGGGAGACTAGAGAAACTTTAAAATCCATTTACTGTAGTTTTCAGCTTATTCACAGAATTTATTCACAGTAGAGAATGTATTTTTTTGTGCTTCTCTTACATTTTAATTTGTCCAATTTGTGGGGTGGGTTTTATTCTTCAATGTTCATCTGGAGTTAACGTACATACATTTAATTTGCTGATATGATTTTTAAAAGCAAAGAAATGGAATTTAACTTCTCTTAAAATAGAGAATTTTATATTTTTGTTACACACGTGTTTTCTAGAGTTCTTTTAAGTCACAGGGTCTTAGGTTCAAGTTCCACTAACAACCTCAGAGAGAAAAATTCACCTAATCTCAATTTTAAATGTGAGAACTCTAATTTTTAAACGATGTCCTCTAATTCTAGATTGCCCCTTCAAGAGAAAACATCCTCTCACCCTGTCAAGCTCCTCAAGATCTTTAACCAGTCATGAATCTCTTAACTGTTAAATTTAATCACAAATGTACAAACCAGTCTGGTGACCATGTTTTAATCAACATGGGGACATACTAATACATTAAAACAGATAGCTGCCACTTGCCATTGGGATCTACGACTTGCCATCTAGGTTAACATGTGCTGAAGATGCCGCAATTCAGAAAGAAAGTTAAACCAAGTTCTCATCTGCTCTCTCAAGTGAGCATAAAATATTCCATGGCACTATTTTAGGAAGTGAAAACATAAGATCAGGTGTATGCATCTGCCTCTTAAGCTGGTCCATTTACTCCTTTAAAAATCTCTTTGACCATACTTTTGATTATTTGTCCAATGTCCCCTTTAATGGCTTGGTGTTAGTTCTCTTTTGATAATATTTCTATGAAGCATCTTGGGACATTTTAGCATGTTAAGGACAATACATAAATACAAGCTGTTGTCATCCTCTCCAAATCCTTAAAATCTTCCCTGGAGTATGGTTCAAACCTTATTTCCGTATTTCAATTAGAGTTTAACAAGAACTCTTTGCAGTTCTAACATCATTTCCATTTGTATGCCAGATTCCTTGAAATAAAGGCCAAGATTCCTTTAATTTTTGGAATTTTTTTTGTATTTTTTCACTAGTTTTTAGTGATTTTTGTAGTAGATCCCCTAATTCTCTTGGTCATTTACATTTCCTGGCTTCTTATCATTTAGAAACTATTTTGATCCATCTTCCTTAAATCTCAAGTGGACTTTCTCACATTTCCCTGCTTTGCCCACTTTATCAGGAATCTGAGGCAGCCTTGGCAGCAAGATGAACCAGAAAATGATGGGGAAGATTTATACTTGTCTCAACCTGCCACTGGAGTTAGATTCATTACTTAAAAAGGGAACCATTAGACATCTCATCCCAGGGTTTATTTAAAATTCCAATCGAGTGAAGTTCCCAGGAGTGGGAAACAAGGCAGCGGGTGACATTTACCTGTTTGATGCAGCAGGTGAAATGTCAGCTTCCAGATGCTGAGAGGAAAGTTGGAAAGTAAACTGGTAATATATTAATGGCAGATCATGGTTTCCCAATGGCAAATGGCAGCTATCTATTTTAATGTATTAGCATGTCCTCCATAATGATTAAAACATGTTGTCACTAAACTGATTTGTGTCTTTGTGATTAAATCGTGAGCTGAAGAGATTCATGACTGGTTAAAGGTCATGAGAAACTTGACAGGGTAAGAGGGTGTTTTTTCTTGAAGGGGAGTCTAGAGTTAGGGGACACGGTTTAGAAATTAGGTTTCTCACATTTAAAATTGAGATTAGGTGAATTTTTTTTCTCTGAGGTTGTTAGTTGTGAAGCTGTCTTCCCCAGACAGCGATTAAAACTATGTCTTTTAAATATATTCATGGCCAAATTCGATTTCTGATCAATGGGAGAGTATTGGGAGACAGTGAAGCTGAGGCCATAATCAGACTAGCTATGATGTTATTGAAGGGCAGAGCAGGCTCGAAGGCCTGAATGACCTAATACACCTAATTATTTTGTCATTGTTTCTTGAGTTGAATTTCTATGATTTTTGTGCTTTAGTATGTATGTTCTTCCTACCACTGTTTTTTGAGATCTTGCTGCCACATTTCTTTCCACTGTATGCAACCAGAACAGTCTATTGCATCTGATATCCTTTCAGATAAACTGCAGAAGAGTAATAAAGCATTGCACCTTTATTTAAAAGAAAATTTGACTTGTTTTCACCTGGAACCTGGTATTGGAAACTGTGTTGTAGAGATTTGCTGTGTTTGCTTTTCTTTCTCCATCTGATATCAGCATAAATTGGGGAGGATAAGAATGGTGCCTAGCCCAATTATAAAATAGCACAGCTCTGAACTAGTTTAATATGCTGCCTGATGTAACAGAAGACTTTTGAAATAATCAGTTTGTTGAGACTCATGCAAAGATAGGGTGGATAGTCAGAGGCATTTTCCCAGCGTGAGCGTGTCAATCACAAGGGGACACAGATTCAAGGTGAGAAGGGGAAAGTTTAAGGGAGATCTGTGGGAGAGTTTTTCCATGCAGACAGTAGTGAGTGCCTGGAATGTGCTGCCAGAGGAAGTGGTGAAGGCAGGCACATCAGTAACATTTAAGAGGGATCTGGAAGGGTTCATGTATAGGGAGGTAATAGAGTGATACAGACCAAGTAAGGGCAGAAGGTTTTTTTTAGTTTGGTTACAGCATTATGATCGATATGGGTGTGGAGGGCTGAAGGGCCTATCCTTGTTCTATACTTCTCTTTGCCTTTGTTCTTTGTTTAAGTTCCACATCAGGACTTGGTCACAAAAGAATTCAGAAAACAGCATGTATTGGTGTAAGTCCCCTGTGTAGATAAATGGGAAGCATTGCAGCAGGAAGGGCATCCAGCTGTAAAACCATTCACCAAATTTAAACATGATTGATAATGAAGCAATAACCAACTAGCATTGATGACTTCATGTAACATGGGGAAAAGCAGAGAGAGAACTGTTGGAAGTTGTTTTGTTGATGGTGATTTCTGTATAGCCACAAAAATAGATATACGTGGCAACAGGAAATCTAATACTGCATTTCACTGGTACACCTTGAGGGTTCAGCAGGTGTTTTCGAGTTCATGACATGTATTTATCTTAAGTGTTTATGCATTGCTACAATGACCAGCCATACAGTGTCTGCTTGTCTGAGTTGGCAGTAATCTAGCCTCTTTATGAGAGGGTGTTTAGCATTGGATGGAATTTTAACTTGAGCTCCCACCTGCCTGCTTTAGTGGTTCAATAGAATGTTCAACATCTAGTAATAAAGAGCAGCATCCCACCCGCAACCAATACTAATAAAAACAGAATCACTCTTCCCACACTGCGTCTTGGATGCTGCTGACAGCACATTTACTGCACATGAGAAAAGCTGTTTGTTGCACAAAAGCCTCTGTAATATTTCAACATGAAGCACTCTGTACGAGTACAAGAGCGAAAGCAGAAAAAGCTGACAATACAGAGAAGATTTGTAGAGAAACAGAAGTCAATCCATCAATGCTTCAGGTCTTTAGACTGATAAGATTTGAAATATAAACTGACTTCTGCTTTTCTACAGTTTTACAATGTTTTTTGCAAATGAGGTTCTTGTTTCTAAACTTTCTTTATATGGAGTTTTAAGTGGGAAGACACTTGTTCAAACTGCCTGTTTAGTTGTTGTCATAGCTGCAATAGTCTTTTGGCATGGTATGTTGGACACCAGCTTATACTACAAGCAAGCTTATTTCAAAATAGCGTCCCTGAAGCCTCCATTAAGACTTTAACTTCAGGGATATTCATTACCACAATTTGAGTTACTGGGATACTGGCAACAAGGCACCTCCTGGAGCAAGATCATTCATTCTCTGAGAATAATTTGTTCACCTGTGAAATTGCTATAACGCTAGCAAATTGAAATACAAATTGGGAGTATTTGTGAGTTCACTATTTAATCTTAGAACATAGAACAATACAGCACAGAACAGGCCCTTCGGCCTTCGATGTTGTGCCGACCAAAATAAAAAGCAATGCCCCTCCTAACTAAACCATTCCCTTCTCATCCATATACTTATCAACTAACCTCTTAAACGCCACCAAACTTGGCGCATCTACACAGCTGCAGGCAGGGCATTCCACTCCCTAATCACTCTTTGAGTAAAGAACCTACCTCTGATATCCGTCCTATAACTCATACCCCTTAATTTAAAGCTGTGTCCCCTCGTGCTAGCTTTCTCCATCCTAGGAAAAAGGCTATCACTGTCCACCCTATCTAAACCTCTAATCATCTTATATGCTTCAATAAGATCCCCTCTTAGCCGCCTCCTTTCTAACGAAAACAACCTCAAATCCTTCAACCTCTCTTCATAGGACCTGCCCTCCATACCAGGCAACATCCTGGTAAACCTCCTCTGTACCCTCTCCAATGCCTCCACATCTTTCTTATAATGTGGGGACCAGAACTGCACACAATACTCCAAGTGCGGCCGCACTAGAGTTTTGTACAGTTGCAACATGATGCTGCGGCTCCTAAATTCAATCCCCCTACCAATAAAAGCTAAGACTCCATATGCCTTCTTAACAACTTTATCCACTTGACTGCCTACTTTCAGGGATCTATTGACACATACACCAAGATCCTTCTGTTCCTCAACACTATTAAGAGCCCTACCATTAGCCCTATACTCTACACATTTATTGTTCCTGCAAAGTGCATTACCTCACACTTTTCCACATTAAACTCCATTTGCCACCTCTCGGCCCAGCTCTGCAACTTGTCCAAGTCACTCTGTAAACTAAAACACCCCTCTTCACTATCTACCACACCACCAACTTTAGTATCATCTGCAAATTTACTGATCCATCCCTCAATACCCTCATCCAGATCATTTATAAAAATTACAAACAGCAGGGGCCCCAAAACAGACCCGAGGCACACCACTCGTCATCTTATATCTAATATTCATATCTTGTATGTCATGTATATCCTACCCTAAATTTTCAGCTATAAGCAGTGCCAAAGCTCAGTATTGTGTAATGCGGCATTGAATAGAAACCCTCTTAAAATTCAATAAACAAGTTGTATTTGCAATTGTTAGACCTCAGTGCTTTGAGATTTGTGTATTTTGGGTTTTAACATAAGATTTGTTTTTTATGACCCATTCAACTTGTTTATTATGGTTTATTTGTGTTGTTGGCTAAGTTCTTTGACATTCTTTGTTTGTCTTGCACTTGCTAAGCTGCACGAACACCCACTACTATTGCCTGCAGTTTGCATCATTGTGCTTTCAGCATAAATGCCTTGATTATTTGTTATGAACTCTGTATAAATTAACAAAATTGGTGTGCTCATGACGATGAATTTAATACCAGGTGTTAAATTTGTGGGAAAGTGTAATATCAATGAAAGCTATTAGCTTGAATACAGTGCACTGCCATAGTTTCTGGATCGATTTGAAATTGCTTAGCAAATCACTGAAAGGTTTGTGCCTACGTATCTCAGTCCCTGCATGTCCAGGCGAGCTTTCTTTAAAGAATCCAAGCTGCATTGTTGCTAGGTAACTTAACGGCTGGTTCTGTGAGGAGTCACACCAAAACTGTTCTGAATAATCAATGATGAAAGAATAAATGACTGTGTTAGTGAAAGGAAAGGACTTTGTATTTAAAACTCAAGTTCAGTAATCAGTTTAAAGCTGCTTAGGCAGGTGAAGTATTTGGTGAGGTTTTTCACATGAAATATTTGCTTGGCCTCTGCTAATGTGTTGCAATGTTAGTTACTTTCACAGAAAGTGTATGCAGCAGACTTTCCAGCTAACTACAGTCAAATGTGTATGAAGTTGCGAATTTAATCACTTAAACTGATCATTCTAAGGAGCTGGAGTCTGATGTTCAGAGGATTTCTTTTGCTGCAATGTTGATTTTTTGGAAGTTGGTGATCTCACTTTTTGGGATAGCTATTACTCCATTTCCAGTTTGATTATATCTGAGTTAAACCCGCTGGTCTCCTATCAGCAATTATTGTGTCTCCACAGTTAGATTTAAGAACTCCCACCTTGAACTGCTACAGTCCATATAATGAAGGTGCTCCAAAAGGACTGCGGACCAGGAAGCTGCAGTCTTTTAACCTAGTAATAATGAAGATATGGCAAGTCAGGATGATGTGTGCCTGCAGTCTTTGTCCTTGTCTTTCTTTAGTTGGTAAGGGTTATGGATTTGAGAGGTGCTGTTGACAAATCTTGTGTTCTGATTTACTCTGCTTCTGCAGTGTGAATACTGCTGATGTTTGGTGTATCAACATCCAGAAGAAAACAAGTGTACATGAGTTCAAAGCTCATTGTTGTTTATACTCAGGAGGCAGCTGGTGGAACTTCAGGAGCGATACCAGAACAAACAACAGGAGCACGAAGAGTACAAGCAAAAGCTGAAGGGATTGGAAGCATTTTACCAAGAACAGATACAGCAGCAACAATGCTACATTGAGGAACTGCGCCAGCACATCCAAGCAGCCCAGTCACAGGCAGAACAAGAACTTGAACATGATCAGGAAGAGCTGAAACAACAAATTGAGAAAGGTATGCAGTCACAACCATTTCTTTAAACATGATTCACAATATGGAAAGGTGATTCTGAGGGGGGGTACAGGCCAGCAGAGAAACAAAATATTATGTAGAGACATGAACAAATGCAGTTCTTTTCTTTGATAACAATATTTATGTTGTCACCTGATGCAGGAAGATCAGAAAAATGCTTTTATTTAAGTGAATATCAGTACCTATTGAAAGATGTAGGTCTCTAATATTGATAAAAGTGGAGATCTTTATTTTTCCACATATGTAGCAGAGAAAGGGTAAATGCTAGTAAATAAAAATCATTTACAGAATCACAGAATTGTCATGGTGCAGGAGGCCATTTTTTCCCATTGTGTTTGCAAACAGGCATCATGGCTTAGTGCTATTCCCCTGCCTTTTCTCTATACTCCTGCGTATCATTTCTATTAAAGTAACCATTTCATGCCCCTTCAATGCCTTGATTGAACGTGCTTCCATCATACTTCCAGGAAATGCGTTCCAGACCTGAACCAATTGTGTGAAAATGTTTTTCTTACATTATATTTGCTTCTTTTGCAAATCTTTGTGCCCTCTCACTCTTGATACTCTTATGAGCAGGAACAATTTCTCCTAAATATTCTGTTCAGCCCTCTCATGATTTTGAACCTCTTCTGTCAAATCTCCTCCTAGCCTCCTTTTCTCCAAAGAGATTCGGTCCAATCTCTTCAATCTATCTTCATAACAGAAGTTTCTTATCCCTGGAGATATTCTTCTACTCTTCTGTACTCTTTCCAACTTGCTCACATCCTTCCTATAGTGTGGTGCGCAGAACTGTACATGATATTCCAGCTGAGGTCTTATTAATTTCTTGTATAAGTTCAGCATAACCTCTTACTGTTGTACGCTATGTCCCTATTAGTAAAATCCAGAATACTATATGCTTTATTGACTGCTGTCTCCACCTGCCCTGTCACCTTCAATGATCTATGCACATATTCACCCAGGTCCTTCTGCTCCTGCGCTCCAGTCTTCAGGCACCTCTCCTGAGTCTAGAGAAGACTAGAAGATTATGGTCAGCACCGCCATAATTGGAGAAAGCATTTAATAAAGCATATAGTAGTCAGGGTTTTATTAATACGGGCATAGAGTATAAAAGCAAGGAGGTTATTCCCCAAAATTTCCATTCTCGTTTCCTTAAATATCCTTGAAAGCATTGCATACGATCCTGTGCTTTGTCAGCTGTCTGTACCAACAGTTAATTCAACACTTCCTCCTTATCAATTTTGAGCACTTCTAGGGACAGAGTTTCCTTATCAGTCACTATGCCCTGGGTAGCATCTATCTGCTTGATAAAGAGAGATACAAAGTATTTTAATACCTCAGCCATGCCCACAGCCTCCATGTGTAAATTCCCTTTTAAGTTCCTAATTGACCCCTCTTCTCCTTTCACCACTCATTTACAATTTATATGCCTATGGAGACAGAGAAACTGAAGTGACCATATAACTATCTCCTCTGGACCTTTTGAAACTTTTTTCGGAGACCATGTATTTATGCTGGCTTTCTCAGCTAACATGAGTCATGTGGAGACATTATTCTGGTTAAAAATGTTTCATCTTTTCTCAACTTGGTCCACATGGGAGAGAGATTTAGGATAGTCCAAATTCATTCTCAGTATTACAATTATACAATTTTCAAAAGCCATTTGTCCACCCCTTTTCTCTCACCAGCCTTTTTTGAGCCAATCATTATTAGTATGGGTTATTTACCTTGGCCCCTGACAGTATGGAATTACATGAGTTCATGAACTTTGGAAGTCTTTCTCACAGTCACCTGATACTTGTTTCTCGGGTGGAATGTATGTTCTATTCATTAAGTACGTAGGTCCTCTAGCACTGTCTGGAGCCCATATTGATAAGAGTTTTTTCTCCCCCTTTGCTCAACAGTCACATTGTTCTGAGGAATTGGTTCATTTTACTTGACTGTATCCCTTCATTCCGCAGAGCAGTATGTCATTCGCCAAGGTGCAGAATATATGTTTTCAAAAATGTGTTTTTAATTTATCTAACAGTGGTTATATGTGTCTCTATGCAAACAGTATATTTATAAAATATATTCCAGGCACTTTATGATTTCACTCTAAATTAATCTGTTTTAGTCCCAGGTTAGTCTGAATTGCCCCTTTACAGGACTCATTTGTTTTTATCACTTTACCATTTTGTTTGTCTGGAGCCATTATCATTTAATCACACTTACTTGCAATTTGAACAAAAGTGGGCACTGCAGGATGGGCGAGCAATCTGACCAAGTCACTGTGGTACAGGAAATCATTCAAGTGGAAGGAGTTAATTGGAATGTAATGGATAATAGGGGATGCTATATCAGAGATATATTCACAGTTCTTTTTGTTTATTTATTTGTGTCACAAATCAGCTTATATTAACACTACAATGAAGTGACTGTGAAAATCCCCTAGTCGCCACACTTTGGCATTTGGTTCAGATACAAAGAACAAAGAACAATACAGCACAGGAAACAGGCCCTTCAGCCCAATGAGCCCGCGCCGCCATTTTAACATTGAGTGTCCTCCTCTACCTTTGACCTTTATGTACACCTATCAAAGAAGATTGAAGGAAGTCTAATTTAGGGACAATTTGTTATACTAATCAGCCTAAGAGCACATTTTTGGGATGTGGGAGCAAACCGGAACACCCAGAGAAAACCCACGCAATCACGGGCGAGAATGTGCAAACTCCCGCAGGCACCAGCCCAAATCCACGTATCTGCACAGCGAACAGTGATAGTCACTGAGCTGTCATGTTGCCCGTCAAATGGTCCAGTTTAAGCATACACTAACGACATGAACCACTAGGCAACTCTCGAAGCAATATCCAAGAGCAGCCCTTGCACGCAACACATCTTTCCGATTGTGGTAGGAAAACCGAGCATCCAGAGACAACCCATGCAGGCACAGGGAGAAAACGCAAACTCCACACAGACAATAACCCAAGCCAGGAATCGAACCTGGGTCCCTGGTGCTGTAATCAAGGAAAATTGTGGATGTAGAAAATAAGTGTTCATGATGTGGGTGGTAACATATTATCATGACTAAAGAATTGGTTAGGTCACAGGAAACAAAGTAGGCATAAATGGGTCATTTTCAACAAGATGTAGCAAGTGGGGTGCCAAAAGTGTCAGTGCTGAGGCCTCAACTACTTACAATTTATATCAACAATTTGGATGAAGGGACCAAATGTACAGTAGCCACATTTGTTAATGATCCAAAAATAGGTAGGAAAGTAAGTTGTGAAGAGTTGTGCTTTCTGTCCCCCTCCTATTATGAATAAGAAGCCTACAGAGGGATATAGGTAGATTAATTGAGTGAGCAGAAATGTGTCTAAGTCAATGAAGTGTGAACTTGCCCACTTTGACAGGAAAAATAGAAAAGCAGCAATTTTATCTACATGGAAAGTGATTGCAAAACTCTGAAAGTGAGCGTTCCGGGTCTTGTGGGATCTGACTCTCGTGGGGTATGAATCGCAAAAAGCTTCAGCAGGTACAGCAAGTGGAAGGCAAATAGAATGTTGTTGTTTATTGCAAGGGGAATGGAATGTAGCAGTAGGGATGTTTTGCTACACTGTACAGGGCATCACTGGGATGACATACAGATAGGAAATACACAGTAACTGGTATTGGGAGTATTGATAGGCAAAGGGATCTGGCTGTACAGGTACACAGGTCACTGAAAGTGGCAATACAGGTGGAGAAGGTAGTCAAGAAGGCATATGGCATGCTTGCCGTCATTGGCTGAGGTATTGGGTTTAAAAATTGGCAAGTTATGTTGACGCTTTATAGAACCTTAGTGAGACCACACTTGGAATATAATGTTCAATTCTGGTCACTACACTACCAGAAGTATGTGGAGGCTTTGGAGAGGGTACAGAAAAGATTTACCAGGGTGAGGAGAGGTTGGAGTAACTTGGTTTGTTCTCACTGGAGCAACAGAGGTTAAGGGGCGACCTAATAGAAGTCTACAAGATTATGAACAGCGAGGACAGAGTGGATAGCTATAAGCTTTTTTCCAGGGTAGAAGACTGAATCAATAGGGGGCATAGGTTTAAGGTGCGAGGGGCAAGTTTTAAAAGAGATGTATGAGGCAGATTTTTTTACTCAGAGAGAGGTGAGTGCCTGGAACTTGTTGCTGGGGGAGATATGGACACAGTAAGAAGTCTGACAACACTAGGTTTAAATCCAACCAATTTATTTGATAGTAAACTCACAAGCTTTCGACTCTATGGCCTTCATCAGGTGAATGAGGTATTCTGGTCTCCAACAGCACACATAACAGCACAGACTGTTTACAGATTACTGATTAGAATGCGAATCTTTACGCCTAACCCGCTATTCAAGTCTTAAAGTGACTAACAACACGAGTGGAAGGAGCACTGAGCACAGGTTAGAGAGATGTGTATTGTCTCCAGACAGCACAGTAAGTGAGGTTTTTTGCTAATCCAGGCAAGTTACGGGGGTTACAGATAGTATGACATGAAGCCACAATCCCTGTTAAGACCGTCCTCATGTGTGCGGAACTTGGCTATCAGTCTCTGCTCAGCAGCTCTGCACTGTCATGTGTCGTGAAGGTCCCCTTGAAGAACGTTTACCCGAAGGTCGGAGGCCGAATGCCCGTGACCACTGAAGTGTTCGCCAACAGGAAGAGAACAGTTTTGCCTGGTGATTGTTGAGCGATGTTCATTCATCCGCTGTCGTAGTGTCTGCATGGTCTCCCCAATGTACCATGCTTCAAGATATCCTTTCTTGCAACGTATTAGGTAGACAACGTTGGCCGAGTTGCAAGAGTATGTACCATGTACCTGGTGAATGGTGTTCTCAAGTTTGATGATGTCATCCATGTCAATGACCCAGCATGTCTTGCAGAGGTTACTGTGGTAGGGTTGTGTGGTATTGTGGTCACTGTTCTCCTGAAGGTTGGGTAGTTTGCTGCGAACAATGGTCTGTTTGAGGTTGCGCAGTTGTCTGAAGGCAAGAAGTGGGGTGTGGAGATGGCCCTGGCGAGATGTTCATCATCATCAATGATATGTTGAAGACTCTGGAGAAGCTGTCGTAGTTTCTCCGCTCCGGGAAGTACTAGACAACAAGAGGAGATAGTGGAAGCAGATATGGTAGTGATTTTTAAGGGGCAGCTTGACAAGTACATGAATGAGATGGGAATAGAGGGATATGGCCACCTGAAGCGTAGGGCTTTTAATTAAGTCAGGCAGCATGGTCAGTGCAGCTTGGAGGGTGAAGGGACTGTTTCTGTGCTGTAATTTTCTTTATTCTTTGTATATCTTGAGTACTGTATACAGTTTTGATCTCCTTATTTAAGAAAGGTTCTAATTGCATTAGAAGCAGTTTAGATAAGATTCATTTGAATGATTTCAGGGTTGAAAGGGTTATCTTCTGAGGAAAGGTTGAACAGGTTGGACTTGTATCTGTTCCAGTTTAGGAGAATGGAAGGTGATCTTATTGAAACATATAAAATCCTGTGGGGACTTAGGATGTTTCCCCCTTGTGGTAGAGATGAGAATTGGAGACGCAGTAAATAAGTGGCAAAGATGAGAAGAAATAATTTCTCTCAGAAGACCACAAGTTTATAGAACTGTCTTTCCCAGAGAGCAGTAAAGGCAGGATCATTGAATATTTTTAAGCCAGGAGAAGATAGATTCTTAACTAACAATGGAGCTAAAGAGTATTGGTGTAGGTGGGGAAGTGCCATTGAGGCCACAATCAAATCAGTCTAATTCATATATTCATATGTTGCCATCTATCCTATTACAGACCTTCCCTATTGTTTACATCCTGCCCACTTTGCCTTGGCTCTATACTTATAAACTGTTAAATCACTAACCTCTGGTTCTGATGAAAGTCAATCGGCCTTATGTAAAGGTGTAGAAAGTACAATGGTGCAGGAAAATCCCAAAAAGGCCTGGTAGAATTTCCATAATATTAAACCATAATTTTTTTTTCTGTTTCCAACCCTGCAGTTGGTTAGATTAATGGATTGGCCAGCTCCACATGGAAAATAAGAGGCCACAGCTGCACTCCAGGAAAGGAAGCAGAGATCAGGACTTGGAACAGGAGTGGGGAGGATGTGATTGTGGGGAAGATCATTGGAGTGTCAGAAAAGCCACAATTGACAGAAGGAAGGCCAAAGGCTTCCTTGAGGTTTCAGGAAACCACTTGCCCACAAGAAATGCTTTCTGAAACTGGAATCTCATGTTTGTTTTACTTCTGGGTTTCCCAAGGCCTGAAAATTCCACCCAGCATTTGTCAAATTTAGATTAAAATCATAATTGGACTGAAACAGATTGAAACATTATAGTGAAGTGTCCTATTCTTCATCTAAGTAAGAGGGAAGGGAACAACACGGTGTTGAAGCTGCTAAATCTGTTTCTTGCTGCCCAGATGCTCACTATTCAGTCAGAGTAGAGAAGGAGGTAGAAGGCGGGGAGGAGTGGCATTATTAGTTAAAGACTGTATCACAGTGACAGAAAGGATGTTTGATGAGGACTTGTCTGTTGAGGTATTATGGGTTAAGGTTAGAAACAGGAGAGGAGAGGTCACCCTGTTGGGAGTCTTTTATAGACCTCCTAAAAGTTCTAGAGAGGTAGAGGAAAGGATTGCAAAGTCGATCCTGGACAGGAGTGAAAGTAATAGGGTAATTGTTATGGGGGACTTTAACTTTACTAATATTGATTGGAATAGCTATAGCTCTAGCTCGTTAGAGGGGTCAGTTTTTGTACAAAGTGTGCAGGAAGGTTTTTTGACTCAGTATGTAGATAGGCCAACTAGAGGTGAGGCTACATTGGATTTGGTGCTGGCAATGAGCCAGACCAGGTGTTAGACTTGGAAGTTGGTGAACATTTTGGTGATAGTGACCACAATTCGGTTACGTTCACCTTAGTGATGGATAGGGATAGGCATGAAGCTGGGGGCAGTAGTTATAGCTGGGGGAAGGGTAATTATGAGGCCATCAGGAGAGAATTAGGGTGCATAGGTTGGACTAGGAAACTACAGGGACTGGGAACATCTGAAATGTGGAGCTTATTCAAGGAGCAGCTACTGCGAGTCCTTGATAAGTATGTCCCTGTCAGGCAAGGAGGAAATGGTCAAGTAAGGGAACCATGGTGTACTAAAAAAGTTAATTCGCTGGTTAAAAGGAAAAAGGAGGCTTATGTCATGAGGAGGCTTGAAGGCTCAGTTAGTGCAATGGATAGCTATAGATTAGCCAGGAGTGAGCTAGAGAGTGAGTTGAGGAGAGCTAAAAGGGGACACGAGAAGACTTTGGCTGATAGGATCAAGGAGAATCCTAAAGCTTTCTTTAGATATGTTAAGAATAGAAGATTGGTTAGGGCAAGATTAGGGCCAGTCATAGACAGCAGTGGGAAGTTGTGCGTGGAGCCTGAAGAGATTGGAGAGGCACTGAACAAATATTTCTCTTCGGTATTCACGCAGGGAGATGTAAATGTAGTTGTGGAGAACACTGGGATACAGGGTTGCAAACTGGATAGTATTGAAGTAGATAAGGAGGATGTGCTAGATATTCTTGAGGGTTTGAAGTTAGATAAGTCCCCTGGGCCGGACGGGATTTACCCTAGGATTCTCTGGGAGGCGAGAGAGGAGATTGCAGAGCCTCTGGCTCTGATCTTCAGGTCGTCGTTGGTTACGGGTATAGTGCTGGAAGACTGGAGGATAGCGAATGTGGTCCCATTGTTCAAGAAGGGAAGAGAGACTTTCCTGGGAATTACAGGCCGGTAAGTCTTACTTCTGTTGTGGGCAAAGTATTGGAGAGAATTATTAGGGATAGGATTTATAGTTATTTAGAGAGAAATGAATTGATTGGGGATAGTCAGCATGGTTTTGTGAAGGGTAGGTCGTGCCTTACTAACCTTATTGAGTTTTTTGAAAAAGTGACCAAAGAGGTGGATGGGGGTAAGGCAGTTGATGTGGTATATATGGACTTTAGTAAGGCGTTCGATAAGGTGTCCCATGGAAGGCTTCTGCAGAAAATGCAGATGTATGGGATTGAGGGTGATTTAGCTAATTGGATTAGGAATTGGCTAGCAGATAGAAGACAGAGGGTGGTGGTTGATGGAAGTTATTCATCGTGGAGTTCGGTTACAAGTGGTGTACCTCAGGGGTCTGTTTTGGGGCCCCTGCTGTTTGTAATTTTTATAAATGATCTGGATGAGGGTATTGAAGGATGGATTAGTAAATTTGCGGATGACACCAAAGTCGGTGGAGTGGTAGATAGTGAAGAGGGGTGTTATAGTTTGCAGAGAGACTTGGACAAGTTGCAGAGCTGGGCCGAGAGGTGGCAAATGGAGTTTAATGTGGAAAAGTGTGAGGTAATTCACTTTGGCAGGAATAACAAATGTGTAGAGTATAGGGCTAATGGTAGGACTCTTAATAGTGTTGATGAACAGAGGGATCTTGGTGTATATGTGCATAGATCCCTGAAAGTTGGCAATCAAGTCGATAAGGTTGTTAAGAAGGCATATGGAGTCTTAGCTTTTATTGGTAGGGGGATTGAATTTCGGAGCCGCAACGTCATGTTGCAACTGTACAAAACTCTAGTGCGGCCGCACTTGGAGTATTGTGTGCAGTTCTGGTCCCCACATTATAAGAAAGATGTGGAGGCATTGGAGAGGGTACAGAGGAGGTTTACCAGGATGTTGCCTGGTATGGAGGGCAGGTCTTATGAGGAGAGGCTGAGGGATTTGAGGTTGTTTTCGTTAGAAAGAAGGCGGCTAAGAGGAGACCTTATTGAAACATATAAGATGATTAGAGGTTTAGATAGGGTGGACAGTGATAGCCTTTTTCCTAGGATGAAGAAAGCTAGCACGAGGGGACATAGCTTTAAATTAAGGGGTGGTGGTTTTAGGACAGATGTCAGAGGTAGGTTCTTTACCCAGAGGGTGGTAAGGGTATGGAATGCCTTGACTGCGTCAGTTGTAGATGCGCCAAGTTTCGTGGCATTTAAGAGGTTAGTAGATAAGTTTATGGACGAAAAGGGAATGGTTTAGGTTAGAGGGTCACTGCTTGTTCCTAATTGGTTGGCACAACATCGAAGGCCAAAGGGCCTGTTCTGCGCTGTAATGTTCTATGATCTATGTTCTATGTTCTATTTCAGGTTTCCAGCATCTGCAGTATCTAATTTTTGCCATATTAACATTCTGTTTCTTTATTCTCAGACCAACAATGTCTAGTGAATGAAGGGAAACGTTTAGTATCCCTGGAGCAGCACTGTCGAGAGCTGGGTATACAGACAGACTCTGCATCATTTACTGAGTGTGGCATACAAATCACACCACAAACTGAGGAAATCCCTTTGATCGAGCAGAATAGGAAGCGACTGGTGCAGTTGGAACTGCTGCAAAAACACTCACTGAGGAAGGCCGAGCAAAATATCAGCAAGAAAAGAGTCAGGTACCAGCTTGAGAGAATCACTGGGAAGCAGAAACTTTTCGAAGCAGAAACAAACCTGCAACACCTGGAGGCTGCAAGTTTACTCAGCAAAGATCAACTCAAGCAACCAATCATGAGCAAAACAAGCACGTTAGAAGCTAATATAAATATACCACAGGTCAAATGGAACAAATCATTTCCTCCATACACATTACCAGCAAAAAAGCATTTATTATCTGCTCCTTTACTAACTAGGAGGCATTCGGATTCAAATAATCTGGTATCACGCCTGTATCCACAGTATGTACCAGTTTACAGGTATGCTCTTGTTATACAGAAATGGGTTTATTTGTGGTTCATGATCATTGCTATATACTTATTTGGGGGACAGTTGGACAGCTCTTTTGTGCTTTGGAAGTAAAGTACACATCCTATTACGCGCTGTAAATACAGAATAGATCAGCATTTGAAAGGGAGACAGGTGATATAGATTGTTGGTAGCAGTCCTGCCTCTGTTACAAGATTGTAGAATCAAGCTCCACTTCTGGACTTAAGCATGTGATCCATGCTGATGCCCCACGACAGTATTCTGGTGCCCTGAACTGCTCCAAATACTCCAGAGGTAGTCTCTAGCACTTTGTAAAACTGAAGCAGCGTTTCCACCCCCTTTTATTCTAGTCCTCTGGTCATTAACCTTTTTGATCATTTTCTGAACCTGCTCATGACATTTAAATAATCTATGTTTCTGAACCCAAAAATCTCTTTGAATTTGCACTATTTTTAATCTTTCATCATTTATGAAATTCTTTAATCATTAATGAATATACCCCAACAAAGATCCTTGAGAAAGACCTAGTTAGCTATCATCTTCAGTTATAGGTAAGCTAATGGAGAGAATCCTCAGGGACAGGATGTGTGAGCATCTGGAGCGCTGCGATCAGATCAGGGATATGCAGCATGGCTTCGTTAAGGGGAAGTCGTGCCTTACGAACCTAGTGGAATTTTTTGAAGAAGTGACAAAAACGGTTGATGAAGGACAAGCCGTTGATGTCGTCTATATGGATTTCAGTAAGGCGTTTGACAAGGTTCCCCATGGTAGGCTGATAAAAAAGGTGAAGGCGCATGGGATATAGGGCCAGGTATGTAGATGGGTTGAGAACTGGCTTGGGAGGAGGAGACAGCGGGTATTAGTGGAAGGCTCTTTTTCCAACTGGAGGTCAGTCACTAATGGTGTGCCACAGGGCTCAGGACCTCTTCTATTTGTGATTTAAATAAATGACTTGGAAGAGGGGGTAGGTGGTGTGATCAGCAAATTTGCTGATGACACTAAGATGCTTGGATTGGCGGGGACTGGGGAGCAGTGCCAGGCAATACAACAGGACATAGATAGGCTGGTAGACTGGGCAGATAGATGGCAAATGGAATTTAATCCGGATAAATGCGAGGTGATGCATTTTGGCTGGAATAATGTAGAGGGGAGTTATAGGATATAAGGTAAAACTATCTGGAGTATAGAGACGCAGAGAGACCTGGGGGTGCAGGTTCACAAGTCTCTGAAGGTGTCAGTACAGGTGGAAAAAGTGATAAAGAAAGCATATGGTATGTTAGCCTTCATAGGAAGGGGTATAGAATACAAGAGTAGGAGTTTGAGGTTGCAAGTGTATAGAACGTTGGTTAGGCCTCACTTGGAGTACTACGTCCAGTTCTGGTCGCCGTACTACCGGAAGGATGTGGAGTCCCTGGAGAGAGTGCAGAGGAGATTTACCAGGATGCTGCCTGGTATGGAAGGGCTGTCTTACGAGGAAAGATTGAAAACACTGGGGTTGTTTTCCCTTGAAAGACGTCAGCTGAGAGGGGATCTTTTAGAGGCATATAAGATTATGAGAGGTATAGATAGAGTAAATGGTGGTAAGCTGTTTCCACCATTAGATTCGGATAGAACGAGGGGTCACGGCCTTAGGGTGAGGGGGGCTATGTATAAGACTAATATTAGAGGGCAGTTTTTCCACACAAAGGGTAGTGGGGGTGTGGAATGCACTACCGAATAAGGTGGTGGGAGCAGGCACGCTAGGGTTGTTTAAGGGTCTCTTGGACAGCCACATGAGCAGTCTGCAGATAGAGGGATATAGGAGGACTGTTTAAATACTTTAATTGTTTCCACAGGCTGTTCGGTCCACCTTGTTGACGAACAAGGTGCATGCATTCGGCAGGTCGTGCGAGGGCTGCTCCTGGATGTTACTTCAGGAGTAGCCTAGTGCTTCACGTCATAAGTGTATGCTTAAACTGGACCATCTGATGGGCAACATGACAGCTCAGAGACTATTGCTGTTGCTGTGCAGACACATGGATTTGGGCCTGTGTCTGCGGCAGTTTGCGCGTTCTCCCCATGGTTGCGTGGGTTTTCTCCGGGTGCTCCGGTTTCCTCCCACATCCCAAAAATGTGCTCTTAGGCTGATTGGGTAACAAATTGTCCCTATACTGGTCTCTATATGTCATTAAGACGTTAGGACGGCGGCGCGGGCTCGTTGGGCCGAAGGGCCTGTTTCCTGTGCTGTGTTGTTCTTTGTTCTTTGTTCTTTGTTCTTTATCTAGTAGTAGACTGGCTCTGGTGGTGGAATGTGGGTTAGTGACTCCGCTGTGGACTGACTGAGGCCATTGTAAGGCGTTTGATAAGGTGGCCCATGGAAGACTTCTGCAGAAAATGCAGATGTATGGGATAGAGGGTGATTTAGCTAATTGGGTTAGGAATGGCTAGCAGGTAGAAGACAGAGGGTGGTGGTTGATGGGAGATATTCATCTTGGAGTTCGGTGACAAGTGGTGTACCTCAGGGGTCTGTTTGGGGGCCCCTGCTGTTTGTAATTTTTATAAATGATCTGGATGAGGGTATTGAAGGATGGATTAGTAAATTTGCAGATGACACTAAAGTCGGTGGAGTGTAGATAGTGAAGAGGGGTGTTATAGTTTGCAGAGAGACTTGGACAAGTTGCAGAGCTGGGCCGAGAGGTGGCAAATGGAGTTTAATGTGGAAAAGTGTGAGGTAATGCACTATGGCAGAAATAATAAATGTGTGGAGTATAGGGCAAATGGTAGGAGTCTTAGTAGTCTAGATGAACAGAGGGATCTTGGTGTGTATGTGCATAGATCCCTGAAAGTAGGCAGTCAGGTCGAGAAGGTTGTTAGGAATGCATATGGAGTCTTGGCTTTTATTGGTAGAGGGATTGAATTTCGGAGCCGCAACGTCATGTTGCAACTGTACAAAACTCTAGTGCGGCAGCACTTGGAGTATTGTGTGCAGTTCTGGTCCCCGCATTATAAGAAAGATGGGGAGGCATTGGAGAGGGTACAGAGGAGGTTTACCAGGATGTTGCCTGGTATGGAGGGCAGGTCTTATGAAGAGAGGCTGAGGATTTGAGGTTGTTTTCGTTAGAAAGAAGGCGGCTAAGAGGAGACCTTATTGAAACATATAAGATGATTAGAGGTTTAGATAGGGTGGACAGTGATCGCCTTTTTCCTAGGATGGAGAAAGCTAGCACGAGGGGACACAGCTTTAAATTAAGGGGTGATAGTTATAGGACGGATATCAGAGGTAGGTTCTTTACCCAAAAGGGTGGTTCGGGAGTGGAATGCCCTGCCTGCAGCAGTTGTAGATGCGCCAAGTTTGGTGGCGTTTAAGAGGTTAGTTGATAAGTATATGGAAGAGAAGGGAATGGTTTAGTTTGGAGGGGCATTGCTTTTTATATTGGTCGGCGCAACATCGAAGGCCGAAGGGCCTTTTCTGTGCTGTAATGTTCTATATTGAGCTTTAGAGGAAACATATTTTGTATGTGCCATTTCAATGTATGTCTTACCATCTGACACCTGACTTCAAACCCCTGAAAGATTTGAGAGAAATGACACAAGCTCAATATTAAGATTAAAGGAAAAAAGACTGAGGGGATCTTGTTGAGGTATTCAGGATCATTCAGGGTTAATCAGGAGTTAAATGCTGAGAAAGTGTTTACTATTGCCCTGCCTTCTTTCCCTTGGCTTGAACATTCTTACTTTTCAAACAATGATCCAATTCCCTCTTAAATGCCTTGATTGAATTGGCCTACACTACACTTGGGCAATGTATTCCAAATTTCAACTATTTTTTGCATGAAGAAATTTTCCTCAATGTCCCATTGCTTCTTTTACTAATTACCTTAAATCTGTGCCCTCATGGTTCTTGAACCTTTCATTAATGAGACAATTTCTCCCTATCTATTCTGTCTAGATGTCCCATGATTTTGAATGCTTCTATCAAGTCTCCTTTTAACCTTCTCTCCTCAAAGGCAAGAAATCCCAACTTCTTCAATCTATCTTCTTAACTTGAGTTTCTCAGCCCTGGAACCATTCTTGTGAATCTTCTCTGCATCTTCCCTCTAATGTCTTTGCACCCTTCCTAAAGTGTGGTATCCAGAACTGGATGCAACCAATGTGTAGACAGTGTTTTGTATATTTTTGAATCCATTTTTGTAGTTACAATCCACAAAGATGATTGTAACTGGGTGTATGAGTTAGGTTAGGAGAAATTGATTTAGCAAAGATATTATTAAACTAAAAAGAGTGCAAAAAGGTTTACTAGGACTTGATGGATTGAGTGATAAACTAGGACTTTTTCACTGGAGCATAAGAGGCTTAGTGGTGACCTGAAAGAGATCTATAAAATAATGAGGGGCATATATGAGATAGATGGTCTACATCTTTTCCCAAAGGTAGAGGAGTCTAAAACTAGAGGGCATAGGTTTAAAGTGAGAGGCAGAGATACAGAAGTGTCCAAAGGGGCAGGTTTTTCACTCAGAAGGTGGTGAGTGTCTGGAACGAGCTGCTGGAGGCAGTAGTAGAGGCAGGTACAATTTTGTCTTTTAAAAAGCACTTAGACAGTTACATGGATAAGATGGCTTGGGGAGGGATATGGGCCAAATGCGATGAGTGTAATGGTAAAAACTGGGCAGCATGGACAAGTTGGGCTGAAGGGCCTGTTTCCATGGTGTAAATCTCTATGACTCTGTGACTGTAAGACAGACTTTCACTTTGTTAGCACTTTTTTCAATCTTGGGAAATCTCAAAGTACTTTATAAGTAATGAAGTGTTAGTCATTGTTGGACTGTAGAAAACACTGCAACGAATTCCCACAAACAGCAATAAGATAATGAGCAGGGATTGGCTGAGGGATAAATGTTGGCCTGGATCCTGGAGAGAACTCCCCAGCAATTTCAAAGTAACACTATGGGATCTTGCATGTCCACATGAAGGGCAGATGCAACTTTGATTAAAAATCTCAGCACTCTCTTAGTTTTGCTCTGGAGTATCAGCTTGAAATGCATGCTCAAGTCTCTGGAGTGGATCTTAAATCTGCATGCTTTTGAGCTTTTGACTCAAGGGCAATTGAGCTACACACTGAACCACTGCTAGGAGTCAGATCGGGTCTGAGAAACTATTAAAATCAATATCAGTGCAGCTATAAACAGATTGAATCACCAAAATAAATAGAAATGATGTAGAAATCAAATGTATTTTTTGAGGTGTGACTTTCCAATGATATAATTGAATTTAATGTTTCACATACTTTTTACAGTGATTTCCTGAAAAGAAAGAACTCAGCTACATCACCTCAGACAATAAAGAAGCAAAACTCAGCACAGAAGTCCTGCTCAGTGGAATCTCTGCAACAAGTGGGATTATCCAATACAGGGAAGCAAGGTTTCAAATCAGGGAGCAAGACTGTTTTACCTGCATGGGGACAAAAGAAACAAAAGGTTGAAGAGCACGAAAAAGTCTCAGAGATCCACACATTAAAACAATCAACTGAAGACAGTAATCACACTAGCAAAGAGCAACCTAAAATGGATGATGCAAGCAGCCTACAGTCAGAGGTCCAACAACTAATCAGTAATATACCTGAAAATAAAAATTCATTAGGCTCTTTGCTATCTGAGACTAGGATAGTTGAATCAGATTTGATGGCAAGCTCATTGGATGTCCAAATTAACACAGATAAATTACTTAAAATAAATAATGAAGACATGAGACAGGATTTAACGTGCAAATATTCGTTCATGAGTACTGGCAATAAATTATCTCGACTGGGCAGAGCCAAAAGGATCTGCAAGGAGAGTGCCTCTCAAACCTTTTCCCCCAGACTGGGCCTATTTCCCATCAAGAGCTCTTCCTCACTGATCAATCTTAGTGTCCTTTGGGAACCAATGCCTCATTCTGGCACAACAAGGAAATGGCACAGTGACAAAATACTAAATGCTAGCACCACGGTTGTTAATGATTCACTGAGGGGCTGGTTTGGTGAGGAGGAATTGTCTGATGCTGAAAGCTTGTGTTCTATGGATTCTCTCTCTTCTGCGTATACAAATGCTTTAAAAGAGCAGTTGCAGAAGGAAGAGTTGGAGGGACAGCGATGCCAATGGCATGAGGATTATAGCGAAAGTGATAATAGTCAGATGTCCCAGGATTCACTGGTGGACAGGGACCCAAAACTACTTGGCACACTGAATGCTGGTGAAGATGATGCCTGTGCTTGCTTTTCTTACAATAAGGTAGCCAGACACAAACTTGCAAACAGAGGGAGAAGTATTTCATTGGACAGCTTAACTGATGTGGAAGGGCCAAGTGAGATTTTCAGAATGGATTCAACTGAATCAACAGCATCTGATGAAATGCCTGCTGAAGTGTACTGGAACGTACCTTGGACTGAAGGTGACAGAAATAAAACATACCATGCTTCTGAAGTACTAATTGATAAAAAGGAGGATGTTGGAGCTCAGATATTTAAAAAGCAGCATTTTTATTTGAGTAGTGACACAGAGTTGAGGGCGACACACATGAGGAAAAGTATACAGTTGGAAAATCTAGAGCCCGATAAAAATGACTCTGTGACAAATGCTTGGTCGTCCTGTGGATCTGCTGTTCTGGCTGTCTCATTGGGGCTGAATGATATGTGTAGGGATGTGGAGGCTGAAGAATCAGAAAATAATTGCACCCACCCTATGTTTAAATCTGATCCAGAGCACAAGACTGAGCATCGTGGTGTAACCCATAATTTTCATGAGGCACCTCCGTTTGTTACTCTCAAAGAGGACAACATTCCATGCAATGACAATAAAGATAGCAAATTAAAAAGAGAAAAGGATTCAGCCCAAACAAAGGAACTTCTCTTCTGTACGTGTGGAACTTGTGGAGTAATGATGCAAGATCCAAGTTGTACTGATCATTCCATGGCTCATGTAACTGAAGCGCTTGGCAGTTCAGAGTTAGAAACTATGCATGTACCAGAAATAAAGTTACCAATAGGAATATCTGTTGCATTGGATACGGTACTTCCTGCACAGCAATCTTATTCTTTAAAAGAATCTGAACAACTTGCAGAATATTCTGTGCCCAGTATTGATTTGAAACTTACAACATCTGGTACAGATACAATTGCTCCCATGCAGAATGTTGATTTAGAGATGGAAGTAACACAGAGAAAGCAACAAGAGAATATAGAAACTGAGAGAATCTGCACATGGTCTCAGTGCAGTCCTTTGGGTGATGATGACTATCACAGAAGATATATCTATGATAATGCCTCAACAGTGAATACAACCAAGCTCAGTTCCTCATCCAGCTTTGAGAAGATAACTGTTTCTGGCACCAAACAATTTATCCTACAATCAGAAGAATTATCCTGCCACAGTCAATCCTATGATAAGACGGAATCCCAGATCTTCTCAGATTCTTCTTGTCCTGCAGCTGTTTGTAATTCCAGTAGCCTTTATAGACTGGCTGCTCAACCAATGAAGCAGGTAATGGAACCTGTGGTAGAAGGTGGTGCATTTGTAGAAAAGACTGATGCAGTAGATGATAATCTACTTACTGAGAATAAGACTCTGACACCCTCTTTAATTGGCAATGAGAGCAAACCTTTTTTGAAAATTAGTACAGTGAAAAATATGGATCCAGATATTGTTCATTCTACTTTACTGAAAGATGGGAATAGTCATACAAAACAATCGTCTTTAGTACACGATCGAGACAGACAAACTGTAGAATCCATTATAACGCAGGAAAGTCCAGACGCAAGATGTGATGTAACCAAAGGAAAAAACAGTTGGGATCTGATGTCCAATTCTGTAGTAAATGTTGATCTACAGAAAGCAAAGAGCCACTTGAACCTCTCAAAGAATGACAGCACATATACTTCAACAGAAGCTCTGTTACAGGCTGTGACCGACCCATTGGATACTGCAACCAAGATGAGTGAACTTAAGACTCTCGATGATGAGTATTTACACAAGGGGGATGGTACAGTTTGTACTGAAGATTTCAAGGTGATAATTGGTGATTCGTTTTCACAGGAACAAAGTATTGCAAGTGGCACTGCATGTAACAAAAATGAAGACTGTGTATCAAAAGACAGAAGTAATGAGGAAGAGATGAGCAAAATTTCATACAATCCTGATGTTGACTGCTTGAATTGTAAAAGCATCCCACTTAATAGTGACTCAAATGTTCAGCAACATAATGACAGTGTACCTGTATTAATTTTACCTGCTGGACAAAGTACTCCCAACTCTATTTGTGAAGAACCTAAAAAGAGTGCAGCTGAAAGCAGGTTTTGGGACAGATTTAATCTAGATTACAATACAGTGGCAAAATTGAATAGAGCATACAGCATACTTCCAAACAAGCTCAACTTTCCTTCTGAATCTATTCCAAGGTTCCACCTGCCACAGTTTCTCATCAAACAGCCTGAAAATGTTAAGAGCCTGGTTGAAGAAGGATCAGAAATATCACATGAATCCAACATGGCAAGAATCCCTATAATGGAGAACATGATACAGCTGGAAACAGTAAATCCACAAATGAATGGAAATGGATTGAAAACTAAAGTTAACCCATCTATCGATGACTATAAAGAAACTGATGTTAACCAAAATGATGTGGACTTTGACTTATTAATAGCAAACAGTGTAACAGAAGAAAGCTTTGCAAATGATGAAGTTTGTGATAATATTGTTGCAGCAAAACTTAAGAGAAGTAGTATGATGATGAATCATGCAGTTCAAGGAGACCCATCTTATTTTGGTCACAACTTGCTGGCAGATGTAACTGGAGAATCACTAACAAAGATAGACAGTGGATCTTTTGAGAAATCTAAAGAATATGAAAGCATTAGTGAAAAACAGATTATTCAGAGAGCTGGCTGTGCAGAAGAAGAATTGTCTGATAGGGATGCTGAAGATGATCAAAAGAGAATTCAGAGGGAAGAAGTAGCATATGACTATCAAGAACAGAGCAAGTCAAAGGAGAATAGTATTGTGAGTGATGCAGCAGAGGAAGCTGGCAACAATTCTGGAACAACGGATAATTATCTTCAAACTGTATCTCAGATAAGCAGAAGATCATGTATGGCAGAAACAGGTCACAATACCAGAACAGCCAGTATTGACACAGCAGATAACTCCAAAGTCTGTGTACTTCCTACTTTACAGAAAGTCAGAACTTTCTGTACACCTGAAAATAGAAACAGATCCAATGAAGTAATATTCTTTCATAATGAGGGTTTTGTAAAATTGAATGAGAATAACAATAATGAAAAAGAACCATTTCAAAAGGTGACAGAAGTGAAAGAAGACTTGATGCCTCAGGGCTTCAGCTCTTCTAAGTATTCCTTAGAACAGATTTGCACAAGAAAATGTATTACTGAAAATGAGGACATAGTTGATGGATCAGCAAAGGAGAGGTCTCAATTGTACGATTGGACTTGCTCAGAAACTTGTAGGACAGCAAACACATCAAAGGTGGCATTTCAGAACCTGATCAATGCATTTTATGATGCAAGTTGTACAAGAAATGCATCAAGACAAGCCAAGCAAGAGCTCTGTATGATGGCTCAGAATGTTGTAATGGAAAGCAAGAACCATCTAGGCATAGAACATAGCTATGAAACTGTCTCAAGCCAAACACAGTCAAAATATGATTGTGAATTTCAAAGGGGCACTGATTTCCTAGTATATCCAACTGAGAGGAATGAAATGCAGCCAGATACTATTCAGGATGTGCAAAGATTTAATATTAAGTCAAGCCAAGAAGGAGATACCATAGCATTAATTCAAGAGAATAACCTAACTATTAAATTTGAAGAGAGGACTAATGATAGGGATATTCCTGATATAGATTATGTAACAGAAACTGTAGATAATCAGTTGCCCTTCACGACAGTTGACTGTGCACCAGATCAAAAGGAGACCATTGAACCTGCAGGTGTACCTAAAGATGTTACCAATATGAACAGTGAAATTACAGAAACAATAATGAATATTTGTGAAAACGCCAAAGATTTAGCTAAAAGTAAAATCTCAATAGAAACCAGAAGCAGCACTGAACAAAATGAAAGACCTCAAGAAAACAAAATGGCTACCTGTTCATTAGTGGAAGGATTGATACCACACTTGGGCACTGACAACGGATCCAAGCAAAATCATTCTCATCCATTGTTGTCTTCAAGACCTGATGAAGATACAATAAATATTCATCTAACAGGCACAAATTCAAAAAAATCTAAAATCATGAAGGAACAGCATGATAAGTGTGAAGAAAAAATGATAAGCTTCAGCAGAGCTGAAACTGAACATCAAGACCCCACCAGATATCCTCATGCAGTTTGTAGATCCTGTACTAGCAATGATCAGGAAGTAGACATCTTTCATATTTCCAAATGTATGGCACATGAAAGTGAAGTTAAACAAATTCTTGCAGACAGATATTCGCAGGGTATATTACAAAGAGATGAAGTTCAGAGCATGATAATTGAGCAAAACTGCCCAAAGATTCTCAAAGTTATAAAATCAGCAGTGAGTTGGATAAATATCTCTAACAATGAAGAACAAAAGGAATTGCAAGGGAAAATTCTGCCAATGATAGAAAACCCTGAGTGTGAGTCACTTCAAAAGACAGAGATGTTTGAAATTGTTTCTGATGGGCACGGAAGCTGTTCAACAGCTTCGCCATGTGATATGGTTAAACATTCATTAAACAGTCAGCAACTGTGGACGAGTCAGGAATGTGTACAAGCAAAAAGATTAGAGAATCATGCAATCGTGGATTTGAAAATATTGCCAAGCCCTCAAAGGATCAGCATAATGTCTGATTCTGTGGAAAGTAATTTGATCTCCAATATTGGTGAGAATTTTCATTTGGAGAGGAGACCTAATCATAAATTGTCTTGTGAAAATATTGCAGATCAACAGTCATCTGAAAGTAAATCTATTACTGACAGAGCCACGTGTTTAAAGGACATTCTTTTACTGCAGAACAATGACCAAAGTATGTCATATGTAGATACAGTGTCAATTTCAAAGTCAGCAAGAACCATCCAAGACCAAGGTACCTCAAAATCAAGGAGGAACACAATTGGTAGGGAAAGTATGAGTGGTGGTCTGGGGACACCTCAGTCTTGTTTCACCTTTAAAAATGATCTTAAGGAAATCAGTGAAGAAAAGGCGAGTGTGAGTAATTGCCAAATTAACAGTGCAATCACAAAGAGGGAAGAATGTTCAGCGACAGAGAAATCTGTTAATACTTTGCCAAGTCAGGGTATAATTTTAAAGGAGGTGGTAGGTAAACGTGGAATGTGGTACCAACTTGACGCAACAGCAATCTCTAATGCGAGAGACTTTCAGGCTGATCTACAGGCAACAGAAACATTAGCACGTACTGACCAGACTAGAGTTGCTGACCATTATCTGACAAAAACTGGTGATGGGGTTGTCAATAACCAAGAGCAGAAAACTTCCAAAAATGTTGTTCATTCAGATCTAAGTATGGCAAATTTGGGCATGGAAGATGCCATGACTTTATCTCAAAAGCACAATGTTTTTAAAGGCCAACAATCACCCTTGAGTTCACCTGATCAGAATACGTACAATACATGTTGTTCAGCCTCTGGCTTAAATGTTGAAAGCCAAACTAAAGTTATTAAAAGCTCTCTGCAAGATATTTCTCAGTTGGATGGAAGTCAGGTTACATGCAAGAAATCTGAAGTATTGCCAGCAAGGTCATTTGCCAATCAGCTTGAAGAATTGTATACAACCAAGAGCACATCTTCCAAATCTGTCTCTGTGGAACAAGAAGAAAAAGAAATCCAAAGTGAACAGAGATTGTACCTTCACAAAATAAAAACAGTTGAAACCCATTCACTAGGAGATGATGCAAAGCGAGCTGTCATGCCTAAATCATCTGGGTCAAACACATTGGGCTTTGTGCTGCTAAAGAAACACCCTGAAGCAAGAAGGGACCAACACATTCAAAAAATACTTCAGCAATCTGTTCAAGAGCAATCTTCAAGCATCACTGGATTGTCACCATCTTCTCTGTTAAAAGCAGAAACTAAATGCCATGATGTGCATTTTTCAAATTCTGACTGTGTAAGTGCTTTCAAATCACAAAGCTTCATTAAATCATCTGGCCACCAGAAACAAATTGCCTCACATTACAGAGGGGAAGGAGAAAATTCTTCAGTGGGTTTGATAGATGAAGGTCTTGTTGAGGTGGATGTTTCAGACCTAACTGTAATTCCTTTAAACTTGCATGTAACAGCATCGGAACAACTTTCAAAGCATAGAGATGCACCTGTTACAGCTGATAGTGAGACTTCTTCTGAAACAGTTGAATATGCTAAAAACTGTAATGATAAAGATGTACCTGATTCAACAGATAATGGATCAATGAAGAAGCATTTAAGTGGTAATGAAAGATATGACAAAGCACAATTACCACTGCAAACTGAATCGAGTACTTTCGAACAAGAGCTGGTTTGCAATAAAAGCACACTATCTTTGGATTTCTGCAATAAAAATAATGAAATCTTACCTAATATAAAGGAGGAAAAGAAGTCCAAGTGCCCTACCAAAGTTGACTTCCTACCTCAAAACATAATTGAATGCATTAACCAGGCCAGTATTCAAACTAGGACTCAGAAAGGGCCTGAAACTGCTGCATCAGAATGTAAACCAGAAATAAACCACAGTGACAGTTGTGTAATGTTCTACACTCCTATCTGTGAAACCCATTTGAAAGAACAGTCTGTACCACAATTACAACAGACTCAAAATCAGTTGATTCCTGGACATCAACTTAGAAATGAAGCCAAATTACAAATGAAGGACCTATACAATACTTGTGCTACTGCTAAAACATATAACAAATTTTCCTCTCGAGGAAGTGACCTGCCAGATGGTAATGATCTGAGTTCTGACATTTATGAACATACTGAGTATTCAGTCGGACAATGTAAGCAGTTTGGAGAATTCAGTTCTCAGTCATGTGAAAGCAGTAAATGCACAGAAATGGATGGAACAGATGGCACAGATCTCTTGATACTTTCAGATTCTTGTAATAGTAGTTGCTCTGGATGCTCTTCAATAACCCAAATCAACATAATAGATACTGAAAGATATGGTTCTTCCAATTCAGAATTTTTGGATGGCTCGGACACTAGATCTAGCACAAATACAACTAATGTGGTAAAGAAAAAATCACAGAGGCTTAAAAGAATTAAACCAATTGCAGACAAAACGAAGTACTCTTCAAGTTCAGATGAAGATATTGATATTGAATTCCTTTCACTTAAAGAGCTTCGAACCAGACAGTGTGGGAGGAGTATCAATAGGTTGCAGTCATGTGTTTGTACTTGCAAAGAGTCAATGAGTACAACTACAACTGAAGTAGAAAATCATGAAGAAGAAGTGAGGGTACCATTACTGAAACAGAGACAATCAGCACCAGTTATTCATTCATCTTCACGCAATGTTGATTTCCTAATACAAGATCCTAGTGAGCACAGTCCCCCTACAGCACTGATCACAAAACCTCTGGCTGCATTAAATCCATGTGATGTTCCAGCATCACCACATGGAGAACAAAGTACGTACCAAATAGAATTAAATGCAAAAAGAGACATGGATAAAAGACCTGGACAGAAACTACATCTTAAGCCTGATTTTGTACAAGAGAGAATTTCAGTCAATATGGATTCAAAGATTTCTACTAATAATGCAGTAGCCCATTCCAGTGTCACTTTACCTTGTGAGCAAGGACAGATTAACCCATCAGTCAAACAGCAAAGTGATGATGGTTGCATCTCGGCATCGTTTGATGAATTTCATCCAAGAAACTTTACTGAAGAAAAACTTAAAGATCAGCGTTTTTCTGAAATGGAATTGAGTTTCTATGAAAATAAAGGTCCAATGCATTTTGTTTCCAGTGATATTAATCCATATGTCCATCAGCTGCAAAGCAATGACTTGAGCAGAACCAATTGGAATCAGTTTGCTTTTGGAAGTGCAAGCGATGTATGCAATGTCCATCCAAAACTAAGTCATCCTAGTAATGTTATGAGATGTTCCAGTGCTGACAATGGATTGAATGTTCAAAATTCTCCTTTTAATTCACATTTAAGTTGTTATGCCAATACAAGAGCATTATCTGACACACTAAGTAATGAAAGTGACTTCCAAGGAGAGACTTTTGAAGGTGCATATCCTGTACATGGTGATCTTGATGGGGATACCTATCAAAGGCCATGTGATTCATCCACGACTGTTTCTTTCTTCCAATCATCACAATTTCCAATTTCTAATACTGAAATTGAAAACGTTAGGTCACAAGTTGATGAAATTGTACTCCTTTATCCAATGGAGTCTTCTGTAAAGTCTTCCTCCAATGGATCTTCGAAACTGACCTGCAATCAAGAAACCCAAACATTAGATGTGGTGAAACCTCAAAAGTTGTGTCAACGCCAGAGAAGCTACACCCAAACTCCAATGCAAACACTAGTGCAACAAAGTCCCTGGTCGAATCTTCAGAACCTTTCTGTCCACCTTTCACAACTTCTTCATAGCACCACAGAACTATTGGGTAACATCCATTCAAATGCAAACCATTCAAGTGAAACCAGTTCACAGTCTAACCAAAACAGTAGGACATCAGGAACAATCAGAACAGCAGATAGTTGTACCCAGACAGTAGTGGATGTAGCCATTCAGACAGAAACATTGTCTCATAATTTAGAGAAAGTTAGCCAGGAAAATCTAAGAAATGAAATTCAGAAATCTCCAGAGTTTAATGTTATTGTAAAAGTGATTGGTTCAGATGTTAATTTGTCTCAAGAAAACACTAATGTGACATTAACACTGCAGGAACGACAACAGAACAGTGCCGTGCTAAATCGCGATACTCATCATGATATCATGAAACAGTCACTTTGTTCTCTTTCTTCCATGGAAGATGGAGATTTATCTGTCAGGATATCTACCCTTGCCTCACCAGATGCTCAGAAATTAGTAGAAAACTCATCACAAAATTCTTCATTCGGTCCAGGCATTTCACCAGTTGCAGTATCATCACAGACATCAATTCAATGTGATCTCACACAAGGTACAAAGGTCAGCTCGTTCAAAAATGTATCAGAATTTTCAAAGGTGGAAACTAATTATCCCAGTCTCTCTGAAGATAGGGAAATGAAGAGCTTTGCTGGTCAAGAACCTACTTCTGCTGACATAACGTCAACTGTTCTAGTAGACCGAGCATCATCCCCTATTCAAACATTTGAAGCTGGGTCAGGGAAGCACAGGTCCCGCAGCAAATCCCTTCTGTGCCTTCAAGGTGGAGAGCCAGTTGGAGATTGTATATATTGGCGAAGAAAGCAAAGGCCTGCTTCTTGGTATAGTTTTAATGAAAAACAGCAAAAAAAGATCAATTCCACACAAATGGAATCCGAAGATGAACAGAAGATGGAAATAAATAGTACATCCTTGCCTCTGTTAGATGAGCAATGTAACTTTACACCACATAATTTTTCAAGCTCAGTTACAGTAGAGAGAAAAGCAGATCTGCAGGATGGCATTCGATCCAATTCCATTCAATCATCTGTGAGGTCAGAAGCAGCAAAGGCTTGCATTGAACGTTACAATCGGCAACATGATGTGATGAGAGGAGGTCATATTGTTAAACAAGTACCACTTTGCAACTCAAAACAGTCCAAAGAAAGTAAACCACAATTGGTTTTTCAAAACATTCAGATGCCTTTAACCTCAAACACTGATGGAAAAAAACAGGCAAATTCTTCTACCTTTCCACCAACACTTCATAATTCTCCACTGGTTTTCTCTCCTCCCACTCTTAGTAAAAGCAGTGATGGTACTGCAAGACTATCTAGAAGGATCTTTCATAGATCTTCAAGTGGGTCTTCCGTGCAGCATAGCGTATTTTCTGAAGATGGGATTGAACAAAAAGGCAGAATGTCACAGGATCGAACTCCAGACCAAGATAATTCCATGAGTGATTGTAATTCCATGTTGGGCCCATCCATAATGAGTGAAGAAACTATTGAATTTGCCACTGAAGACGCTGAATCCATAGTTTCAAGTGGGTGTAACACAGAAGTGCTTTTGAATGAGAATCCCTCCACAACTGACTGTAACAGGCCACAAATGTCCAATTCTAGAACAGCCAACTGCAGAGGCCCAGGAGACTTACCCTTGCACAACAAGTTCTGCAATTGGGCTGGGGTACACTACAGTCCCCTGTTAACAACAAATTGTACTAGCACAGCTGCCAGTTCAGACAGAAAGACAGAGCAAAAGCAAACTAGAGATGGAGTTACAGAAATTGTGGATTTCAAATCAGAGCTTCAGGATCAAAGGCAGAAGGAAATCGAAAGCTTGCGCCAAGAACGTGCTCAGATCATGTCAGGAATATACCTGGACTTTAACCAGCACCAACTGACAGTGGAACTCACTGAAGCAAAGCTGAATTATGGTCTGGGGGAAACGGATGCTTTGTTAAGAATATTTCAAGGTGGAACAGCAGATGACTTAAACATTCCTATAAGACAGCAGCTTTATGACAGGTAAATTATCACCCATTTACATTTGTTATCTAGTTGCACATTCAGTCACTGAAAACTCAGTAATGTGATGAGAAAGTCTAGTTCAGTGTCACCCAGAATCAATTCATCCAAAATAATTTCCCACTGTAAATTACTCTTTTAATCCTGTACTCCATGTTATCAACATTGTCACCTTAGCAAACAAGCATTGATTGGAATATCCGTTGCCACGAAACACTGTTCTCAATGCCCAAGTGGAATTTTAAATTGTCTTTCTTAGTAACCATGGCAATCGCACTAATCCATAATAACTGCACATTGCTATAGTACCAAAAATTGGGTGTCACAATGTAGATGAAAGAGTTGAGTAGAAATTGTCTGAGCAGAAGCGATATTCATGGCCAGAAATGTCATCCGTTTTAGTAAATGTCGAGGTAATTAATACGTTTTGGCTGTGCACTCAAACTAACTGTAGGACTGAATGTGATACAGTCTGCAGTTGTGTGTTAGTCACTTGGTCATCATTAAAGGTTATTAAACAAATCAACACGCTGATTTTCTATATTTCTTATAAATATTTTAAAAAGGCACATGAAAACCATAGCAACCTTGAGAAAGGAGAGAGATGAAAAACTGCAGAAATTCCGAAGGACCCGCAGCCTGAGCCCACAGAAACATCTCACCTTACAATGCCAAAAGCATCCATCTACATCCCATCAGGAACAAGACCTCCCAAGCAAGTGGAGGAACTATCTGCAGCGGTTACGACAGGATGTCGTGGAAAACACACGGTATACAAGTTATACCTTACATCAGTTATATAAGGAAAATTTCAGCAAGGAATTGTCTAGACAAATAGAGAAAACTATATTGAGTGGATGCTAAAGAATTGTTCAATCCTTCACTTGTCTGTCTGTTTGAATCAGGTTACCCCTTCCTACTTTTCAAACAGTTTGTGATGGCCAGTGGTCACAAAAGGACAGGAGCAAAAACAGTTAAAAAAGCACCTGGATCTCAGGTTTATAGATAGAGGCATAGAGTACAAAAGCAAGGTAGTTATGTTGGAGCTTTACAAAGCATTGGTTTTGCCTTAACCAGAGTACTTAGTGTCCAATTCTGCACTCCACGTTTGGAAGGATGTCAAAAGCCTTGGAGACAGTCCAAAAATGATATGTAAGAATGGTTCCTAGGATGATGTTTCGTGGATAGACCGGCGAAGCTGGATTGCTCTCCTTAAAGGAGTGAAGGTTAAGAGGGGGTTTAATAGAGCTGCTTTAAATCACAAAACGGTTAGATAAATGAGAAAACATTAGGGTTGTTAACCAGAGGGAACAGAGTTAAGGCAAAAGAACCAGAGGTAAGTGGGGAAACTATTTAACATAAAGAATGAAGATATTTGATAGGGTAGTGGTAATAGATTTAATAGTAGCTTTCAAAAGGATAAATACTCAAAAGACAAAAATGCACTAATATGAGGAAAGTTCAGGAGAGTGGGACAAATTAATTGATGTTTGCAAGAACCAGAGCAGACTCAGTTGGCCAAATGGCCACATGACTGAGCAGTGCTTTCTTATGATTCTATGTAAATGGTTTCATTTTTACCTTTTCCCAAATTTGACCAATTTACATTTCTGGGTCTAAGTCATTGGTGTAAATTAGAAAAATCATTAGTTGCAATACTGAGGTCTAGGCACCTCATTCATACTTTCTCTAACTCATTTTTATCTTTCCCATTGAACATTTAGTCAAGAAAGGATAGAGTAAAATGTATGACAATCTTTAGAGAAATTATTGTTGTTATACTGCTTCATGAAACCTCAAGAACTATGAACAGGTTTTTAGTTATATAGAGGATCATTTCATCATCAGTTAACGTATGACAGTAAAGTCCAAACATGATCTCAGTTTGTTCCTGCAGCCTTTGAAGGTCTTTATCAAAGCATTAGTTAAATCCAAGAAAATATAAAGCATGATGTTTGGTGGTGACATGCTTTGTTGTGATTGTTGTAATCCTCTAGAACTCAAGCAGTTGCCACGGGTAGAGAAGAAACCACTTCAGAAATTGAATATCTACTTAGAGATTACCAGAAGGCACGAGAGGAAGCAAAAGTGGAAATAGCAAAGGCAAGAGATAAGCTACGTGCAAGGGCTGAAAAGGAGAAATGCCGTTTGCAACAACAGATGATCTCTCAGTTATTGAAGGTAATCTTCAGGCGATACAAGATCCAATTTGACATTTGTGTTAACCTGAATGGTCATGAATCATTTGACATTAACTGTATTGTGTATATGAATTAGAGCTTAGTTGAAACTTGGAATGATTTTTACAACAGTCCCATTGAAATTAACTAGCAACATTGTTAAAAGATGAATATCACTGCCAGAATTGGAGTAAAGAATTTAATGAAACATATAACTCTGAAAATGACAAAATGGAATATATTTCACCTGATACAATTGTGTATCCACCTATTAACATAAAAGTGAAGAAAATAATGTGCCTGTAAGCATGTATGTAAGTGCACTTCCTGAGATATTCTTTCATATCTGTCAGGAATATTATTTATATTAATCCTCAGCTTTCTTAGAGCAGTAATACATGTTATACAAAGAACAAAGAACAAAACAGCATGGGAAACAGGCCCTTCGGCCCAACGAGCCCGCGCCGCCACCCCAATGTTCCCACCTCTACCCGCAATCCCTGTCTATGTTAGTAGATCTATGGATTAAAAACCAAATTTGAGACAATTTAGGGAGAATTTGTTTTGCCAATTAGCCTAAGAGCACATCTTTGGATGTGGGAGGAAACCAGAGCACCCAGAGAAAACCCACGCAAGCACGGGGAGAATGCGCAAACTCCCACAGACATAGGCCCAAATCCATGTATCTGCACAGCACAGCGATAATCACTGAGCTGTCATGTTGCCCATCAAATGGTCCAAGTCAAGCGTAAACTAACGACATGGAGCACTAGGATACTTTCGAAAAAAAATCCAAGAGCAGCCCTCTCACGACCCATCGCGTGTATGCCCCTTGTTAGACAACAAGGTGGACCAAAGTCCTGCAGAATAAAAACAAGTACATCAATATGTTATAGAACTTGTTTCAATTGATTACTACTCAGCATTATATTTTTGATTGTTTTACTTTTCCCTTAACAGGAGGAAGGGAGAGTGACGAATGCAGCCAGCAGAAACAGCTTGTACACTGGCTCAAATCTTAGTCTGTCTTCCAATCCCACATCAGGTTACAGCAGCAGCAACACAGCCCCACCAGACATCAATCTCCAAACCAAGGTCAGAATTCACACATTGGATAACAAACGTTGACTGGCTGATGAGAACTTGAGTTTTAAAATTTTCACAATAGTTAAAATGATAGTTGTTGTTGATCCTAATAACCCTTTTTGGTTTGGTATCTAAGAATGAAATGATCCCTAGTCACTGTTAGTTAAATGCATTTATATAGCACCTTTCACAGCCTCTGGCCATTCCATAGTTCTTTACTATCAGTGAAGTGCTTTTGAAGTAAAATTACCAACGTAATATAGTAAATGGGTAAGAAGTATGGAATATGGGACTTCGGACCAGGAATCAGCTCCTTGAAGCTTCTCTGTTATTCAATAAGATCATGGCTGATCTAATTGTGACCTCAATTCTAACTTCCTGTCAGCACCACCACCAATCCTGCACACCCTCCCCGCAAAACTTGACTCCCTCATCAATCAAAAACCTGTCTAACTCAACTTTAATACACTCAATGACCCAGCTCCACTGCTCTCTGTGGAAGAGAATTCTGCAGAATAATGACCATAGAGACCCTAATCACTGTCTTAAAACAAAGACTTCTTATTTTTAGAAGTTCTAATCTGTCTCACAGAAGGAAACATTCACCTATTATCCATCCTGTCAAATCCTCTCAGGATCGTCTGTATTTCAGTGAGTTTGCCATTCTTCCCAACACCAATGGTTATAGACTTAACCTGTTCAACCTTTCTTCTATGATAAGCCTTTCATTTTAGGAATAAGTCAATTGAACTTACTGGAACTGCTTCTAAAATTTGCAAGACCAAAACTGTACACAATACTCCAAATTGGTCTTACTAAGGCCCTGTATAGCTGCAGTAAAACATGTTTACCAGGATGTTGCTTGGTATGGAGGGTATTACGTATGAGGAGAGATTGAATAAACTGGGATTGTTCTCCCTGGAGAGACGGAAGCTGAGGAATGACCTGAAAGAAGTTTATAAAATTATGAAGGACACACATAAAATGAACAGTTGGAAGCTTTTGCTTAAGGCAGAAATGACAATTACAAGGGGGCATAAGTTCAAGGTAATGGAAGACAGGTTCAGTAGAGATGTGTGGGGAAATCTTTTTATGATGTGAGATGCTGGCATTGAATTAGGGTAAGCACAGTAAGAACTTTCAAAACACCAGGTTAAAGTCCAACAGGCTTATTCGGGAGCACAAGCTTTTGCAGTGTGCTCCTTCTTCAGGTGAGTGATGAGTTGTGTTCACAAACGGGGCATATATAGACAAAACTCAATTTACAAGATAATGATTGGAATGTGAGTCTTTACAGGTAATCAAGTGTTAAAAGCACAGACAGTGTGAGTGGAGAGTTACAGGTTAAAGAATTGTGAATTGTCTCCAGCCAGGACAGTTCACGAGATTTTGCAAGCTCAGTCATGGTGGTTATAAAGAGTGTAACATGAACCCAATATCCTGGTTGAGGCCATCCTCATGTATGTGGAACTTGGCTATCAGTTTCTGCTCAGCAATTCTGCATTGTCGTGTGCCATGAAAGCTTGGAGAACGCTTATCTGAAGATCAGAGACCAAATGCCCGTGACCGCTGAAGTGTTCCCCGATAGGAAGGGAACACTCCTGCCTGATGATTGTCGAGTGGTGTCCATTCATCAGTCACTTCACTTCAGCAGTCTCAGGCATTCAACTTCTGATCTTCGGGTAAGCGTTTTCCAAAGCGGCCTTCACGACACATGACAATCATGAATCACTGAGCAGAAACCGATAGCCAAGTTCTGCACACATGAGGATGGCCTCAACTGGGATCTTGGGATCATGTCACACTATCTGTAACCCTCACGACTTGCCTGGACTTGCAAAATCTCACTAACTGTCCTGGTTGGAGATGATTCACTCCTCTTTAACTTGTGCTTAATCCTCTTTCTACTCATTGGCTGCACCTGTAAAAACTCGCATTCCAACCATTATCTTGTAACTTGAGTTTGTGCCTATATATATGCCTTGTTTGTCAACACAACTTCTCACTGACCTGATGTAGGGGCAATGCTCCGAAAGCTTGTGCTACCAAATAAACCTGTTGGACTTTAACCTTGTGTTGTGAGACTTATTACCAAGGTCTTTTTACACAGAGGGCCATGGGGGCCTGGAATGCACTGCCAAGTGAGGTGGTTCAGGCAAGCGGTTCGTTCCCCTTGCAATAAATGCCACCAAACCATTTGCCTTCTTAACTAATTGTCATATTTACTAACATTTTGTGATTTGTGAAGCAGGACATCTAGATTTCTTTGTCCCCTAAGATTCTGCAGTCTCTTTCTATTTAAATAATATATTGATTTTCTATTATTCCTACCAAAGTGGACAATTTCATATGTTTCCCAATATGTTCTGTCAAATTTTTACACTTAACCTACCTATATCCCTTTTACCTCCTCTTGACAACTTATTGTCTTATTTATCTTGGTATTATAGGCAAATTCAGAACAAAAAACAGTATAGCACAGCACAGGAACAGACCCTTCAGCCACCAAGCCTGTGCCAATTACTTTGCCCTATCTAAACCTACTGCCTGTATCCCTCTATTCTCTGCCTGTTCATATGTTTATCCAGATAAGTCTTAAATGTCATTAACATCTGCTTGAACCACCTCACTTGGCAGTGCATTCCAGGCCCCCATGGCCCTCTGTATAAAAAGACTTACCCATGCATCTCTACTAAACATTTCTCCCCTTACCTTGAAATGATGCCTCCTTGTAATTGCCATTTCTGCCTTGGGGAAAAAGCTTCCAACTGTTCACCTTATTTATGTCTTTCATAATTTTATAAACTTTTAGCATCCCTTAGTCTCTGTCTTTCTAAGGAGAACAACCCCAGTTTATTCAATCTCTCCTTATAGCTAATATCCTTTGTACCAGGCAATATCCTGGTAAACCTTTTCTGTGCTCCCTCTAAAGCTCCATATTTCTTCTGGTTGATGCGAGTTCATAAACTTTCAAGAAATGTTTGATACAGTTGCCTCCTTAATAATGGATTCTAGCAATTGCCCTGTGATAGGTGCTAGGTTAACTTGCTTAAAATGTGCTGCTTTCTGTCTGTCTCCTCTCTGGAGTAAAGGTGTTACATTTGTAATTTTCCAATCTGCTAGGAAAACATTCCAGAAATTGTGCATAACAAGCTGCCACATGCAGCAATTAAATAATGACTGGATTATAATGGACTGTTTCAGTGATGTTGATCAAGGGATAAATATTAGTCAGGACTCCAAAGTGAAATCTCTTGTTGTTCAAAAAAGTATCATGCAATTTCCTTTGTTATGAGAGGTGTTTTTATTCATGGGATATGGGTGTCACCAGCATTTAGTGCCCATCTCTAGCTGCCTTTGATAAGGTAGTGGTGAGCTACTTTCTTGAATTGCTACAATCCATATGCTGTGGCTTGATCCACAATGCCATTAGGGAGGGGATTCCAGGATTCTCACCCAGCGATTGCGAAAGAATGGCATTATATTTCCAAATCAGGATGATGAGTAGCTTGAAGGGGAATTTGTAGGTGGTGCTGTTCCCATGTATCTGCTGCCCTTATCCTTCTAGATGAAAGTGGTCATGGGTTTGGAAGGTGCTGTCAAAGGATCTTTGGTGAATTGTAGATAGTACATACTGCCGTGACCGAGCATCGGTGGTGGAGGGAGTGGATGTTTGTGGATGTGGTGTCAATTAAGTGGGCTACTTTGTCCTGCATGGATGTCAAGGTCTCATCCAAAAGGCAGCATCTCTGCAAGTACAGCACTCTCAGTAATGGAACAGAATATTTATGTAAAAGGCATCTGAGGTTAATATCAGATTTATATGTGTTGTTTTTATTACTCAAAAAAAAACTATACAATAGATTGTGTTTATATCTGATCTCCAAGAAGATACTTGACCAGACCTGGGATGTGGAAGATCTGGCTCAGGGTCAATGACATTTTGATTAAAGTAGATAACGCTTGAAGGTTAAGACACCAATTAAATGAATAAAGCCATATGATTCCATGGATTTGGAATAAACAATATACTTTACTGTACAAATTCAGAACAATAGAACAGTTTACAATATTTATCTTGTATTCTAACATTCAGGATAAGTAAACCATCAGGCAATCTGTGATCAAACATATCGTGTTACATGATAAATGACAAGTGCGACAAAAACAGATTCCATGGATTTCTCAGCAATCATTTATTGAATTGAGCTATTTGTTTTCCACTGAAACTTGTCTTCCTCATGAGGGTTGCCAATCTTCACATTAGGAATAGGAGAAACACAGGTAGTATATTTGGGACATTTAATATCCAGAGGGACCAAGGAAATGGTAGACAGAAAAACGGTGATACAATAAATGCCAAGGCCAGTAACTATCTGAGGGTTGGAAAGTTTTGGGATTGTTTAATTACAACTTCATACTAGAATATGCCAAATTAGTTGAGCCAATTCAAAGGGAAGAAACCCGCTCTAGAAGTTATGGAATGGGGATCAGAACAGGAAGAGGCATATAGTAAACTAAAAGCAGGATTAATGTTGGCCCCAGGACTTGGGTTACAAGATGCTAATAAGAATTTTCATATTTATTGTAACAATGAACATAGAACATAGAACATTACAGCACAGAACAGGCCCTTCGGCCTTCGATGTTGCGCCGACCAATATAAAAAGCAATGCCCCTCCAAACTAAACATTCCCTTCTCTTCCATATACTTATCAACTAACCTCTTAAACGCCACCAAACTTGGCGCATCTACAACCGCTGCAGGCAGGCATTCCACTCCCGAACCACCCTTTGGGTAAAGAACCTGCCTCTGATATCCGTCCTATAACTATCACCCCTTAATTTAAAGCTGTGTCCCCTCGTGCTAGCTTTTTCCATCCTAGGAAAAAGGCTATCACTGTCCACCCTATCTAAACCTCTAATCATCTTATATGTTTCGATCAGGTCCCCTCTTAGCCTCCTCCTTTCTAACGAAAACAACCTCAAATCCCTCAGCCTCTCCTCATAAGACCTGCCCTCCATACCAGGCAACATCCGGGTAAACCTCCTCTGTACCCTCTCCAATGCCTCCACATCTTTCTTATAATGCGGGGACCAGAACTGCACACAATACTCCAAGTGCAGCCGCACTAGAGTTTTGTACAGTTGCAACATGACGTTGCGGCTCCGAAATTCAATCCCCCTACCAATAAAAGCCAAGACTCCATATGCCTTCTTAACAACCTTATCGACTTGACTGCCTACTTTCAGGGATCTATGCACAAATACACCAAGATCCCTCTGTTCATCAACACTATTAAGAATCCTACCATTGGCCCTATACTCTACACATTTATTATTCCTGCCAAAGTGCATTACCTCACACTTTTCCACATTAAACTCCATTTGCCACCTCTCGGCCCAGCTCTGCAACTTGTCCAAGTCTCTCTGCAAACTATAACACCCCTCTTCACTATCTACCACTCCACCGACTTTAGTGTCATCTGCAAATGTACTAATCCATCCTTCAATACCCTCATCCAGATCATTTATAAAAATTACAAACAGCAGGGGCCCCAAAACAGACCCCTGAGGTACACCACTTGTCACCGAACTCCACGATGAATATCTCCCATCAACCACCACCCTCTGTCTTATATCTGCTAGCCAATTCCTAATCCAATTAGCTAAATCACCCTCTATCCCATACATCTGCATTTTCTGCAGACGTCTTCCATGGGCCACCTTATCAAACGCCTTACTAAAGTCCATATATACCACATCAACCGCCTTACCCCCATCCACCTCCTTAGTCACTTTTTCAAAAAAATCAATGAGGTTAGTAAGGCACGACCTACCCTTCACAAAACCATGCTGACTATCTCCAATCAATTCATTATTCTCTAAATAACTATAAATCCTATCCCTAATTATTCTCTCCAATACTTTGCCCACAACAGAAGTAAGACTCACTGGCCTATAATTCCCTGGAAGGTCTCTCTTCCCCTTCTTGAACAACGGGACCACATTCGCTATCCTCCAGTCCTACGGAACCACACCCGTAACCAACGACGACCTGAAGATCAGAGCCAGAGGCTCTGCAATCTCCTCTCTTGCCTCCCAGAGAATCCTAGGGTAAATCCCGTCCGGCCCAAGGGACTTATCCAACTTCAAACCCTCGAGAATATCTAGCACATCCTCCCTATCTACTTCGATACCTTCCAGTTTGCTACCCTGTACCTCAGTGTTCTCCATAACTACATTTACAACACCCTGCGTGAATACCGAAGAGAAATATTTATTCAGTACCTCTCCAATCTCTTCAGGCTCCACGCACAACTTCCCACTGCTGTCTAAGACTGGCCCTAATCTTGCCCTAACCAATCTTCTATTCTTAACATATCGAAAGAAAGCTTTAGGATTCTCCTTAATCCTATCAGCCAACATCTTCTCGTGTCCCCTCTTAGCTCTCCTCAATTCACTTTTTAGCTCCTTCCTGGCTAATCTATAGCTATCCATTGCACTAACTGAGCCTTCAAGCCTCATCCTGACATCAGCCTCCTTTTTCCTTTTAACCAGCGAATTAACTTTTTTAGTACACAATGGTTCCCTTACTCGACCATTTCCTCCTTGCCTGACAGGGACATACTTATCAAGGACCCGCAGCAGCTGCTCCTTGAATAAGCTCCACATTCCAGATGTTCCCAGTCCCTGTAGCTTCCTAGTCCAATCTATCCACCCTAATTCTCTCCTGATGGCCTCATAATTACCCTTCCCCCAGCTATAACTACTGCCCCCAGCCTCATGCCTATCCCTGTCCATCACTAAGGGGAACGTAACCGAATTGTGGTCACTATCACCAAAATGTTCACTAACTTCCAAGCCTAACACCGGGTCTGGCTCATTGCCCAGCACCAAATCCAATGTAGCCTCACCTCTAGTTGGCCTATCTACATACTGAGTCAAAAAGCCTTCCTGCACACTTTATACGAAAAATGACCCCTCTAACGAGCTAGAGCTATAGCTATTCCAATCAATATTAGTAAAGTTAAAGTCCCCCATAACAATTACCCTATTACTTTCACTCCTGACCAGAATTGACTTTGCAATCCTTTCCTCTACCTCCCTAGAACTTTTAGGAGGTCTATAAAAGACTCCCAACAGGGTGACCTCTCCTTTCCTGTTTCTAATCTCAGCCCATACTACCTCAACAGACAAGTCCTCATCAAACTTCTTCTCTGTCACTGTGATACAGGCTTTGACTAATAATGCCACTCCTCCCCCCCTTCTACCTCCTTCTCTACTCCGACTAAAGCATTTGAACCCCGGAACCTGCAACATCCATTCTTGTCCCTGCTCTACACAAGTCTCTGAAATGGCCACAACATCGAAGTTCCAGGTACTGGTCCAAGCTGCAAGTTCCTCCCCCTTATTGCGAATACTCCTTGCATTAAAGTATACGCATTTAAACCATGCCCTACCCCACCCGTATGCTGCTGTGTTTTACAGCTTTCCTCTATGACCCCCTTACTCTCATCCCTCTTAGCACCCCAACTATTCAGGATCCCACCCCCCCCCCGAATCAGTTTAAAGCCCCCTGCATAGCCTTAGCAAATTTTCCCCCCAAGATATTAGTTCCCCTCTGGTTCAGGTGTAGACCATCTCTCTTGTAGGGGTCCCACCTATCCCAGAATGAGTGCCGATTGTTCAGGAATCTGAACCCCTCCCTCCTGCACCATCCCCGTAGCCACGAGTTCAAACATTCCCTCTCTCTATTCTTCTCCAAACTATCCCTTGGCACAGGCAAGAGTCCAGAGATAACCACTCTGCCAGGTTTGGCCCTAAGCTTCCACCCCAACTCCATAAATTTCTGTTTAATATCCCCTTCCCTTTTCCTACCTATATCATGTGTCCCTACATGAACTATGACTTGGGGTTGACTCCCCTCTCCCTTACGAATCTTAAAAACCCTATCTGTGACATCCTGGACTCCAGCACCTGGGAGGCAACACACCAGCCCTGAGTCACTTTTATTACTACTTACTCTCCTATCTGTCCCTCTAACTATGGAGTCTCCAATTACTAGGCCCAATCTCTTTTTCTCCCTACCCACCTGAGCATTCTCATCTGGCTCACCCCCAGAGACCTGCTCCCTCTGGTCCTCTCCAGTTGATTCTTCCTCAACTGTAGCATCCAAGACAGAAAATTTGTTTCGGAGGGGAACAGCCCCAGGGGATTGTCTACCCGATTGCTTCTTACCCCTCCTCCTAACAGTTACCCACGAATCACTTTTAGGAGTGACTATCTCTCTGTCACTCCTGCCAATACCCTCCTCAACCTCTCGGATTATCCTGAGTTCCTCTAATTCCAGCTCCAGCTCCTTAACACGATCCTCAAGGAGCTGCAAATGGGCACACTTCCTGCAGGTATAATCAGCATGAACACTACTGGCATCCCTCACCTCATACATACTACAGGAGGTGCAACGTACTGCCTGCACTGCCATCCCTGATACTTTAATTTACTTTGAGAGAGAAAAAAAAAACTTCCCACACACTTATATTATTAGGTTAGAGGAGGGGGGAAGGATGGGATACTCTACCTGTGTAGAGTATCAGGTTTCCTCTCTGGACCAATTTATAGAGTCAGAGAAAACTACAACTACCGGCAGCCTCCTAGTGACGACTTCCGGTTTCTTGTTAGTTTAAATAAAAACGGCAAAAAACTACCCCCGCTCGCTATTTTAAACAAAGAGAAAAGTTAAAAAAGTACTTAACACACGAACTTCACGCTTTCCCAAATCGCTGCCTCTCCGTGCTGCTCCAAGGGAACAAATGAAGGAGAATTCTTTTCGATGGTAGTAACCCAAACCCATAGGAACAAACAGCGGCCGATAGGATATCATTCTACAGCAGAGGGCCCCATTGTAATCAGATTATCCTGGTGTATAACCACACTGGATTGTGCAGCAAGGGAAGTAAAAGTCAGTGAGCCCATTATAATGCTAGGAAATATAGTCCTGCTCACCAAGCATACCTTGGTGGAAATGTTAAACACAGGAAAATTACGATCTGTCTCAAATATGAAAAGGGCAAAGTGAGAGGCAGTACTTCTTCCTCCTCAGTCCATCACCATTGTATGCGATGTGAGAGAGAACCCCGCTGAAGGAATGTTAGGTGAAGGGAAACCATACACATGTGGAAGCATAAATGATTGTACCTGGTTGAACAGAAAGATTTTGATGTCCATGTGCATAGATCCCTGAAAGTTGGCAGCCAGGTTGATAAGGTTATTAAGAAGGCGTACGGTGTGTTAGTTTTTATTGATAGAGGGATTGAGTTTTAGGAGGTCGTGTTGCAGCTGTATAAAACTCTGGTGTGGCAGCACTCTGAGTATTGCATACAGTTCTGGTCGCCGCATTATAGTAAGGTTGTGGAAGAATTGGAAAGGGTGTAGAGGAGATTTATCAGGATGTTGCCTGGTATGGTGGGAAGGTCTTATGAGGAAAGGCTGAGAGACTTGAACCTGTTTTCGTTAGAGGAAAGGTGGTTAAGAGGTGACATAATAGAGGCATATAAGATGATCAGAGGATTAAATAGGGTGAACAGTGTGAATCTTTTTCCTCAGATGGAGATGGCTAGCACGAGGGGACATAGCTTTAAATTGAAGAGTGATAGATATAGGACAGATGTCAGAGATAGTTCTTTACTCAGAGAGTAGTAAGAGTGTGGAATGCCCTGCCTGCAACAGTAGTGGATTTGCCAACATTAAGAGCATTTAAATGGTCATTGGATAAACTATGGATGATATTGGAATCGTGTAGGTTAGATGGGCTTTAGATTGGTTTCACAGGCTGATGCAACATCGAGGGCTGAAGGGCCTGTACTGCAATGTTTCTGTACCTTATAACACGTAGAGGGAAGGAGTGGCGGTGGAAAGGAATGGGATGGGATATTGCACAGTCATTGGTGTGTAACCTGTATCCAGTATAACCCAGGGAGGCCTGTAAAAGTCAAGATCTGGCACCAGCCTCACCCTAAGAGTCCCTGGGAACATCTAAAAATTGACTTTACAGGACCTCTTTCACAATCACACGGGAGAACCCAACTGCTTAGTAGTAATTGACCAGTTCACCAGATTGGTAGAGGCATTCCCAACCACAAACTGTTTAGCCACTACGGTGGTGAGAATATTAGCTGAGGAAGTTATCCCAAGGTGAGAGGGTAACGTTACAGTAGGCTATTGTAGAAGATACAGAGGTATGGAATTGAGGGTGATTTTGTGGTTTGGATCAGAAATTGGCTAGCTGTACAGAGGTGGAGATTGATGGGAAATGTTCATCTGGAGTTCGGTTACTAGTGATAGGGGGGTATCTGACTCCAATCAAGGCACTCACTTCACAGGGAGGGCAGTAAAAACCATATGTCAACTGCTGGGGCTAAAACAGAAATTTCACATACCCTACCACTCTCAAAGTTTGGGAATGATGGAATGTATGAATAGAACACTCAAGACCTCCCTGGCAAAGGCCTATGCAGGACTCGGGGGAAAAAGATGGACCATATAAATGAAACTCGAAGCCTCTATGAATTGAATCACCGGGCTGACACCATATGAGCTAATGACCGGAAGGGCTATGCAACTGCCCAAGTCCATTAATACCGGTGGGGCAGGCGTAGGCTCGTTACAGGACAGGATAAGACAATATGTTTTAGAACTAAGTGCGCAACTGAAGGATATGTGGAAAACAGTAAGAGAAAACTAAATAATGAAGGATGAGCAAAATGAGCTGGAACAGACGCCCTGAGATACCCCCGGTGAGCAGCAAGATTATGGTGAAGACACCTGGAAAGCCTGTGTTTGCCCCCAAATGGAATGGCCCCTATGAAGTCATAATTAGTGACAATACCTATGCCTGCGTAGATACGCAAGGCAGGGGCATCTGGAACTATTGGACTTGGTTAAAAGAATATATCGGCATCAATTAGAAAAGTATGTAAAGTACTCAGTTCACAGGTCCATGAGATGAGTGATCTCCATGCAAGCTGTACGGATGTACAGGAAGTTGCACGTGGGGTGATATAGGCTTTGATCAATCAGATAATGGTCACGCAGGTTATAATTAAGGAATAGGATGATTCTCTTGCTGCTTCTCACAACTCTTGGCCTGCTAGCCACAGGGGGAAAGCATAGATGGAATTGCGTAGACTTGGGGATAGAGCATCGCAAGCATTTCTGTAACATGACTCTGTCTGTTGTAACCATCGTACACATAGAATAGACTCCTGAGAGATAACCTGTAGGGACTGCTGCTTGGTATTCGTTAACCATACGATGTTGCCAACTCTGTTGGACGGGTGAGGTGATTGGGGTCTCCCATGCAACGTAACTTTGTGTAACTGGAATTTCTGGTGTTTAGCTGAGGGACCTGAATGGACCTATGCCCGGCAACAGCAGAGGGCTCGAGGGAATGAATACATCAACATGAGATTTAGAACATAGAACATTACAGCGCAGTACAGGCCCTTCGGCCCTCGATGTTGCGCCAACCAGTGGAACCAATTTTATGACCCTCTATCCTAAACTATTCCAATGCTATCCATATGCCTATCCACTCACCATTTGAACACCCTTAAACTTGACGAGTCCACAACTGCTGCAGGCAGGGCATTTCATGCCGTTACTACCCTCTGAGGAAAGAACCCACCTCTAACATCCGTCCTATAACTGTCACCCCTTAATTTAAAGCTATGTCCCCTCATGTTATCCATCTCCATCCGAGGAAAAAGGCTCTCACTATCCACCCTATCTAACCCTCTGATCATTTTATATGTCTCAATTAAGTCACCTCTTAGCCTTCTTCTCTCTAATGAAAATAACTTCAAATCCCTTAGCCTTTCCTTGACCTCTTGGCCAATCCAAGAGGTCATTGCACCAATCCATTAAAATTGGACTTCCTCATGTGAACACTTTTGTGTATATGACCCACTTGTATGCATGATAATCAGATTTTATCTCACGCATTCCCATACACGGAGGAAACGGGGAAGTCTTTTATTCCTTATCCCTTTGTCAACTCCAGAAATGATAGAATGGATTTTGAATCAGAATGGAACTCAAGAAGGGACAAAGAAAGTGACATTTACAACATCAGGTACCACTATGGAAGGTACTTTCAATGCCAGCAATAGCAATGCTGTTTTATGGTTAGGAGGTGGAGGGTGCACTCTGTCAGCCTTTATTACCAGCTGAGCTATAATAGATCAGATTCTCCTTCCCACTTCATTGTGAAAAACCAACAAAAAGGAGCCATCTGGTTGGTACAAAATTGAACCATACCCTTTGGCCGTAGCTACTGTATTCAGCAGATTAATGTCACCAATGGCACTTCGGCTTGGTGCAACGGATTACAATCCATTGCCCCTTAGCCGATGTTCCGGTCAACATCTCTGCTTACCTATTTTGTCTGTGGGAGCAATACCTATCCATGGCTTCCATGGATTTGGGCAGGATTGTGTTATTTAGCATATATGGTGCTCTATATTCATCATTACTCTGACTTACAGGACCACTTCGAGATACAACTGCTCAGGGCTAAGCGAGCCATCAGTGAGATAGCACAGTTCTTCGTGATAGCCTACCCACCTTATGGGAAGGCAAAAGCAGCTCAGGGGCTTATACATATGGCCTCGATCTTAGAGAAGATTGCAAATGAAAGTAGAAACAGGTTCAATACATCTGAGGTATCAGCTGAGGTTCTAGCTATTTGGGTGGCATGGTAGCATAGTGGTTAGTACCACTGCTTCACAGCTCCAGAGACCTGGGTTCAATTCCCAGCTTGGGTCACTGTCTGTGTGGAGATTCTGCTCATGTCTGCGTGTATTTCCTCTGGGTGTCCCAGTTTCCTCCCACAGTCCAAAAATGTGCAGATTAGGCTGATTGGCCATGCCAAAATTGCCCCTAAGTGACTGAAATGCATAGGTTAGAGGGATTAGTGAGTAAAATATGTAGGAATATAGGGATAAGGCTTGGGTAAATTTGTGATTGGTACAAACTCGATGGGCTGAATGGCCTGTTTCTGTACTGTAAGGTTTCTATGGTGTCTATCCAGAACATTGCTTTACAGATTGACACTCGATTATGTGTTAGCCTCCCAGAGAGGAACATGCTCTATAATTGGATCTGAATGCTGCACGTATATCCCAAATGATTCAGAAAATATAACTCGTTTAGCAGATCATATCAAATGAGTAGCAAAGACAATACAAAATGAAGGGAGCCAATACCATAATTATAACTCTTTGGGATAGCTGGGGCAATGGTTCAGGTCATGAGGAAATCATACCTGATGTGTGGGTTGATTGTATTAACTGTCATTATTATTGTTTGTTGTGTTTGTATGGCATTATTGAACGTTTGTTGTAAAACAGTAACAACCCCGATTATGCCGAGTGCAAGTATATAGGCAGAAGAGGCAGACCTCCTGACAAAGGAGGTAAGCCCATATGCTGGTAACATTTGGTTCTGAATTGACGATGGGGCCATGCTCAGAGCTGACCCCGACCAAAAGGGGGAACTGAAGAAGGGAAAGGGTTAATAAATTTTGTACCTGGAATTTGTGCAAGAGCATTGGAACCCTTATCTGTGCAGGCTTATGTGTTAACTAAATGTAACTAAACAGCTGCAGATGCTGAAACGCAATAACAACTGTTTGAAAGGAGGAATCATGCTGAGAACAGCTGCAACTATACAAAGATGGTACTGCGATCATGACTAAAGCAGGAAAAACTGTGATCGTTACTGGATCTGGAAGCTGTGATCGTGACCAGAGCAGGAAGAACTGCGTCATGACTGGAACGGGGACTATACTGTATAAATATTCACACTCACTGGTATTTGGGGATAAGTCTGGCAGACCACTTTTAGGAACCTGCTTCTCCCAAACGCTTTTGTAATAAAGCTGCTGTACTTTGACTCACTAATAGTCTCAGAGGTATTATTTTACCTACAACAAGTGATATAGTTCCATGTCAGAGTGGTGTGTGAGTTGAAGGGAACTGGCAGGGGTGATATTCCTGTCCATCTGCCATCCTTGTTTTTATAAGTCGTAGAGGCTGACTGGTACAGTCACCGTAGTGGAGCGAGCGAATGTTTTAAAGGTGGTGTATATGTTGCCAATGAAGCAAGCTTATTTGTCCTGGATGGCGTTAAACTTTGGGTATTGCTTTACATTACTAACTTGTGTCTTTGAAATGGTGAAAAGATATTTGCATAGAACATAGAACATAGAACATAGAACATAGAACAATACAGCACAGAACAGGCCCTTCGGCCTTCGATGTTGTGCCGACCAAAATAAAAAGCAATGCCCCTCCAAACTAAACCATTCCCTTCTCTTCCATATACTTATCAATTAACCTCTTAAACGCCACCAAACTTGGCGCATCTACAACAGCTGCAGGCAGGGCATTCCACTCCCTAATCACTCTTTGAGTAAAGAACCTACCTCTGATATCCGTCCTATAACTCATACCCCTTAATTTAAAGTTGTGTCCCCTCGTGCTAGCTTTTTCCATCCTAGGAAAAAGGCTATCACTGTCCATTATTAGTGGATTTTAACCTTTTGTGTATAAAAGTAATAGACTACATATTTCGACCATTGCTGTGAATACAAAAATAGCCTGTAGCATTCCACAAGCAGAGGAGTCATGAATGAAGCTTCATTACTGTGCACACATTCGGGTTCAGATTTCTACTGTTATTTTTACACTATCTGAATGTGATTTATAAAGCAAGGAATTTCAGCTCCTCATTATTTCACCGGTTTTTTTGATAATAGAACAAAAATGGCAGTGATTCCATGACATCCAGTAGAGGGCAATGCACAACATATCGAAATTTGCAGGTTAATGTAACAGAACATTCAGCAACTGAAACCATCCAAAGTTTTCATGGTGAGTAATAATGAACATCCTTCATAAAGCCATCTAAAGCTCTGCTACCTGTATCCATCCGCACCAACTTCCATTCAACAGTCACATGCTTGCTGACCTATTAGTCCAGCAACATCTGAATTTAAAAATTCTCATCCTTTCATGTTCTTCCTATATCCTCCAACCTCCAAACATTCCAAGAAATTGACATTCCTCCAATTCTGTCCTGTTGCTCATCACTGATTATCATTGTTCCATCCAACGCAGTTGTGTTTTTGTCCCTGTAAGCTTTTATCAAATCTTGCAGAGCAACTGACTATTCAAAGTGATGAATTCTGTTGAAAAGAACAATTTATGTGGTTTTAATAAAGCACATTATTAACTCAAACACCTCCAAAATAGAATATCCTTCTCTATGCGCATTTTGATAACTCAATAAAAGTAAATCATGATGCTGTCAGAGCTGCTGAGATTTGCCAGCATTTTCTGATAACTGAAGATTCTTTTTTGTATCCACTCCAATAGCTGAATATCCATATCTGTATCCACTCCACTAACTGAATAACTGTCTCTGCATGTACTCCAACAACTGAATATCTGTCTCTATATTCACTCCAATAACCAAATAACCATCTCTGTATTCACTCCAAAACTGAATAACCATCTTTGTATCCACTCCAATAACCAAATATCCATCTCTGTATCCACTCCAGTAACTGAATAACCGTCTCTGCATCCACTCCAACAACTGAACATCTGTCTCTCTATTCATTTCAGTAACTGAATATCCACCTTTGTATCCACTCCAATAACTAAAGGCTGTTTCTAAAATAGTGGCATCCAAACTGCACATAATGTAATCTCAGCCACATAGCTTTTCAGTCACCTCTATGGTCTCATCTTGCTAAGCAACCATTCATTCATTTTGCCTTTTTAAAACCAGTGAATATATAGTAGGACTCTTTCACCTAAAACCCAATGATCTCCTCTTGCTTCAGTATTCCTTGGAGATCATGTGGTTTTATGAAGGCTATTGCATCTGGCACAGCAAAGAGTTAAGAAGACAAATGAAATTGCCATTAAATATATGGAGTGCTAAACATGTTTCAAGGGGGGCCAATAAAGAATATAGTATATGTAATTTTCTTGCATTAATTCCAGGAAATAGTGAAAAAGACAACACTCGCAAAGCAAATTCCAACTGCCTTAAAAAGTACCAGGATTTGGCAACTCACACTGTAGCTTCTGTTAAAGCAGAGGTAGGTTTTCCCAGCTTTCTGATAGTGTTAATGAAAAGGCTGTTTAATCTTGGGAGGATCATAGCTTAATCTGGTTTTGTCTTTACATAATGTCTCTGTAAGTTCCGTTCCAGCAAGAGATGACTGGGTAGCATGTAAAATCCAAGGTGACCTCTTCCATCAGCACCAACCACCTCCCCCCACCCCCGCTACTCCCACACCAATCCAAAACCCTCCCATCAGCCACTTTAATCCTTCAAAATCCAGGGGTATTGAATTCAGTAGTAAAAGCATTTCTCCCATCCAGGATCAACTAATTCTACTCAAATCAGTGATCAAACCTTGCCACACTCCATGCTTTTTTTTGCTATTCATTATCTTCAAGCCTTGGCTGAAATGTATTACCCATTCCTTGTTGTCCCTTGGCTGTGACTTGGAAAGAAAACTGGGTGATGCTGCTATTCCATGGGCCTGCTGCCCTTGCTGTGAATGATAGAGATCAGAAATTTGAAATCCTATAGCCATCAAGTACCAATATTGATGTCTGTTATTCATGTTTATTAAATACATTGTGTTATCCTTTAGATCATGGTGGCTTCTGTCAACAATCTCAGAAACCTTCTTAATGGCAAATCAGCAGCAGGATGGAGGTAGGTGGAATCGTTCTGACAAGTAAAGCAGATATTAAAAAAATTATCCTTTCAGTCTTTTAAAGAATTGCATTCCTATCATACATTTCCCAATCTCAAGCTGTCCCATTGTATTTTGAACTGCAATCACTGTTGTAAAATGACAGCCAAACTGCATTTAGCAAGCTCTCAGAAACAGTAGTGTGATAATTATAAATAATGGCTGGAATTCTCTGACCCTTCACACTAGCAAGATTCTCCAGTCCAGCTAGCAGCGCATCCCCGCCTGTTGGTTTCTGACTAGCGTGAGGGGACAGTAAATCCATGAGCAAACAGTGCATTACCTCCCACTGGCGGGAAACATGCAGCTGAGAGGTTGGAGAATTCAACTCAATATGTCTTGGTGATATTGGTTGAAAGGGGAATATTGGCGAGGGCACTGGGCCACAAACCCTGTTCTTCAAAATAGTAAGAAGTCTCACAACTCCAGGTTGAAGTCCAACCAAATTATTTGATAGTAAACTCACAAACGTTCGGGATTTGCCCCTTCATCGGGTGAATGAAGAGTTCTAGCCTCAGGCAGAGCACAACTTACTTTTATTCAGTTGTAAAGATTCACAATCTAATCAGTATTCTCTAAACTGTGTGTGTTGTTATATGCTCTGTCTGAGGCCAGAACTCTCCATTTACCTGACAAAGAGGCAAACCCCAAAACCTTGTGAGTTTACTATCACATAATTTGGTTGGACTTTAAACTGATGTTGTAAAACTTCTTACTGTGTTTATCCAATTCAACATCGGCATCTCCACATCATGACTTCAAAATAGTGCCATGGCATCTTTTACATGCACCCTGAGGCCCCACTTGCCTCCTCAGTTTACACCTCATCCAACAATGCTGCACTCCCTCAGTACTTGCAAACTCTGCACAAAGGCAGGAGAGGAATTATTTTTTATTCTGATCCCCATGTTGTGTAATTTCAATATTTTTTGTGTTCGTTAGATACCACTGCACAGAAAAAGGAATTCTGATGTTCTATAAGCAGTACATCTCTCCAACCAAACATGGTTTTATGGGTGTTGGCGTAATTGAGAAACCGTTGCACTGTGTGTGGTGCATGGTGAAAGATCATAGTAAGAGGCAGCTGTACGACAAGACAATAAAAACTGTGGAAGTACATCAACAACTGGGAAATGGCATTGAGCTTGGTAAGGTCTTCTGAAACAGTAAAATAATGTCACTTGAAAAATGAAGATTTAAGAAAAAATGTGTTGAGAGAAATTTTATGCAATTACTTCCATGGCCTCTGGTCTTCCAGAGGTCAGTTGCTCTGAGCAATGCTATTATGGGAGATCTGGCAGTTGATCTTAATCTGTCCCAACCTTACAGATATCATCCTTTGTAAGCACCACTATTGTTATTTCTATGCACAGGCCATTCAATGGGCCAGTATACAAGGGGTTTCTCTTAAAGCTGGCTAGAGTAATCTGCATGCCCTCATTGACTTGCTTTCTGAAGTTTGCTTTCCTTGTTTGTTTGCACGCTCTGTTTAGTGTGGTCCTGACATAAAGTTGTCTTGGCACAATCCTGTTTGCAGAATTTAGCCTTATTATATATGCCATATGTAACTTCCTACTGAAGATTTGACAGTTTGCCATATCACTGCCTAGCAGAGATGAGGAGCTTCTTTATTCTGCAGCATCAGAATTTCCATTTTCTTGGCCTACCTGCTTCTGATGACAATAGTACAATACCACTAAATTTGGTGAGTTGGTGTTTTCAAGTATATATCACTGTAATGTTTAGATTCTACAATCTGGGGATATGGGACACATTGGCTTCTTGGTATCTCTACTTTGATATCCACAATGAGGATCTCCAGCAACACATCTCCTGTTCCACCAGAGGCCCAAATATCCTAGACCACTGCTACACAAATATCAAAAGTGCATACAGCTCTATCATCTGCACACACTCCAGTTAATCAGACCACAAGGCTGCGTTACTACTTCCGGCTTGCAAGCAAAAACTGAAATGGGAGAATCCGTCAAAGAAAGTTGTACAATGTTGGTCTGAAGAATCGGATGATCTCCAACAGGATTGCTTAGAGTCAGTGTCAGTGTTTAAAAACTTTGTGACCAGCCTGAATGAGTACACCACTACAGTAACTTACTTCATTAATGAGTGTGTAGAAGACTAAGTCAAAACAGTAAATCCACATGTCTCCCAACCGGAAAGCATGGATGAATAGAGATATCCACTGCCTGCTGAAGTCCAGGTCTGAGGCAGTCAAGTCAGGCCATCCTGTTACTGTTTGTCCATCAATGAGGACCTTGACACCATTAGTCATTTTGAGGCTGGTTTGGGCACGGAATGTCCTGGCACATATTGGACAGACTTGTGCAGACACTGTAGTTGTTGTGCTGGTGGCTCTGGACTTGTGCAGCTCACGCTTAAGTTGTGTTTCAGCAATAGATCTTGCTTCGTAAGCTTGACAGCTTTTGTGGATGAGGCAACGCCAGGTAGGGCGGTTTTGCGCTAGCGTTTCCCAAATGGTCGTGTCAATATCAGGCAACTTCAAGGAAGCCTTGAGTGTGTCTTTGAAACTTAAGTGTGTGGACTGATGGTAGACTTGCCTTAGGGAGAATTTCAGTGTCTGGTATTTTGTCTTGCCATCTGATGTATAATATTTCTGCGAAGACAAGTCATGTAGCTGTCTTACATGCCTTTGATAGGCCGTGTTTCACTGCATACAGGAGGGTAGAGAGTACTGCAGTGCTGTAGACCTTCAGTTTTGTTGATGGGCTGATTCCTCGATGTTTCCATACAGTAGAGCACAGTCTACCAAAAATAGAACTTGCCTTTGTTATTCTGCAGTTAACTTCTCTATCAGTAGTCACTGCTTGGGAGAGGGTGCTACTAAGATGTGAACTGCTCCACTGCCTGTAGTTCCTGCCCTTTGATTGTGATTATGGGTTCTGTGTTTGGTGCATGATTTTCGTCTTTTTAATGTCGATGGTGAGTCCAAATTTGTCACAAGCCATGGAAAATTTGTCCCTACTGACTTGCATCACTGGCTCTGAGCCAGCATACAGGGCGCAGTCATTGCAAAGAGGAAATCTCTCAGAAGTCTCTTTCACTTTGGTATTAGCTTGAAGTCTCCTCAGGCTGAAGAGCTTCCCATCCATTCTGTACTTGAGGCTGATTCCAGCAACACTATCCTGGAAGGCATCATGCAGCATGGCAATAAACATCATGCTGAACAATGTGGGTGCAAGCACACAACCTTGTTTGACACCATTGGTGACTGGGAATGCCTCAGAGGATTCTCCACCATCCAGTAGAGATGAAACAGAAATGACTTAACAGTTCTGTGAAGCCTTCAACACTCTCTACAGATCTCAATCTCTAGGGAGTACCCCCCTCCTGAATACAGATGGTACAACTCTCATTACAGAGAAGCTCAGATCCTGCAGAGATGGGCTGAACACTTTGAAGCCGTCCTCAACTGACTGTCATCTATTAACGATGAGGCAATAGATAGGATTTCCCAGGTTGATATCAACAGCGCCATGGATGACCCACCGGTAGTAGCCGAAGTCACGAAAGCTTGATTTGGATTAAAATGTGAGGGACAGCGTCAGCTTCACTCTCTTCCCAATTCCCATCTAGATCCAGTGGCAAGACAAGAGTCAAGATGGCTGGAGATGGGACTAGGTGCAGTGGATGACCAGGATGTCTTCCATGTCTTATCCTGCTCTTCACCTTCCACGATGCTGGCAGAGACCACCTTCTTGACCGTTGGATCTTCCATTGGTCTCGCCAATGAAAGGCAATCAAGTCAATAAGGTTGTTAAGAAGGCGTACGGAGTCTTAGCTTTTATTGGTAGGGGGATTGAATTTCGGAGCCGCAACGTCATGTTGCAACTGTACAAAACTCTAGTGCGGCCGCACTTGGAGTAGCGTGTACAGTTCTGGTCCCCGCATTATAAGAAAAATGTGGAGGCATTGGAGAGGGTACAGAGGAGGTTTACAAGGATGATGCCTGGTATGGAGGGCAGGTCTTATGAAGAGAGAGACTGAGGGATTTGAGGTTGTTTTCGTTAGAAAGAAGGCGGCTAAGAGGAGACCTTATTGAAACATATAAGATGATTAGAGGTTTAGATAGGGTGGACAGTGATAGCCTTTTTCCTAGGATGGAGAAAGCTAGCACGAGGGGACATAGCTTTAAATTAAGGGGTGGTAGTTATAGGACGGATGTCAGAGGTAGGTTCTTTACCCAGAGAGTGGTAAGGGTATGGAATGCCCTGCCTGCTGCAGTTGTAGATGCGCCAAGTTTGGTGGCGTTTAAGAGGTTAGTAGATAAGTTTATGGACGAAAAGGGAATGGCGTAGGTTAGAGGGTCATTGCTTTTTCTTAATTGGTCGGTGCAACATCAAAGGCCGAAGGGTCTGTTCTGCGCTGTTCCGTTCTATCTCACCAAGGGTTGAGACCTGTTGTCTACCCTCACCTAATTTAGCTGGCTTGTCAAGCCGTTGCCCGAGGTGTGGCTGCTGTCGCATACAAACAGTTATAGGGAGCCACAGGTGAGAGATGGGGACAAAAGATGGACAAACCTGAAAAGACGCATCATGTTCCCCCACCAAAGATACTACCCCTTCCTGACACTCCATACATGCCCATGAGCTCATCCTAACCAATAGAAGAAAGCCAGATATGATCTATGGTGATCTGTCAAAGACACCAAAAGATGGTATCGAACCAAGCTAGAATCCCAGGTGAGCTACATAGAACATAGAACATTACAGCACAGAACAGGCCCTTCGGCCTTCGATGTTGTGCCGACCAAAATAAAAAGCAATGCCCCTCCAAACTAAACCATTCCCTTCTCTTCCATATACTTATCAATTAACCTCTTAAACGCCACCAAACTTGGCGCATCTACAACAGCTGCAGGCAGGGCATTCCACTCCCTAATCACTCTTTGAGTAAAGAACCTACCTCTGATATCCGTCCTATAACTCATACCCCTTAATTTAAAGCTGTGTCCCCTCGTGCTAGCTTTCTCCATCCTAGGAAAAAGGCTCCTACTGACTGTGACAAGGTCTGCAAGACATAACAAGGTACAAGATGAAGGCAGGTAAAATCGCTGGCATCAACAAACCCCTTCCTGATGAGCTGAACATATTTTATGTCTGATTTTGAACAAGAAGTCAGCAAGAGCATGCCCTCCTGCCTAGCAGACTACCTGGATCCATTAGTTTGCCTTTTGCCACAATAGCTGACGCCATCTCCCTGGCCCTACACTCAACCTGGAACACCTAGATAACAAAGATACCTATGTCAGACTCCTGTTTATAGACTACAACTCAGCATTTAACACCATTATTCCTATGAGACTCATCTCCAGACTTCGTGACCCGAGCTCTGCTCCTCCCTCGGCAACTGGATTCTAGACTTTCTAACTCGCAAACTAGTCAGTAAGAATAGGCGGTATGGTGGTTAGCACTGTTGCCTCTCAGATCCAGGGATCTGGGTTCAATTCCCAGTCAGTCTTTCCAGACTGAATGTTCTCCCCTGTGTCTGCATGGGTTTCCTCTGGGTCCTCTAGTTTTCTCCCACAGTCCAAAAGACTTGCTGTTTAGATGCATGGCTCAGTGTACCCAAACAGGCATTGGCGTATGGTGACTAGGGGATTTTCACAGTAACTTCATTGCAGTGTTAATGTAAGCCTACTTGTGACACTAATAAATAAATTTAAAACTTAAACCTCCTCCATGATCAACCACAACACAAGTGCTCTGCAACATGGTGCCTTTAGTCCCTTACTGTACTTATTATACACCTTTGACTGTATGGTCAAATTCCTCTCCAACGCTATTTCTTTCCTGTACAGTGTCTCATCACTGTGCACTGGCCCACAACGGTGATGTCACCAACAAACTTGAAAATAGAGAATCTGGTGAACTGGTGTGACGACAATAACCTCTCCCTCAATATCAACAAAATGAAGGAGATAGGACTAAACTTCCTGTAGTCAATTACTGAGAGCATGCCCCTGTTTATCATCAATTGGGATAAAGTACAAATAGTCAAGAATTTCAAGTTTTTAGCTGTCCTGGTCCTTCCACACAGATGCTTTAGTTCAGAAAGTTCTCCGGTGCCCCTACTTTCTCAGGAGCCTAATGAAATTTAGCATGTCCGCTACAACACACATCAACTTCGACAGATGCACCATAGACAGCATTCTTTTTAGTTGTATCACAGCTTGGTCTGGCTCCTGATCGGTCCAAGACCGCAAGAAACTACAAAGATTCATGAATGAAGCCTGGTCCACCACTCAAACTAGCCTTCCATCCATTGACACTATTTATACTTCCTGCTGCCTTGGAAAAGCAGCCAGCATAATCAAGGACCCACACACTCCAGACATACTCTCTTCCACCTTCTTCCGTTGGGAAAAAGATATAAAAATCTGAGGTCACATACGAACCGATGACTGCTGCCATCAGGCGTTTGAATGGACTTACCTTGCATTAACTTGATTTTTTTTGCACCCTAGCTGTAACTGTAAAACTACACGCTGAACTACACTCCTTTCCTTCTCTATGTACAGTACGCTTTGTTTATAAAGCATTAAGAAACAATATTTTTCACTATATACTAATACGGACAGCACTATTACTTCATAGCGCCAGTGACCCAGGTTCAGTTCTGGCCTTGGATCACTGTGTGGAGTTTCGTTCAGGTGCTCCTGTTTCTTCCCACTCCAAAAATGTGTGGATTAGGTTGATTGGCCGTATAAAATTAACCCTAGTGTCAGGGGGATTAGCAGGGTAGATACATGGGGTTACAGGACTAGGGCCTGGAATTGTGGTTGGTGCAAGCTGAATAGGCCAAATGGCATCCTTCTGCACTGTAAGGATTTCATGATGTGACAATAATAAACAAATCACTCTTGCCTATGGTTGCTACAGTGTCTTTGACTACAATAAACATCTACATGACTAAATGTATTATTTACAAACTTTCTGCAATATCTTCCTTAAGAATATGTAAAACAAGTGTGAATAAAATCCTGATTCTCCAGCTGTTTGAATAGCAGATACTTATTCAGATTATAGAAACCTAGTGAAAGAGTTGCTACAAGCTATATGACGTAGTAATTTTGCAGTTCCTTTTAGACTGTTGTATTGTCTTCTGTTGCAGTGATGGTAGATACAAAGGAGCAGAATGGTGAGTGTCAGTTGCTCTCACAACTTTAGACTGGGTCATGAGAGATACAGGTAAAGCAGATGGTGAAGAATAAGGAAGATGTTCTAAACTGAGGAGTATTGAAAAAATTGAGACACTGGCAGTTGGGATGGAACCTGAGGCAATAGATTTAAGATAATTGGAAAAAGACCAAAAAGGAGATAAGCATATTTGTCACACAGCAAGTTATGATGAAAGGCAACGGTATGTACACAATCCTTGGACATAGTTTTTAAGGCTGTTAAAAAGACATCCTTAATTTTATGAATGGAGCTACTAGAGTACAAAAGCAAAGAAATCATGCTAGCCTTAATAAACCATTAATTTTGGTTGATTGGTCAATAAAACTTGAACAATTCTGAGTTCTGTACTTTCAGAATTGTGTTGAGGCTTGGGAGAGGCCACAGAGATTTTTGAACATGTTACCAATGATGAGGGACTTCAGTTAGGTTGAGAGACAGGAGTAACTGCGATCATTCGCATTGGAGCAGAGATAATTAAGATGGAATTTGATGGTAGTATTCAAATTCATGCAGGGTTTAGATAGAGTGAATTAGAAGAACTGTATCCATGAGCAGGAAGATGATCATCAACTGGGGGATTAGCAAAAGAACCAGAGATAGGTTGAGGATAAAAGTTTTAATGCAACAAATTATGAAATGGAACATACTACTTCAGACAGAAGCAGATTGAACACATTCAGAAGGGAATTGGATGAATGCTTGGGAGAGGAATAAATTGCAGGTCATGGGCAAGAGCAGGGAAGTGGGACTAATTGGATAGTTCTTCAAAGAACTGGTAGAGAGAGACACTAAGTTAAATGGATTTCTGTGTTGTATGATGGGATAGAACTAGGCAGTTGAAGAATCAGGTAGACTGAGCATCTCTATACAATTCATAAGTGATTCATTCTGAGGTTTAATATGTACATTACATGTTTATATTAATTCATTTGCAGATGATATCAATGAGTACATTTTTTGGCAGTTCAACTTCAGTCTGTATCACAACTTTAAATATAAAAATGATGAATATTTCATTTTGAAAATTCATGCTATTTTAATTTGATTTTGTTTCATCAAGTTTATCTTGTGAATGACACTTCAGTGTGCTACCTCAACCAGCCCAGGGACTTCTGCTGCATCAGTGTGGAAGCAAAAGAGGTACATTTGACAAATATCTTCCTTTTGAAGTTGATGCCTTCTCCTGTTAGAGCTACGGATACAATAACCATTGCACCACTTGAATGACTACTAACAGTTTCACCATAACATGGGTTTTTACATACGACAGACACAAGAAAGTAAAAAACTAGAGAAACACTTCCAAAAAAAAAAAATCATCCAATCCTCAAATAATACAAAGAACAAAACAGCATGGGAAACAGGCCCTTCGGCCCAACGAGCCCGCGCCACCACCCCGCTGTTCCCACCTCTACCCGTGATCCCTGTCTATGTTTATAGATCTATGGATTAAAAACCAAATTTGAGACAATTTAGGGAGAATTTGTTTTGCCAATTAGCCTAAGAGCACATCTTTGGGATGTGGGAGGAAACCGGAGCACCCGGAGAAAACCCACACAAGCACGGGGAGAATGCGCAAACTCCCACAGACACAGGCCCAAATCCATGTATCTGCACAGCACAGCGATAGTCACTGAACTATCGTGTTGCCCATCAAATGGTCCAGGTCAAGCGTACACTAACGACGTGAAGCACTAGGATACTCTCAAAAAAAATCCAAGAGCAGCCCTCTCACGACCCATCGCGTGTATGCCCCTTGTTAGACAACAAGGTGGACCAAAGCACCTGTAGGATAAAAACAAGTACATCAATATCATCATCTATTTACACACTTCCCAGGGACTCCCAAGGCTCATGATCCCTATTTTAAATCAGTTTTCTATACCCCTCCATTCCCATTCTGTTCATGTGCCCATCTAAGTATCTCTTAAGTAACTCCAGAGTGCCTGCCTCCACCACTTTACTTGGCAGCGCGTTCCATACCCCCACAACCCTCTGTGTGAAAAAACTCCCTCTAGCATCCAAATTATACCTTACCCCCCTCACCCTAAGCCCATGATCCCTCATGCTATTCGAATCCACCCTAGGAAAAAGCTTAACCCTGTTTACTCTATCTATACCCCTCATAATCTTGTATCCTTCTATTAGATCTCCTCTAAGTCTACATCTTTCTAAGGAAACAGTCCCAATTTGCCTAACCTCTCGTAACTCAGACATTCCATACCAGGCAGCATCTTGGTAAACCTCCTCTGCACTCTCTCCAGAGTCTCCACGTCCTTCCGGTAGTAAGGCAACCAGAACTGGACACAGTATTCCAAATGAGGTCTAACCAACGTTTATACAACTGCAACATTAAAGGCCAGCTCTTGTACTCTATACCCCTTCCTATAAAGGCTAGGATACCATATGCTTTCTTCACAACCTTCTCCACTTGCTCTGCCACCTTCAGAGACTTGTTCACCTGCACCCCCCAGATCCCTCTGCGTTTCTATACTCCTAATAGTCTACCCTTTTATCATATACCTCCCCGCTACATTCTTTGTCCCGAAATGCATCACCTTGCATTTATCAGGATTGAATTCTGGTCCAATTTACTTTTTTTTCTACACAACTAATACATATGTTCTACAGGTTTGTCACCTACTGAGCACTTAAACCTAATCTGTGTGTTCTTGTTCTTGAGATAGTTGGAACCATCTTCTCTGGTTGCAATACTGGCGTCCATCTACTTTGGAATATCATTACCCTGAGTAAACAAACCCAGGTGGTTCAATTTCCTGCATAGCTCAGAAGCCTTGACCAACACAGTTATTAGATTGCAATTCTCTGCGTGCCTGCAATCCCAAAATTTTCATTGCATGATTAACATCACTGCACAATTAACATCACTGGACACAGATTTAGGGTGACAAAGTTCATCATAGTGTTTAGTTTCCCTGATTAATGCTGCGCTTTGAAATGTTGCATTTGAAAGCTATCACCCAACACCACAGCTCACTCTCTGGAATGCTGCCTTATAGCCTGGAGTCATTTAGTTCAAATCCCACTAGCCACTCACCTCTTCATTTTCCTTTCACTCACATGACTGCTTTGTTTATGGTCCAACTATGAATATTTCTCATTCTAATGACTTTCAGTTCACTGAAATGTTGCAAGAGGTCCGATAGAGCATGCGCCAAGTTCTGGATGAGCTTTGTGACTCCTTTCACAAACTGCAGTGTATCAGGCCACCAAATTATTGCTATAATTCAATGTTATACTGAATCACACATTTTTACAGCACAGGCCATTCACCCTCATCGCATCTGCACTGGCTCTTCCCATGATCCACGTAACCCTGCACATTCTCTCTTTTCTAATTCCCCTTTGAATTAAACCTGCCTCCACCACGCACACAGGCTAACCGAACTCTAACCACTAATTGTGTGAACATTTTTCTCATATTGCCTCTGCTTCTTTTACCAATTAGTCGATCCTTTCACTAATGGGAAAAGTTTCTCCTTATTTACTCTGTCTGTACTTCACGATCAAGACATGGGAACTGCTAAGTTGGTCAGTTTGTCTTAACATAACAAATAGAAACATTGAAACCCTCGATGTTGTGCCGGACTACGTCCAAACCCAAGATCAAGCTATCCCACTCCCTATCGTTCGGGTGTACTCCATGGGCCTATCCAATAATTGCTTGAACATTCCGAAAGTGTCTGATGTCACTATTACAGCAGGCAGTGCATTCCACACCCCAACCACTGAGTAAAGAATCCACCTCAGACATCCCTCCTATATCTCCCACCATGAACCTTATAGTTATGCCCCCTAGTAACAGTTACATCCAAGGAAATAGTCTCCACACATTCATTCTAGCTATCCCCCTCATCATCTTATAAACCTCTATTAAATCGCTTCTCATCTGCTTCTGCTCTAAACAGGAAAGCCTCAACTTTCCTCATAAGACCTACCCTACAAACCAGGTAGTGTCTTGATAAGTATCCTTTGCACTCTCTCCAATGCTTCCACATCCTTCTTATAGTGAGGTGACCAGAACTGCACACAATATTCCAAATGTGGTTTTATCAAGGTCCAGTATAGTTGCAGCATAACCCCATGGTTCAAGCTCAAATCCCTATTAATAAATGCTAACACACTATAACCCTTCTTTACAGCTCTATCCATTTGAGTGGCAACCTTCAGAGATCTGTGGATATGATCCCAAAATCTCTCTGTTCCTCACATCCCTCAGAACCCTACCCTTTACCCTGAAATCCGCATTCAAGTTTGTCCTACCAAAATGAATCACCTCACACTTATCAGGGTTAAACTCCAGCTGCCACTTTTCTGCCCAGCTCCGCATTCTATCAATGTCTCTTTGCAGCCTGCAAAAGCCCTTCACCAATCTTGGTGTCATCAGCAAATTTACTAACCCACCCTTCAGCCCCCTCTTCCAAGTCATTGATAAAGATCACAAATAGCAGAGGACCCAGCAGTGATCACTGTGGTACACCTAGTAACTGGCCTCCGGTCTCAAAATTTTCCCTCCACCACCACTTTCTTCTTCTATGAGACACAGTAAGAAGTCTCACAATACCAGGTTAAAGTCCAACAAGTTTATTTGCTAATAAATCCACAAGCTTTCAGAGTTTGCCCCTTCTTCAGGTGAGTTAATCATTCACCTGATGAAGGGACAAACCCCGAAAGCTTGTGGGTTTACTATCAAATAAATTTGTTGGACTTTAACCTGGTATTGTGAGACTTACCCTAGTTCAATGCCAGCATCTCCACATCATGACTTCTCTGAGACAGCCAGTTACTTATCCAATCAGCCAAATTTCCTTCCATCCCACACCTCCTTACTTTCCTCATGAGCCTATCATGGGGAACCTCATCAAACACCTTACTAAAATCCATGTATACGACATCTTCGTCTACACAATTACCTTCTCAAAGAATTCAATCAAATTTCTGAGGCAGGACTTATCCCTCACGAAACTATGCTGACTATCTCTGATTAAGCTGCATCTTTCCAAATGGTTATAAATCCTATCCTCAGGACCTTTTCATTAACTTACCAACCGCTGAAGTAAGACTAATTGGCCTATAATTACCAAGGTCATTCTTATTTCCTTTCTTGAAGAGAGAAACATTTGGCACTCTCCAGTCCTCTGGCACAATCCCCATGGACACTGAGGACCTAAAGATCAAAGCTGAAGGCTCCGCAATCTCTCCCTTGCCTCCCAAAGTATCCTAGGATGTATCCAATAAGGCCCAGGGGACTCTTCAAGCCTCGGGTTTTTCAAAATTGCTAATACATCTCCCCTGAGGTTGGAGGAGGTAGATATTCTATCAGCCTATATCACTCAAAAACATGCCCTTTTTCCTTAGTGAGCACTGAAGAAAAGTCTTGTTGTAAGAAGTCCGGAGAATGCTATGTATATACAAATTTACAGCAGATGACTGTTATTTGTCACTCCTGTGACAACTTCACAATTTGTGAAAGCAGAATATGACTTGTGTTAGGTATACCATGATCTCATTTAGTACCAGATATGCTCCTCTAGCTTTTCAGAATGCATTCTGGAGAGATGAGACTAATTTGTAAACCAACCAGGTTTATTGTTTGTGAAATGGATGACCATAACTTTAATATTTAAGGGACATCTAGAGTAATACATGAATAGAATGGGAATGGTAGATACAGACATAGTTAGTTTAGGCAGGCAGCATGATCGGCACAGGCTTGGAGGGCCGAAGAGCCTGTTCCTGTGCTTTGTCCTTGAACTCAGTTTTTCAGAGAGTAATATCACTTACCTCCTAATAGTGCCCATCTCTATATTTTCACACATTACAACCCACAAGCTTGGGAGAGTGGGAAAGCAGATCACCTCCATCTAGTAATGAAATATCAATAAGCTCCTCGCTTGCTGATTGGGGTAGAAAGGATATGGTTGAAGTGTAAATGAGAGTACACAGCTTGAACCTATCACTTTTTCACCAGGACCAGCAGTACATGCTGGCAATGCAATCAATCTATGAGGAATCAATGCCTCGGCCTGTAAAGGAGTTTGTAAGAGGGGAAATGATGCCCAGTGGCTGGATTCTACAGCCTGACACACAGAATGGAAAAGAAATAACAAGACTCATCTACTTGACTCAGGTAAAAACAATTTGTTAATTTATAAAAATTAAAATTACAGTGATAACAAAATGGTGAATAAAGCTGAGATTTCTCATTTTTAAGGTTGATCTTGGTGCTCCTGCTCTGCCTGCCAGACTGCTGGCATCAGTTGCCAAGCGACAGCCTTTGTGCATTGCCAACCTTGCCAGCCTGCTCTCCTGTTGACATGTTCTGTTATCAAGACAGGTATTGTATACATCTAGGCTGCTGCATTTCTAACCTGGCCAGACTTGGTTATCTGCTCATCTCAGGCCATATTATGCATCTTCAGTAGTGTACAATATGTACAGTTTTGTAGAGGTATTTGTATTGTATGATTGAACGGAATCTGTTTTTTTTAGTTGCTGAGTCAATGAACAAGTTACAACACATTGCAGTTGTTCGAAGTTTTTCTATTAAATGTACAGTTAAAATTTTTATTTTTGTATGGTAAAATCAAATGTCCAAATTGAACTTATTTATATATAAACTGAATCATTTTATAGTTAATTGTGATATAAAATTCTTGAAATTAAGTCTTTTCTGGTCATTCCTATATTTATATTTAATACTCATTTTAAATATACACTTTGTTGACGTGTCTCATGTCTCTTTTATTGTACAATTACCAAGTTGCATACCAAATTACCATAAAAAACAATGAGAATCAGAAGCTATTGGAGACATAGCTTCTGAATCAGCAACAATGCAAGCTGTTATTCAAAAATACTTCAGGCTTGAATAGTGTTTGCAAGCTCAACTGTTAACCACAAAAATCTATTTCAATCAACACATGGTCCACATACTGCAAGATTACTTTATTCTGAAACATTTGAAACAGGTAGGTAGTACAGGACTAAAGTTTTGAACTAAAAAGTGGCCTCCTGTCTTTCACTTTTTTTGGTATTCATTTATTACTTATGAGCATTACAAGCCAGGTCAGCACTTTCCTTGGGAAAGTGGGTTGAGCCACTCTGCTGTTCGGGGAAAGTGCTTTTCTCCTATTTTTGTTATTGTTTGAAATTTGGCATTTTTGTATTTGTCCCCTGATGAGTATTAAGCCAAAAAGACTTGAATCTCTTTTCTGGCATTAAAATTTAATTTTAACACTGTGGAGTTTCACTCCTTCAAATTTTAATTTTTAAAATCCCTATATTGTGTTTCACCTTTTGTCTCCTCTCCATCCCATATTTCAATGCAGGATTTTATGTAAGAATTTTTAATTCAATAATACTTCCTAGCTTAGATTCATGGGTCAGTATAAATTCTTCAATACAAGTGCTTCCCCCTTCTCTCAGATCCCAGGTAATAACGGTGCCATTCTGAAATGGATCTCTAATTATTTTTAATTGCCATATTCAAAACCCACAAGATTGTTAACTGAAAATCCAGGCCAATATCACAGGATTAATTATAGCCAAATATAAAGTGGTCCAATGTGAACTACATTAAATATTCACAAGTGAATATTTGATTGAATTTAGCAGCATCAATAAAAATATAAAATATTTCCCCCACCCCCGCCCCCCAAAATGAATTGCACTTATGAATAGCAAAATGCTATGGGAATAAGGCTAGTTTTTTTTTGCAGAAGTCAGTCTAAGCATGCTATTTTACTCAGTATCTCTTTGTTCATTTGTGATCTGGGTCTTCAATTTTATCTGTCTTTGCCAGTTCTGAACACATTCCAAATACGGATTCTATCGTGTGCATGAAATCCTGGAAGAAGCAAGAAAAATGTTATTTAAAAACAGAGATTCTTACTGTTTTAAATCAATGTAAAATAATTTAGATTTCTATTCATGAATGTATACTTAAAATGCCAAGTCAACTTAAACAGAAGCAGAACAAATCAAACTCCATTACCTGGGGCCAAGGATGCTGTGAAAGGTCCTTCCAGCAACACACTATTGCTGATGTCTTCATCAGCCCCTGCTCAATAAGGCCATGAATTAGAAACGAGAGCTCATTCCAACATAACTGAGGAGAGAAGAAATTGTTCAAACTTCTCAGCTGTTCTTATCCCCTTTCAGAGATTTCTCTATACATAACTAGATTATAATGCAGAATTGGAAACTTGCATGCTCAACTGGACAATACACTTCTTTCCAAAAAGTAAATCTTTAAATGATTAACGACAGTAATAAGTGCAGTGTAGAAAGGAACTTAGCGTAGCCTCAGATTCTCTGATGTATTGCAAGATGATTTCATGATGAGGGAAAAGTTTGGAAGTTTTTTTTTAAACAAAACAGGAACATCAGACTATTTAAACTTTATGTACAACGCAACATATGGGAACAAAGGTGAGGAAGAATCTGTCTACTTTAGCTTTCATCGCAATGAGGCAATTAGTGAAACAATAATTTGACCGAAGATATGTATGAGATAATTCAGCACAACCCAAGTTAACAATGGGTTTTAAAACAACAGACTGAAACTTTCTCAGCTCATAGATTTCTCTTTGGCTGAAGTTCTGAAGATAAATTCAGATAAATGCAAGTGATGCATTTTGGTAGATTGAACCAGGGCAAGACTTAATTAATGGTACAGCATTAGGGAGAGTTACAGAACGAAGAGATCTAGGGGTACACGTTCATAGCTCCTTGAACGTGGAGTCACAGGTGGACAGAGTAATGAAGAAGGCATTCGGCATGTTTGGTTTCATCGTTCAAAACACTAAATATAGGAGTTGGAATGTCTTGTTGAAATTGTACAAGACATTGGTAAGGCCATACTTGGAATACTGCGTGCAATTCTAGTCACCCTATTATAGAAAGAATATTATTAAACTACAAAGAGTGCAGAAAAGATTTACTAGGATGCTACCAGGACTTGATGGATTGAGTTATAAAGAGAGGGCAGATAGAGTGGGATTTTTTTCTCTGGAGTGTAGGAGGTCGAGAGATGATCTTATAGGAGGTCTATAAAATAATGAGGGACATAGATCTGATAGATAATCATTATCTTTTCCCAAAAGTAGAGGAGTCTAAAACTAGAGGACTTAGGATATAAAGTGAGAGGGGAGAGATACAGAAGTGTCCAGAGGGGCAATTTTTTTTACACAGAGGGTGGTAACTGTCTGAAACAAGCTGCCAGAGGTAGTAGTAGAGCCAGGTACAATTCTGTCCTTTAAAAAAAAGCATTTAAATAGTTACATGGGTATGATGGGTATAGAGGGATATAGGGCAAATGCTGGCAACTGAGATTAGCCCAGAGGTTTAAAAAAAAAAGGTGGCATGGACAAGTTGGGCCGAAGGGCCTGTTCCCATGCTGTAAACCTCTATGGTTATATGACTAAGTTGTTACAGTTTCATCCATCTATTAGGAAACTAGAATCGCTCACCAAACAATTGACCACAGTTGAATCAAAATAATACAAAAACATTTGTTTTTCACATTATTCATTGTTCTTTGCATGTTCAGCATGAATCTTCTGGGGACATGGGTTCAAATCTCACCATGGCAGCTGGTGGACTATAAATCCAACGTTTTAAAACTCTGCTTCTTTAGTAATGCCGACCATGAACTCATCACCAATTGTTGTAACATCCCGTCTGGTTCACTAATGATCTTTAAGAAAGAAACACGTAGCTCCAAACCCACAGCAATGTGATTGACTGTTAAATATCCCTCAAAATGGCCTAGCAAGCCACTTGGTTCAAGCACAGAAAATGGTGGCCTTATCAACAGAAAAGAATTTTTTTGAAAAAATTCCTAGTGACCCTTTCTTTGAGAGCTGTACACTTAATATTCTTACTTACCAAATATACAGAAAACTTACTACAAATATTTAACTTTGTTCACATCAGCACAACAAACAAGGTCAACTCTCCATTTCACTATCACGGGACAGTCCCAAAGTCAGCCTTCAAATAGAAATCAGCACACCTGAAGTTCAAATGAGAATTTGAATTCCTTCACAATGGGAAGAATCATGTTTCGGAAGGAATGATAAAGAGTTACCTTTCCATTTCTTGTCTCTATTATATACGAAATGTTCTTCTCACTAAATATTAGTTGAAATGGTACAGGCACACGGAAATCATCCTTCCACAATGCAAGGAGGAGGCTGAGCGAATACTGGGTGGACTTGCAAAAAGAAGCATGGTCTCCGAAATCTTTTTTTGTGTTAGCGTAGGATAGTGGAATTTCTCCAGCAACTGTGAAAAAGAACCAGATGAGACTATGGATGGTAGAGTTGAAGTTATCTTGGTAGACTAGGTTACTCTTATTCTAAGGTTACAAGTTAACAATGATATTGTAAATTCACCAAGATTTCCTCTATATTATATGTATAATAAAAAACAACATTGTATTAATGTATGCAGAAAATGTTGCTCAGAATCAGTCAGCCTTGCAAAAGGAAGTCTCAATTTATAAGGAGGAAAATGAAGGGTTTTTGGTTCAATGAAAAGTACAAACTAAAAGTACAAAAACAGTTGAAGGCTGCTATACTGTGGCTCATTGGCAATACTATTACCTCAGTCAGATTATAAATTCGGGATCAGGATTGAAACTTAGGACAAGCTAGGCTGACTTCAGTGTTGCGCTGTCAGAAATGCTAACTTTCATTAAATAGGCTATGTCTTGAATAGATATAAAGCAGGCTTGTCCAATGAGCAGCCCAAGCGTAGCCTTGAAGTCCACGAGTGGCAACGAAAGCCAGTTTTCAATAGACCAGTTAAACAGGCACATTTAAATGGAAGATTCTACACAGAGCTGCTCCTTTTATCACAGGCTGTTTCTTTCCAATAATTAGTGCTTATAGCCTCCCTAGTCAGCAGCATATGATGGAGAGAAATAATCTGAGATTGGAGAAGTGAAGCAGTGAAGAGCAGAGGATGGAGCACACTGGGCCAACTGGAGACTCAGTGTAGGAGAGCAATTTGCGATCTGTACAATATTTATCCAATCAAAATTTAAAAAAAACAGGCAACTTAATTTATTTAATTGTGATTTCTGATGCTCGTATTGGTTAGTTGTCTACAAAAATACTTTAACATTTTGGGACATCTTGAAAATGTGGAAAACATTTTTTAAATGCAGATTTTTGTTTACTGATCATTAGAACTTATACCATTATTAAAATCAAATAAACATTTTCTTCCAAATGTTAATTACAAATATATATTTTTAAAAATCATCTGGCACATTAGCATTAATGCTACTGATTTTGTAAAAATGCACAATTATTTGCTCGTGAAAACATTTGCACCTGGAGCTGAAAGAAATAGGAGAGTGAAAAAGGTTTCTCCAATTACTTACCTAACAAAGAAGCTAGCTCTACAGTGTACTTGGCAAGGGCTTGTTCAATTACTGGACAAATGTACTGCAAAAGAAAAGAGACAGTTCACCAAAAGTGAAGAGGTGGTCTGTGCCAATATTTACACTTTGTAGGAGGCTCCTCCCTCCCTTTCAATAAAACTGAAAACTTTCTCTCTCATCTGACTGACCTGCTGTTCACTGGAATTACTCCTTGTGGTAAAACTTCCATATTCTAACCTGAATTTCCTATTATATTTCAAGACTCTCATCTATTTAAGGCAGTATCATCTCTACTCTTGCATTTTGCTAATACTTCTATCTCTTTACAAAACGTAGAAACCAGAACTGTGCACAGTAATCCCAGTGTGGTCTAGCCAAAGTGTGATATATTTTCAATTCTTTTACTCTAAATATGAAATGCTGATTAAATTTCATTTGCTAAATAAATTACTTAATTTAATTTGAGAAAATGTAACATACTTGGAATGAGGCACCTTACGGTACTATTTTTCCCAGATTGAGTTTTGATATTTTATGCATAATGAATTCAGACCAACTTTAACTCTTGTTTATAAAATTAACCTATTCCCTTTCAATCACATTTTCCTTCCTAGAAGTTGCATGCCAGTTGCAACCTTGAAATTACTTGCTCCATCTTACTTTAGCATAACCAGACACCAAGAATGATGCCAGCATGGAGTCTCTCCCAAACACTTCCTCTCTCATTCTGAGGGAGGTATTCAGAATCTGTATTTCCTGTATTAGTACAACTGAAATTGGTAATGCATGTAACAGAAACCAGAGACAAGGTTCTGAGAATATATTAAATGAACAAATTTGAATAAAAAGACACACCTGTCTACACCTTAGTGTTTGGCATAATCTTCTAAATAAGTCATCAAGTTGTTTGTGCTCCACTGTTTCATCACTCTGTCCGGGACCCAGTGTAATACTTAGCAATTCCTATGAAAGAGAGCAAATTAGGCTACAGGTTTCCAAACAAAGTCAACCAGAGATTTTAGAAAAGCCCATGACAAAGATACACATCCCTTTCTCCAAGCATCAAATTGGCTATGAATTATTCAGAGCAATATTTAGGTCTTAATTTGTTCAAATATGGAACCAAGAAGTCCTTTGTACTTTGCCAGTGCTTTCCATTACAATTTTCCTCCCCCTCTCTCTGGGATATTGTCCCAGGGTCACCAGAGATTCTCCAACATCTTGGCCAAAGTTTCACACCACATAAACGTCAGCATAAAATTTAATTAACAGCATCACATTAAACGTCGTTCCCTAATATACATGCATGATTTCCAATTGGAGGGAACCTCATTAGACCTTTCCATTTTCATCACCATCCCAATAGTCTTTAATACAGCATGGAAGTTAAAGGGAGCACATTAATTAGTAAAGGCATATCAGTAATCCTAGTCATGATGTAGAGATGCAGGCATTGGACTGGGGTAAACACTGTAAGAAGTCTCACAAAACCAGGTTAAAGTCCAACAGCTTTATTTGGTAACAAAATCCATTAGCTTTCGGAGCGCTGCCCCTTCATCAGGTGATAGGAGTTCTATTCACAAACAGGACATATAAAGTCACAAACTCAATTTACAAAATAATGATTGGAATGTGAGTCTTTACAGGTAATTAAGTCTTAAAGGTACAGACAATGTGAGTGGAGAGAGCGTTAAGCACGGGTTAAAAAGATTCGTATTGTGCCCAGACAGGACAGTTAGTGAGATTTTGCAAACCCAGGCAAGTTGTTTTGGGGGTTACAGATAGTGTGACATGAACCCAAGATCACAGGATGTACCCACCCCAGGGTACAGATGCTATAGGAAAGATAGAACTGGAGTTAAGAAAGGAGGGGGAGTTGCATTTTTAACTAAAGAAAGCATCACGGCTGTACTGAGTCTACCTGGGTAGAACTGAGAAATAAGAGAGAAATCATTTTGATAGGATTGTACTATAGGCCCCCAAACAGCAGGAAATTGAGGAGCAAATATATAAGGAAATTACAGATAGCTCCAAGAAAAATAGGGTGGCAAGAGTCAGAAATTTTAATTTTTCCAACATTGACTGGAAAGAAGTTTGTTGAGTGTATTCAGGGGGAATTTCTCATTTAATATGTGGATGGCCCGACTAGAGAGGGGGCAAAACTTGACGTCCTCTTGGGAAATAAGGAAGTGCAGGTGACAGCAGTGTTAGTGAGGGATCACTTTGGGACCAGTGACAGGAGATTTACAAGGATGTTGCCTGGGTTGGGAGGCATGCCTCATGAAGATAGCTTGAGGGAGCTAGGTCTCCTCCTCCCTGAAGAAACGAAGGTCAAGAGACAACCTGATAGAGATTTATAAGATGTTGAGAGATATAGATAGGGTGGATTCTTGAAGTTATTTCCCAGGGCTGAAATGGTCACTATGAGAGGAGACAGGTTTAAGGTGCTGGGGAGCAGGTACAGAGGAGATGTCAGGGGTAAGTTTTTCACTCAGAGGGTGGTGAGTGAGTGGAATCGGCTGCCGTTGATGGTGGTAGAGGCGAACTCATTGCGGCCTTTTAAAAGACTTCTGGATGAGTTCATGGGATTTAATGGGATTGAGAGTTTAGATAGACCTGGTAGGTACAGACATGATCGGTGCAATTTGTGGGCCAAAGAGCCTGTTTGTGCTGTAGTGTTCTATAATTCTATTAGTTTTAAGATAGCTATGAAAAATGATAGATCTGTCTCAAGAGTTAAAATTCTAAATTGGGGAGAAGCCAATTTTGATAGTATCAGACAGGAACTTTCAAAAATTGGGGGAGTCTCTGGGAAGGCAAAGGGATGTCTGTAAGTGGCATGCTTTCAAAAGTGTGTTAACACAGGTTACAGTGTCAACCTGTAACCAGGATGAACACATTCCTCTTAAAGTGAACGGCAAGGTTGGCAGAAGTCGGCAATCCTGGATGACTCGAGATATTAAGGCCCTGGTCAAGAAGAAGAGGCACAAGACGTGCATAGGCAGCTGGGATCAAATGAATCTCTTGAAGAGTATAGGGGGTGCAGGAGTAGAGTTGAGAGAGAAATCAGGAGGGCAAAAAGGAGACACAAAATTGTTTTGGCAGGTAAAGTTAAGGAGAATCCAAAGAGCTTCAACAAATACATAAAGGGCAAAAGAGTAACAAGGGAGAACATAGGGCCTCAAGGGTCAAAGTCATTTATGTGCAGATTCTCAAGAGATGCGTGAGATCCTAAATGAATATTTCTCATCAGTATTTCCTTTGAGAAAAGCATGGATGTTAGAGAACTTGGGAAAATAAGTAGTGTTGTCTTGAGGAGTATATTACAGAGATGGTGGTGCTAGAAATCCTAAAGCACATTAAGGTAGATAAATCTGTGGAATGTGTTGAGGTATGTCCCAGGACATTGTGGGAGGCTAGGAAGGAAATTGTTGGCCTCCTAACTGAGATATTTGAATCATCGAAAGTCACAGGTGAGGTGCCTGAAGATTGGAGATTGGCAAATGTTATGACTTTGTTTAGAAAGGGCTGCAGAGAAAAGCCTTGGAACTACAGGCCAGTGAGTCTCATCTGTGGTGGGTAAATTGTTGGAGGGTATTTTGAGAGACAGGATCTACAGGCATTTAGAGATGCAAGGACTGATTAGGGACAGTCAGCATGGCTTTACGAATGGAAAATTATGTCTCACAAATTTAATTGAGGTTTTTTGAAGAGGTAACCAAGAAGGTAGATGAGGGCGGTGCACTTGATGCTGTCTCAATGGACCTTAGCAAGGCCTTTGACAAGATACTGTATGATAAGTTGTTGCATGAGGTTCAATTTCACAGGATCCACGGTGAACTAAATGGATACAAAATGGGCTTCTTAACAGAAGCCAGAGGGTGGTTGTAAAGAGGTTCAAACTGGAGGCCTGTGACCAGCAGTGTGCCTCAGGGATCAGTGATGGGCCCACTGTTATCTGTCATTTATATTAATGATTTGGATGAGAATATAGGAAACATGGTTAGTAAGTTTGCAGATGACACCAAGATTGGTAACACTGTGGACAGTGAAGAAAGTTATCTTCAGTTGCAACGGGATCTTGATCAATTGCATAAGTAGGCTGACGAACGGCAGATGGAGTTAGACAAATGCAAGGTAATGCATTTTGGTAGATTGAATCAGGCAGGACTTACTCAGTTAATGGTAGGGCATTGAGGAGAGTTACAGAACAAAGAGATCTAAGGGTACATGTTCATAGCTCCTTGAAAGTGGAGTCACAGGTGAACAAAATGGTGAAGGCGGCATTCAGCATGCTTGGTTTCATTGGTCAGGATGTAGATATGCCGGTGTTGGACTGGGGTAGTAAGAACTCAGTAAGAATTTAGCAACACCAATTTTAAATCCAACCGATTTATTTGATAGTAAATTTGCGAGCTTTCGATCTTTTCGTTTTCGTCAGACAAATGCAGTGCTCTGGTCTGCAATAGCACACATCAGCATAGACAGTCACAGATTGCTGATTAGAATGCGAATCCTTACATCTAACCTGCTATTCAAGTGTTAAAAGTGGCTACAATGTGTGTGAAGGGAATCCTGAGCATTGGTTAGAGAATTGTGTATTTTCTCCAGACAGCACAGTAAGTGAGGTTTTTTGCTAACCCAGGCAAGTCACAGGGGTTACAGATAGTGTGACATGAAGCCAAGATCCCTGTTGAGACCGTCCTCATGTGTACGGAACTTGGCTATCAGTCTCTGCTCAGCGACTCTGCGCTGTCGTGTGTCATGAAGGCCCCCTTGAAGAACATTTATCCGAAGGTCGGAGGCCGAATGCCCGTGACTGCTGAAGTGTTCGCCCACAGGAAGGGAACTGTTTTGCCTGGTGATTGTTGAGCGATGCTCATTCATCCACTGTCGTAGTGTCTGCATGGTCTCCCCAATGTACCATGCTTCGGGACATCCTTTCTTGCAAAGTATTAGGTAGACAACGTTGGCCGAGTTGCAAGAGGATGTACCGTGTACCTGGTGAATGGTATCCTTACGTTTGATGATGTCGTCCATGTCTATGATCCGGCATCTCTTGCAGAGGTTGCAGTACTCAATGCCAACAACTGCCAGTTTCCAGATGCAATTTTACAACTCATCCGCTTCATCTTGGACCGCAATGTCTTCACCTTCAACAATCAGTTTTTCATCCAGACACGGAACAGCCATGGGGACCAAATTCGCATCTCAATATGCCAACATCTTTATGCACAGGTTCGAACAAAACTTCTTCACCACACGGGATCTTCAACCAAGGCTATATACTAGATACATTGATGACATCTTTTTCCTTTGGACTCATGGTGAACAATCATTGAAACAATGTAAGATGATATCAACAAGTTCCATCCCACCATCAGACTCACCATGGACTATTCTCCAGAATCAGTTGCATTCTTGGACACACGCATCTCCATCAAGACGGTCACCTCAGCACCTCACTGTACCGCAAACCAACAGACAACCTCACAATGCTCCACTTCTCCAGCTTCCACCCTAGACACGTTAAAGAAGCCATTCCCTATGGACAAGCCCTCCGTAAACACAGAATTTGCTCAGATGAGGAGGATCGTGACAGACACCTCCAGACGCTGAAAGATGCCCTCGTGAGAACAGGATATGGCGCTCGACTCATCAATCGACAGTTCCAACGTGCCACAGCGATAAACCGCACTGACCTCCTCAGAAGACGAACACGGGACATGGTGGACAGAGTACCCTTTGTTGTCCAGTACTTCCCCGGAGCAGAGAAGCTACGACATCTTCTCCGGAGTCTTCAACATATCATTGATGACGATCAACATCTTGCTAGGGCCATCCCCACCCCCCACTTCTTGCTTTCAGACAACCGCACAACCTCAAACAGATCACTGTTCGCAGCAAACTACCCAACCTTCAGGAGAACAGTGACCACAATACCACACAACCCTGCCACAGCAACCTCTGCAAGACATGCCAGATCATAGACATGGACGACATCATCAAACGTGAGGATACCATTCACCAGGTACACGGTACATACGCTTGCAACTCGGCCAACGTTGTCTACCTAATACGTTGCAAGAAAGGATGTCCCGAAGCATGGTACATTGGGGAGACCATGCAGACACTACGACAGCGGATGAATGAGCATCGCTCAACAATCACCAGGCTAAACAGTTCCCTTCCTGTGGGTGAACACTTCAGCAGTCATGGGCTTCGGCCTCCGACCTGTGGGTAAATGTTCTTCAAGGGGGCTTTCATGACACACGACAGCGCACAGTCGCTGAGCTTAGACTGATAGCCAAGTTCCACACACATGAGGACGGTCTTAACAGGGATCTTGGCTTCATGACACACTATCTGTAACCCCCGTAACTTGCCTGGGTTAGCAAAAAACCTCACTACTGTGCTGTCTGGAGAAAATACACAATTCTCTAATCAATGCTCAGGATTCCCTTCACACACATTGTTAGCCACTTTAACACTTGAATAGCAGGTTAGACGTAAGGATTCGCATTCTAATCAGCAATCTCTGACTGTCTGTGCTGATGTGTGCTATTGCAGACCAGAACACTGCATTTGCCTGACGAAGACGAAAAGATCGAAAGCTCGCAAATTTACTATCAAATAAATCGGTTGGATTTAAAATTGGTGTTGCTAGATTCTTACTGAGTTCATTGGTCAGAACATTGAATACAGGAGTTGGGACATCTCGTTAAAGTTGTACAAGACATTGCTACAGCCACACTTGGAATACTGTGTACAATTCTGGTCACCCTGTTACAGAAAGGATATTATTAAACTAGAAAGAGTGCAGAAAAGATTTTCTAGGATGCTATCAAGACTTGAGTTATAAGGAAAGGTTGAATAGACTGGGATTTTTTTCTCTGGAGCGTGGGAAGCTGAGGGGTGACCTTATAGAAGTCTATAAAATAACGAGGGGCATTGACAAGGTAGATAGTCAATATCTTTTCCCAAAGATAAGGCAATCTAAAACTAAATGGTTTAATGTGCAAGGGGAGAAATATGAAAGTGTCCAGAGGGGCAATTTTTCCACACAGGGTGGTTGGAACAAGCTGCTAGAGGTAGTAATAGAGGCAGGTACAATTTTATCTTTTTAAAAGCATTTAAATAGAGGGTAATGGGCCAAATGCAGGCAATTAGTATTAGCTTATGGCATTAAAAAAAAAAAGGGCAGCATGGACAATTTGGGCCAAAGGGCTTGTTTCCATCCTGTAAACTTCTATGACTCTATGATATAGTTTAGGTTATCATGCACTCACCCAAAATTTGCTTGACCAGAATAAGCCCCACCTCAAAAAACAGTGCCTTGCTATGTAAAACAGTTCAAGCCCTGCTGTGTTTCCAGACCACACTGACAAACAGGGTTACCATGGTGAAGGACAGAGGGTCTTACCTCTGCTGTTAAGATATGTCCACGTGTCCTCAGCATCATGCAGAGTGAAACACTGGACACAACGCTCAGTCATATGAACAAGACCAAGAATCTGAGACACAGATAGAATAACCTACTACTGCAACTGGTCTTTCAATAACCTGGTATAGGACGTTTTCTACACATTCCCACCCCAATCACTCAAGACAGACCTTAACATCAATGCAGAACAACTCCAGATTACCGTGGGCACATCAGTTCAAAATGGTAAAGATTGATTGTGCTCCTCAAAGCATTTGTAGATGCAATGCAGAAACTGCATTAAAAAAATCCCACATTACACATTGAATTTATTAGAGTTGTGAGTTAAGATGCTTTTTCAAAAGCATCTCAGGTTGTGTATTAACATTTTTATGCAATCACTTTGAAAATTAAATGAGATAGAAATGTAAAATTTATTCAATCAATGGGAACATAACATACCTTAAACTCACTCGCTATCTGGGAGGGAGGTGGAGCATTGTGCTTACATTCTGATGAGCAATTCCTTATTGCTCCAGGAACTTCACTTGCATTGGTTGATTGCACTGTTTGAGATTTCTTCAGTCTGTCAAAACCAAGCTTTACTTCTTTTCTAATTAAAGCTGATAGTAAAATAAAAGAAAACAAAATCTGACCTAGAGTGCAAGCTGCCACAGGAGTGCAAACTCAAAGTATATTTTACACAACATGCTCCTCTTTGTTCAGATACAGTGCACCAATGAAACACACATTCATTATTTACCATCAAAAGATACATTCAAGACAAACTCTCCCAGTAACTGGCTCAAAAGGATCTGCATTCCTCTCTCAGTTCAACAAAGAACATTGTAATTAAAGACTAGCAAAGTGACCTTAAAATAATTCTCCAATAAGGTATGGTACATCACGCAAAAGTACGTCACTGGTTTCAAAATTAATTGTCTGCTCCGAACATGTAGGTACTAAAAGCCTATTGACCCACTGTAACTCTGAATCCATTCACTACAGACCCTGTTGTGGTACAAGGTTAGGGTTGTCTACTTTCTGGTGAGAAGCAAGCAAGTCAAAAAAGAGACAATCAAATCCAGCACTGTCCCACAATCTGCATTGCACTGGAACAAAAGAGGGGGAGGAATCAAATACAGGATGAGAAAGTGAATCTGTTCTGCCATTTGGTAAGATAATGACTGATCTGTAACTAACATAAAAGCATCACCAATTCCCAAATGTCATTACAACTTTTGATCAATATACATTTAAATCTGAGATTGGTAGATTTAACAATTCATTTAGCAATAAATGCCAATTGCAGAAAAATACTTCAAATTTTTATCATCCCTTAATGTTTCCCTATTTTACTCCCGAAATGTCTGGTTCTAACTTTTAGACAATGCCTCCAGTCCTGAACTCCCCAACTGGCCAAAATAATTTTCCTCCATCTACCTGATCTTTTCCCTACAACCTCTTGAAAACTTAGAATATAGAATCCGACTGTGCAGAAGAATGTCGTTCGGCCCATCGCGTCTGCACCAACCACAATCCCACTCAGGCCCTATTCCTGTAGCCCTATATACTCTAGCTAGACCCCCTGACACTAAGGGGTTATTTAACCTGGCCGATCCACCTAATCTGCGGACTGTAGGAGGAAACCGGTGCACCTGGTGAAAACCCATGCAGAACAGGGAGAACATGCAAACACAACACAGACAATGACCCAAGCCAGGGATTGAACTGGGTCCTTAATGCAGTGCTAACCATTGTGCTATCATGCTGTCTCAACTTCAATCAAATCATCCCTTAGCCTTCTGAATTTCAAGACCCAAGCTATTTTATGAAGAGAGAGTCAACTATAGAGCTCTAGAAGACAGGGGTCAATATAAGCCAACTGAAAGTAGAGGGAGAGGTCAAGTGATGCAACTCTTGAGTTACACAGTGAAAATTTGCCACAGCTTTAGCTTCTCCCTCCCCATTCCACTTCTTTTGACATTTCTCTCATCAAAGCGAAGTCATTTGTAATTTGAAAACCCACCAGAGAACCTTGTTGCTGCAAACTGAGAATTGTTAAAGGATTTCAAATCAATACCACTGTCTCCAAGTATCAACTAGCCATATATGCATTGTGACTGTTCCAGTGAGAAACCAGTCAAAGGTGAAGTCGCCATAGCCCCAGATGACCACAGGTTGTGACCGATGGTGATTTAACCTGAAAATCACCATACTTAAGGTGAAAGGAAATGTTGAGAAGGCAGGGCCTTCAGTTGATATGGAAATTGAAGTTGTGCTGTTGGTGTTTCTCTACATCAGTAACCAGCCGTCCAGCCAACTGAGCTAAAACAGCAACTTAGTGAGAAACTACAGTACCAGCAGTTTTATAATTCATTCATGGACATGAGTGTCACTGGTTGACTAACATTTATTGTCCATCTCTAGATGCCATTGGAGGGCAGTTGAGAGACAAGCACATTGCTGTGGCTCTGGAGTCACACGTTGGCCAGATCAGGCAAGAACAGATTTCCTTCCTTAAAGGAACCAGATGAGTTTTTTCTGACAATCGGCAATGGTTTCATCAGGAGATTTTTTTTAACAAATTCAAATTCCATTAAAGGCCATGGCAGGATTCGAACCTGTGGCTCCAGACCATTAGCTGAGTTTTTGAATTAACAGTCTAGTGATTAAGACCACTAGACCACTGCTTCCCCTACTTTAGACTGTGACCCTTCAGCTGTAAACATGAACTACTTTTTTCTGACTTTACTGGACCAAGATTGAAGATCTGAAATTTTGTAGTTTTATTTATTTCTTGGATACTGGGGGATTGCATGTGCTTGATTCTGCATAAGTGGTAGAGTGGCACAATTGTCATCACTGCTGCCTTATAGCGCCAAGGACCCAGGCTCCATTCCAGCTTTGGTTCTCCCCGTGTCTGCATAGGTTTCCTCCAGGTGATGCGGTTAACTCCCAGGGTCCAAAGGTGTGCAGGTGGATTAGCCATGGTAATCCGTGAAGTTATGAGGACAGGGCAGAAATGGACCGGAATATTCTTTTGAAGAATCAGTGCAGATTTGATTGGCTGAATGGCCTTCTTCTGCACTGTAGCAATTCTATGGATACATACACAATTGTTCTACATGACAAAATAACAGCTGTCCTATTTCTTACACCAAGCTACACACAATTAAGTATACATATTGAACTGGCAACATCATCTTTTTAAATTCAAACTCTATTATAACCAACCCAGAAATGTCCAATTATAACCAACCCAAAGAAGTCAGTTCATTTCTTCTAACTCAGTCGCAACAAGAAATAAAAACCATCACTACACTAATGTTTTCTAATTATTTTCTAATCTGTTCATGACATTTAATGATCCATATACTTAGATTCCCAGATCTCTGTTTGTAGCTCAGGTCCAATGTTGATAGCCTACACAAATTCACTTGCCAGTTTTGCCCATTCATTTAATCTAATATCTTTAATTTTATGCTTACAATTCCTCCTATATGGCAAATTTGGATGTGAGACTTTCTATCCCATCATCTAAATGGTTAATAAATATGTTAAAGATGTGAAGCCCTGACACAGAACCCTTTGGATCACCACTTGTCATTTCCTGCCAGTTAGAGTACCTGTCCATCATGACTTCCCTCTATCTACTGTCTCTCAATCAATCAATTTCATAACCAATTCAATAACTTGCCTTCAATTTCATGAACTTCAATTTAATAAGCAACTTATTAAATGCTTCTGAAAGTCTTCATAAATGACATCCATACATAGAACATTACAGCACAGAACAGGCCCTTCGGCCTTCGATGTTGCGCCGACCAATATAAAAAGCAATGCCCCTCCAAACTAAACCATTCCCTTCTCTTCCATATACTTATCAACTAAAATATACTTATACTTATCCATATACTTATCAACTACATTTCTCTATCTATTATTGAGACACTTCTTCACCGAATAATCAGTTTTGTCAGGTATGATCTACCCGTTAGAAATCCATTCTGGCATTCTTTGAAAGGTAAAGAAGTATCAAGGTGTTCAGTCATACTGTCTGTCAGTAATTTTGAAAAAACAGATTTTATTTTCCTTTGTTTACTGTGCTCATGTAGAATCATAGAATTCCTACACTACAGGAGGAGACCATTTAGCCCATCGACAACAATTCCACCCAGACGCTATCCCAGTATTTATCCTGCTAATCCCTGTGACGAAAAGGGGCAACTACCTAGCTGTACATTTTTGGACCATGGGAGAAAACCAGAGCACCTGGAGGAAACCCAAGCAAACATGGGGAGAACATACAAACTCCAGAAAGAGTGTGACCCGAGGCCAGAATCAAACCTGAGTCTTTAGTGCTGAGGCAACAGTACTAACGACTGTGCCACTGAACCTCCTGGTCGGATCTAGAACATATATTTTTTTCTAAAAAGCATACTGAATATATTCAAGAAATTTGCATCTCTCTGAAACTAGCCAGTCTATTTATCCCAACTGTATAAAAGTTAAAATCTCCCATTTCAAAGCAATTATATAATTGAACCTGCATTTATATAACTGAACCAGAGTCCCACCTATAAAATCTCTTCTGCCTGCTTAGATGTCATTATATCTCCTATTAAAGCAATTAACCTTGATCACTAAAATATTAAGAGTGCTCCTTCTCTTCTATCACTTTCCCCATCTTTCCTAAAGAGCCAGCAACTTGACCATTCTGCATCCATGTCATATATCCTCAAAGCTGAATTTGTGCCAGCAATTTAATTTGTTCCTAATCCTATACTCTGTTCATTTGCATAAAGAATATTTATTTGGGCTGCACAACTTAAATGTTTTTCACTCATTTATTTATCTTTTATTCGTAGATGTTCACAACAAGCCTTTCACTCAACTTGGCCATGCCACCCAGTTTTTAAACCAATAAGCTCGTCCCAATTGCACACGTTTGGCCCATAACCCTCTATACCAAGTAACTGTCTAAATGCTTTATATAAGACAAAATTGTACCCACCTCTACTGCTACTTCTGGCAGCTTGTTCCAGACACTCACCATCCTAAGTGAAAAAAATTGCCCCTCCCGATCCTTTTGTATCTCTCCCTTCTCACCATAAACCTATGTTTGATTTAATTATTTTGCACGTTTTAGTTCACTCCTCATCTGTACTGCCTAAAAGACCATTTTTAACTTCACTGTTTGACAAGATTCCTGCATTCAAAGAATAAAGAACACACAAAAATTCTCACAGCTGCTTCACAGTTTCACAGTAACTTCATTATAGTGTTAATGCAAGCCTGCTTGTGACTAATAAATAAACTTTACTTTAGTTACTCCAATAAGTTTTTTGCCCTGAGTTTCATCAGAGGCTGGAATGCTAAACGCAATGATCTGCATCTAAGTCTGCAACCATTTCGCCCTCAATTTCCCGACTTTCCCGTAAGGATTTATAAATTTAATTTTCAACTGCTGAAGAAAGCATTTCTTGCAGTATTTATTGTATTCAGCATAACCTGTGGTGGAAGGCACAGATTCAAGGAGTTTCTAGTGATCCTGCGCAAAAAAAACTACTCTTTTAATGTTATGCTTCTTTGTACCTGCAATATTGGCAGAAAGCCATGTACAAGCTTTTTCTGTAGCAAGGCGGCTTGCAATGCCTTCAGCTGTACTCAGCACCTATAAAAAAGTGTAATTACAAATATCATTAATCCAAATAGCAGAGAAGCAACTTATGTGGTTTGCAAAAAGATAGGGGAGAGACAGCACCAAGAGAGGGAGAAGGAATACAGCAGAAAAAAGGACACAAAGTGGGTGATAATGATTTAGACACTATGGGGTGAGGGGAAAGACACAATGAAAACAGTTCATAACAGATATCAAAAATGGCAAAGCACCACCAACTAGTGGCAGTCTAACCCTGTCACAGCAAGTAGGCTGTACTTCCTTGCAATCTCTCACGTACCATATCAAAAAGTCATACAGAAAGTGTGTAATGAATTAGAGTTCATGTAGAACAGAACTTGGGAAATTGAGTGTACAAAAAGAGGAAGTTATGCCAAATGTTTATAAATCACTGGTTAGACCCCAAGGGATTGTTGTAAAAAATTCTGCATAACCTCTGGAAGGATGCAGAATAGTTATCAAAATGAGTCAAGAGATGAAGACTTCAATTATTTAGAAGTTGAAGTTTATTAGTCACAAGTAAGGTTTATATTGACACTGCAATGAAGTTACTGTGAAATTCCCCTGGTTGCCACACTCCCGCACACGTTCAGATCAATTCACCTAACCAGCATGTCTTTCAGAATGTGGGAGGAAACCGGATACCTCAAGGAAACCCACGGAGACATGTAGAGAACATGCAAACTCCACACAGTGACCCAAGTCAGGAATCAAACCTGGGTCTTGGTGCTGTGAAGCAGCAGTGCTAAACTGTGGCTTTCCCTAAAGAGTCAGATTTGATAGAAATGTTCAAAATTTTAAGCAGTTTGACAAGAATTGATAGGGTGCACTCATTTGTGTTGCTACATTCAGAAAGCAGAGCTGGAGATAAAAAGAGTGAAAGAAACAGTGAGACAGAGCATAGCAGGGATGATAAAGGAGGAAATAAACGCCAAGACAGAGCACAGTCAGGTGGATAAAGGAGCAAGGAACAACAAGACAGAGTGGATAAAGAACACCGTTGGAATCAGTGAGTAGCATCTGGGAAAATCTGGCATGATTACCATAACCACAAAGGGGATTGCAGAGGATGTACTGCCTAACCAAAGAAAGAGTAGTCAACAAATGCCAGTTCAGAAAATGAAGTGGGACGAGCCAAAGCAGCTGATCGGTGAGTAAATGCCGGTGAGTAATTACAAACTGCTAAAGCAATTACTTGCTGAATACTATGGCTGGGGCTTTAAAAAGTATAGAATAGAACTGTACAAATATAATAGAAGTATTTTAAGAAACAAGCTCCTTTACTAGCATAAATAAGGCCCCTAACTATCTATTTTTTTTAAGGGTAACTAGCTTAATCAAGAGGGATGTCATAGCAAGAGATCTTAGATCGGGATAATGCGCCACCTGTACAATGTTGGAAATGAGAGATGATGTATGTGTGCAGGCAATGTATCCAAATGCAACTTGTAGCTAACCAAATTTCAGAGCTGGAGTTGTGGATGGACTTCACGTGGAGCATCCGTGATGCTGATCAAGCCATGGTCACGTTTAGCGAGGTGGTCACACCTGTGAGAATTTCACAGGCAGAAAGGAAATAGGTGACCATTAGGAAAGTAAAAGACTCAGGAATGTAGTCTCCCATTTCTGTGGTCATCCCACCCTCAAATGAATATTACATCTTTGGATACTATTTTGGGTGAGTGGGGGGGAAGCTGCAAACAGCCAAGTTCACAGCATCATGGGTGGCTCTGTTGCTCAGAGGGGCAGGAGAAATACAAACAGCAAAGTTATAGTGATAGGGGATTCAACAGTTAGGAGCTTCAGTGGTCACAAATGTGACTCAAGGAGGTATGTATGTTGCTTCCTTGGTGCTAGGGTCTGGATGTCACGCAGCAGCTGCATGGCATGCTGGGGAGGAACCAGTGGTCTTGGTACACATTAGTACCAACAACAAAGGTAAACTAAAAGGATGAGGGCCTGCAAGCTGAGTACAGAAAGTTAGGAGATAATTTAAAATGCAGGACCTCAAATGCAGCAATCTCAGAATTACTCTCAGTTCCATATGCAAAAGATGGTGTAGCCAGGAGGGATTCAAATTCTTGCGGCACTGAGACTGGTTCTAAGGAAGGTGTGACCTATAGAAACCAGACGGGCAACATCCAAGCAGAGTAGGGACCAATATTCTTGTGGGAGCTAGTGTGGCAGGGGGATGGGATCCCAGGTGTAGGATCAGATAGATCAGAACCATGGAGCTAGTGATAGTTAACTATCATTAGCTAGAGATGCTGAAGATGTAATGATAGATGTGGAATTACAGAAAAGTTTTAAAAAAGTTTCCAACAAGGGCAATTGACAGGCTTAAAACTGTTTATACTTCAACACAAGGAATATTATGAAAAATGTAGAAGGGCATAGATAGACACATGGTAACATGATGTCACTGCTATAACGGAAACTTGCCTGAAGGGGCAAAATTGGCAGCTCAATATCCCTAGTTATACAATCTGCAGACATAGAGATAAAAAGGAGCAGGGGAAGAAGCACTAAAGATTAAAAAGTCAATCCCAGCTGTGAGAAATATACTGAACGAGTTAACAAACGAGGCTTTATGGATTGAGCTCAGAGATTAAAAAAAGGGCAATCACACTACTACAGATCCCCAAATCGTTAAAAGGAGATGGAAGAATTACTAAGTAAATAAGTTTCTGCCTGTAAGAACAAGAGACAAATAATAGTAGGAAACTTTAACTATTTCAATTTCAACTGGGATTCAAATATAGAAGCATTGAAACATAGAAGACTACAGCACAGAAGCAGGCCCTTCTTGTCTGTGCCAAACCATTTTTCTGCCTAGTCCCACTGACCTGCACCTGGACCATATCCCTCCACATCCCTCTCATCCATGTACCTGTCCAAGTTTTTCTTAAATGTTAAAAGTGAGCCTGCATCTGCCACTTCATCTGGCAGCTCATTCCACACTCCCACCACCCTCTGTATGAAGAACCCTCCCCTAATATTCCCTTTAAACTTTTTCCCCTTCACCCATGTCCTCTAGTCTTTTTTCTCCCCGAGCCTTAGTGGAAAAAACCTGCTTCCATTCACTCATTCTATACCCGTCATAATTTTATACACTTCTATCAAATCCCCCCTCATTCCTCTACGCTCTAGTGAATAAAGTCCTAATCTATTCAATCTTTCTCTGTAACTCAGTTTCTCAAGTCCTGGCAACATCCTTGTAAACGACCTCTGTACTCTTTCAACTGTATTAATATTCTTCCTGTAATTAAGTAACCAAAACTGCACACAATATCTAAATTTGGCCTCACCAATGTCTTATACAACCTCACCATAACATTCCACTTTTATACTCAATACTTTGATTGATAAAGGCCAATGTTCCAAAGGCATTCTTTACGACCCTATCTACCTCTGACGCCACTTTTAGGGAATTATGTATCTGTATTTCCAAATCCCTCTGTTCTACTATACTCTTCAGTGTCCTACCATTTACCTTGTATGTTCTACTTTGCTTTGTCCTTCGAAAATGCAATACCTCGCACTTGTCTGCATTAAACTCCATCTGCCATTTTCAGCTGGGAGAAGAATTCATGCAGTGTGTCCAGGAAAATGTTTTCAACCAATTAGTGACAAATCCAAAAAACGAGATGTAATTATAGAATTCCTACAGTGAAGGAGGCGGCCATTCAGCACCGACTCTCCAACAAGCATTTTCACTCCCTCTGCCTCAGACCCTTAAGACCATGCATTTACCCCACTAATCCCCCTAACACATCTCCAGACTGTGGCTGGAAATCAGAACACCTGGAGGAAACCCATGCAAACTCAATATTGATAGTCACCCAAGACTGGAATTGAGCTTGGGACCCTGGTGCTGAGGGGCAGCAATACTAATCACTACGCGACCATGCTGCCCTTAAATTCTAAACCTAGTCTTGGGGGATGAAGAAGGTCAAGTAAGCAGGTGAAGTGATAGTTGTGACTGTATTGGAGATAGCAATCACAATTCGGTTAGACTTAGCATAACCACGGAAAAGGCCAGAAATAAAGCAGGAATAAGTTTTAATTCAAGAAAGGCAAACTTTGCAAGAACGAGAAGGAACTTGGCTGGACAGCACAACTAGGGGATAGGTCAAAGGCCCATGCTTTAAAAGATAACGTGAGAAACTGGATCAAAATTTAGCCAAGTAATAGGAAACAAAGAGTAATGGTCGATGGTTGCCCTTGCAAATGGCAACTGGTATTTCATAGGGCTCAGTATTGATACCTTTGCTATCACTGTTTTATATTAATCATTTGAATGGAAAGTGGGGGCAAAGTGGAAAATTTGAAAACAATGCAAAGATTGGCAGAGTAGTGGATAGTTGTAGTTTCCAAAATGATACGATAGGTTGGGGGAATGGTAGTAAAGTGGTAAATGAATTTTAACAGAGAAGGGTTACGCAGTCAAGGAGGTCAAACCGTTATAGGGAACACACTACAATTGGGAATATACTAAGAGGGGTAGAAGAAGTGGGAGTTCTTGGCGTACAAATACAAAGACAGCAATTGAAATAGACAAGTTCTAAAGAAGTCATATGGAATGCTCTTCTTCATTAACAGAGGCATAGAATATAAAAGGGTATAATGTTGGAATTGTATGAGTACTGGTGAGGCCTCAACTGGAGTAACATGTGCAGTTCTGGTCACCATATTATAGGAAGGACATAATCGCTTTCGAGTGTGTGCAGAGGATGTTCAGATTACAAGAATGTTGCCGGGGTAAAAAAAGTGTAGATATGGATAGGTTGGGATTATTTTTCTTCGAACAAAGGCGGCTGAGAGGTGACTTGATTGAGGTGTACAAAATTATGAGAGAAATGGACAGAATGGATAGAATAAAATTGTTTCCTGTGATGGAGTCACAGATTCAAAGTTAATGGTAATAGGTGAAGATGGAGGCATGAGGAAAGGTTTTTTTAATATAGAAGGTGGAGGCTGGAATTCGTTGCCCGAGTCCGTGGTGGAAGCAGAGGCTTGAAATTCTTTAAAAAGTATGCGGATCTGCACCAAATGCTGTAAACTGTAGGGCTATGGGGCAGGTGCAGAAAGGTGGAATTAGAAAGGGCATCTGGGTGTCCTCAAGCTGGCATGGACAAGATGGGCCAAATAGCCTCCTCCTGCACTGCAACTTTTCTATGGTTCTATGGGAGCACTCCTTGCACATGTGCAGATACAGTGTCAATTGCATTGAATCAGTCTTAGGTTTTATCATTTGCAATTAGACAGATATCATAAAATTATGTTTTGAGATGCAAAATAAATATGTTTGGATTGACTGCTCCCCAAAGTATTCCCTTTGTTTTTCTGTTATTATTATGAAAATGCTCATTCTGGTATTATTTCTTTTAAATTGGACTTTCTGCTTATGTTATCAAAAAGACATTTCATTTTCGACAAATACTTCCACAAACCACATGAAATAAAAAAAATAACTGCCAATGATTCCAAGGTCCCAAGATTTTCAACTGTGGGATGAAGAGTCCCATTAACTACCAACTGGGCTAGTCATCAAAAAAATCTTTGCGGCTTGCTTCAGATGATCATATTTAAATCTGCAGTTACTGATTTAATTTTATATATCTGTGCTGCATTGCCAAGTTCATCAAGTTATCCCTAATAATAAAGATGAAATCTTAAATGAGATTTGATGCCCTGTGTGTGCCAATGATGCTTCTTTTGCCAAGCGGAAAGGCTTTGGGATCAGTTGTACATCCATCAGCAGACAAAGCGTGGGCTGAGTGCACGTCTTTGTTCCTGATACCTTTCCACTCAGGTTCAGGAGCTGGTATCAAAACTTTCACTAGCAAAAGGGTCAAAGAACCAGAGAAGAAAGTTTAAGAAAACTGGGTAAAATAGTAAGAATTGTTTTTACATAGCCATTTGTGCTCTGGAATACACTGTCATGGAAACCCTACAATGTAGAAGGAGACCATTTGGCCCACTGAATCTGCAACAACAATCCCATTTAGGCCCTATCCCTGCAACCCCACACATTTACTCCGCTAACTTACGCATCTCAAAATACTAAGGGGCAATTTAGCATGGCTAATGAATCTAACCTGCACATCTTTGGACTGAGGGAGGAAAGTGAAGCACCCAGAGGAAACCTACACAGACACAGGGAGAATGTGCAAACTCCGCACAGACCCAAGATGGTACTCAAACTCAAGTCTTCGGAGCGTGACAAAGCAGTGCTAACCACTGTGCCACCATGTCACCTGTGTCAAAAGGGTAGTGGAAGCAGATTCAACATTAAATTTCAAAAGGCTCTGGAATACATTTGACAAAAGGATGGTGGAAGTAGATTCAACCATAAATTTCAAGAACTGGATAAATACTTACAAAGGAAACACCTTGAAGGTTATGAGGAAAAAAGCAGAGGAATGGAATTAACAGCCAGTGCAAATGCAATGGATTAAATAGCCTCTGTTTGCTGTCTGATTCTATGATGCAATGAAAGGGATGATGTGCATGAGAACATCACTAGTTGCTAGATGAGCTAGGTAACAGAAGCTGGTATGGGTATTCTTGATGATGAAGTGAATGTGGTATTTGAAGACCAGCAGATACCATCCAGTTCAGACAAGTGACCAAGGAATGTAATATCTGGTAAGAACCAATAGAAAAGCTATGATCTTGCCAATATTTAACTGGGGGAAGTTACAGCTCACAAAGCAGGCAGCAAAAGTATTGAGGGTTATGGAAAACAGAGGAAAAGTGCACACAGTATGAGAATACACACAAACAATATTCACTACTAAACATAGGGAGACCCCATGTGTAGCACATCATATTGCACAGTGCCCCATTAATCTTTTTGTCAGATACTTATCCATTTTTTTCAGAATCAGTTGGCAAAGGCAGCTTCACTGCCTTCCCTGGCAATCTTTAGCTGACTTTAGTTACTATTCATATCAGAAACCGATCTCATGCTTATGGGGGCATTAGGAATTTCTATGGCTTTAGTCACTAAGATCTCTGGTGAGTAATGGTGTCTGGTTTGGGTAGGATGAAAGCTGGACTGAAATGAGTCAGATATGAAGTAATGCAAAGCATGGACTTGGAAAACAGTGATCCATTTGCAGATCAGGGTTGGAGATGGGAAGGGCTCCCTACCCACCAACCCCAGGGTTGCAGGATAAGACAAGCAGGAGCTATGTCTATATAGAAAAGCTGAAAATTTAACCGAAGCAGATGTCTCTCCTGGAAGCAGAACTTGAATTGCTTCTGGTCCCTTTCTGCCACAGAATCTGCAAAAGTGGAAAAAAGACAGCAATGTTATATTCTAACACTAGTTTCAAAATACCAGATTTGAATTTCAACATCAGGTAGCAGGATGACTCAGCCATCTGTTATGACAAGGTGGTAGAAACCCCAAGCCCTCAGGTAAAGCCTTTGATCACAGCCACCCATGGCCTCTGGTTGCCTCCGTGAAAACACAGGATGGAAGAACATCAAATGCATGAAATAATGCATCCAAGATAGCAGCAAAGCAATTCTAAGTTAACGATAATTCCGGGTGCTCCAATTTCCTCCTACAGTCCAAAGATGTGCAGGTCAGGTTGATTTGCTATGCTAAATTGATCCCAGAGTCAGGGGGATTAGCAGGGTAAATTTGTGGTGTTACAAGAATAGGACCCGGCTGGGCTGAATGGCCTCCTTCTGTACTGTAGGAATTCTATGATTTATGAACAGCCGCAGTCAATCCAGTGATAATATATATTTAAGCATGGGTGAAACAAGTGTGTTTACATTATATAACTGAAATATGAATAACTGATTAAAGATGGCCTATCCTCACATCCTTCCAATTATTACCTCATAAGGTGGGGAAAAGGATTTTAAACTTCAATTTGCATCAGAGGTGGGTGTTCAGTGATATAACTAATAGATACACTTGTAGAAATATAGCACAAAAAGATTCCATTCTGCCCACTGTACCTCTGCCAGGCTCTCTGAAAGAGCTATCCAATTAGACTCACTCGCCTGCACTTGCCTCATAACTCTCATCTTTCCTTTTCAAGAACATATGCAATTCCTGAATAGAAAGTTACCATTTAATGTGTTTCAACCACCCATTCAGGCAGAGTGTTCAACACTATGAAAGGAAGACAGATAGAAGTACTTGGGTGATAAGGGTATTTCTCTGTTCACACATTCCCCTGGGCTGATCTCAAATATCAATCAGATTTTTAAGCAGCATTTCTCAGCCATTACATAAATCAATGTGCATTTCCAGTGAGAAGATGGAAATATGATCAAACATGGAGAGAATAATAGAACAAAGGTTTCAAGATGGGAGATATTTGAGTATTTTCTATTAATAGCTATACTCATTTAATTTTTTTTAATCCTACTGTTCAAATCCCCTCACAGCTTCACCACACACACCTCTAATCTCCACCAAAGGTGAACATGCCTCCAATGCTCAAATCTTGAATATCCCGATCTTCATCTTCACCAACGATAGCACTTTTACCTAACCAGACCAGAGGTTCACAGCCTTACGACACTTTAAGAGTGCTACATAAATTCAAGTTGCTGATACGTTATACTTTCTCGCACTATTGTCTTCTGTCAGCCAGAGTTGCATTTTTTTTGTTCAAAACAGGATGGACACTTGTCACACAAGCACACTACTCAAATTTCAGAAATGCTTACTCTCTGCCTTTTGTCACAGCCTGCTTGCCTTCTTCACAGAGATCAACAATCACATTTTCAAGTAGCTCAGTTAAGTTGATCTTCTCATCCTTCATTGCTTTTTGTAGCACTGTTGTCCCACGCTTGACTAGATCAGACACCAGAGTTGCCCTAGGAAAGGGAGTACAGGTAATAGTTGAGTTTTTCTCATTCTTACATGCTTAACAAGAAGAAAAAAGCCACCAGGAATATAAAACTTAGACATGTTATTTGTTTTATTAAAGTCACCTGTCCCATTCCACAGACTTGAACAGTACTTAAACCATGAGCTCATCAAGGCTATCCCAAATCTCATCAAAATTATCCTACTTTTGGCTCAATGACTCCCCAGATTAATAAACAAGACAAAGGGCAGTATTTATGGCTGCAATGCGCCCTCTTTTGAGCGCAACGCAGTCGTAAAGCAATTAGTGCTGGTTTTTACAATCATGGCATTTTACAATGGGATTTCTGTATGGTCAGCCTCCTGCCGGAAAAGATTAAAATGCAGATTAATTTATTTATATCAGTTTTACATGTCTTTAGCTCAATTGTCTGGACTCACCTGCCTTTATGACTTTGCCAGGGGAACCGGAGGCCATTGAGGCCCCCTGGGGAGGCTAAGGGCAAAGGATGCCGCTTGGGCAATGCCAGACTGGCAGTGCCACCTGGGCAATCCTGGGCCAGCAGCAGCGGGGCTATTACAGAGAGGGAGCCCGCTGCAGCAATCAGTGGGGGGTGGGCAACAGGGCTGCAATCAGTTTGACCTGCAAGGGAGGGGTGGGCTGCATCTACAGCCATGGACCCCCCCATGATTGGGGGAAGGAGAGGGTGGAGGAGCTGCTTCAGGCTCTGTGTCAGGCTCCTGCTATTGCATATGTGCAGCATCAGAGACCTGCACATGTGCACTACCTCTCTCAACAGGCATGGTTTGGGCATGTTAAGCCCCACCCAAAGATTTCTGTAGTGAGCATAGCTACTGGTTATTCACAGGAAGTGGTGTTCCACTTTAGAAACCAATGTTGTTCACAATCTACAAATTATTTGCATCTGAAAATTGTAATTACAATTTCAACGTCTGTGCATGTCAAATTTGGAGAATAGGGAAGTAATTAATACAAGGAGAATGGTGACAGAATAAAGGAAGACATTAAAACATGCAAAGTAATGTGACATTACACATTTTGCTCAAAAATAAGGCAGCCACAAAGATGGAGGCTAACCCTACGGTGCATGTATGCTTGAGACAATAAACCCTCATGTGAAAGATCCCATTGTACTATTTTCATAGAAATTCTACAGTGCAGAAGATAGCCATTCGGCTCATCAAGTCAGCACTGACAACAATCGCACCTAGGCCCTATACCCATAACTACACATATTTACCCCACTAATCCACACATCCCAGGATACTAAAGGACAATTTAACATGGCCAATGCACCTGACCCACATCTTTGGACTGTGGAAGAAAGCCAGAGCACCAGGAGGAAGCCCACGCTGACATGGAGAAAATGTGCAAACTTCACATAGTTAGTGACCCAAGCTGGGAATCGAACCCAAATCCCCAGAGCTGTGAACTAGCAATGCTTATCACTGCACTGCTCCTTATTTTAAAAACTCAGTAAGAATTTAGCAACACCAATTTTAAATCCAACCAATTTATTTGACAGTAAAATTACAAGCTTTCGACACTCAGTGTCTTCGTCAGGCAAGAGTGTCTTTTGCCTGACAAAGACACAGAGTGTCGAAAGCTCGCAATTTTACTATCAAATAAATCGGTTGGATTTAAAATTGGTGTTGCTAAATTCTTACTGTGTTCTTACTACCCCAGTCCAACGCCGGCATCTCTACATCATGACCTTATTTTAAAAAGCAAAGGAGCTCGTCCAGTGTTCTGGACAAAGTATATTCCTCAACTAACATCACAGGTTATTTAGTCATTATCATATTGCTGTCTACGGGATTATGCTGTACACAAAATGGCTGCCAACATAGTATACAACAATGAATGCATTTCAAGGGATCCTCATTAGCTATAAAATGATTTAAGATATCTTGAGGTTTTGAAAAGCACTACATAAATACAACATTTTTCTTTCCATTACCTTCTTCACTTTTAAAAAGTTTTCTGAAATATTCAAATAGCTTTCTTAATCTATTAACACATTTATTTCACTCACTTGATGTGTTTTACACAGTTAGATCCAACTCTTTCAGCCACAAACTCAACTGTTTTGCGAAGTGATGGTGGCTGATTGTGAAAAAAAGCTTCCTCCAACTTTACCTAACCAGGAAACACAAACTTAAAATTAAACAGTGTAATATTCTTCCCATTTACTTGAAATTTCACACCTCCTTACCAAGTTTAATCACCAAAATAATGCAAATAGTGAATGGTTTGTCTGTTCCAATGATTCATTAGTTAATGCACTTGATGCTCAATGTAATACTGAACAGATTTAAACCAGGTTAGTTTCTCACAAAGAACAAAACAGCATGGGAAACAGGCCCTTCGGCCCAATGAGCCTGTGCCACCCTGATGATCCCACTTCTACCCATGATCCCTGTCCATGTTTATAGATCTACACATTAGAACCAAATTTGAGACAATTTAGGGAGAATTTGTTCTGCCAATCAGCCTAAGAGCACATCTTTGGATGTGGGAGGAAACCGGAGCACCCAGAGAAAACCCACGCAAGCACAGGGAGAATGGGCAAATTCCCACAGATACAGGCCCAAATCCACGTATCTGCACAGCACAGCAAGAGTCACTGAGCTGTCGTGTTGCCCATCAGATGGTCCAGATCAAGCGTACACTAACGACGTGAAGCACTAGGCTACTCTCGAAAAATCCAAGTGCAGCCCTCTCACGACCCATCGCGTGTATGCTCCTTGTTAGACAAGGCGGACCGAAGTACCTGTAGGATAAAACAAAAACGTCAATATCATCCACAATTTACACACTTCCCAGGGAACCCCTAAGGCTCGTGATTCCTGTTTTAAATCAGTTTTCTATATCCCTCCATTCCCGATCTGTTCATATGCCCATCTAAGTGTCTCTTAGATAACTCCGCAGTGCCTGCCTCTACAACTTTACTTGGCAGCGCATTCCATACCCCCACCACCCTCTATGTGAAAAAACTCCCTCTAGCATCCAAATTATACCTTACCTCCCTCAGCCTAAGCCTGTGACCCCTCGTGCTATTTGAGTCCATCGTAGAAAAAAGCTTAACCCTGTTTACTCTATCTATACCCCTCATAATCTTGTACACCTCTATTAGATCTCCTCTAAGTCTACATCTTTCTAAGGAAAACAGTTCCAATTTTCCTAACTTCTCCTTGTAACTTAGACTTTCCATATCAGGCAGCATCCTGGTAAACCTCCTCTGCACTCTCTCCAGAGTCTCCACGTCCTTCTGATAGTAAAGTGAGCAGAACTGAATGCAGTATTCCAAATGAGGTCTAACCAACGTTTTATACAATTGCAACCTTAAAGGCCAGCTCTTGTACTCTACACCCCTTCCTATAAAGACTAGCATACCATACGCTTTCTTCACAACCTACTCCACCTGCTCTGCCACCTTCAGAGGCTAATCTCAACTGTAGCACTGAAAAGGTGGTGCAATTGGTCTCACCACCAACAGGTGTGTGTCACTGATTCCGTTTTGATTCAAGACCATGTACAAAACACCAATTCTGCATTTTGGTAGTGGAGCTGGATAATTCTCAGACTCAAACATCAACAAAGAGTTAGCAGCTGCCTGACTCCACTCTACCAATAACACTTATCCAAATAGCGAGACATCAAGTGTGTTATTTTAACAGAGTTTACAATAAGTTAGGAGAGAGAAAGTACGGAGAACAGACACTTGGCTGGAACAAAATCATTGAGTCAATCTGAGGCATTAAAAACAACGTCTGCCATATTTTGAATGGAACGTAGAACATAACAGCACAATACAGGCCCTTCAGCCCTCAATATTGTGCCGAGCTATTGTCCAATCCCAAGATCAAACTATCGCATTCCCTATAATTTTGATGTGCTCCACATGCCTATCCAATAACCGCTTGAAAGTTCCTAAAGTACCTGACTCCACTATCACAGCAGCAGTCTATTCCACACTCCTTCTACTCAGTGAAGAATCTACCTCGAACATCTCTTCTACATCTCCCACCACAAATTATGCCCCCTAGTAACAGCTACATCCACCAGAGGAAATAGTCTCTGCACGTCCACAGTACCTAGTTCCCTCATCATCTTATAAACCTTTATTAAGTCATCTCTCATCCTCCTCTGCTCCAAAAAGGAAAGCCTCAGCTCCCTCAACCTTTCCTCATAAGAACTACCCTCCAAACCAGGCAGCATCCTGGTAAATCTCCTCTGCACTCTCTCCAATGCTTCCACATCCTTCTTACAGCGAGGTGACCAGAACTGAACACAATATCCCAAATGTGGTCTCAACAATGTCCGGTATAGTTGCAGCATAACCCCACAGCTTTTAAACTCAAAAACCCTGTTAATAAATGCTAACACACTACAAGCCTTCTTCACAACTTTATCCACTTGAGTGGCAACCTTCAGAGATCTGTGTATATGAATCCCAAGATCTCTCTGTTCCTTCACATTCCTCAGAACCCTGCCGTTGATCTTGTAATTCATCTTCAAGTTTGTCCTACCAAAATAAATCACTTCACACTATTAGGGTTAAACTCCATCTGCCACTTTTCTGCCCAGCTCTGCATCCTATCAATGTCTCTTTGCAGCCTGCAAGAGCCCTCCACCTCATCCACTATTCCACCAATCTTGGTGTCATCAGCAAATTTATTAACCCAGCCTTAAGCCCCCTCTTCCAAGTCATTGATAAAAATCACAAATTGCAGAGGACCCAGCACCGACTCCTGTAGTACAACACTGGTAATTGGCCTCCAGTCTGAAAATTTTCCTTCCGCCACCACAGCCAGTTACATATCCAATTGGCCAAATTTCCTTCTATCCCACATATCCTTATCTTCTTCATGAATCTACCTGGGGAACCTTATCAAAAGCCTTACTAAAATCCATCAACTGCTCTTTCTTTGTCTACACACTTACTTCCTCAAAGAATTCAAATTTGAAAGGCAGACTTACCCCTTTCCTCTTAAAAAGACATTCAACCCCTCATGAAACCACGCTGACTACCCCCTATTAAACTGTATCTTTCCAAATGGTCATAAATCCTATCTCTCAGGATCACCAAAGAAAGACTAACTGGCCTATAATTACCAGGGTCATTCCTATTTCCTTTTTTGAACAGAAGAACAACATTCACCACTCTCCAATCCTCTGGCACAATCCCCATGGACAGTCAGCACCCAAAGATCAAAGCTAAATGCTCCACAATCTCATCCCTTGCCTCCCAAAGTATCCAGAATGTATCCCATCTGACCAGGGGATTTAGCCACCATCAGGTTTTTCAAAATTGCTAATACATCTTCCCTCAGAACATCTACCTCCTATCAGCCTGTATCATGTACTCATCCTTAAAAACAGGGGCCAGCTCCTTAGTGACCACTGAAGAGAAGTATTCATTCAATGCCTCCCCTATCTCTTTTGACTCCACGCACAAGTTCCCACTACTATTCTTGATTGGCCCTAACCTCACCTTGGTCATTCTTTTATTTCTCACATAATAGCGAAAAGCCTTTAGGTTTTCTTTTATCTGATCTGCCAAGGACTTCTCATGCCCCCTCCTAGCTCTCCTGAGCCCTTCTTTAATTCATCTCTAGCTACCTTGTAACTTTCAAGCAACCCAACTGAACCTTGTTTTCTCATCCTTAAAGATGTTTCCTTTTTCCTCTTAAAAAAACATTCAACCTCCTTTGTGAACCATGGTTCCCTCACTCAGCCATTTCCTCCCTACCTGCCAGAGATATACTTACCAAGGACACACAGTATTTATTCCTTGAAAAAGCTCCACTTTTCATTTGTGTCCATACCTGGTATTTCTGTTCCCATCTTATGCTCCCTAATTCTTGCCTAATTGCATCATAATTACCCCTACCCCAATTATAAACCTTGCCTTGTTGTGTGATCCTATTTCTCTCCATTGCAATAATGAAGGACACTGAATTGTAGTCACCATCTCCAAAGTGCTTTCCCACAAACAAATCTAATACTTGGCACGGTTCATTACCCAGTACCAAGTCCAAAGTGGGTCCACTTCTTGTCAACTTATCCACATATTGTGTCAGGAAACTATCCTGCACACACTGTACAAAAAGTGTCCCATCCAAACTATTTCACCAATCAATATTTGAAAAGTTATATTTGAACAGCAATATAACAGATATTTAATGCAGAAATCTGTCATTTCCAGGGCAGTCTATATTTCTAAAAATTCTCAGAGACAAAAACATAGATAGTATCAAAATAGCATACTCTTGACTAGTTCAGAGCCCAAGGATGAAGGCATTACCTGAAGCCTCTGCTGAGATTGTGCTAAAGTTGATATTAAAGGTGCTGCAGTAGTTGGTGTGATCTTTCGCATATATCCTCCATTTTTAACCCCACTGCCAGCTACATAGGACGCCAGCAGCTTACGTAATTCACCTGCAACACAAGACCTGGTAAAACATCTTGACTTGGCTTTCATTAACTGGCACACACTGTCAGTGGTTAACACACAAATATTCTGAGAATTAATGATTTTCATGTGGTTGGGGGTAAACACAATGAACGTATGAATTCATGTAACAACAGAACAGTGAAGATGCATGGAACTTTCCTTGTATCTTAGATTATAATGTAGGTCATCTTGGGTCACGCCAGACACAGCACCATCTCAAGAGGTCTACTGGCGTTTTAATGTAATGGTGACCTGCCATACTTTATTACATAGAACACTACAGTACAAACAGGCCCTTCGGCCCACAAGTTGCACAGATCATATCCATACCTATCAGGCCATGGAACTATCTGTAAAAATGGTACTCTAAAATATCCAAGAGTAATCTAAGAGCATAACGTCCCCACCACTTCTTGTTTTCCACGCTAATAATATGTTTGAAAACCACAATTAGGTCCATAAGTGAGACTCAAAACAGAAAATGCTGGAAATACTGATCTATGAAAAGGCATCCTGAAAAGTTGACAGTTTTTCTCTGCAGAGATGCTACAAGAATATTTTTAGCATTTTAATTGTAGATTTTTAGCATTTACTGAATTTTGCCTTTGTAATTAAGTTTGACCTTCCCTTTCTGGTATACATACTTTATCAAGCCATGCTGTTCATGATCCTTTAGACTGGTCAATTTTTCGGTTGAAATCAAAAAAAGTTTCAGCTTTCAATAACTCTCATCCTTTTTAAGTAACAACATAGCATTTGTACAATTTACTTCTCAGGAACTCCTCTTGGATCCGGTAAATATTTAGTGCAGACAGATAAGCAGCTTTATTTGAAGTAATAAATCTCTATTTTTCCTCCACCTCTTTGCATTTCCTTTCACCCAATATCTAATACCCAGAATATACTCACTCAGATAGGGACAGCAGAGATAGAGCAGTTGTTGATCAACCAATGGAACAGAATCCTGAAAATAGGAAAAAAAACACACAGCTTCACTCATATTTCCTGGAGATGGATTCTCAATTATAACTGATGATGCTCCCAGTGATTTGATTTTTTGACATTTTTAATGCAACTGAATTTCACATTATATCCAGACGATCCCTATTTGAATCAGGAAGAAGAGCGAATCATTCTGACCTGTTTAGAGTCTTGGCACAGTTTTGAAAGTAGCCTATATAGTTTGTCCATTTGGTTAATGATATTACTGATACATAAGAAACCATAACTAAAGTCATCGGCCCTTTCCTTGAATCTATTAAGTTCGAACAAAATTTATGATAATGAGGCTGATGTAACAAAACTATGGAGGGCGGGGGGGAAATGCAAAATCTGCTTCATGTTATGATAGAGATAAAGGACAGGATCCAGACCCAGTGACAGCAAAGGAAAGATCATATATTTCCAAGTCAGGATGGTGCATGACCTAAGAAAAACCAGATAGCATCCCCCTGCACCAACTGCCTCTTCTTCAAGATGGTAAGAGATCACAGGTTTGGAAGATGCTGTCAAAGTAGTATTGGTGAGTTAATGAAGTGCATTGTTTAAATGGTAAATACTGTAGCCCTGTGTGCTGGAAATTGAGAGTGGATGTTTAAGGTGATGGATGTTGCACCTATCAAGTGAGCTATATTCTTCCTCAATGCTAATTAGCTTGAGTGTTGTTGGAGCTGCAGTCATCCAGGCAAATGAAGAGTATTCCATTACACTCCTGACTTGTAGATAGTGGGTAGGCTTTGGAGATTCAGGAAGTGGTTACATTTCTGGTTAATGATAACCTTTAAGATGTTGATGATGTAGGATTTGATGAAAGCAGTGGTACTGAATGTCCAGGGTGACAATATTCTCTCTTGTTGGCAATGGTCATTGTGTGACAGGAATGTTACTAGCCACTTTACAACTCAAACCTGACTGCTGTCAAGGCCTTGAGGTGATCAGTTCCACTATGCATTATTATCCGAGGAATTCTGAATGGAACTGATCATTTTTAAATCATCAGTAAACATTCCCATTTCTAAGCTTGTTAAATGAAAAGCACAAGATACTTGGGCCTTGGACACCACTGATGAACTCCAGCAATAACAGTCTGGGGCTTAGATAATTGACCTCTAGCCATTTTCCTTTGTTAAAGGCAAAATATTAGAACATAGAATACTATAGCACAAACAAGCCCTTCGGCCCACAAGTTGTGCCAATCGTATCAGTACCTACCAGGCCATAAAACTATCTGTAACTCCCAATTCCATTAAATCTCATGTACTCATCCAGAAATCTCTTAAAAGATCCCAGCGAGTCTGCCTCTACCACCACTGACGGCAGCCAATTCCATTCACTCACCACCCTCTCAGTGAAAAACTTACCTCTAAGTGGAGCTTATTCAAGGAGCAGCTACTGCGAGTCCTTGGTAAGTATGTCCCTGTCAGGCAAGGAGGAAATGGTCGAATAAGGGAACCATGGTGTACTAAAAAAGTTAATTCGCTGGTTAAAAGGAAACAGGAGGCTTATGTCAGGATGAGGCTTGAAGGCTCAGTTAGTGCACTGGAAAGTTATAGATTAGTCAGGAGGAAGCTAAACAGTGAGTTGAGGAGAGCTAAAAGAGGACACGAGAAGACTTTGGCTGATAGGATCAAGGAGAATCCTAAAGCTTTCTTTAGATATGTTAAGAATAGAAGATTGGTTAGGGCAAGATTAGGCCAGTCAGAGACAGCAGTGGGAAGTTGTGCGTGGAGCCTGAAGAGATTGGAGAGGCACTGAACAAATATTTCTCTTCAGTATTCACGCAGGGAGATGTAAATGTAATTGTGGGGAACACTGGGATACAGGGTTGCAAACTGTAAAGTATTGAAGTAGATAAGGAGGATGTGCTAGATATTCTTGAGGGTTTGAAGTTAGATAAGTCCCCTGGGCCGGACGGGATTTACCCTAGGATTCTCTGGGAGGCGAGAGATGCGATTGCAGAGCCTCTGGCTCTGATCTTCAGGTCGTCGTTGGTTACGGGTATAGTGCCGGAAGACCGGAGGATAGCGAATGTGGTCCCATTGTTCAAGAAGGGGAAGAGAGACTTTCCGGGGAATTATAGGCCGGTGAGTCTTACTTCTGTTGTGGGCAAAGTATTGGAGAGAATTGTTAGGGATAGGATTTATAGTTATTTAGAGAGAAATGAATTGATTGGGGATAGTCAGCATGGTTTTGTGAAGGGTAGGTCGTGCTTTACTAACCTTATTGAGTTTTTTGAAAAAGTGACCAAAGAGGTGGATTGGGGTAAGGCAGTTGATGTGGTATATATGGACTTTAGTAAGGCGTTCGATAAGGTGGCCCATGGAAGGCTTCTGCAGAAAATGCAGATGTATGGGATTGAGGGTGATTTAGCTAATTGGATTAGGAATTGGCTAGCAGATAGAAGACAGAGGGTGGTGGTTGATGGGAAATATTCATCATGGAGTTCGGTTACAAGTGGTGTACCTCAGGGATCTGTTTTGGGGCTCCTGCTGTTTGTAATTTTTATAAATGATCTGGATGAGGGTATTGAAGGATGGATTAGTAAATTTGCAGATGACACCAAAGTCGGAGGAGTGGTAGATAGTGAAGAGGGGTGTTATAGTTTGCAGAGAGACTTGGACAAGTTGCAGAGCTGGGCCGAGAGGTGGCAAATGGAGGTTAATGTGGAAAAGTGCGAGGTAATTCACTATGGCAGAAATAACAAATGTGTAGAGTATAGGGCTAATGGTAGAACTCTTAATAGTGTTGATGAACAGAGGGATCTTGGTGTACGTGTGCATAGATCCCTGAAAGTTGGCAATCAAGTCGATAAGGTTGTTAAGAAGGCATACGGAGTCTTAGCTTTTATTGGTAGGGGGATTGAATTTCGGAGCCGCAACGTCATGTTGCAACTGTACAAAACTCTAGTGCGGCCGCACTTGGAGTATTGTGTGCAGTTCTGGTCCCCGCATTATAAGAAAGATGTGGAGGCATTGGAGAGGGTAGAGAGGAGGTTTACCAGGATGTTGCCTGGTATGGAGGGCATGTCTTATGAGGAGAGGCTGAGGGATTTGAGGTTGTTTTCGTTAGAAAGGAGGAGGCTAAGAGGGGACCTGATCGAAACATATAAGATGATTAGAAGTTTAGATAGGGTGGACAGTGATAGAACATAGAACATAGAACAATACAGCACAGAACAGGCCCTTCGGCCTTCGATGTTGTGCCGACCAAAATAAAAAGCAATGCCCCTCCAAACTAAACCATTCCCGTCTCTTCCATATACTTATCAACTAACCTCTTAAACGCCACCAAACTTGGCGCATCTACAACTGCTGCAGGCAGGGCCATTCAAAAAAAAAAAACACTCCCGAACCACCCTTTGGGTAAGAACGCGGCCTCTGACATCCGTCCTATAACTATCCCCCCTTAATTTAAAGCTGTGTCCCCTCGTGCTAGCTTTTTCCATCCTAGGAAAAAGGCTATCACTGTCCACCCTATCTAAACCTCTAATCATCTTATATGTTTCGATCAGGTCCCCTCGTAGCCTCCTCCTTTCTAACGAAAACAACCTCAAATCCCTCAGCCTCTCCTCATAAGACCTGCCCTCCATACCAGGCAACATCCTGGTAAACCTCCTCTGTATCCCCTCCAATGCCTCCACATCTTTCTTATAATGTGGGGACCAGAACTGTACACAATACTCCAAGTGCGACCGCACTAGAGTTTTGTACAGTTGCAACATGAC